>JAWNPI010000068.1:3445000-4055000 GCA_035047625.1 Drosophila mettleri | reverse complement strand
ATTACATATATATATATACAGACGCACACATATATATATATATATAGTTATACAATAGTTGATTGCTTGCATTATTGGTTATAATTAATTAGGTCTTTTGTTGTTTTTTGTTGTTGTTGTTTGTTGTTGTTGGTGATTTTTATGTTTTATTTTGTTTTGTTTTGTTTTTTTTTTTGCTCATGTTTTGGTTTTAATCGGTTTTACAGTTTGTCTGGCATTATTTTTGCATTTATTATATATAGTAAATATATATACATATGCATACATACATATACATATACATGTACATATATATATATATATATATATATGTATTAGGAATTAAGTAACCTACAAAAAATTGTAATAAAAAAGATGAAAATAGAAAATCAAAAAAGAAACACACAAATTAAATAGTCAATAAAACGCAAAATATTCGAATTATATTTGTTTCTCTATGGTCTCTGGTTTCTACGTAATACCTATTGGGGACGTTTTTTTTGGGGAGGGGGTCTATTGGGGGGCTGATAGTTGTATACTAGAGGAGATTGGGTACGTCGATGCTAAATATTTATAGGGTATTTACATGGCAAATGCACTGCTCAATGTGTACTGACATTTGTTGTGAAACGAAACGGAATGAAACAGACTTCAAGGTAACGCTGAGCATGAATATATTTTGATTTGCATCAAAACGAAATGAGATAGAAAGATTGAACATCTTACTTTGCCATGAAAACAAAAGGGTATGAAACAAATTAGCATATTCAACGGAAGACGATTCAGATTTGAAACGAAAAAAAAAAACGGAATTCAATGGATTCGAATGCAGCTCGAGTTTCTTTTTTTCAGGAACGAAATGGAATGAAACAGAATTGTATGTATGGCTACATTATGTATGACATAGAAAATTTGTTATTTTTTGGTCTCAACGGAACGAAACAAAAAAAAAAAACTAAATAAATAAACGATAATAATAAAACTGAATTAAATGATCTTGAATGCAGCTCTCATTATGGGTGAGGTTTCATTATATTTTTTTCTATTCGCAGAAACAAAACGGAATGGGACAGACTTAAATGCTTGTCAGTACGCCCGCAGCAAGTGCACCTTTTTAGCATAAATGTAAGTGTTACAAAAACAAAGAAAACAAATCAAAAAGAAAGTCGTTAAATAGATAGTAACAAAAGGTAATAGAATTGTGCTCAAATTGAGAAAATAGAAAAAATTCATAAAAAAATTGTTAAGTGGAAAAGTGTGTGAAAAATAGAAGGATAGAAGAAGAGGCATGCCAACTTTTTGCTATGTTTTAAAAAGAGTTAAATAGAAGCTTAATTTTTTTAATTTGAAAATATTTTTTTTTTTAGTTTACGTCAGCAAACACCCTAGAATTAGGAACGCATTTTAGTTGTGGTTCAGTATTTTTTTTTTTTCATATTTTTTTCGGCCTACCTGTTAGAAAATTGTGTTTTTTTTTTTCAGAATTAGGCTAAAGAGAAATCATAATAGAAAACGCAATGTAACGGAATGAAACAAAAGCGCAAAACGCAAACAAACAATTCAAACGAAGCGTTGTTGTGTTCGTACACACACACACACACTCCCGCACGCATACACACACACACACACACACACATGGCGGCACACAGACAGCAGGCAATGGCTAGAGGCAAATTGTTCTCATATTTGTTTGCTGGCTCGGGACTCGGGTCGGGAATATTGGCTCTTTATAGAAAAGGTTTGTCTGTTCTTGTCTAGAACTTTTGGTACTCACCTCGTCAGGGTGGCATCGCCATTGGCGTGTATACGCTTGCGCGCAGCCGAGTCCATCACATTTTGAAACCAGCCAGGCACATCGACTTTGGCCTGCTCATAGATCTTGATAAATGGCTGGGCCAGCAGCTCCGGATACTTGGGTCGATCCTGATGGTTCTTGGTGAGGCTGCGACCAATTGCAATTGCAAACCAGACAATTGTCAAACGTTAAATATACAAATTGACTAATTTCAAGCACCTTACCACTTGATGACAAAGTCGCGAAACTGTTGACTAAAATTGTAGCCCTCGCCGCTGGGCAAACAGGGTGGCTCCGAGTCGAGCACCTTGGTCAGCACCTCAAAGTCCGTGTTACAGCCCTCGTATGGTGAGCGCGCTGTTGCCAGCTCCACGAGCGTTATGCCCAATGACCAGACATCTGCACGTATATCGTACTTTGGTTTCTTCGGATCGATGCGTTCCGGCTGCAATAGTTCAAGTTTTGGTAATCCGATATACGTTATAACTATATAGATTTGGTATTATCCCTACTTACCGCCATATAGGCTGCACAGCCAGCGGAACGTGTGTTCGCCTTGGAGTCCACCAAACGTCCGCTAATCCCAAAATCGCATAGCTTTATGTTGCCGCGCTCATCAATCAAAATGTTCGATGGCTTCACGTCGCGATGGATAACGCCGTGTTTGTCCTTCAGATAGGACAACGCGTTGACCGTCTGCAAAGCAAAAGATAGAAAACTTTGACTAACTGAGGCAGACCCAAGTTCAGTGTTGTACAACAGCAAAATAGAAACACTACAACATAATAACACTGCATATTCTGAGAATTAAAGTAGAATCTTTGCTCCCTTGTGATTTGTCAGCAATTGGAAGAATTTTATAAAACGCAGTGTTGTAAAATTACCAAAAAAATATGTACAACACATTATATCAGCAAACTTATAATATATAAGTTTATATATATAATTTATATTATATATATAATATATATTATAAAAAAAAATTAATTAGTGTTGCAAACGAAAATATATGAAAACGTTTGTCATTTATCAATACTAAACTATCTTTTCCTTTTACAATTTTCATTTTTCTATTTAACTAACTTCGATGGAGCATAAAAAGTACGAATAACAGTGTTACATAGTTATACTAAATAAATAAATTGCATTTGTATTTCTTTACGAGTTTTGCAACACTCTTTCGCTATCTACATCTTAGTTACATACGTTTTAAAATAGCAGAAAAAACCATATAGATATTCTTACTCATTATTATCTCAATCAATATATGTCTTCCTAGAAACAGTGTTGCCTAACAACTATTTTCCTAGGCATATGCCTAACAGCTACTTACCGCCACAGTGACCTTGCCCAGAATTGGCTCCGGCACCGGCTTTTTGGTCAATTTGAGCAACTTATCGAAGCACATGGACATCAGCTCCATGCAGATCCAGACGTCCGGATCGCGCACAAAGCAGCCCAGGCACTTGACGATATATTTGCAGTCGTGCGACTTGAGCACAACATCCAGATCCATGAGAATGCGTTTGTTCTCCTCGGCATTGCCGGTGCGTCGCATCTGTTTAACGGCAATGATC
This sequence comes from Drosophila mettleri, assembly GCA_035047625.1. Classification (NCBI taxonomy): domain Eukaryota; kingdom Metazoa; phylum Arthropoda; class Insecta; order Diptera; family Drosophilidae; genus Drosophila; species Drosophila mettleri. Next base: position 4,051,649 of record JAWNPI010000068.1, on the reverse strand, counting down.
GTGTTGCTGGAGACGTGCAGCATTTTCACCACATTGCCGCTGGTCCCGTTACCCAAATCACCCAGATGCTGAAGATCATGGATTTTTGTCGGATATTGGCAGCCATTGATATTCAGCTTGCCCGTCTGGCCCATGATCATCTTTAGCTTTTTATCGGTTTCCGTTTCGGAATGATGCGGCTGTGTTGGCAGCGGCAACATCATGCGACGACGTGTCGATCCTCCAGTTTCACCTACAAACACACAGAGAGAGAGAGAGAGAGACAGGGAGGGAAAGTGAGAAGAGTCTTAATAGAAATTTGCCTAGAGAACGGTTTGTGCAATTTATGAATGTGTGTGTAAATCATAACTAAATCATAATAGTTCAACAATTTGTGTTGCCCTTCTGGCATTTTTTTGTATAAAAATAATGTCTTCTTCTTCTTAGAGGGCATTTAGGCTTGCTCAAGTTCCGTTAGAACCAAAATTCTAAAACATTTAATTCATTTTATTTTCACATCTCGCCAAAAAATATTTGGCTTTATTTTGGCTTTCGCTGATTTAGATTTTGCGGCGCTCCAAAAACGGCAGCACTGACAAATAACCGTTAGTCAAGCACAAAGCGAATATTTATGTGTGCGTGTGTGTGTGTGTGTCCGTCTGCATGGCATGCACACTGGCACACAGCTCATTTACTTCGAACACATTCGCTACTCAAGGTCAATGCTATCAATTTTGTGAATTGTGAAACGTGGGAGTTTGCTTGCCCAAACATTTTTATCTATATCTATAAATAGTTTCATAAGCAGGCCGCTAAAAATGTCAATAAAAGTGGAATTCTTTTTATTTACTTTTTTATTTCTTTTTTTTTTTTTTTTTTTTTATTTCGAAATTAAAATGTTTCTGCATAAGCAGATGTTTAAAGAACAAACAAACTGAACAGCAGTAATTTGACATGTTTATAAATCTAAATATCAAATTAAGTTTGTTCCACCGTGCTGTACATTACAGTACAGTTGGAAGAACTGCGAGACACATGAAATTGTTTTTGTTATTGTCAACATTCTGACTACAATTATTGTTGTTATTGTAAGCGTTAAAGAGTTATTACTTATCAGTTGCTTCAAGCCCAACAACAATCATAATAACGTTGAACAACAATAGCAATAATAACGACGCAAGGCGAAAATAAATTTCGCCGCAATCCTCACGCGAGTCGCGCTGTCTCCGCGGTTTTCGCCGCAGCCGCCGTCACTGTCATTCGGTAGCATACGCTCATATGGCTGTGTGCGTCTGTGTGCGGGTGAAGAAACGCGAAACCAAAAACGAATACAAAAACAAATAACAATGCGAACGAGAGACGGCGACAACGCCAACGAAGGCAGCGGTGGCGTCGAAGTGCGCGTATCAAGACATTTACTCCGGAAATGCCAAAAAAAAAATGCCAACAAACATACCAAATGAAATCGGCAACAACAGCAGAGCAGCAGCAAGAGCAACGACAACGACACACACACACACACACACATGTACAAATAGAAATGCACCAAATAGGAGAGCGTCTGTAGAGCGAGTGGGAAAAATGAAAACGAGCTGCAAAGTGCATTTGCAATGAGCCTCACGTGTGCAAGGCGTGCACAAGTTTAATTCGAATTGGATCTGTGCAAGAAAGGAGTTACATGTCCAATTGGACTTGTGCTCGTTCTGTTTACTTCAATCAATGACTTGACAATCTAGTTGGAATTGTGTTATATTATGATCAAGTCTGAATATTTTTCACCTACACACGCATACATAAATATCACACTCAAATTTCCTTCATGGGCACAAACAAACAATCATTTAGTAATTGGAATAATAGTGCAATCATTTTTATTTACGATAGGCGAACTCGATGGAGCACAATTGAATTTTGTTTACTGAACATTTGTTTATCATATAAATATTTATTGATATACATATATTTAATTACATGGAAAGATTTGCTCGTTTAATTATCGAATTTCCCATTTGATATTCTTATTTATCGATAACATTTCCAAGCAGGTAGTTTTAAGGACAAATCCAATAGGAAACCATGCGAATATGATACAAACACAAACACAAACACACACACGCACACGCAGAGAAACACAAAGCAAGCGACGCCGGCAGCGACGCGGACAAGTGTATGTGCTGCGTCGCTGCATTTGGCGAAAACAAGTTTTCGTGTTGTTTTTGGTTTGTTTTGCTCGCAGCGTGCGCTTATCTATGCAATCGAAACGCAGAGATCGATAACGTGTGCCCTTTGTTGAGGGTATTACATGTGCATCTGCATGTATGCAAACACACGGACACACACACATCTATACGTACATATGTACGTACATGTGTAGGCATATAAGTAAATGAGTATTTATCGTATCTATTAAAACGCCAATTTCTTATCAACAAACACACACACACACACACACACACACATTCACATGCACATGCACATGCATAAATAAATATTTATATATATTTGTGTGTTTAATTTTGATTTACTTACGTATGGGCAAATTGGGCGTTGGGCGCATATTCCTGGTGGGCGGGGCAAAGCCCCCGCCAGCAAAGATACCAGACGACAGAGACGCTGACGTCGACGTCGACGTCGGCACCGGCAGCGCTGTGGCTTGTCTGGTTGGTGAGGCGGCGACATTATTGGCGGAAGAGGCAGCGGCAGCGGCGGCTGCTGTTGCTGCTGCTGCCGCCGCCGCCGCTGCGGCGCTAACGGCCGCTGCACTGTTTGGTGTCGCTGTTGTTGCTCCCGTGTTTGTTGTTGTGGTCGATATTGTTGTTGGCCGAACACGCTTTGATAAGACTATTTGTTCATGTGATTCGTTTTGAGCCTGCAGCGCCACCTCCAGCGATTGCAGCCGACTGCCAATTGCCTCAAATTCGATTGTGCTGGACATTGTTGCAGTTGCTATTGTTGTTGTTGTTGTTGTTTGTTGTTGTTGTTGTCGTTGCTGCTGCTGTTTTATTCTCTCTCCTCCTTTGAACGCTTCTCCCTAGCACAGTTGCTGTTGTTGCTTCAAATTCGATTTTCCCAACGTTTTGTATTTATGGCTGCTGCTGCCGACACACACACACTCTCACACACACATGCATACACGGACACACACACACAAGTGTGCGTGTGTGTGTGTCTTTTACTATTGCACTTGTGTGCGTGCGCGTGAACTTTCCACTTGCAGAGGCCGCAAAACAACAAAAAAAAAAAACTTTACGAGCAAAAAAAATAACAAAAAAACAAAAACAGACACGAAATACGTTAAGACACACGAACGAACGCACGCACTCACGCACGACACAGCAGAGCGCAACAACAACAATACAGCTCGCGATTCTTTTCCTTCTTTTTTTTATGCAGCAGCAGCACTCGTTAGTTTTTTTAGGCGTTCGCTTTAAGCTATTGAGCGTTACGTGCCGCGTTTGTATAGAATTGTTGTTGGCTGGCGCGCGAACACTTGCACTATTACATTACACATTAAAAATTGAGTGTATTTGCTGCTTAATTCGCAATGCACATCCCATTAAACAATGTGAAAGACTCCACCACCAACATAAAGATAGAGCTTCAGTGTGACCATATGACGTTAATGAGTGAATCCATTGAGCTGTTTAATAACCAGCTGTCAACGATGAATCGATGTATCGATATATTTGCCCATTTTATTTTTATTTAATATGAGTATATTTATGCATATTTGAGTTAGATACAAGAGAGTCTTTTAAATAAAGCAATTGATTGTTTGATATTGATCGGAAAACATTTTTTGATTGCTAAAACTGTGTTAAGCAAATTACAAGCACGCTGCCGAGTGTGAGCAATGAAAATACTAGAATAACATTTGTGATTAAAAAACGAACAGGAAACGACGGAGCTGGCAACACTGCAATATCCCACTGTATTGTTTTCAACGAAGACGAGTTCTACGCGAGCGCTGGGTGAAAAAGAAAAGAAAACGAAAAACTAAATATCAAAGAAAAGTTAAGCGACAAAAAGCGTCAGAGCCGCAGCGAGCGCTGCATTTGGTCTGCATTTCTTTTTCTCAACACGCACAGGTGAACGCGCAGCAGGGAAACATTTCCACAACACGATTTGACCAAATGTGGTAAAAATAGCAAAAAGAAGACGCAGCCGCCGCCGTCGTTGCCGCTCCATCGTCGCCGCCGTCGCCGTCGCTGTCGACGGCCCAATAAAAACCCACACAGCAGCAGCAGCAGCAGCCGCCGCAGCAGCAATAAAAGTATCAAAAAAGTGGAGCAAATAATTTCAGTTACTAGGCGAAACGTGCAGCGTAACACGCGTGATTAATTCCAAAAAGTGCAAGTGCAGGCCGAAAAAGACGCAAACGAACACGCACACGCACACGCACATACACCCACCTATTAATACATACCTACCTATATACGCTCATACACATACACATACACAACCAGCACATATCTACATAACCGACAGAGCGCAATGTCACGACCACGTCCGCGTCTCGCACCCATCGGCATTCCGCATGAGCCGGAGCCGGCATTGTAAGTGCATATTATGACGACACTTCGTCACTTTTCTTTTGGCTATGCTTCTGCGTGTCTAGCTTTGAGTGAGTGTGTGTGTGTGTGTGTCTGTGTGTGTGGCTGCTTAGTTTGGTTTAATGTGTGCGAAGACAATCTATGTATTTATTTTTTTTTTTTTGACATTTTGTTTTTGTGTGTATGTGTGTGTGTGTGTGTGAGTGCGAGTATGCATGTGAATATATGCAGTTTGAACTGGTTCGATGAACTAGGAAAACTTGATCGAATATTGTATACCCTGGAAAATTAAAAATTTTGATTAATAATATATAAATTAATTTTAATTTAAATTAGTAAATTATTTATTTTCAACAATTAAAAAATACCAAACTAACAAGTTAAAGCTTCTCTGTTAATATTGTTGCCTCGCTCCAACCATTTAGCTATAAATAGTTGCTTAACATTATGTTAATTACATACCGTTAACAGTGTGCCGCCGCGTAATCTGGACTCGCGGGCGACCATACAGATTGGCGAAGAAACGTTCGACATCGATGCGGACAGCTTGGAGAAGATCTGCGAGTTGGGCCAAGGCGCCTACGGCGTCGTGGATAAGATGCGACACAGGCAGACGGGCACCGTGCTGGCCGTCAAGCGCATCACAATGACAAAGAACTTCCGTGAGCAGCAACGTCTCATCATGGATCTGGATATATCGATGCGCTCCAGCGACTGCCCCTATACGGTCCATTTCTATGGGGCCATGTATCGCGAGGGCGACGTCTGGATATGCATGGAGGTGATGCACACCAGTTTGGACAAATTTTATCAGAAGGTCTTCAAGAATCAGCTGACCATGGAGGAGACGGTGCTCGGCAAGGTAAGCCCCAATATCTCTAGCTCTCTCTCTCTCTCTCTCGCTCCCTCTCTGACGCTATATCTGCACTGTTCCAGATCGCAATGAGCGTGGTCAGCGCCTTGCATTATCTGCATGCCGAGCTGAAGGTCATCCATCGGGACGTGAAGCCATCAAATATATTGATCAATCGCAGCGGCCAGGTGAAAATATGCGATTTCGGTATCTCAGGTAAGCGCTGCGTTCCCTTTCCATTTCGTTTCATATCTAGAGAAGATCTAAATAACATAGGCAATGGATGGAACGCATGAGCTTTGCTCAGCTCATTGCACTCATACAAATTGAAACAAATGGAACTGGAACCGAATTCCTATTGTCAAACAGATCGACTTAACGCTTCATTCCACTTTGTTCCAATAGTTGCCAAAGAATAAAATTGACACAAAAGGAGCTACAAACTAAGAAATCTGTATAAATGGAGCAACGACAAATGAATAGCTTAATTTATGTTTCATTCCATTCGTTCCATTTAGCTTAAAGAGCTTCCAGTTGTCACAGAGAGAACTTGATATATTTAAAAATGAACGCATCAAATGGATATGGAACATTTTTATAAGCAGTTCCATTCCAGCCATTTCGTTCCACCTCTTTACTTATACGCATTATGCAATCGTACGACTCTCGACAGGCTATCTGGTTGATTCGGTGGCAAAGACTATAGACGCTGGCTGCAAGCCCTACATGGCGCCGGAACGCATCGATCCGCAAGGCAATCCGGCCCAGTACGATATACGCTCCGATGTCTGGTCGCTGGGCATAAGCATGATCGAAATATCAACCGGACGATTTCCGTACAAGCAATGGAAAACGCCGTTCGAGCAGCTGCGTCAGGTGAGTGCATTCGTTGCGATGCGACAGACAAAGAGGCCAAGGCTAATGCTTCACATTCTTCGTGTGCACAGGTGGTTGAGGACGATCCGCCACGACTGCCAACAGTGAACGTGTTCTCCGCCGAGTTCGAGGACTTTATAGTGACCTGCTTGAAAAGGGAATACACGGAGAGGCCCAATTACGAGCAGCTGATGCAGCACGCCTTTATTGTGGAGCATTTACAGCGCAACACGGACATATCCGAGTTTGTGGCCAAAATATTGGATCTGCCCGATCTGAAGTCGTCGGAGTAGAGCGGCAGCAGCTGGAGTAGTAGTAGGAGTAGCAGTAGAGCGCGCGGAATCAATCAAAGATCAACATGTCTTCTCTACTCAATGAAAAACAAAAAACAAAATGTAAATTGCCGCCGTCATCTTCTTGCATTTTGTGTGTATGTGTGTGTGAGTACGTGTCTGTGTGTGTATTTGTTTGTCAGTTTCTTAACTCTCGCCCTGTCTCTTTCTTTTCTGTTTGCGTGTGCAAAGCAAATAGTTGGCTTACGCATAAATCAAACGGAATCAATCATAAAGCGCGCACACACACACGCATACAACTGCACACACACGCACACACACACATATATATATATATATATATATATATACTGCAAAATTGAAATTTTCGTATTTGCAGAGCTCAAAAGATCGAAACGTGAAACTTGAAAGAAACAAAAACAAGCAAAAAAAAAAAATATATATATATATTTATATTTAAATATATATATATATAAATATGAACACGAGAAAAGAAAACCAAACTGTGCCTCAGCCGTGGCAGCCCAGCAGCAGCCAGTTGCTGTCAAACTATAATATTTAAAGCTAAACTTAAATTTAAAAAACAAAACAAAAAACAAAAACAAAAAAAACCAATCAAATGCCGTACAACATGCAACATGAAGGAATTCAAAAAACGCCAAGCAAAATGTGTAAATTGTTTAACAAATATACGTGAAATAGCTAATTAATGTTGAAAGCAAAAAACAATTTGTGTAATTATTTGTTGATTTATATAACTATCTATATATATATTAATTTTGTTTCTAATAATAATAATATTAATAATATAATTAAATTATACGCATATACCTTAACTCACTGTAAAATGAAGCAAAAACAAAAACCAACAAAAATTTATTGAGTGAAATGCTTTATTAATACGTACATAAACTTATGTCTGCCTAAATACTTACACACACACACACACACACACACACACATATGCATTATGTATAATATGTACAAAAGCAACAGCCAAATTCATTTGTTGTTGTTGTTAATAATAATAGAAACAAAAAAAAAAAGAAACACAAAAATTTGCAATAATTCAAATTAGTTAATTATGAGATGATGTTTGAATTTTGAATAGGCATCGAGACACGGCAGTCAATTACACACACACACACATTTACATATAAAATATACATATATACACGTATCCATACGTATAAAATTCATTTTAAGCAATATAATTGAACAGAATAAACTGCAAGCATGTCAAACAAGTGCTAAAAACAATTGTTTCCATTCCGAAAAGAAAAAAAAAACTGTTCCATAAAATTAATTGTAAACGTTTTTATATGCAAAGATAAACAAATTCAAGCTCCCGCCCTTTCGAAAGTCTTTCAAAATAAACAATTGCTAATCGATAACTAATTTTAATACAAAATTTCACTTTTCGATATATCGATATGATTAAATACCAAAAAGTATTGGCAATTGGCTTCTCCAGTACAATCGATATCATATAAAATATCAGCAAGTATCGCTCAATTAACGATACGATATATCTACTGCTCAACTGTTGAGCTTTTGATATTCTTTCTTTTTTATATTCTTTTCACTTATCGCTGGCCACAAATGAAAACCATAAAACGCAGATAATCCAAAGTGCTGATTAAATCGTCAGCTGCCATCGCAAGTGTAAGGAACATACAAAAATGAACAGCGGAGCGCGCAATTTGTTGTTGCTCTCATCGTCCCGCCTGCATGGCTATGGCTACTTGGAGCATGCGCGCGCCCAGCTGGATGATCTCTTCCAGGCGTAAGCTCAACTCGAGTCACAGCATTTGAGATTAACTCAACGATACGTTTCATTTACGCAGCAAGAACGTGAAGACTGTGCTCTTTGTGCCGTATGCGCTGCGGGATCACGACAAATACACGGCGACCGTGCGCGCCGCACTGCAGCCGTGGGGCTATGCGGTGGAGGGGCTGCACACGAAGCCCGATGCGGGGCGGGCGCTGCGCGAGGCGCAGGCCATCTTTGTGGGCGGCGGCAATACGTTTGTGCTGCTGAAGCGGCTGTACGAGCTGCAGCTAATCGAACTGATACGCCAGCTGGTGCTGGAGCAGGGCATCGCCTACGTGGGCAGCAGCGCCGGCACCAATGTGGCCACACGCTCCATACACACCACCAACGACATGCCAGTGATGCAGCCGCCCAGCTTCGAGGCACTGGCCCTGGTCCCCTTCAACATCAATCCGCACTACATGGACCCGGAGGCGAACAGCCAGCACAAGGGCGAGACGCGCGACGAACGCATCGAGGAGTTTGTCGGCTACCATGCGCGGCCCGTGCTCGGGCTGCGCGAGGGCACCAGTCTGCGCGTCCAGGGCGACCAGGCGACGCTGCTCGGCGAACGCAGCGCCAAACTCTTCAAAACGTAAATAAAACGGAAAATAAAAATGTATATATACCAGTTTATGCCAGACTAAAAACTGTTATACTTACAGCGATGGCAGCACCGAGGAATATGCGCCCCAGTCGGATCTGAGCTTTCTGCTGCTGCTGCAGACCTAGCCAGCCAGCCAGCCAAAGGCAAAGCCAAAGATTTTATTTCACACACATTTATTTGATATATATAACAAGTGGTATATAATCGGCATAATCGTAATGGATCTTACGCGTATTTCATATATTTACATTATAAATCGGCGATGCTAAGAACTATGACTACACTTCAAAGAATCTGGCAAGGGTTTCCTCTTTATCGATTGCCAATGCTAAAAACTATTTACAAACGATTTGCCATTTGCCATTTGCTAGCCGTATAACAAATTATGCTGATTGTGTTATAATAAATTAAATACAAAAATCTATTATACGTAAAAAAAAAAAACAAAAAAAAAATATATATGGAAAATGCTTTAAAACGTATAACTGGCAGGCGCTACTTATTCGAACACTAAATACGTAGTTGGTATACTTTTTCCTTATGGTATTGTATAACAGTTGGCACTTGTATAACAGTGACAGTGACAGCATGCATGATTTCAATTTAATTTCAGCGCATATCTTGGCCTCGGTATAACAGTCGTTAATATGTTATTTCTTTTTTTTATACATAATTAGAGCAGTATAACAGTTGGCTATATATGGTATGACATGCATTTTCTTAGACATATTATTTAAACTCTTCTAACAATTTTCAGCAGCAGTTTTTTTTTTTTTTTTTTTTTTTGTATAACAGTGTTTATCTTTTGTATAACTGTTAAGCAGTACGACGAAATTGAAACTGCCTAGCATTCATAATAGCTTACATTGGTTACATGTATAACAGTTAACTGGCAATTGTTTGCTTCTCAAAAAAAGTAACATGTATATGTGTGCGTATAACAGTATGATAAATCGACCGCATATAACAGTTGGGCAAGATTTGGCTAAGCAGGCACAAACTGAACTGCGTTCACATTGTTATACACACTTTCAATATATGTATGTCCATTACACAGTATAACACTTACCTATCTATATATATATATACTAAATATTATGAATTTATAGGAATTTGCAGGGCAAGTTATAATTACATAGAATTAATAAATTATGAGAGTGGCTAAGGAGGACACGCAAGACGCTGGCTAAGGCTATGACAACTGTTATACATATATAGATATATGTATATATATTTATGATGGATTGCAATGCTTAAGCAAGCTTAGTTAGTTGGCAGCTACAAGTTCCCTTTAACCCCGAGCCCCATTTACCCCGTCTAACCCCACTAATTTGAGCACTAATTGTATAACAATTCTACTTGTCTACCATTTTGAGCATTACAAGTTGCAGTTTAAAGCAAAACAAACATACACTAACACACACACGCACACACACACACACACACTTGGCAATCATATATGCTTAGCAAGGAACTGATGATATTACTCTCTAGATCTATTCACGGATTAGCATTGGCCCGCGGGAGAAGCGCAGCTACTTTTGCAGAATACTTTTATCCTCGTAGCGGATGATGGCATCGCCGATTTGCTTGCGCGACGCCAGGTGGATGCACTGCTGGCTGCAGCCCGACTGGGGCAGGGAGCCGCCGCGTGCCAAATGGTTTCGCACATCGAGCCCGAAGCGCAGGTGCGGCTCGACGGCGCGCAATATGTGCACCGTGTGCTGGGCGGCGACGAACATGTCCAGAATGCTCTCAATCTTGGAGGCGCGCGGCTGCGATGCGGCCAGCAGCAGCTGCTCGATGTCCAGATCGCTGCGTATTATGGGCAGCCCCATGGGATCCACAAGTTTGCGAGCTGCAAGCGAAAGACAGAGTTAAAGAGAGAGACAAAGAGAGAGAGACAAAGAGAGAGAGAGAGAGAGCGAGTGTTACCCTGTACGTAGTCGCGACTGTAGAAGGCAATCACATCCTGGTTATGGCGATCAAAGTAGCCGCTGCTCTGGCTAATGTCGCACGTGTCGCACTCCTTGCAGAACTGCGCCCAGCTGCAGGGATACAGCTGGAAGCCAATCGGCGCGTAGACCTGAAATCCCTGGATGGTATTCATGCGCACGCGATTTAGGAAATCGGTGCGAAAGACCATGGTGGGCGTGGCCAGCAGCACAAGCGATTCGAGTCCCAGCTTGGGCAGCGCCAGGTCGGCGACAGCCAAGCTGAGCAACTGTCGCGGCCCATACATGGAGGCGTGCATCAGCCAATCCTCCGGCTGTGCCGGTTCGCTGCTCAGCTGCTCCGGCAGCCGTATGGACACCCAGGCGATGCGTGAGCCATCCGTCTTGTATTTCGATGACAGGTCCAGGGCCAGTTTCTTGAGGCTCTTGAAGGGATCGTCGTCGTCCTTGCTGGGCGACTCGAGGCGATACAGAAAGATCTGAAAGAGGGACAAGGTTAGCAGGCTGCACGACTGCGGCAGACCCCAGCGGACTCCGGCACTCACCAGCAGCAGGAACGTGTTGTCCTGGTTGTGCATGCAGACGCGCTCGTATTGGGCCACAAAGTCGAGTGCGTCCGGCACCTGATGCTCAAATGCCGGCACCAGTATGGCAATCCGTGTGCTCTCCGTCACGTACGGCGACGGCACCACCTCCACGCGGCCCAGCGGCTTCACCACCTCGAAGCTCTTGAGCAACGGCCGCCGGTTTCGCCGCTTGGCCACATCGCTGCCGCTCTCGTACAGATTGAGATGCAGCTGATAGTCCATGCCGCGCGTCGCATCGAACTTGCGGTAGGCGCTGTGCAGGCTCTCGTAGCGCAGCTTCGGATACTTCTGGGCGGCATATTGTAGTGCTATCTCCAGCACCTTGGCAAAGTCCAGTGCCTCGATGCGGCTCAGCGGCGCCACGGCGTGATCGGCGTTCGCGTTCGGCAGCATTGAGTGCGTTTCGTTGAGCATCTGCCACGTCAGCATGTCGTGGCGTGTCTCCGGCGCACTGGGCGGCGGCACGCCCAGCGGCCAGCGGATTTCGAGTATCTTATTGGAGATGCTGCCGTTGGCGATGCGGTACGATTTCTGTTCCAGGGCGTAGCCGCGCTGCTGCACCATCTCCAGATGATGCTGGGGAGGGAAAGAAAGAGAGTTTCGTTAAGTTCAGTTTCGTTCAATTATGATCAAGTAGTAATATCTACAGCTACAAATTTGTTTCGTTAAGTTGAAGAAACGATTTATCTCTGCACCATCTCCAGATGATGCTGGGAGGGAAGGAAAGAGAGTTTCGTTAAGTGCAGTTTCGTTCAACTATGATCAAGTAGTAATCTACAGCTACAAATTTGTTTCGTTAAGTTGAAGAAACGATTTATCTCTGCACCATCTCCAGATGATGCTGGGGAGGGAAAGAAAGAGAGTTTCGTTAAGTTCAGTTTCGTTCAATTATGATCAAGTAAAAATATCTACAGCTACAAATTTGTTTCGTTAAGTTGAAAAAACGATTCATTATATTCTTTTTATTAGCAGAGGTTTCGTTAAGTCAAAAACAGTAGTGAAAATTGTTTTACCACTTGTATTTTGTTTCGTTAACTCAATAACAGTATGGTAGGAAAGAATTCGTGAAAAAAGTTTCTTTCGTTAAGTTAATAACAGTCGTAAAAGAAACGATGCGTTTGATTTACAGCTAATTTAAGTTTCGTTAAGTCAACAACAGTAAGGAAAAAAGGTACTTGTTCTATTAACAATAACAGTTTGCTTCGTCAAGTTATTAACGTGCAGTATTCATTGGGTTCATAATAGCGGTCAGTATTCTCTCTGTTAGTATCTGCAGTTTCAGTTTCGTTAAGTTCATAAAATATTGTATTGGATATCAGTTGTCGATCTTGGCTAATGATTAACATTTATTTTCGTTAAGTTTTTAACTATTAAGTTATTATCAAAGTAGTTGCACTGATTTTCGTTAAGTTCTTAATATGGTAATGTTCTCTCCATTAACCGTTGACTTTCGTTAAGAGTAGTCTCTGTTAAGCTCAAGCCGCTGCTCAAGTCACTTAACAGTGCTATGTAATTAACATAAAATAGCAATACCAGCGAAATGTAAAAAAGTTAAATTTTAACATAAACATCCTTTAACAGACACATTTCATATTCTGTACAGTTCTATGTTAACGCTACTTAGGGGTAAAAGTCATCTATTGTACCTTGGAATAGTAGGCGTGCAGGCGATAGAAATCCTCCGGCGACTGCACGGGATAAACGGTGGTCGCATTGAGGAATGCTGGCTCCTTGGCCAAGATGCTGAGATCCTTATATTGGCGCGACTTGGTATTCAGAGCATAGCTGTACTGGCGCATACCCTGTACAAAAGAAAACCATAAAAACAAAACCATAATCAATTAGTTAGGCGCCGACAAATGCTGCATAAAATTTATTTCTAAGAAAAGAGGAGAGACCAAAGAAAAAAAAAAAAAAAAAAAAGCATAAATGACGACCCCAACCCAGACCCAAATCCATGATTCAGTTATGAACATGTGTTCTACAGATAACAAAACAATCAAGTTCCTTTATGGCCGCGTCGCATTTACGATCTCATTAAGCCCAACGAGCAGTCTGAATTCCCGTTTGCCATTGCAATTCCCGTTACTCTATTTTGAGGGTGGAAGAGCGTCAGACGCACAATTTAATTAACATTGCGCTGCCAACACTTGGCGATGGCAGACGCAATTCGAAGCGACTTCGTTTCTACGAAGCGCATCGAGCAATTTACAGTAAGCAAGCACACACGCACACACACACACACACACACATTTGCTCATGCAAAGACTTTCAACTCTTAATTTACTTTGCAGCATACAACTACAGCAAATGTTAGACACTTTTCACTCAATCCATTATCAACACCCACACATGTACATAAATACATACACAAACGAGCAAGTACGTGCACACACACTCATACGTGCATGTGTGTATATAAATCATTCCGCGGTACCTGCCAGCGTATATGTAAATAAACCCAAAATCCAAACAAATGAAATTCAAGTGAAAGGCGTGCGTCAAGTTCTTAGCCATGTACATACATACATACATATGTATGTATTATGTATGTACATACATAAATTAAAAGAAAAGAACTAACATTTTTTTGATTTCGTGTGCAAAATGTGATTTTATGTTGTTTTAAATAAACAGCAACCACTTTAATTAAGCAAAATTCATGCAAAAAAAAAACAAACATACATACATACATATGTACATGCATAAGTACTTCCTATTTTTCTACTCTCTTATGCATTTACACACTTGCACATGTGTGCACGTATGCTAATCAACATAGCATCCCTCTCTCCCTCTCTCATTATACACAGGCCATATAGCGCAAAGGCTTAGCAACAGTGCTTGTCCAACTGTTTTGGAGAGTGCATTTCCAATTGCAGGCCGTGTCTTCTCACTTTATTGCCTCTTATTTCGGTTCTTCATCTTCTGTAGCATTTCCCCTTAGCATGCTCCATAAAAGAAGCTCTTTGGTATGTTGCTGTTACTTGGAAATTAAATAAACTGTCCATCAACTACTGTTGCTGTTTGTTGATTGCCTGCCACAAGCCCGCAAACAGCTTTAAGTGTTTTTTCTTCTTCTTATTTATCAAGACGTACATTGTACACACATAAAACACATACATACATACATACATATGTAGACTTTGAAGTTATTGTTGTTGTTGTTGCTTCTTTAGCTTCTATGTCTTTCCTTTTCTCATTTGTATTCTCTGCTTTCCGCATCACATTTCGCTCGGCTGCTGCTCCGCATGAGATGCTCTTTTCAGGGTCACTTTCATGTATCAATGAACTGATTTTTTTCCTCCTCTTTTTGTTTTTATGTTCTTTTCTGAGGCTCTGCTTGCATATGCCAGTGCGCGTGCATGTGTGTGTGTGTGCGTTTGCTCTTTGTGCGTCTTTTTAGTCAACGGCAAATTGTTTAAATAAATAAAACGGCATGTAGGAAGCAGAAAAGATCACACGACAAGCAAACGGCAAATTAACTCGTAGACACACACGCAAAACATGTAAGCAAAACGTACATAGCAACGTTTGTGCTTCATCTGACAGCAGTGCTATTAAAACTGTTAACAGCTGCAGCCGCCGCTGCTGTTGCTACAGCTGTTAATTAGTTATGTCTGTTAAGCCAGTCGCTAATTGAAGTAAATGAACTTTACGCTTAACCCAAACCAACCCAACCCAACCCAACCCAATGCATGTCTAACCCAATAAATGTAGGAAATCTATAGAATTAAAAATTTTAAACTCACCTGAAAGCTTTCCTGACAGCCAGCCACACGACTCGCATACTTCACACAGCGTCCAATGTTAACGCTATGATCATTCGTAATGCCAATCCGTACGCAACGATCCAAATTGTTGCGCATCTTCCGTATGACACTGCTGCTCAGCAAGATGCCCGCCTCCAGATCACAATAGTTGCGATCACTCACACCCGCCGCACCCGAATCATTCGTCGATTCATCGCGACCAACAGGTGCTGCATTCCCTCCCTGCTCGCCATCGCCCTGGGCAACACGTGTGCCACCCATATACAGATCAAAGGTGATGCTCATATGATAGAGCAGCGCGTTCAGCTTCCGCGCATCCACATAGACATTGTCCGGCACCAGCAGAAAGTAGTCATAGTCGTCCAGATAATTGTCCGCTATATACTTGATCACATAGAAGGGACGACGGCCTTCCCGTGTATCCGTGAAGCCGACAATGTTCTTCAGCTGATAGTTGGTCTTCACGCTGTCCGCATTGATGAAGAACTTGATTTTGTTCACCAGGTGGGCGGTGGTGCGATTGAAGGCCGTCGCATAGCTGTTGATGTTGTCCTGCGATGTCATCACACCAATAAAGATCTTCTCGCGTATGCCCAGCTCCGAGGAGTAGTAACGAGGCCGTAATACATTTTTTACCTAAAACACAGAGAGGATGAGCGGGGGAGAGATTAGAGCGACAAGAAAATCGATTGAGAGAGGAGATGAGCAAGAAAATATTATAGAGTGTATATATTAAAGAGCCTAAGTCCATTCTCTCTTTTATCGTTTCTCATATATCTTCTTTTATACTTATTTTTTTATTTACTATATTTTTACTTATTTCTTTCATCTTTTAGCTACTCTCTACCATAGTTTATCTTTCGCCTATCTTTTATCTTCTTTCATCTATATAGTAGCGCATATTGTATATTTTCATCTTCTATATGCTGTCTTATCTTTTTTGTTTTTTCTTTTATCATTTATTTGCTATCTTTCATCTTCCATAGTCTATCATTGGCCTTCCTTCATTTTCTATTTTTTCCCTCATCTCTCATCTCAAATCTCGTTTTCCCTCTTTTTCTATATTTTATCTACTTTCTTCAATCTTTTACCTTCCGTCCACTCTATCTTCTCTCTCGCCTTCTCTCATCATACTTATTTCTTCTTTCTTCAATCCTCTACATATGTACTAACTTCTATCTTTCGCCTTCTGTCTTTTACCATTTATCATCTCTATTTCGTCTTCTTTCCACCCATCATATATCTTCTATGTTCTCTGTCTTTTATTTTCTCTTTTCTCCATTCTCTTTTCTTACTTTTTTCTTCTCTCTTCTATCATATACCTACTATATATTATCTTCTATCTTCTATATCGCTTCTATCGTCTAACCTCTTCTATACATCAGCATCATCATTATTGCTATGTACTTCTATTGATGGCTTTATGATTATAGCCATGATGATTGTTTCGAATGGGAATATCATAAGTAGTTTGTACCCATTATTATAATCGCGTTGGTCCGCTTGAACTGCACGTTTGGGCACTTGAGAAATAGAGACGGCAAAGTCAACTCAAGTCAAGTGCTGATTAGATGATTATGTTTTATTCACTTGAACTCTAAAAAGTCCATTAATACATATACATATATATATAACATATAGGATATATATGTATTTTTAGAAGAGTATACGACGCTTCTATCAATTTGTATCTGGGTTCTTATAAACCATATAAAGGGTTCAACGTGCTTCATAAAATGTTTATATATATGAGTTGTGGTTTTTCCAAGTAACACATTCCTTGCCACAGACAGACAGACAGACGGAGAGAGATAGAGAGAGTGAGAGTCAATATGTGACTAGCACATACCCTGTAATACCAATATGAGATATTAAAAGTTATTTCAGACTAAATGTTTATTGAACTCGAGTCCTCCAATTTCTAATCGATGAAATTCTAGTGAGCGACGTAGGCTGCTTCTCTAAGTGACGCGTGTCTAATAATCTTACAGGGTATACGTATCGAAAATGACAATAATCGTAAGATTGCTAAAGCCCCATATATTTGTAACTATTTAGATGGGGTTAGCAATATATGATTTAGAATATAAATGATTTAAAATATACATGATTATAATACATATAATTACAATATTGATAAACACTGAATATTCATATATATGTATATGGATTGAGCTCCCAGAAGAAGCTTAGATGAATATAAGAGTTAATAGTCGAAGCTATCGAAGCAAGTATCGCAATATTAACGAAATTTTGGAGAAAAACAAGTGAGATTGCTCGACTAGGATAGATCCACATTTTCATATCTCTGTTCTGTCAGAAATTCAGGTAACAAGTGAAATAACATCTATTGGTATTCATATATCTATATCTATAACCAAAGTTATTTATATATATAATATATATATAACAGGAAATAAGGTTCATTTTCGTATATATATATAAATATATATAATAACTCAAATCAATTTAGCTATTATAGAGCTAATCGGTTGAAGAAACACTATCAATAATTGACGGCTTTCTAGCTAGAGGAAAAGCTAGCTAGACAATTAGATATATTATATCTAACTACCAATCGAGCTTTCCATATATATATTTATTTATATAATATATTTTACCATATTATATGAGAGCTCCACGATCGCTCATTTTTTCCCTGATGTCAATTCAGTTTGAAGTTTTCAGTTTTGTATTGCGTTTGGTTGCTTCTGGAGGCCTTTTGTCGGCAGTTGAATGAAATTATATGGCCAATTACAAATATCTTTTAATTGGCCAGTGTTTATGGGCTCGTAAAGCGCTGGCCTTCGCTCGTTTTCGCTGCTATAATGCGGGTCTTATAATTTTTCTGCAGAACTGGAGATATCTCCAAGCGATGCACACATATTCCAGAACATAAATGAGCATTTTTTATAGCTCTTCTTTAAAGTATCTTACATATATATGGTGTGTATGCCTGTCATATATTATATACAATATATCATATATAATATGGCATTATATAGTTATCTTTATCTATCGATCGATCTATCATCATATCACATATATCAACCATAAGCTCTTATATAGCTTTACTTTATTATCTCGTATATACTAAATAGTTTTTTTCTGCAATATATATATATATATTTTTTTTCATCAAACATCAAGGGTATTTCATCGTCTTTATCTTTTCTTATCAATTGCTTTGGTAATTGATTTTCCTTCCCTTGTTTTTTTTTATACCCTGAATCCATTGAAAATGGAAATTTCAGGGTATAATGTTTTTGTGCAAATGTATGTAACAGGCAGACGGAGGCGTGCCATACCCCATAAAGTATATATATTCTTGATCAGCTCGACGAGCTGAGTTGAACTAGGCCTGTCCGTCCGTCCGTCCGTGTAAACAAGTGGATTCAAATAAAAAGCAAAATGCTCGATAATACCATACGCTGTACGAGTTTATTTTTTTTTTCGATAACTCGTTCCATTTTTTTATTATCGATAACTATCGAAAATATGGCTTTGTTTTTGAGGCCTGGCGTGCACACCGTTAAAGATAGAATCGTGCACTAAGTTGTGGTTGATTGCTATATTGAATCCGCACATTTTATCATTTTTACATTTTTGATGCCACGCCCCTTTTGCCCACAATTCAACAAAAATGACAACTCGCGTATATCAAATACTAGAGACTTGAAATTTGGCAAATAGGTACATTTAATTGCCATAATCATTTCCCAAATTTCATTAAAAATAAAGTTTCCATAGTACAGCCTCTGCTGCAGCCGCAAAACTGCGCTGTGAGCATATTACGTGAATGTTCGTGCATTCATATGTTTGTGTGTGTGCATGTGTTGCTTACTATTCATGAATAAATGAAACTTTTTATGATTGGTATTACAGCTCAATGGATTCAGGGTATCTCTTAGTCGAGCAGTCTCGACTAGAGTTTTGTTACTTGTTTTTTTACTGCGCGCTTATCGAGGCTGACGTCAGATATACCTGTTTGACCCTTGAACTATGTGTCCGCGCGGCTCGTTATACTTTGTTTCTGGCCACACACACACGCTCACTGAAAAGGGGCGTAACTTGGGTGTGGGCGTGGCTAATGAACAACTTTGTATTGCATCACAGCGAACAGCAATTAGCGCCAATAACAATTACAAATACAGGTTGTCTACTTAGTCAGTTGCAGTGCCTGTGCACAGTAAGCACGACTGCAGGATACTCTGTAAAAAGTAAATCGACATTTTATGGCTCAGCGGGCATATAATCTGCTAAGGAAATTAATGGCTGTACTTCATTACCCTGTACTGCATTGATCGACTAGCATATACCCTACACACAATATAGTTAAATATGTAAAGAAAGTTTAGTTTTTTATATTTTCTTTTTGTTACCCTATAAATAAATGAAATATGTCAGGAAATTCTAGATTTTTGTACCTTCCCAGTCTAAGCACTATCTGAATATCAATATACCCCATTTTGTTCAAGCCTTTATTTTTACTGCTTTTTATTTAACAAATCAATTTATATATATTTAATTAACGTTTCGTACGACTGAAGTGTCATAGCAGCCAGCTTACGAGCTGGCGACGTGGCTATTGCCCCTCTATGCGATTCGCATGCAAAACCACGATGACCTTGTGCTCAAATTGCGCCACCTTATGCCACACAGGCACAGCCACAGCCACAGCCACAGCCGCAGTCGGAGCAATATCTCTGTACGCAATTAATTGTGTAAATATCTCAACACACACACACAGCTGCGCAACAGGTAAACATTTGCCTAGCTGCCATACACACATTAACCCCCCCAATCATCTGGCTGCCGCCTCTGCATCACATTTTTGTAGCTTTTTTTTTGTGTGGGCTCTATGAAAATACTTTCCAAAATATGTCTTAGGATAAACAATATATATATATATCGATACATCTATATATATATATATATATATTTATATATATTTGTTTTCTTTTTTGCAAATTTCAGCATCGAGTGGTTTACATTTTTTTAATCAACTGCTCGATTCATCCAGAAAGTGCCTTTTCCAGGCAATTTATTTGCTTTTGGCATTTAATGATTTCATCTGAATAATGAATAACTAACGCAATGAATAAGAACAAGAAGATAATAGACTTTCGCATTATGAATCAACAACAAGAATAATTTCGACCAAGGTGTGCTAAGCCAAAGTTTTACTTTGGACCCCAGAATTAACGTCGCGCTCGCAATTATCTAAGATTAGCTATATAAAATGTCAGAGACTTTTGGGCTCTGTTAGGTCATTTCAAATTATGAATTGAGATTGTAAATTGGTCTACAGCAGCAGAGTTGGCGATCGGGAGTTTCGCACTATCCATGATCGCTCTATTTTTGCTCCGCTCATAATCACTCTATCTATGATCGCGCTACATATGATCACTCTGCCTATAGTCGCTGTGCATATGATCATCTCTCTACCTTCGATCAGTCTTCTAAATAAATGCCTTGTGTGCCTTTGCTGCGCGTAATGTCGAGCTCGTTTAATAATAATAATACGAAATTGAATCTAGAGCAATGATCACGCACTTGCGCTGCAGTCGTAAAATATATTTTATTCTGTTATCAATTTGAGCTGGATCTGACCCTTTTTTCATAGGCTCCATGTCACATGTTATGCACCCAATATTTGATATTATCATATATTTTCCATATTCTATAATTTATCGTATATTCTGTCATATGTTCTACATTCAATAATATGTTTCTTTCTATGTTCTATGTCTTGTTTGTTTCATATTCTATATATATTATATTCTATGTTTTTATTTTCTATGTCTAATTTATGTAATTTATATTTTATATTCATCACTCGATGTTTTTCTCGATATAATAATTAATAATTTATTCTATATAATTTTTTGCCAAATTTTACATTTTAATTCTACTCCCAATGTCTAATGTGCTTAGTATATTATATATTCATATTCTATGTTTAAGATTTCATATCATATATTTATCAATATTGTGATTTATGTTATAGATTTCATATTTAATATTTTATGTTCTATTTAAATTTTTCATTATTCATTTGCCTTTGCCAAATGCAAGATTTGACTGCCTTGCCAGGAGCTCAAAAATAATCTAAAACAGATCGAAGCAGAAGAATATATATATTTAACTGCTTGTCAACTTTGACAGCAACTTGTCTGCCCTTGCGCTTTCTCTTTCTTCTTAATTTCCGCAGTTTTCACATTTCAAACAAGCTGAATCAATCTGTTCAACTGATTGCATTTGCCGCACTTTTTTAAGAGTTGGCTAAATACGAAGCTTTCGGGAGCACGTGGCTGTTAAAAATGGGCTGCCTTCAGCAATCGAAAAGCGTTAGACGTGATAAATGATAACGGCACAGCCTTGTGACGTAACAACAGCCAACGGAAGTAAAAATAGCAAACAGTTTCCATGTGTTTGTTTATGCTCGTTCAATAACAAAAGGGAATATATTGGTGTGATAAGAAATACGAGTAACTCAAACACTTAAGTTGCTTTACTGCTCTCAGTTAGCTGAGTCTAAAAATATATTGTGAATATATTTCGAATCATTTAATCATATTAAAGCTGTACATTTTACCTCCTCTGCTTCTTCTATACACAAAGTAAACTCTATATCTTTCTCAATTGAATTTTCTCTATGAGAAATACTATAAATATTATTACCAGAGCATGGCAAATCCTATTACGATATTTTTCTCTCATCATGATTGAGCTAGATCTTAGTCAGATCTCTCTCTCCCTCTCTCTCTCTCTCTCTCTCTCTTCATCAATTTAAGTGCATTTGTATTATGCAAACAGTATTGCCCACTTCTGCGACAGCTAACGTTGGGCACTTCGGACCCAGGCCGAGGCGTTACCACGCAGCTGGGCCTTATCGCCAAGACGAACAACGTCACTTAATTAGATTTCGATATTGAATTATGTTTGAGTCAACAGCAGTTGGCAATTGCCCTTCAGCGCCTTTCGTTTACGATTTACAAATTACAATTCAGCTGCAGCTGGAAGGCAAACGGGTATATAGGTTACTTAACTGGCCTCACTGGGCACATGATCTTGCAGCTATAGAATCTTTAGACTTGCAATGGCTAAATACATATATATAGTTGATAGAGAGATAAAAACTAGAGAGATAAAAACTATATTATGCTTGACTCTGTTGATAGAATATCAAAAGTAATAATTTGATCTGCAGAATGATATTACGAAACGATTTGAACTTCTATATAAAACCAAAAAGCTATATCTTTCTTTGACAAATGAGAAATCGGCCATATATGCCTAGTTAGAGTTATTAAAAAGTTGGAAAAAATTATATCTTTCTACGATTAGCGGAGAGTTTAACTCGCTTGGATCAGTCAATTGTATAGGATCTAAAAAAGATCAGCTCTTAATTTATTTTTTAAGTATATATGCATATAATAAAATGTTTCTATATATATATATATATATATATATATATATATATGGATAACTAAATTCCCAGATCTATAAATATTTAAGCCCAAAAAACTTGTTCTTTGAAGCATATTGATAAGCAAGTATTGTGCAGTCAGCTATGCCCTATAGCCAATTTCCTATGTGTAACATATAACTTAAATCAAATATGGGTTTCATACATATATATATATATATATATATATATATATATATATATATATATATATATATATATACATATATATATATATTTCTTTAGAGTCCGGGGTACAATTTCTGTTCCCTATAACTTTTGTCGCATTTACCGTATTACAGATATATGCATATCTCTAGATATTTGTACATTTATACATATCTCTATATATTTGTATTTGTTTGCTTTGCGTGTATTGATTCATGCCGATGCAATTTCAATATTTGATTTGCTTTGAGCTTAATTCGTTTGTAATCAGATC
Organism: Drosophila mettleri; assembly: GCA_035047625.1. Classification (NCBI taxonomy): domain Eukaryota; kingdom Metazoa; phylum Arthropoda; class Insecta; order Diptera; family Drosophilidae; genus Drosophila; species Drosophila mettleri. The sequence goes on along the minus strand of JAWNPI010000068.1, from coordinate 4,028,447 downwards.
TTCGGGCCCTGAATAATATATAATATATAAACAGTTTAAGTGTTTTGAATCAAATGAATATATTCGTGACTCAAATGAACTCAATTCATATGAATATATTCATTTGTAACTGCTGTATTCACTATATATATATATATTTACACAGCTTAAGCTTCTTGAATGAAATGAATACATTCATTTGTAAGTTGTATCTTTATTTAGTCTGAACTCTAACATTGAAATGTATTCATTTTAGATTAGCCATCAAATGAATGTATTCATAAATGACTGCTTTATTCATTATTCATTAGTTTAACTGCTCATTATTACCTAATGATCCAGTTCGAACAATTTTAATTAAACAAACACAAAAAATAGATTCAGTTTCTTAAATATTACTCAGGTCAAACTATTTGAATCAAGTGAATGTATTCATTTGTGACTTATTTATGCATAAACTCTATGAGTTACCCAATCACTAATCACATACTCAAATAAATGAATCAGCTTAGGCGACGACATTCAAATGTGATTCGAATATGAATGTTGAATGATTTAAAATCGCTCTACATAGCCTAGAATGATATATATATATATATACATAGTTGGGTATATATAGATGTATGGTGCATGTATGTGCCGCAATCTCAGCTCATATTCAATCGGGCACAGCGATCCCAAGTGGAAAATGTGAATTGCATTGGATTTGACAAATCTTAATTGAAAGAAGTGCGCAGGCGGTGCTAGAATTGTTACAGATCGGCTAGATGAGATGATATTTGTTGTTGTTGTTGTTGTTGTTGCTGTTGACTTTAGCTGTAAATGCTGGATCGCTGGGTCGACGCTGTCTCGCGCTTATGACAATTAATTGAGCGCGTTATTGTGCACTACATAGATGCAAATACACGCACACACAGAGAAATATATATATATATACATGTAAATTCGAAAAAAATATCTGGATATATGTTATATGGCAGCATATGAGCGCCTTAAGCCGGAAGTGCGACGCGCTTTTCAATTAAGGCAAATAACAAAAGTGCCCTAAGCGAGCATACCCGACCGCCAGTCACACTGTCTGTATTGAGATTTCAATAATTCAGTTCATTGTGCACCTCAACTGCGACTGTCTCGAGCAGCTGCAAGTCTCACCCAGATATAAAACAAAAGCCAAATATAAATAGGAATATATATATAGATATAGGAAAAGTATAGAAAATATAGAGAAATTTATAGAAAATTTTAGAGAAAATAAATTGAATATTTAAGTTCATTCAGAGTTATTCACTATCAAGTTAATTGGGTAGCTGATCTATGGCTGGGTATATCCATGAATGAATTTAAAGCTGGGCTGGCAGTTGATGCCTTAAACCCTTTTCTAACCTATCATAAAGTTGCTCTAGTTGGTAGAGCCCGACCCTGAAGCCCCGTCATGCATTACAGCTATTTCAATTATTCAGAGCAAATTGAATACATTTACTTCCAGTTACGCTTGCTTCGACAAATATCGATAGTAAATATATACGATAAATTATCGATATGGATTATAATTTTGCAATTTTAAGACTCTAGATTGCATAGCTGAAGAAATCGCTTAAGTTATACGTATAAACAGACCGAATGTCGCTCATCATCAGCCTGCCTTATAGGGTCTGTCAATCCCTCTTCCGTTTGGTATATAGACTTTCTGCAGAGTATAAAAAGCTACATCGATTTGCATTTCATCAACTCTCATTCAGATCTGATTGATCTGCTCTCTGGTTGATATTCAGAATCAATTAAACTCTCAATTCATTAGTTAATGATGCAGTGGGATTTGTGACTATCAGCAGTCAGCTGATCGACAGCGCCTAGTTAAGCTCATTGTCTATCTGTATAATATATGTGTGTCAAAACCCTGGAACTGATATAATTGATAAGTGATATTTGTCTTTGTTATATTTTATTATCTTTTTTTTTATTTAATAATATTTATAGACATATACTGAGCTACTGGGACGCTGATAAGTCCTACAATCTGTTGCCATTAAACTGATACAAAGCAAGCGAAAGAGCAGAGGCAGTAGAAGTAGAAGCGAAGATCTGTGAGATCTTTTCAATTTGTATGCGGCTTGACCTGATGCATGTCCGCTGAGATCAGATACTTGTCGAACAGATAGTGGCCGACATCGCTTTTGGCCCGTTCCAATTGGCGTATGAAATCGGCCAATATCTTCTGACCGTCGACCTGCTCCTGCAGAAAGTTCGCCTCAATGAAATCGCACAGATTCGGATCGTTCTCCTTGCTGGCCAACGCATGCACATCCAGCAGATGACGATTCACCTCCAATTCCATTTGCAGCGCATGCTTCAGTGCGTCCATCGCATCTCCGTACTCCGCCAACGGCTCTGGCACTGTGCTCAGACGTATGATGCCGCCGCGTTTATTCATATACTTCATGATCAGCTCGGCGTGAGCGCGCTCCTCCTGGCTGGCCTTCAGAAAGAAGGCATGTACGCCCGGAGAGCTAACATCGGCGCGATCGAAATGAAAAGCCTGCGATATAACTGAATTACTATGCGGATCAAATGAACGATTCTATGTCATCTATAGATATCATATCATCCAGATTGCAGCATTAGCTTTAGCTCATTGAGCTAATCTTTAAACTAACCCTATCCCAATCTCTATCTCTATCTCTAGCTATATCTCTAGCTATATCTATATCTATATCTATATCTATATCTATATCTATATCTATATCTATATCTATATCTATATCTATATCTATATCTATATCTATATCTATATCTATATCTATATCTATATCTATATCTATATCTATATCTATATCTATATCTATATCTATATCTATATCTATATCTATATCTATATCATATATACATCTTTCTATCTCGATCTTATCCAACTCCCCATCTATATCACCCCAGTATTACCATAGCTAAATATTGATGGCAGGCCTTTAGTTCCATATTGATTTGATCATTTAATTTGTCCTCGCAGCTCTTGGCAAAATTTTGTCGCATTATCATGCAAAATTGACGCAATGCCTTGACGCAACTTTTCGCCATATCTCTACTCTCTAAACACGACGCAAGAAATCAAAGAAATAAATAAATAAATAAACCGAAAATTTATAAATAAAAAATTTTGTTTTTTGAGCTGTAACTGCCGAGCAACTAGTTTGCTTAGCTATTTCGTTGTAGTTGATACAAATGGATCATATAAGGCATGGAAAGTGAAGCAGAAATAGAGTTTCCAGAAATGTTATGAATAGCAGATACCAGACAATATTCAATGTACATATCTCACAGATTAAAGAATCTTTTTGCTTGAATCAAAAATTTATTTTATAGGTCATATAGTAAATTAAGAAAATATTTTTATTAAAGATATATGTATATACGAGCATATATATATATATATATATATATATATATATATATATATATATATAAAACACTTTTAACAATGAGTTTTTGCATGCATAGTATTTTCATATGCCAAATCTCAAGGACTAGAAAGCTAAGATAAGAAATTATTTGTGCTGCTTTTATAGAAACTCAAAAATAAAATTATAATATAACGTATCTTAAGATTCCGACAAAAAAAATTGGAATTTGATTATCAAATCATTTCGAAAAAGTAGGTAAAATATTAGAAATTTCGAATATATAAATAAGAGATAGAAAATTATGAATATATAGATAAATGATTGAATACTTTGAAATACTTTCGCTTAAGGCAACTTAAAAATTTAAGATTTATATTTATTGTATAGTTGCAGTAATACTTGATTACACAAGCCCAGTCTAATGGTATCACAATTATATAGTTATGGCCATTTGAGTGCATGAAAAGTCGGACAAAAATCTATATTATACAAAATTCTAAAGCTAAAATCAACCAAGAATTCCCAGCTGAATCTCGCAGCTAGCTTATCATGGGATTCTGACATTGCGAAAAAATATAGAAAATTTAAATTGAATTGGATTTTTTCATAATATCCATTTAATTTCTGTTTTATATGGTACTAAGCTATGAGCTTCAAAAATATTTAAAAAAGCCACAAAAATTACAAATTTACATAATATTATATATATACTATAAAAAATATATAAATAAAATATTTATAAATATTATATATTATTTATTGTTGCATAAAATTGTTAGGCAAACGTTTGCTGAAAATTGCAATCATATGACAGATTCATTTAGTTGAGACATGTTCGTTGGGTCAGGGGTTCAAAGTGCGCTGACAACGAATCTGATTTCACTTCTTCTGCTTTTTTTCGTGTCAATGGAGCACTTAGTCAATGCACACACACGCACACGCACACACATACATAGAAAAATGTATGTATATGCTTTATGTTTACTTGGACAACAGCAAATAAAAAAAAAAAGCAGACATGATGTTAAGTGAACTCGAGTTATTGTCATTTGCTCGTATTAAGTGAATGGAAAACGACTTTTGCTCAAGTTTTTTTTTTCAATACCCTGTACACAAGTGTACATTTATAAAAAGCGTATATATATGAGCTTAGATTGTTTAATTATAGATTATATGCAAAAGATCATTTGCAATGAGATGAGTCTCTATAATAGCTATGATCTATAGCTTTATAGTTTGTATACGAGCCTAAGCTTATTTTATTTCTTTATTTCTTTATTTGGTTGATTTTTTTTTATTTTTTGTAATCGATACATTTACTATCCATTAAATCGATTGAAATCGATCTGAAACTTCAGAGAAAAGCTTTGGATTTAAAACGTACTTATAAAATATATAGTATATACTGTAGTATAAGTATATAGTATATAGCAGAGTATCTATATAGCTGGGGTATCTGCTAGTCGTGCATGCTTAGTTATTGTTTCTCTTTTTTGCTCTTCTTTTTGTGCTTTATGCGAACGAGTTTCGAATATTATCTTTCGCTCGTGTCATATCCACTAAGTAACTTACGCACATTAAACAAAAAATGATATTAATAAGCTCAGGCAGTAAGTGAGAAGGAAGAAGCCGGAGACAGAGAGAGAGATAGCGATAGAGAAACGTTGGCCTTTTAAGTTGAAATAATAAACATTATTTTGTGGCACATGAAGCGCAAATCATCATCAAGAAACCTACGAAAACAAAGTGCGCAAGATTGACTTAACTAACACTTAACAAGTCTCATGTTATACAACACTAAACGGGTATATATATGAGAGTATATACGAGTATATAAGAAACTGCAAGTTCGTTCCATTCCATTGTAACAGCGATAAAACGTCGATTTTCATACAGCATAAATTAAATAAGTTCTGGCTATAAATATGAAGTTTATGGGTTACAAATGGAAACTTGAACTTGAATAGTTAAACTATGTTATGCTATTAACATATGTATACGGATCACATGTTTGAGGAATTTTCCAGGTGTATATACTATTTTCATATATGTATAAGCAAATATTATTTTGTTTATGATCTTTGAGGAAAGTGCGAGAAATATGTATTTGTTGCCCAGTTCATAAATTATCGCTGATTGATTCCCCAAAAACTTGCCAAAAATATATTTAATTTTTCGCTTTTTTTATCAAGTTTTTTTTTCACATCGATCGCTTAATTAAAACGCAAACGTTTGCATTGTTAAATAAATAAAAATATATGTATGGCATGTGAACGGCGGGCAAATACATAAGCGCACATCAAATACCCTTTTATATGAATATCCTAAGTTGAAAACTATCTCCAATTCAATTTGAACATAGTGTATCCAATTAGATAATCAACTATATTCGAAATCTTTCCAATTAGACTACAACTGAATTCCTTTCAACACGGAGAACTTCATTAACATAATGGGAATATGTTAGTGCAAATTTAATTGCTTATACGCATGTATGAATGTATTACCATACTGTCCAATTGGAAATTGGCATTTCATGTTAACATGACATATAAATAGCAAAAGTCGATATTAATTTACTTTTTATGGAAAATATGATATGTTTTCGATGAGAAACAATTTTGAATAAATGTTTAGCTATTATTTTTTTTTTTTTTTTTTTTGCTATGTTGCTCGTATTTAATTCAATAAATATTGCTGTGTTCAATTTACATACATACACACATGTGCCGTACACATACATGGCTACATTGTATGTTTATATGTATGTATGTACATATGTATGCATGTTGTTATGGCATGATGCATGTATCAGCTATCGGTTATTTACTTAGCTCTGGTTTATAAGTGAAATGCGTTTATTTATTTAAATGTAATTTATGCGCGCGCCAGTGGAATTTTTGCCGATCGCATGTTCTTTTTCAATTTCAATTTTTTTCTTCTTCATTTTTTTTTTTTTCTGCCGATCAAATTAAATTTGCAAAGCATGCAGAAATTTGCGTTATTCGTAATTACAAAAAAAAAAAAAAAATTAAAAATAACTGTTATCGTGTAACATGAGAGTGAGTGTGTCTGTGTGCGCATTAACAGTGCATTAAGCCTGCAGAGCATTTACAATGAACATCAAACTGTGGCTGCTGCTACTCACACACCGGGTGCTAATTGTCGAGTAATGTTTTTTCTTTCTCATTCTAAAATTGAACTGAGCGACTGCAAAGTGGTTGCTGTCTTCTTCGTGGACTTGCCTTCTTCATACGGCAAATGCCGGACGAACATAGGCAGATGATAACGGCAATTGAACTCCAAAATAATGACGACGACGCTTGCGACGCATACACATACATATACGTACATACATACATACATGTGTGCATATGCCTGGCCGAAATGAGGTGGTAGGCGAATTACGAAAGCGAATGCGATAAGCAAGAAGGTCAATAAATTGCTTGCCATGTGCACAAATACGAACAAACAACCATAGACATATACGCACACGAAAGCGCGCGCGCATATGCATATACATATGTATGTACATACATACATGGAACTAGAGATGCACACGTGCTCTCTTTTCCAACAGGACAGTACCAGCATTTTAAGAGAACGCACAGCTTAAAATGCAGGAAATGCATCATCTTACTTAAATTATACTATTAAAGCTAATACGTTGTTTTCATAAGCTTTAAACGATTCTTAATTAAGTTTTTACAGCATTTACTAAGTGAAATGTTCCACTCGTGCTCAAGTCACGAAATAAAACACGACACGTGCTCAGCTTTGGGTAGGATTCGATTCGTTCTCTCTTTGCTTGCCACGCTTTGATTGGCGCGTGGACCACGTGCAGAGCCACTCTCATATTACAGGCAGGAGATATATATATATATATATATAGAGAGAGAGAGAGAGACAAAAGAGAGCGAACGATTTAACGGATGCGAGCAAAGTAGAGTGAAAGATCGTTCTAAATTGTATGATTGTTTTGGAAGCTTACCGGCTTTTTGGCCGCCAGCGGCTTGTTGATCAAATTTAAATGAGGCTCAAAGTCTTGACCAAAGCGTTCAATGAGCAAATTTTCGGCAACCTCCTGCGGACATTCCTCCTGCTGCACCAGCTCCCAAATGTCCTGCGGTATATAACAGCTGAGCACCAGGCCCAGCAGCAGCCCGATCACAAAATAATAGTTGCGACTCAACGCGGACGGTCTACGCATCTTTCAGGCGTCTCGCAAATTGAATTCACACATACACATACATACATGCATATGTACATATAGGATGCTGATGCACAATGGCACAGTTGTCATGTGTTCATCGTGCTGTGCTGTTGTTGTTGTTGTTATTGCTGCTGTTATACGCACAATTGTTTCTCCTGCTATTATTTCGTTTCGATTGATTTGGTTTTCTTTACTTCTTGTGTTCGTTTATTTTCTGTTTTTGGCGGAAGCGATAAGCAGTCAGAGAACTCAAACAAGTGCGCTGACTGTGCCGGCTAATTTTGGCATTAGTTGCCCGTTGTTTTTGTAATTATTATTATTAATATTATTATTATTGTTGCTGGACGCACTGGCTTTTTGATTCTGTCGTGGTTATTACTATGACCGTTGGTTGGATTTGGCGCATTTTTAAAACAAATTCACAGGTAAACAAGCCAATATTACACATATATGTATATATATAAATTCTCACACTTAACACCACACACTGCACACATTCATTCGTATCGAGACGTTAATGGTACGAAATACTTTTGAAAAAAAAAGAAGTTGAACAAGCGCAAACATGCGCCGACTGGCCGCCGCACACCGCGTAATGTAAAAAAATGGGATCTTTCTATCTTCATACGTTTTGCACATTTAGCAGAGCGATTCGATTGCTGTTAGCTTACTGTTAATATTACCTGCTAACTGAAGCCTCGAGCATTTCTTAACTGGCTGTTCTGTTAAAGTGATCTGCTTTATATTGGTATGCTGCGAACAGCTGTTTTGTCAAGCAAAAATTCGTTCATAGTTGTTATGAAATTGTATTGCTTATAAGCTAGACCTGATAGATTAACTATTAATCAAATCAGCCACCATTAATAATATACTTACTTTTAGTCAATCTTATACTTAAATAAGATAAAGCAATATTAATAACAAATCACACAGCATACTTGCCTTATGTCTGGTAACATAGCCGCATACATATGTTATATTCTGCTAATTTTACTGTTACTTCACTGTTGTCACTTTGCGTTGCTCTTGGCTCAACTTTGCGTTTGCGTTGTTGACAACAAAAAACATTTAAAGGAAGTGGATAAGCTGGCCGACATGGCTGTGGTTGTGCTGGACAATGGGGCGTACACAGCCAAGGTGGGACTGGCCACGCAGGACGAGCCCCAGGTGGTGCCCAATTGCATAATGAAGGCAAAAAGCGAAAGACGCCGCGCATTTATCGGCAACCAAATCGACGAATGCCGCGACACCTCAGCTCTATTTTACATCCTTGCCTTTCAGCGTGGCTATCTACTCAATTGGGACACACAGAAAACAGTGTGGGACTATATTTTTAGCAAGGATGGCATTGGCTGTACGCTGGAGAATCGAAACATTGTCATCACCGAACCGCAAATGAATTTCCACAGCGTGCAGGAGGCAATGCTCGAGATGCTCTTCGAAGAATATCGCGTCGCGGGAATGTATAAGACAACCGCTGCGGACTTGGCGGCGTTTAACTATGTGGCAGATAGCGAGGAGCGCACCACAATGCAAACGCTCAACTGCATCATCATTGATGTGGGCTACAGCTTCACGCACATTGTGCCCTTTGTGCTGGGCCGCCGTGTGCTGGAGGCGATTCGCCGGATCGATGTTGGCGGCAAAGCGTTAACGAATCACCTCAAGGAGCTTATCTCGTATCGTCATCTAAATGTTATGGATGAGAGCCATGTGGTGAATCAAATCAAGGAGGATGTTTGCTTTGTGGCCGAAGACTTCAAGGACGCGATGACCGTGCATCAGAGCGAGAAGCGTCGCAAGGACGTCGCCGTCGAATATGTCCTGCCCGATTTTACGACCGTCAAACGTGGCTACATTCGTGTGCCGGGTCATCCACGTGTCGACGAGGAACAACAGCAAATGGTGCCACTGTGCAATGAGCGGTTTACTGTGCCGGAGCTGCTCTTCAATCCCTCGGACATTGGCATCGCACAAGTGGGCATACCAGAGGCTGTCGCCGATTCTCTCCGTGCGTGTCCCTGGCAGGCTCATCGCGAACTCTTACTCAACATTCTCATTGTGGGCGGCAGTGCACAATTTCCTGGCTTCTTGCCGCGTCTCAAGCGCGACTTACGCGCTCTGGTTCCAGATGATTTGGAGGTCTCGCTCATCTGCCCAGAGGATCCAGTGCGCTATGCGTGGTACGGCGGGCGCGAAGTGGCCACCAGTCCAAATTTTGATGAATTCATCTACACGCGAGATGATTACGAAGAATTTGGCATTCATGGACTGCAGCACCGTTAGGCATTGAATTCATCCCTCCTATCCCATCCCATCCCATCCCATCCCATCCCATTGATTAGGTCTATAACAAATTTATTGTACAGCTCAATACGTTCTCTCTCGCCACGTTCTCCTGCTCCATCTTCATGTCATAAAATGATTATATTATATACGTAGATTGTTCTATATCATTAAATTTATCTAACGAGAAATATTCATTCATTTTTTCTCAGTGGCCATAAACAGTTCGAGCGCATCTCCCACGCATCCGCTTCATTTATCCGCTCTCATCGAGCGATGACAGCTCACTGCCGCACTGTCTCGTGCGATCGAGTATTATATGAGCTGCTCTAGCAATATACCGTTATTTCTGTTTTGCATGCTCTCACTGCTCTCGCAAAAGCATGCATGTATGCATGTGTGTGTGTGTGTGCGTGCAAGTAACAGGAGTTTTACACTTCTCTCCGAACGCAAGAGACTGCATTGCTTATCTATGACACTTTCGGAAAGCGTAAGAAGTTGTGACGTTCAATTTTACACATGTAAGCTTATGCGCACATACTGCCAGACGTGCTCGATCAGTAGAAAGAGCGAGAGAGATAGGAACAGTTGCTTGGCTAAGGTCATTTAAAATTCTTAAAAAAAAAAAATCAATATTAAAATATTCTCAATATTTCGTTTGTTTTGTGTTTTTTTTTTTTTTTTAATTTTATATTTGAGCTACATACGTGCTATGTACATACGAATATGTTGATTTAATGTTTAAGTTACAAACAATGTCCGTTTTTAATGGTTACAACTAAATTTTCGTAGCTACAGAAAACAAACTTAATCATATTTGCAACAATTTCTCGCTGGCTTATTAAGCTGCAGCATTATTTGTGTGCTGCAGCTAAATTATATTGCAGACGATTGGTAATTGAAATAACAACGAGCTCTAAACTCTACATAAACTTAGATAATTTAGGTTTTTTGTTTTGTTTTTGTTTTTTTGCGAGGCGGGTTGCGATTCCGTAGTTAGAGAAAAAGATGAGTGTAAAACGCTTTACATGCTAAACGATTCGCCGCAGCCACACGTGCCCTTAATATTCGGATTGTTGAAGACGAATTCGCTGGATAGCTTCGATTCGACAAAGTCCATTTCGGTGCCTGTAACACACACACACACACATACACAAAGAAAAACATTTTCATTACATTTTTCAGATTGATTATATAATGCTGCTGACTTACCTAGCAAAGAGAGTTGAGCCTTTTTATCAATAAAGACCTTAACGCCATCCTGCACAACCTCCTCGTCTAATTTATCTGTGTGAAAAATCAATTCGTGTTAGTCACATATAAATTAATAGCAAATAGCTGTGATTGTGATCACCTTTGGTGCTGGCATAGTCCAGGGTGTAGGACAGACCATTGCAGCCGCGCTGTCGCACGCCAACCTTGAGGCCGATCTGTAAATGGAAAACATTTTCATACTTTTCTAATTGACAGTTTGACTTATTTGACTTACCACCTCTGGCTTGTCTTGCAGCAGCGATTTGATGCGATGCACTGCAGCGGGCGTCTGCTCAGTTTGACATCACAACAAAAAAAAAGAAAACATCAATATTGATAAGCACGAATCGGGCTGTTACTTCATCAGTTTTGTATTTCATCAGCACTTACCAGCGTTAGAGCGGCACGTGTTGGTATCAATTTGCGTCCTTTGACAGCGCGAACCGTTGCTGTTGCCACAACACGTGTTGCCATTTTTTGTTCTGGATTTATATAATTTGTTTTTTTTTTTTTTGCTTACAATTTCAACAATTTCAGTGCTTTACGAAAAGTGTTAATAAATCCTTGAAGCAATGTTTTCTTCAGTGTTGTGAAGTAACAAGCGAACTATCGCACGATGAGCATTACACGAATATCGATTTACATTGCCGCGTTCTTGTAAAATATTTAAATGATGTGCTATGGTTTCTCGTTCTCGTTGTATAGTATTTTTTTTCGTATACTTTTCCTGAAAACATTTTGTTTTAGTTGGTTCAGCTTAGCTTAGCTTTTTGCGTGCGTTATGTAATATTAATAACACAATGTTTTCAACAATCCACTCGTATCAAAGTTAAGAAAACGTTAACGTTATATATCGTCAATTTTTGGAGATGAGCAACTAACAGCTGTGCAGAATCGATTTCTATAATAAGGCTTCTAGTATTTTTTTGAGTGGCGCAATTAGTACTTTTATTTAAAATTGCTTCGCATTATTGTTAATTATGTTAATAAGAATATTAACAAGTGTGTATTATTTTTCAATACTTTTTATACAATTTACAAAAAATGAAAACTGGAAACTTACCAAATTAAATAATAAAATATTTTTACGTTTCATGTGTTTATTTTTGCCTGCACAGCTTATTTATCGACAAGCTCTCATTTCAGTTATCGATAACAGAATCATATTAATGTGCATGTTAAAATTTAAAAATAAGCTAAATCGAGAAAAAAAAAAACAACAAAATTTTAATTTATTTGTCTTTATTATACAGAGCAGGAAAAAAAAAGTTTAACATAATATAGCGGTAGAAATAGCGACAAAAAAAAGTAGATTTAACGTGCTGTTGTGCATGTCTCAAATCTCAGGATAGGCGCTGCCAATGAGGCTCTTGCCCCTGTAGCGCCACGAATAGGTGACAATGCCGAACTTGCTGTTGCCCAGCGACACGGGACAGGTGCGATCCGGACGCAGCTGGAAGCAGACAGTATATAGGGCCAGCTCCAGCTCCGGTGAGGTGCCAATGAACATGGTGTCCACGGGCTTATTTAAGCCCTGATGCGTGAAACGAACTTTCAGGACTTTGCCCTTCTGCAGGTGTATGAAAAGAAATGCCAAAAAGTGTTTGCAGCGAAATGGCTAGGATTATTGCTTACCGTGCCTATGTCCTGTTCCTTCATGTAGCCCTTGTAGTCGAAGCGGCCGGCCTGCTCCTCCTCGTTGACATAGACCCAATTGTGAAAGCCGATGATGGTGCCGTTCTTGACCTCATGGACGAACACATGCTCAAAGCCGGAGCTACCAATCTTGCCCTGGCCGCGCGAATATTGCGTGAACCACAGCTCCTTGACGAGATCCCGATGCGTTTTCGGATCGGGCGTAACCAAGCCCTTCTGCTGCAAGAACTGCATGGCCTGTCGCATGACACTGGTGGCCATCACCGCGTCGAGGAACTCGTTCTCCTCCTTGCGCTCGTTGGCCGTCACATGCTCGTTGACCAGCGTATCCTGCTCATAGTTGTTGAACAGCAAACGCATCTTGGCAATGGTCAATGGCTCCAGGGCCTTGGCATTTACGCTCAACAGACTGTCAAGGGGCGAGATTTTAGAGAGTTCTGGAAGGAGCTGAACGCATTTTATTTGTGTGTACTCACGGCTGTGGCGCCTCATCGCCGCTATCAATGGAGCGCGTGCGTCCCTGTATATTAACTGTAATCTCACTGATCTGACTGTTCGACTCCTTGGTGTAGAGCTGTTCGGTTAGTTGACGTATCTCGTCGTCGGTGGCCAGCGAGTTGCCCGACGATTGGAAGCCCGGACGCACGGTTGTCGTGGAGCCGGGCGTGTGCGGCACAAAGGAGACACCGCCAGACGAGCCACCAACTGTGGTGCTGCTGCTGCTGCCGCTGCCCGCTGGTGTTGTGGGCGTAACTCCGATAGCTGGCTTACCAGCGGGCACAGCTGGATGCACAGGCGTTGGCAACGGCACCTGCCAGGCCGAGGGAGAGGTCGGTGTACCTGGAGTCGGTGAGCCGGGCGTACGTGTCGTGGGCAATGCTGGGAAATCCTCCTTGATCGAGGGACGTCGCTGCCCCGGCAAACTGGGATACTCCTCCTTGTGCTGGCCCGGCTTCAGTGTCGTTGTTGTCGTCGAGCTGCCAAAGCGTAAGTCAATGCCACCGGGTTGCCCATTGGTGAGTGGACGCGCCGTGGTCGTTGTTGTCGTGGTGCTGCTGGTTAGCGGCGCCAGGCCGAAGCCGGGATGTGGCGCATGACTGCCGCCGGCAGCTGCGCCGCCGCCGCCCGAATAGCTCAAATCGAAGCCGCTGGGCTGCGGCTTCTGCGGACGATAGGGCGCAAAGCCTGGTGGCAAATTGGGAGCCGTTGAGCCGCCTGCACCACCCAGGCGGCTAGCCGGCGTTGTGCCACCCACATTATGCTGCTGCTGCTGTCCGTGCTGTCCGGCCTGTCCGGGCTGTCCATTCTGTCCATTCTGTCCGTGCTGCCCATTGGCGGCTGGCCACTGTGGTCCATGGGCTGGCGAAGCGCCAAATGGCGATGAGCTCGGCGTCTCGGGACGTGGACCCAGCGGCATCAGCGGTGCATGCGAGATGACCAACGGCGGTGGCTTCTGTGCGGGCGTCACAGCGACTGCTGCTCGGGTGGTGCTCGTCGTGGGTCGCAGCGTGGTCGTTGTGGTGGTCGTTTCGCTGCTGCCGCTGCCAAAGAACTTCTTGAAGCCGCCAAACCAGCCCGACTTCTTGGTGGTCACCTCCACATCGGGCTCTGGCGTTATCTCAATCTCGCTCTTATAGCCAGCTATTGGTGGAATGGGCAACGATGGGTTAATTTTCGGTAATTCGTGAGTCGCATTTGGCCTACATTGGGGTTGGGTCGCGGCGTTTACCTACCTGCAATTTGGCTTTGGCTGGCGATCACGGCGCACACAAGCAGCGCGCTCAATGCCAGGTAACGCATTTTGTTGCTCTTTTTATTATTATTTCTTGTACTTGTTATTGGGCTGCTTGCTTTTTATCACCTTGCTTTGCGGGCTGCTTGAGCACAACCAACTGGTCAGAGATTCAGCGCACTACTGAGACCCAGCGTCAGAGACACGACGTCCAGCGGCTCAGCGCTGCGAAGCACACACACACACACACACACACACACACGCACAAGGGCATCCGCATCATCTCTGTGGTGTTGTTGTTGCTTTCATTTATTTGTTACTTTCGCAATACCCTGTAATTTGAGTGCATGCCTGGACAGGGGCATATTGGCTATGTTTTCTAGCATGTAACAGGCTGGTCTGTAAATACAACTTCTATGGCTCCTTAACTCTCTGTCTCTCTATCTTTTTCTCCATTTTTGGCTCTGTCTCTTCCCCTCTTTCTCTGTCTCTATCCTCTCTCTATGCTTATGTCTTTCCGTGTGTCTAGAATTTGTTGCTCTCTCTGTCCATTTATCTGTCTGGCCTTCTGACTGTCTGTTTCTTTCTCTCTCTTTTTTTCTTTCTCTCTCTGCTTCTTGTTCTTTCTGCTTCTTGCTCTCTCTGCTTCTTTGTCTCTCTATTTCTATCTCTCTCTGTTTCTTGCTCTCTCTTCTTCTTGCTCTCTCTGCTTCTTTCTTTTTCTGTTTTTCGCTATCTCTCCTCTCTCTCTCTCTCTCTCTCTCTCACCATCTGTTCATCTCTCTCTCTGTTCATCTCTCTCCCTTTGTCTATCTGTCCATATGCAGGGCTGTTTCTTCTTCCTTTTCTGTCACTTCTTTCTGCTGCTTATGTTTGCCCGTATTTATAGCTGTCTCTTTCTTTCTTCGCCTTCTTCTTCTATCTCTCCATCCATCTATTCTTATGCATTCTTCGCGTCTGTTCGCCTTTTGGCTTGTCAAACTCCACCCTCTAGTCTACGCATCAATCTGAGCTCGTCTAGCTCTCCTACTCTGGTATCTGCTAGGGTAGCTCCTAGTCGGGCACACTCAACTGCTGCACTCTTACTTATATTTCTCTTTGTATTAATGAGCTGATGTAGCTGTTGTCGCACAACATTTAGCGTGGGTTTAGGCCGGCGATCGCTGCTGCGCTTCCTCAATTCGTTTCAGGTGTTTCAGTTGAACGGTTGCAGGTTGATTGCGTAGCAGGCAGCTTCTGTCTGGCGCATGCAGGAGGTAAAGTCTGTACCTGAGCCAAGCGCCTAAAGGGCTTTGAGCTAGGTACAGTTTATTTCGTTGGAACTTGCAGGCAACGTAGGTGTATATATATATATATATATATAAAATAAGGTATACATGTATATATTTATATATATATTTGCATATGAAGCTATTAAGCTGATTAGCGCTCTGCTCTATTTGCAGATCGCAAACCGGTATTTTGAGCACATTAAAAGCTGTAACTGAAAGCGAGCTCTGAACAAGATTTAAGCAATATTATTTTGTATAGATTTCCAGAAAACAGATACCAATTGAATAGTATTATTAAAAATATAAAAAAAGTTATAATTAACTCACATCAAGCTTTATTTGTGTCTAGTACGAAATAATCGGTTTGATATATTTTATATTTATATTTATTTTAAATAATATTTAAATTTAAATCACCTATAAAAAGGTTTTGTTTTATATAAATTAAAAAAAAAAAAATAAGAAAAAATAACCGCTATGAACCGATTCGCCAATTTATATATTATATTTAGTAATTATAATTTGCTTTTATCATTTTATTAAAAATTAATAGTTACAAAATGTAGCTTTATAGGCTATTTTAGGCATATATATATATAAAATAATATAACAAAATTGCACTTCCACTTTAAGGAATAACCGTTTCACAGACACTCTCTAAGTTGATATGTATATATAATATATTAAATATACTAATATATGTTTTATCTTAGCTTCGACTATCAAATATAACCGACTTGAATAGGGATCCACAATTTATTCTTTATTGTCAATTCAACTCTTTTTTTTTTAATTTCAAAAAATAACCGATTCAAAATGTACTGTAGCACGTGCCATTGCGCTGCAGCGCATTGCCAGGTCGTTGCAGTTGAATGTTTTCACTTCAAATTCATTTGAACTTGCGCGAGTTGTGAACCGTAGGTTAAGAGGGTTGAGGGTTGTAGGTGTAGATTCTGGATGATGTTTTTTCTGCTTTTTTTCTGAGAACGTGCCGTAATTATGCTATTTGCAGAGCTTAATAATGCGCTTTAATTGCGACCGGGGAAAATGTTGAAAAACGAAAATAGAATTTGATTTGATTTGATTTGATTGCATTTGATTTGATGACTTACATAAAATGTTAATGAACAAAAGCTTAGCTAACACTTAGTCTCTCTCGCTCTCACTCTTTCCCAGAATCGAGCCAGGCTCTTGGGGAATCGGGGCAAGTCGTGCTGGCAGGCGGACGACCCCAATTCCGCTTCAAGTCGTCATAATTATAAATTGCACTCTCGATTTTGTTTTTTTGTCGATTTCAATAGTGGGGTATATTTATTAGCTACAGATTCTTCGATAACATCGGGTTGATACAAGTAAGAAATGGGTAGATCTGTGCAGGTCAGCTACTGGAGAAGATATCAAGTTACGTCTTAAAATATGATCATAGCTTTTTATATTTTACACTTATGTTCTTTCATATCGATAATTATCGATTTTGGTTCATTTGAGCAGAGCACGAAGTTTGTCTAAGCTGGAGACATCAAATTTACATTTTCTTTTAATTCTTTTATTTTTTTCATATATCAAAGAAATCGAAGAGATCATTATAATCTTAAGTTCAAGGATATTCAATTTCGTCTTTATCGTCTCCTCTTCTACAGGCCAGAGTATCATCTAGCAATGCTTATCCCATTCGATCACTTTTACTTCAATCTTTTCAGATGTTGTTTGCTTTGAGCTCATTTCTAACAAATAAAAAAGCTGAAAACTTGAAACTGTGGAACGCTTATCAATGTTAGATAGAAAAAAGGCCATTGGGAGAGGTTAAGCGTTCATTATACGTAGATTCTATATGTATATATATATATATACATATATACAGTAGCATCCATATAGACACTCATATTATGTACACATCCGTAAGGTAATTGGATAGATAATGTCTGTATGTATTTGAATAGAGTTTGGTGTTTACAACTTTGCTGAGCTTTCATTTGCGCTTGGGTATTTCTACTGTCTTATACTTCCCTCTCTTCTCGTTCTCTGCTTTTGTTCTGCTTCTGTTCTACCTTTCTTCTACTGCTCTTCAGCTACTCTTCAACTACTCTTCTGATTTTCTTTTTTTTTTTTTTAATTTTGGTGCTCATCTGCTGTTTGAATTCTGCGCCTTTCTTGCTTTCTCTTATTTTTCACCTTCTCTTCTTTTAACAAATCGTTTGTCTTTTCCTGCTGCTTCTTCTAGCCTTCTTCTTATCTACTCTATCTCCTTATATTTTTTTCACCTTCTTCTACTCTACTCATTCTCTTCACACTTTTTTCCGCTTCTCATTATCTTCTCCTTCGTTTCTTCTTCTCTATTATCTCTTGCATACTTCTTCTTCTTTGCTTATTCTTTTCTTCTTCGTCTTGTTGTTTTATTTATCTTCTATTTCTGCTTATTTTTATACCCTCATTTTTATAGTTTTTTTTTGTTTTCTCAGCATTTCTCTCTTATTTTATCGTCTCTCTTTCTTTCCCATATTCTTTCCTTGTATCTGCTCTTCTCTTCTCTTCTACCTTTCTCTCTGCTCTTATCTTCTTTTCTCTTTTCCTCTCTCTCATATTCTTTACTCTCATTCTCATCTTCCCTCCTTCTCCTGTCCTCATCTTCTCATGCTCTTTGTCTTCTCTTCCCTTTTTTAACTCTCTCGTCCGCTATTCGTTAGTCTTAAACCCACCTGCATGAGTTTGTTAAGTGTTGCATACATTTAGACTTGTATTTATTATCACATAAACAGCATATATGTATGTATGTATATGTATATAAGTATTTGTATATATACAAATCAGATTAGAGGCAATGCATTCATATTGTATAAATGTTTTCTTCCACCTTTGCAATTCAGGTGTAATGCAAAGCAAAAGAAAAGACCAAAGTAATTTTGAGTTATTATTATAATTTTTTTTTTAATATTAATAGACCAATCTGGAACAAAGCTCAGGTAAAAAAAAAAAAGTAGCAAAGCTCGTCAGACGCTTTTGTGAATGAGTTTTCTGCGAATTGTTTCGTCTAGAGGGGGAATGGCCTCGCGTGGTATTAGGAACGTAGACAAGTTGAACAGATCCAGGAATACTTTGTACCGATCGCTGAAAGTGAAACAAATAGACGATCAACGAACGAGGATCGGGTGACAGCTCGCTCTGATTGCGTACCTGAGTGTGGAGCGTAGATATTGATAGCCGGATGAGCCGCCGGTGCCCAGCTGTTGGGATCCGATCATGCGTTGCACCATGATCACATGATTGTCTAAGCAACGAAAGTGAAAGTGAGATGCGATTAATAAACAGAGAGAGAGAGATAAAGAGAGAGAGAGAGAGAGAGAATTGGTATCTCGCATTGACTTACAGCGCCATTTCGTGATCAGCGAATCAATGTCCATGAGCAGGGTCAATAGCTGATGGGGCTGACTGAAGCGCGGCTCGTCCCTATAGAAGGTGATCATGATGGCGCCCTGCAGCGCACGATGGCTGAAGCGGCGATCACCGCGCTTCACCAGCGCCTCATGCACCGCCGGATCGAATATGGAGCGATAGACTTCACGTCTCTTCTCGATGTCCATGAGGCGATAGTTTTTCGCTCGCTCCACCGGCTCCTGCATTGCGCTGTGCACCTGCGCGGCCAGAAACTGATCGACACTTTGCTGGAACTTGGCCCAAAAGTTAAAGCCATCCTCCTCCAGACCCGGCGTCCGTTCCAGCCAACGCTGCACCAGCGTCAGCAGCGACGGCTCATCCTCCGAGCTGCGTATGGACTGCAGCGCCTGCTTATCATTCCCAAACACGTCCGTATATTTCTGATTGTATTTCACGCGCTGCTCGGTCAGCACGCCCAGCTTGTTCTCGATCAGTCGGAATTGCAACGACTGAAAGCCCGACGCGGGCGCCAGATACTTGCGAAAGTCCATGAAATCCAGGGGCGTCATCGTCTCCAAAATGGGCACCTGATCGACCAGCAGCTGCAGAATATGTCATAAAATCTTTGTGAGACCAAACAGAGAACGACCCTTAGATTTATGTGAGTACCGAAAGATCATGAGGGAATGCCATAAAAATGATTTTACAATTGAGAAGAATTTTTAAAGAATGAAATGGGAAGTAATATAAAAAACTCTAGGATCAATGATAATTGCAATATGATCGCAATATGAGGGAAAGACGTGAAAGAATTACAAATGGAGTGAGATCTTTGGGTATCAAATAAGATAATCATATAATCTGATCTATGAGAATTGTAATATGACAAAATATCGATGAAGATGATGAAAAATGAAGAGAAAAGGAAAGAATGAAAATTACGAACAGCCATGAACAATGAACAATGAAGAATAAACGGCGAACTATTAGCATGAACAATGAAAAAGGAAGAATCAATAATGAAAAATAAATACAGAATAATGAATAATGAACAATGAATGATGAACAATTAATAATGAACAATGAAGAATGAATAATGAACAAGAAACAAGGAACAATGCAATATGAATTTATAAGAAATTACCAATGAAAAATTAATAAAAAATAATGTGAAATGATCAATCAAGCATTAATAATTAATAATGAATAATAATAATAATAATAATAATAATAATGAATAATAATAATAATAATGAATAATAATAATAATAATGAATAATAATAATAATAATAATGAGCTATAAACAATAAAAAAAACGATGAGCAATTAACATGATAAACAATTAAAATTAGACGTTGAAAAATAAGTAATTCATATATATATTATATAATATATATATAATAATAACAACAATTACGAATGAAAGCTGGAGCATAGCACAGTCAGCAATGAAGAAGTAATAAGCAATAAACAATGAACAAACATTGTTCTTTAAACACAATAATTTCAATATTTATTGTATTTCTTTAAATTCTCGGATATTCTGGGAATATCAAAAGTTATTTATATGTCCTAATTTGAGCTCAATTATTAAGATATCGAATGAAAATTTTCAAATGATCTGCAGATCAGCTCACATCTATTTATACCACTATGTCAAGCTGAGATCGCTTACCTTAAGAATGAGTACGATGCGATTCAAGCGTTTTACAATTTCCAATGTTTTGGTCTCATCGATGACCTCTGCGTCGAGCATATCGCGTATGGAATCGAACTCAAAGATGATTTGCTTAAACCACAGCTCATAGGCTGCACCAGAGATCAAAGATAGAGAGACACAAACAGTTAGGCAGTGTGTGTGTTTGAGAGTGAGAGAGAGAGAGCGCTGTACGCACCCTGATGTGTTATGATAAAGAGATGCTCATCGTGGACCGGCCTCTTATCCTCCATGGAGAGCATGCACTGCGCATCTAGCAGCTTGTCCAGCATCAGATATTCCCCATAGATCTTGCCCACCTCATTGGAGAGTGGTATGGCGCCATCATCGTGCTCGTTGCTGTGATTTGCTCAGAGTTGTGTGTGAGTGATGCTTGCGCTTTGTGGGCTATTCGAAATTATTTGGATGCTCACCCGTTGCCAGCATAAGGGCAGCTCATGATTGGATCTCGAATGGATCGATGCGACTCGCTGTACGTCGAGTGACAGACTAAATGGCAATCTAATTCAAATATGTATAGACGCATCTACCCGGTGTCCGGCTCAATCAACAAGCAACAAGTTGACAGTTCCGAGCCAGCGCACAGCTGCCAACTCTAGCTTTGCTTTGAGGCATGATAGCCTCGCCGAGTACCCTGTAAAATGTGTGTTTATCGTTCTTTTCTTATTCGTCTGCTTCACAGCAGTCTAACGTCAATCGATTTTGATCGATTAAAATTATTAAATTTCGATAAATTGGACTGATACTTTTTAATTGATCAAAAATCGATACAAATTTAAGTCTTAAGTGAAAATTAATTTGAAATTAAATTAATGTTAAGCATGCATCTTTCGATATTGATAAGATCCTATAAATAATAAGATCGACAAGAAACTAATTATAGTAACTTGCTGTAGTTCAACTACAGGATAACTGCTAGTCGCATACACTTCGCTCATTGCCCTTATCTATAGCACGGCGCTTGTGTGTCTTATCAATGAAGGGTTTGTGGCCATTCGCAGCTAAAATCAACTTTCTCGCATTCTCTCATTGCATACGTCAATAAAAATGAAAACAACTTTCAGTAACTTATTTTTTTTTTTTGTTTTTAATATAATTTTGTTTGTGTTTAAAATTTATTTTTGAGTCCTTGGCTCAGTCATATTTTTTTTTTTTAATTTCTGTTTCGGTTCTGTTGTTTCTGTTATATATATATAACTTGTTAATGTTATCTTTGTAATACTATTTATATATATATATATATATATACATATATATATGCATATATATATATATATACATATATATATGTATATATATTCATATTTGTTGCTTAATTTATTAATGAATACATATTTTGTTCTCTCTTGTTGTTGCATGCCACAAAAAAAAGTCATTCAATATTTTAGTGTATGTATATGTATATATAATTATATATATATATACATATATGTATATATATATATACATAATTCATATAATTTGTCAACTACATCTTGCATAGAAAAAATTTAGTTATAGCTGATATTCAAAAACACAAACACATGTATATTTATATATATATATATATATATATATATATATATATATATATATATATATATATATATATATATATATATATATATATATATATATATATATATATATATATGTATATATATACATAATATATATATTTTATTATGCAAATCGCGCTGCTTTTGTCAATTCAAAAATGTTTTTTCTATATATATATATATTTTTTTTTTAATTTTTTAATACATATATATATAATATTTTTCGTAAATTTCTTGTAACTTTGCTTTGGTATATTTGGTTGTATTATTAAAATACTAAACATATACACGTGCATGTTATACTATATACACATGTTGGAATACATACATATACATATGTATATATATATTTTATATTTTATATATATGTATATATATCCATTATATATATAAGACTAAGTTCGTTTAGCGTTCGAGCTCTAAGTCTAAATTTCTATATATTCCCATTTTTTTCCATTTTTGTAATATTATTTATTTATATTTATATCGATAGCTCTAACTAACTGGGTTTACGCGTTGTCTCTGTGCTGCTTTGTAGTAAATATTATATATATATATATAATATATATATATAGGTTTATCATATATATATATTTATATATATATAGTCATGAACGCAATTTGTGATTTCTTTTAAAAATAATATTTGACTCGTTTTGTGTTTGTTTTTATATATATATATATATTTATATATATATATATATATATAGTATTTCGTGTATTATATGTTTTCATACAATTTTCATATTTTTCGTTTTATACCTGTTTCAAGTTATTCGAACAAGCAAAATATTTTGGTTTTCGTGCTACTTTGGCACTTGATGTTTTTTTTTCTTTTATTTTTTGTATGTCTTAGAAGTAAATGATTTTTACGAATGATACAATAGATTGTAGCATATACATATACAGCAATGTGTGCGCATATATATGTATATGTGCCCATCCTTATGAAACCCAAACAAACTGTAGCTCACAAAGTATATATACGCATCCGAATGCATTTGGATCTGCATTCGGAATGTAGCGAATGGAAAAAGACCTTAAGTTCAACTCAAACCAAAAGCATTTTGTTTTTATGCCTAGTCGAACTACAAATACCCTTGCAGAACTAAATATGAAACTTGACCAATATATATGTATATATTATATATATATATATATGTTCTTAAGGAAATAAGTGAAATTAGTTATATGAACTCAATATTTCGTTGTTCTAGTATATCAAATGCTGTTAACGATTTATATAGACCTGTGCACATATATATATATATATATATATATGTATTTATATATATATATATATGTATATATATTTTTTTTTTTTTGTATTTTTTTAACAATACCCTCTGCATGGGCATAAAAAAAATGATATTTATATATAGATTGCATATTTTTATTATAAAGTAAAAAAAAATTCTACAAAAAATTATATTAAAATTATAATTCATAAATTTTAATTGAGAATATATATATAAATATATTTATACACATAAATATATATATATATATATATATATATTTATAATTAATATGTAAATGCTTAAATATATAGTCGCTAGTTAATTATTTAATAGCTCAAAAAAAAAAAAAAAAAACAATCCATATTTTTTATAATTTTGTTTTTTTAATACTCGTTCACATGGCATAAGGAGCATAAGTATCAGAGTAGCTTAGCCCATGTGTGGGCGTGGCTCAAGGTTAAATCTTAAATATTCAGCTCAATTTTAATGGTCTATATGCCAAAGAGGCAAGCCGTAATTGTAGAATTTTTTGATAAATTTTTTGTTTTGCAACGTGAACGAGCATTAGGCAGTCGGCTGTGCCCGACTGCAAATTTTGCATAATTTGTTAATTTTTTTTGTTTGGTATTTTATTTTTTTTTGTGGGTGAGAGAAAAGTTGGCTATAGCACCAAAATTGCACTACATTCAAATATATATATATAATATATATAATTTAATTAAATTTAATTTATATATTTTTTTATATTTTATATTTTACTTAAAATCAAATGCATTGAGCAAACATGTTTTTGAATAAAGCGCACGAAATGGAAAAAAAATTTATATTTAAAAGTAAAAAAAAAACAACTTAAAATAATTATAATTAAATTTTTACATTTTGGTTTTTTTTTTTTTAATATATATATATATATATATTTCTTTGTTGCATTTGTAGCACCCAGCACGATGTCTTAAATAAATTCATAGACTTAATTTGGTTTCTGCTTCTTTACCTTTTGGTTGCTGTGTTTTTAACTTAAAACCAAAAATACTAGTATTTATAAATATATTTACTTAGTATTTTTTTCTCTCATGTTTAAATTCAATTCATTTTCTGCTTCGTATTTAATCAGAGTATTTTTTTTTATCTGCGCTGCGAATTGCTAGTTTTTAGTGTTGCTAGCGTTACTAAATGTGCAGTGTTGTTAAAGCGACTTGACATGCCGACACGCGTGCGTTAGACACAGACAGACAGCGAGTGAGCGAGGGAGAGAGGGTGAGTGAGGGAGTGAGTAAGAGAGTGAATGGGACAGAAAGTGAGAGAGAGAGAGAGAGCAAGTGGAACGCTCGCATAGGATCAACGCGTTAGCAACGATACCAAAACTAGAAAAAGCAAAAGAATTTTCACATTTTGATTGAGTGCCCCTACTCTGACCGTGGGCGTGGCTGGGGCAGCTGCTCAGCCCATGCCGCCAGCACCACCGCCCAGATGCACTGAAGTCGCTGACAACTCGACGCGTTGACATTGGCGGCGCTCGACAATCACCGCCGCTGGCAGCGACTATTCCAGCCCGGGTCATACGTTCATCGCATAATAAACGGATCCCTGTTGCTGTTGCTGCTGCTGTTGCTGTTGCTGTTGCTGCTGTTGCTGCTGCTGCTGTTGCTGCTGCTGCTGCTGTTGCTGCTGCTGCTGTTGCTGCTGCTGCTGTTGAGCTGCTGCACCTGTTGGCGAGACCATGGCACTGCAATCGCTGTGCGAGACGGCAGCTGCTCCCTCGGGCACGCCTCGTTCGCTGAAGCCCGGCATGCCGCCCTCGGCTCCGAATTGATAATGCTGCGACATGAGACGCTGCTGCTGCTGCTGCTGTTGCTGCTGCTGCTGATGCTGCTGGTGCTGGTGCTGCTGCGGATGCTGTGCGTAGTGAGCGGCATGACCACGCCCACTCACCACATGCAGCTGCATGCCAGGCAGAGCATAGCCAATGGGCACGCGAATCGTTTGCTGTGTTACCTGAGGGAAAACAGTAAAGGGAAATTTCAGTTCACACTGGGCATATAAGACTAGGCAATGCCCTGTAATAATATAACATTTTTAATTATCTAAAGTTGCGTTAGCAGACTGATTCCACTTCTCACTCAACACCTATAACCTTTGACCTAACTCAGAACTTATCACTCACTTTCTCGCTCTCTCGCTCTCCCTCTCTCTCCCTCTCTGTTTTTCGTACTCTGTCGTATGTTTTTCTCAACATCTCGTCTCTAACATGCTGTGTCCCATTCTCTCTTCGTCTTCGTATATTTAATTCTGTCTCTCTTTCTAACTCTCTACCCCAATATCATCCGTTCTCTTTGTCTCTGTCTTTCTCTATATCTCTATTTGTTTCTTTTTTCCTCTCACTATCCTTTTCTAGACATATTTATATTTCTCTGTCTCTACCTCTCGCTACCCTATAATATTTTTCACTCACTCTCTCTTTCTTGCTCTATCCTTTTCTATTTATTTCTCTATATCTCTATCTTTATCTCTATCTCTACATCTCTTTTCACTATATCCGTCTTTCTATATCTATAGCTCTGTCTCGCTTTCTCCGACTCTCTCTCTCTCTCTATCTGTATTTCTCTCTATCTCTATATTTCTCTTTTTCTATTTCTATCTCTCTATATTTCTTTCTCTCTCTCTCTCTCTCTCTCTCTCTTTCTGTCTATTTATGTATCTCTCTATCTCTATCTCTATCTCTACTCTATCTCTGTCTCTGTTTCTCTATATCTATATATCTGTCTCTTTTTCTCCCACTTTCCCTCTCTCTCTATCTATCTCTATATCCATCTCTCTCTCCCTCTATCTCCCTCTACATCTCTCTAACCCTTTTTATCTCTCTTCCTCTCTTTCTCTCTCCCTCCCCTTTCACCCTTTCTCACCTGCTGATACTCGAGTATATTCTGCCGCTGGATGTGGGCCAGCTTGGGATCGACACTGCTGCTGGTGGCAAATTGGGAATAGGTTTCGGCATTGTAGGGTATCAACACCATCGTCTGATGATAGTTACGCAACGGCGGCGGCGACTCTGGCCGCCGTGTGGGGCTGCGTGCGAAGTGGCTGCTGTAGCTGCTGTGCTTGCTCTGCTCGATGGCCGTTGCCGTTGCGGTCGCCGTCGCCGTAACGCTCTGGCAGTTCTGTGCCGCGGCATACAGCAGCGAGGCATCGTCTGTGGCGCCCTGCTGTATCATGGTCTGGCGGAACATGGCGCCAGCTGGCAGCGTCTGGTAGTAGGTCTGCTGTATGGCCGCCGCGGCAGCAGCATCCACTGGAAAACGCTGCTGCTCCCCGGTCTCGCTGTAGAAGCTCCAGGTGCGCTGCTCCGTCTTCTGCTGCGCAATGGTGTTGGCCTGCAGCGCTGCAGCCATTTGCTGCTGCAGCTGTGCCGCCTGCTGCTGCTGCTGCTGCTGCTGTTGTTGCTGCTGCTGTTGCTGCTGTTGCTGCTGTTGTTGCTGCTGTTGCTGCTGCTGCTGTGGCACGTTTTGCGGCGAGGGATTCTGCTTGGGCTGATTGGGAATGGCATAGCCCTTGATGGCCTGCGGCACCGGCTGGCTGCTGATCACCGTTGTCGGTATCTGCTGTGTGAGCTGCTCCTGCATCTGGGCCAGAATCTCGTTGGTGGAGCTAAACTTGGGTTTGATGCCACGCACCGAGGGCCGCTTATTGAAGCCATAATCGTTCTGCTCGTCGTCGTCGCTGCTCGCCTGCGACTGGCATTGCGAGGCGTTCTCTACGCCCGTGTAGCGTTTCTTCAGCTGCTCCGTGCGCTTGGCCTCCGCCTGGGCAAAGGCGGCCAGTTCGTCCTGTTGCGTCGTCTCCTGGCCGGGCGTGCCGGCAATTACATCCGGCGCCACCTTGCGAGCTTCCTCCCCACCAGCAGCTCCTGCGCCCGCTCCACCAGCACCGCCGGCACCGCCGCCCGCGCCGCCCAAGGCCATGCCCTGTGCAGCCATTGCGGCAGCTGCCGCCTGCTGTGCTGCAGCATCGCCAACGCCCGCTGCTGCCGCCGCACCCAACAGCTGACTCATGTTGTAGTCAGCTGCGGCCGCCGCGGCCGCATAATGGGCGTGCGCATGCGCCGCGTGCCCATGCTGATGGGCAGCCGCTGCTGCGGCCAGCGTATAGTAGGAGGACAGATCGTCCTTATTGCCAGCCACGCAGGCGGTCAGCGGCGCCAAAGTCGATAAGAATTGACGCTTCGGCTCGTTCTGGCGCGGCGGCGTTCGATGAATTTGTGTGTGCACCACTGGCACCTGGATGCCCATGCCCAAGTCCGGTGCGGCCGGGCAGCGGCATTCCTGTGCGCAAAAAGGAGAAGCAGAAAATCATAAGTGATCAATAGATAACATATCTGATATTGTAAGCCGAATATTAAGAATTTATATTTTAAGATTTGTGTACGCCTTTCTATGCGATTCTCATGAATTTAAAAAAGCCCTCAGGGCAATAGTATCAGCGTAATAGTGCATTTTGATAAAGTCGAGTCATATTAGCAGTCAAATAGCATATTTTTGGTTGTATAACAGTTGTATAACAGCTGTATAACAGTTGTATAACAGTTGGAAAGTTATATTATCAATTAAAAATTAAATATTTTTGGGTATATTTTTATAACCGTTGTATAACAGTCGTATAACAGTTGTTAAGCAATGGCATAAATCTCCTATTTAAATACTTGTACCTTGTATGTTATACAACATGTATGTATAACAGCTTGCAGTGCTCGCATTAACAAAATTGTGTAAGTAATGTCTCTCTCCCTCTCTCACTCTCTCTCTCTCTCTCTCTCTCTCTCTCTCTCTCTCTCTCTCTCCCTTTCTCTGTCTTTCTCCCTTTCTCAGTAGGCTTACCTGTGGTATTATAACAATAGGATTCTCCTCCAGCTCCATAATCTTTTCCTGCTTCTTGTCGCGACTGAAAATGTCAGCGATTTTCTTGTAAGCCGACGAGCCGCTGGACGAGCTGGAGACGGAGCTGCTGGGCGAGAAGCTCTTCTCGCCGTTCATGAATTTGGGCGCGAGCGTATTTGGGTTCTCCTCGCCGGCGGGACTATCGCGCTGTGCCAGCTCCGAGCAGTCGCGTTCGCTGGCCAAATCCTGATCCTGTTCGGCATCGGCAACGCCGCGTGACAGCTCCTCGACCAGATCCTCATCAATGTCGCAGGTCAGCTGCTTGATGCGCTCCTCCAGCGAAATGTCCGACTTGACGGCTTTTTTCCTGCAATGTCAAAAGTTGACTCAAATTGTCTAAGCTGAGTCTCAGCTGCTGCACTCACTTGATCAGGGAGCGTCGAAGTATGTTGCGCTCCATGCTGCGGCGCAAGGTGTCGGAGTCGCCGCAGCTGCCAGGCAAATGGGTCACCAGGCAGCCGGCACGCTTCGACTCATCAAAGGCGCGCAATGCCTCCGAGGTGAGCACCGGCGCCTGCTGGGCCGAGACGCTGGGAAACAGTTGGCGCACCGCCGAATTGGGACGCAACGCATTATTGAACAATGTCGAATGCTTCTTAATGGGTATCAGCTCGTTGATCTGATTCTCGCTGTCGTCCAGCTCGCCGCACAGCGACTGACCATCGCCATCGGTGCCGGCATTCGCCTGATCCTCGGTAACAAAGCGCACCGAACGCTTCGTGGCGCCGCTCTCATCCTCCGAGGTGGTGTTATTTTGGTCATCCGATTGCTGGGAATGACGAGGGCATTAAAAATGATTGATCGAAGAATGATTGACTGAGTGATTGACTGACTGACTGTCTACATCTTTGACTGATCAGATTGATTAGCTTTTTTTTTTTTGACTGATTGATAGACTAACAAAGCAACTCGTCGATCGTATGTCATCTGCCTATAATCGTTTGATTGACTGACGTTTGATTGACTCACTAGCTGATTGACTGTTGAGCGCTTTGCGCGACTGGCATGCAGCCTGTCTCTCTGATGTACCAACTGGATTGACTAATTAATTGACTAAAAGACTTTTCCAACTGTGCTGCCCTGACTGCTGTTAACTTGATTGAGCTGATTGATTGACAAAATTAAAATCTGATTGAATTATCGATTATAGCTGCAGCTGAAATGGATGGGCTAAGAAAGCCACACGTTGATTTACTAGACTTGTCAGAAGACTTATTGTGAACTGCATATTTGTTTGTCTCTGATTGATTGATTGACTGAAGATTGATTGACTGACTATTGACTAGCTGCTGAGTGCTTTGATCCATCCAATTGACCAATTGATTGAATGACTAAAGGATTTTCTAATTGTCCTG
Source organism: Drosophila mettleri (assembly GCA_035047625.1). Classification (NCBI taxonomy): domain Eukaryota; kingdom Metazoa; phylum Arthropoda; class Insecta; order Diptera; family Drosophilidae; genus Drosophila; species Drosophila mettleri. Next base: position 3,998,506 of record JAWNPI010000068.1, on the reverse strand, counting down.
CCCTGACTGGCTTTGCCTTGATTGATCTGATTGATTGACAGACTTGAAATCTGATTGAGTGATTGACTATAGCTGAAACCACAACTCACCTGCGAAATGGAGTCCTGCTTCCAGAGCTTGCCACCTTTAAGTATGCCGCTGATCTGTGTGGTCGTTGTTAGCTCCTTGGGCGGTATGGGTGGCGGTTTCTCCTCATCGTATTGTTCCGCGCCAGCTGCTGAGCCTGCCGCAGCAGTGGCTGCCGCTGCTGCTGCTGCTGCCGCCGCCGCCGCCGCTGCTGCTGCTGCAGCTGCTGTGGCGCTTGCCTTGGCCGGCAGCGCCGGTGGCAGCATGTCCGATGCTGGCGTCGAGCCAGCCCCAGCGCCAGTTGAGTTGGCAGCGGCTGTGGCGGCCACATCCTCGGGCGCCTCACGTATAATCCGTCGCTCGGTCACTGTGGTCATAGTGGTAATAGTTTCAACAACAAATCTTTTTTTCTTGGCTGTGCCACTGCCCGCTGCTGGCACCAGGCTGGTGCCGTAGCCGGAACCGCTAACGGAAACGGAACCGGGACTAGAGCTTGCGGCGGGCTTGCTGCCACTGCCCGAATCCTTTCTAACTTTGACTGTCATATACACGCGCGCACGCACACACACACACACGAGCACCCACACACACACACACACACACACGCACAGCACGAAGTTCAGAGTGAGCGGCATATTTGGTTGTAATTGTTATACGAAATAGAGCATTGAACATATTGGCATTGACAAAGGTGGCAAAAAGACAAACGTGGTTAGTTGGGAAAGCAGTGAGTGGGCGGACGAATGAGCGAGGTCGAACGATTGAGACTGATTGAGAGCAGGTGTTAAGGCTTCTGCAGCTGGCTGGTGTATAACAGATGTATAACACTTGTAAGCAGCTTTATTCAAAGTTATATAACAGTTGTACATGAGCCCACGACAGCCATGGACTGCAGTTAACAGTTGTAGAACAGCTGTATAAAGGTTGTATAACATATATATTTGTCGTATAACAAATGTATAAGAGTTGCATAAAAGTAGTGTATCAACTTCATTACAAATTATAACATTCTCATAGCTGTCGTATCAAAACTGTATAACACTTTTAGTTATACACCAATAGTACAACATATTTGCCATATAGCTATAAAGTTTGTCTTACAGCTGTATAACAGTTGCAAAACGTTTGTATAACAGCTGTATAACAGTTGCATAACTTTGCACAAATCGCTCTCAATGCTGCCAACATCGATGGCAATGCATGATCTGAGAATCAATCTCGATCTGAGAATGGTCTCCAGGAGGGGTTTGCTGCAGATGGACCAATGCAAGCCGTGTATATAATATTGATGAGAATTTTGGATAATTGGCAACGCATGATGAATGTAATTGCTGCTCTGTGCTATGACCGCTGAATGCTGATTGCAGGAATTTCACAAAAATGAGAAAAATCAAATGCTGAGCAAATTCTGTTTCGGGTGCCAGGCGATTAGCGTGAAGTGGATGCAGCGATGCATGTGTATATAACGAGTATATGCAGCTATATATATATATAGCTATACATAGCTAATGAGCAAATTGTCGGGCTGAGTTGGAAGAGCTTACCTGCTGCTGCTGCTGCTGCCGCCGAGGGCTTGTATTGTGATTGAAGCACATATTTGGGACGCTCTTCGCCGGCGATGATCTCCTTCTGTGTGATGCGACGCTCCGGTGAGCTCGTGTGCAATGGCAGCAATGCCACAGCTGGCACGCCAATGGGCGTTAGCTCTTCGTTGCATTGTGCGGCGCTGCATTCTGTTGAAGTAGACGAAGGAGACGAGCGAGAACATTAAATGATGTCAAGACTAATTGAGTGACTAATGAGCGGCATCATAGAGAAGCCGCTGGAGCTGGGCAGTTTGAAATTTTACAAATTTGTATAACAGTTTTTAATTTAATTTAATCAATTTTTAAGAAATTTTAAACATTTTTATAACAGTCTTGTACACTATTTAAAGTTATTAAATCTTTTTTTCTATTTTTCAATGAATGGATTTTAAATATTCGAGTGGGCACAGCCAGGTATGGCGTATGCCAGTTGGGGTGCCTGTTGCGGCAGCGGAAGCGCGCTTGAAGGATTGCTCTCATATGAGGGCGCGGTCAAAGCTCTGAGCTCATGCCCTGGTGCTTGACTTAACTTTGGCGGCTTAGTGGTTCAATGGTTTCGGTGGCTCTTTGACTGTTAACCGGGTGGGTCACATTCCGCTTCGTTAGGCGCAACAAATAATGTTTAAGCAGGGGCGACGACTCAGTTCCGTTTTGTTTTTTTTTTTTTTTTTGCTCGCTAATCAATAAAGCGTGACCAAAATGAATGTAAACATAGAGCCTAGCCCGCTCCCTGCTTTTCGGACTCATACCCCATTCGCCAGCCGCGCACAAAGTGTCGCTGCTCACATCCTTCTATGGGGAACCAAACAAAACCATAAACAACTAAAAAACTTGCGCTTGTTTATCCATTAAGTTGAGTTTCCATAAATCAATCAATTGTTAACCAACTTCGACGTCTGCGGCAATGCGGGCTTACGAGTTTCTTCCTTTCGTTCGTTTCGGTGCCCCACAGACGTGAGACGTAAGAGTGGGCCAGAGTTGGGTATCGTCTAAAGAAGTCTATAAACTTTGAGTCTAAAATCGAGGTAGAACTCATCTGGATTGATCTCAATAAGTTCGATATACGAACTGAAACAAATGGAAGTCCAGTTCCATGGATGTAGAGCTCTCATAGAATATGTACATCACGAACATATAACAGCCTTACGTATAACAGTTTCGTTAAACATGTTGAACAATTATTGATATAACAGTTTTCTACAGAATCATTACAGTTGCACATAAGAACTATAACACTGGTATAACAGTTCTATGTTTACATATGGATTTATATAAGTTATGCAATGGTGATATAATACTAAATAACAGATGTATAACAGTCATATATCAAAATTTTTGCAAGCCCAATAGCAAGTATGATTAGTATAAAAGTTGTATAACAGTACATTCATGAGTATATTATTTGTATAATAGTCCTATAGACGTTATATTCGAAAAACGCATGTATAACACTAAAATAGTACTAGTGGCTTCCCATACATAACTGTTATATAATCGCAAAACTGATGTATAACACTAGTCGCATATATGTATGTTATATGACAGTCCTATCAGAGATCTATGATAGTCAATCAGCAGTTATATTAACGATATAACAGAAGTATAACACTTGCACAGAATTTACATAATTGTCGCTACACAACTGTATAACAGACTGTATGCAAGTCGAAAACTAAATCTCAGCCAGCCATAAAATGGTTATCCCACACTTGTAGAACAGTTTTGTTTATCCATAAATTCCCATTGGCCGTGATTGCCCCCTAGAACTTTTGGCAGACGAATTAAATGAAATTTAATTAGCTATTAAATTTCATGGACCTTCGCTGCGGCTTAGAAAAAAAAGTAAAAAAAAAAAAATTAAAATGGCGTCGCGTTTGTGGCGCGCACCCAATTGGCACGGTCTAGACCCAGCTGATGGCCGGCCGAGGAGCCTGTTTGCATAAATAATTTATGATTAGATTACACAAAGGCAAACGAACAAGAACGTTCCTGAATAGCGAAGCAAAGCCCCAAAAGGACGCAGATGCGGCACGGCCACTGGCCCGCCCCGACGCTCCAACTAGCCACGCCCAAAGGGATGCCCGCTAATTGCATTGGAGCTAGCAAAACATAAACCAAAAGCCAAAGGACATTGGCGCAGTTACCTGCATCCTGTAGCTGCTTTGCGGCGCATTCGGCACACTCGGCGCACTCAGTGCAAACGCCCTGCAGGTCTTCATCGGCCTGCTGCTGTGATGTGGTATGATGTTGCTGCTGTTGCTGCTGTTGCTGTTGCTGCTGCTGCTGCTGCTGAGCGCTGCCCACAGGCGGCGGCGGTGGCGGTACTTGACTGTTGCCATTGCTGTTGCGCGCCGCCAACATTGCGGCACGCTGCTGCTGCAGACGCTGTATCACCTGCAACTGTTGCAGATGCTGCGCCCCAAAGATGTGACCGCTGAGCGCACCGCCCAGCGTATTCTTCAAGCTGTTGTCCTTGTAGCCATCCGGTGGACTGAGCGCCGCATCGTCCACAAAGTCGATTGGCGGCTGGAATTTGGGGCTCTGCAAAATAGTTACAAGAGTCGAATTACACTCAGCGAAATTACGTTTGACTTGCCATTCGAATTGATTCTGTGCCAAAAGGCTATATAACAGTTTTTTATAGTTCAATTTTGGTTAATAAGTGTCACGGTGAGCATGAGGCTCTATGACAGTGTGTTTATTATGCACCACTTGCATAAGAGTTGTATAATAATTGTATAACGGTTGTATAAAAATTGCATAACTGTAGTATAACAATTGTATAAAAGTTGTATAATATAAGATGTATACTATGTATAAGAGTTGTATACAAATTGTATAACAGTTGTATAACAATTGTATAACTGTTTTATAACAGTTGTATAAAAGTTGTATAATATAACAGTGTATACTATATACAAGAGTTGTATACAAATTGTATAACAGTTGTTTACATATGATATAACAGTTGTATAACAGTTGTATAAAAATTGTATAACTGTTGTATAACAATTGTATAACTGTAGTATAACAATTATATAAAAGTTGTATAATATAAGATGCATACTATGTATAAGAGTTGTATACAAATTGTATAACAGTTGTTAACAAATGGTATAACAGTTGTATAACAGTTTCTTCTTATTTCATACGAGTTTTTGCCTACGCTTCCTCTTAACTCCTTTCTATGTTAACTGAATTCCACGTATAGCACTTGAGTAATGTACCTTTTCTTTGAATTATAACAGTTTACATATGAGCACACGACATTTTTCTATGTGTAGCACCATCTTGATGTTAGCTAACTAAGTAAGTTATAGGCAACTAGGCTTCTAGCTACACCTAATTGTGCGCCCGCTCGCAAATTAAGCTAATTGAGTTTTATAGCCAGACGAAATGGGGACATTACATACATATATGTGTGTGTGTGTGTGTGTTGGTTGTTGTCTGGCTGATGAACTGTGTGGACTCATAAATCTGTGTTAAGTTTCTTTGGCGGCTGTGCAGGAAACTAATCATAAGGCAGCGACCGTTGTTCGAGTATAACACTCGCACGACTGGGCGCTTAATTACTGTCATTACGGTTATATAATAATTGACGCAGCTTTTCATGTTGCAGCAGCTGTATAACAGTTGCAGAGCAACTACAAAAAAAAAAAGATGTACAAGTGTTTGAGCAAATAAATCTTTTGTTTTCTCCATTTACTCTGAACATTCGCAGTTTAAAACTTTTTTTCTATCTATCTCGAGCTAACAGTTGCGAGATGAAATCTTAGTGATCTATTCTAGTTGCATAAGATATTTTATAACAGTTGTATAACAATTAAAATATCAAAAACTGTTAGCCTGAACAAGTGAACACACGTATAACAGTAACATAATGCTTATAACAGTTATATCACTATTAAGCTCCTACTCCAAACTACATACGTATAACATTTGTATAACAGTTACTTTCGCAGTTGAATCTGAGTAACTCGCCCATTAGCTGATTATCTATCGCTAAAAAACAGCCGCAAGCCGCAAGACCAAGGACAAGGCACATGCATCTGCCCCACACTCACACAGACATACAGACATGACAAAACACATGGATTTGTAAGTGCAAATAGAAGTACATTTAACACAATGCATTTGCAATTGCAAACAAAGTCTAGGCCAAAAGTTCGCTGTGGTTGCTTCTGGCTCTGGTGGGGCAAGACGGGGCAAGGCAAGGCAAGGCAAGGCAATCAAGTTGCCAAGAAGTTTTCTCTCTTTTTCTATTTTCTTGCTGACTTCTTTAAGCAGTGCCTCATAAAGCAAAAAGCCGCGCACATAATGTTGAGGAAATGCTACAACATATGTGTGTCTGTGTGTGTGTGTGTGTTGTGTGTGTGGGAAAAGCTAAATGGAAAATGGAAAATGGCAAAGTCGTTGCACAGCGCCATAAGAGCGCAGCTTGGCCATAAAGATTGTCAAATTTTGTGTGGGTTTGTGCTTTTGCAATTTACCTAAGAAAATGTGACATTTGTTAGGTAGTGCCTTGGGTATATGTGGGCTATATATAGGCTAGATATACATCCGAATATACACATTCCACAATATCTATTATTTTGCTTGATTTCATGTTCAGTTGACAAGTTTTTCGCTTAAGAATTTAAATTTGCTGCAGGTAACTCACATATATCAAAACTGTTATATTACCTGTTATACAAGTTTATACTCTGTTTGGCACATTTGCATACTATTGATTATATATGATAAACAATATCATAGCTGTATAACAGTTTCGCCTATATGTCTTTTTCTGCTATATTGGCCCACTATAGAAACTCTAGCTAGTTGCTGTCTGTTATAACTGTTATACTAACTATCATATGCCTCTTTCTATTTAACATTAACATATAACAGTTTGTACTACATGGTTTGATTCAATGCTGTTGCCCCAGGTATTAGTTGATGATGTTGTTGGATATATTTCAACTGTTATAGGTCTGTTTCTATTTAACAGTATAACAGTTTCAACTAAAGGCCTTGATTCGTTACTTTTGCTCTGGCTAGTTGCTGTCTGTTCTCATTTCAATATATATGTATATCTCAACTGTTATATGACTGTTTATATTTAGCAGTATAACAGTTTGTTATGTATGCCTTGCAGAATATATATATATATATAAACTGTTATATGCTTATCAGAACATTAGCTATGTTTTATAACAGATTGCTAGCAAGATTTTCCTTTGCTGTCTTCACTTGCTATAGTAGTTCGACACAGTTAATGTCTGTGCTCACATAAGAATATAGTTATTCTTATCAATAAGAGTATTTAATATGTGGTATAACAGTTTTTAGTTTTGCCTTTGTCTGCAGCTTGAGTTCAGTTTGGGTTATGCAACGCGCTTTGTAAACTTGTTACATACGCTAAATGCATATTAAACTCTTCAGAGCAACTGGCATACACAACTGCACACAAAGAGACAGAGAGAGAGAGGGAGGAAGAGAGAGGGGGAGAGTGGCGCACACAGACATGGATCTTAGGCATTCGCCACATGCTTGAGCAGCGCCAAGTCAAGTGCATTGGGCGTCCACCCACTTGGCCAAAGCACTCAGACACACGGACAGATAGTGAGTGGGCGTATTGTGTGTGTGGAGGGATGAGGAGCAAGGGTAGGTAGGTAACGTGGGGGGTCACAGCGACAGCAGGACATTTGCCAAGGCAGATAAGCAAAAAGAGGCGCACTCAAGTGACGCTCATGTGGCAGAAAATTGAAATTTAAACGCAGCTCGAGGGCCGCTTAGGATCGATGTAAAGGCTAAAAAGAGAAACTTAAAGAGTGCATGACGTATACGTAATGGGCCAAGCAGAGGGGGCTGATGGGCAGAGCGGCAGAGCGGGGGCGGCGGTTGGCGGTGTGAGCAGGCGAGTTGCTGCGACAGCAAACCTTGCGAATGTCCTTAGCAACATGAAACGCGTACATCACGATAAAAGGCGCAATTTCATAAAACAATATATTAGATATATATAAAATATATATATATATATATATATATATATATATATAACACAATGTTGCTAACGTGCTGGAAGTCACTCGAGCTGCATTTTGTGTAAAAGTTTTTAAGTGATTTATACACCACTTGCACAAGGATAACGAAGTCGAGGTGGGCTGATGGGCGTGACTCGAGCTAACTACAAACTTGCAACAAGAACAACAACAACAACAACAAAAACAACAACAACAATGCAACTTGACTTGCCTTGACTGCCACTCGAGCTGCAAGCTGACTGAGTGAAAACAGGTTGAAAGGAAACAGGATATGAAATACAAACAATGAGTGCATGCAGTAGATTATTAAAGCAGCTCGATGGATGGCACAGCAAAATATGACACGAAAAACTTTGTTCAATTATATTAAACTATTGTTTTCCTTGTGCTGACGAGGCGCCAAAGGGGGACGCCTCCATCCATCCATCCACCCAATAAGGCTGCCAAATAAAATACACAAAGTGGGTGAAGGTTGCAGGTGCAGAAGTGTGTGACATGAGCCTAGGCTAGAGTGTTATATAGAGAGATATGCATAATGGGAGAAGGTAAAGAGAAGGAAGTAAGAAAATATAACTGAGTAAACATGAGTATCAGACAGTGGAGAAGGTAAAGACTGAAGACTCAAGATTGAACATAAAAGAGAGCAGAATGAAGATCAAAGACGAACACTGAAAATAAAATATGCAGGGAGTACAGAGAACAGACTATGTGAGATGGAAGAAAGACAAGGGAAGATGGCCAATAGAAAATAGATTTGAAAAAAAAAAAAAAAAACAATAGACGATAGAGAATAGATAATTAAATAAATTGAATATAAATAAATTTATTCAATTTATTATTTATTCAATTTAAAATTAAATATAATAATAAATTTATTCAATCGAAAATGAAAGAAAGAAAATAGAAGATATATTTAGAAAAATGGAAGATAAAAGATAGAAAATGAAAGATAGTAAGGAAAAGATAAATGTTAGAAGATAGAAGCTACAAAAATAGAAGATAAAGGTTGAAAAATGGAAAGAGGAAGATAAAAGATAGAAGATAGGAAATAGAAAACAGATTTTTTTTCTTAGCTAAAAATTTAGTTCAAATCTGTAATCTTTAATAACTAAAAGGAGGATAAAATTAAAAAAAAAAAATATGTGTACTTGGTTCACACTAGATAATGCAGGACCAAAAAATATCGAAGCTAATAATAATTTTTAATATATAAATCCAAATATATAAAAATATAGAAGGGGGGACAATTAACAATGCAGGTAAACAAAATGGTAAACCCTAAAGAAAGAGACAAATATGTATAAAATATGGAAACTCGTTGAAAATATAAAGAGATATATCTCTTTATAGTCAAGTGAGCATGAACGTCAAGAAGCTCCCAAAAGCAACTGCAAGAAAACAAAGATAAAGAGAACAAAGAGAACGGCTCTCAAATATGCCGAGTGCACAGAAGGTTACAAATTAGCGCTTCAAGACTTAGTTAAGATTGAAGAGTTGATATATGTGATGATAGCTGAAACAAGAGCTTTGAGGTGAAACTGACTAAAGGCAGCGTAAGGGTGAGAGTAATCCAAATGCAAATACTAACTGGAAACATGTCTCGATGGAGGATGCTAGGAGAATATTAACTCTACAATAAATGTTAACGTTAAATGTTAATGTTAACTTAAGTAACTAAAAAAGACGACCAAAAATTATTCTGAGTACTTTAAATTTAAAAGGCATAGAATAGAAAGCTGAATAGTTAAGCTAAATGTCAAATACTTAACAGCAAGTTAAGCAAATATAAGAAGAGAAGAATGCAATCGAGTTTGCTAAAAGTGGTTAAATTAATTAAAGAAGAAAAAATGGCCATGCAGAGGAGCATGGCCAGCTTGCATATAGAAAATCAATAAATGCTAAATATTTAACAAGAGAATGATAAAAAGGTATAGGCACAGGTATAGGTATAGGTATAGGTATAGGTATAGGTATAGGTATAGGCATAGGTATAGGTATAGGTATAGGTATAGGTATAGGTATAGGTATAGGTATAGGCATAGGTATAGGTATAGGTATAGGTATAGGTATAGGTATAGGTATAGGTATAGGTATAAGTATGGGTATAGGTATCTAGGCTCTGATGTCATTAAGAAGCCTCAAGTTAAGTCAAAGTATTCTTAATGTATACTCAGACCATTCAGTGACAAAGACAAGCTGTTGAGTATTTGACAAGAGGATGACAAAATTGCTGAGTATTTAGTAGATAATCTATATCTATTATTCCAAATGGCACATCTTTACTGTGACTAGACCATTTAGAGAGTGCGAGCTATAATATATTTGACAAGAGGATAAAAGAGGTGGCTAACGACTCTAGATATTTGACATTAGCTAAAACTCAACTAACATAAACGAAGCTCAAGTGAAATCAAGTATTATTAGGCATTTGACAAGAGGATGACAGGCAAACACATTAGTTCAAGCATTCTACAGGCAACATAGGTTTGGAGACTAGCTGTTATATATTTGACAAGAGGATAAGAGAGGTGACTGTAAACTCTATATTACTCTATATGACATGAGCTAAAGCTCAACTAACATAAACGAAGCTCAAGTGAAATCAAGTATAATTAAGCATTTGACAAGAGGATGACAGCCAAACACATAACTACAGTTAGTTAAAGCATTCTTCAGACAACATTGATTCACAGACCTGCTGTTATATATTTGACAAGAGGATAAGAGAGGTGACTGTAAACTCGAAATATTTGACATTAGCTATGGGTCAACTGGCATAAATGAAGCTTGAGATAAGTGAAGCATTGCTCAGACAACATAGAACTCGAGAGCAGCTGTTAAGCATTTGACAAGAGTGGCAAAAAAGTTCTAGATATTAGGCCATGTAGATGCAAAGAAAAGCTCTTAAGTATTTAATACGAGCCTGGGCCCAAATCGCATATTTGACTAGCGACAAAAAAAAAAAAAGCAAAGCCTATGGATAATTGCCAGCAATAGATGGAGAGAAGTGGCAATGTTGTGTTAATGCTGTCTGACAGGCGAACACGAAAAATAAAGAGAAAATCAAGGAAAGTGTAGAAAAATTAAGGAAAATGCAGAGAAAATGGAAAATGTGTTTTAATGCTCAACTATTAAGCTGGCTGTCAACGACAATTGCAATTGCCTCGCTCTCTCTCTCTCTCTCTCTGGGTCTGTCTCCCTTTCCCTCTCTGTCTGTCTGCGTGAGTGTTGCCTACTTTTGTGCCGTGGCACACACACACACACACAGAGAGACATGCCTAAGCTGCCTTAAGCAGTTCAACTTTGCTCACTTGTGCAACTCGTCGCTTAATCCGCTTAAGGTTACTTCTAACTGCCGCCCACTCTCCAGTCTCCTCTCTCCTCCTCCTCCTTCTCTCTCTCTCTGTGCCTACACTCACCTGTGGCGTTCGTCCATCGGCCGCGTCAGCTGCATTCACCGCATAGTTGCACTGGCAGCCCTCCTCGCAGCAGAGCCGCACCAGCTCGTGCTCGCCGCATGTGCAGGGCTCCTCGTCCTCCTCGTCGTAGGCGCAATCCTCCCGTATCAATATGATATAGTCCGCCTCGAAGAACTCGTTGCGCGTCTCATCGAACACGACGCGATTCTTGCGCGCTGGCGGCGGACGATTTGGCTTCTTGAGCAAGCCGCGCAGCTGCCCGTTCATTTCGCGCATCTTTAACACGTCTGCCGTAGCAATTGTTGCTGTTGTTGTCTCAGTTGTTGCTGTTGCTGTTGCTGCTGTTGCTGCTGTGTTGCCAACGATTGCACTCGCTGCTGTTGTATAATTTGCTGCTAACACTTTTAGGCACTCATTGCATTGGCACACGCTCTCGCTCTCGCTCTCGCACTCACTTTCGCTCTCGCTCTCGCTCGCTTGCTGCTGCTGCTGCTGTTGCTGCTCGCTAACAAATTCAGCGAGCAACTCGTCGTAGCACTGATAGCCGCGTCGCTGCTTGCTGCACTCGGACAGCTCACTCTGGCCGGAGCTCGCCTTGATGTCGAGCAGTTGCAATTGTCTCGCTGCCTTCAAATAGTCACCAAAGCGTTGCACATTAAATTCGCTCAGTGACGCCACAAAATTGCCCGCGGCTGAGCTGCAATTGTTGCTGTTGCCGTTGTCGTTGTTGCTGTTGTTGCTGCTGTCTGTGGGCACGAAAGCGCTGCGTATTGTTGTTGTTGTTGTTGTTGTTGTTGTCGCTGGCTCTTCAATTTCAATCAGCACCTGGCTGCTGCTATCAGCGAAGCTCTCACTGCGCACGCGCTCTACAAATTTTTGCTGCGTATTCAGCAATTGCTGCTGGTGCTGGTGCTGCTGGTGCTGCTGCTGTCTGCTTCTGCTATTTGCTTTGCCAATTTGTTCATTAGCAATGTCTTGTGTACAATTTCGATTTAATTGTATTGCACTTGAGCCTTGGGCCAGGGCCAATAGCGCGCCCTCAGCTATTTTATTGTCCTGTGTGACGCTGCTGTCGCTGCTGTCGCTGCTGTCGCTGCTGGGTGTTGCTGGGGCAGTCGGGGGTAGTTTCTTTGTTGTGCTTATTGTCGCTGTGCTGGCATTTAGTTGTATTAGTTGCTGTCTCAAGGATGCCTTTACACAATCAGCAACTACAGCAGCTTCACTACAGCTGTTGTTGCTGCTGTTGTTGCTGCTGTTGTTGCTGCTGCTGCTGCTGCTGTTAACGCGTCCCTGAAAATTATGCTGCAAACGCTTGAGCCTTTGGCTAGCCACGAAATCAAAATCAGCCAAATCGTGCTCAAAATCAATAAGATCCTTATCGTCGTCGTTGCAGCTTGTTGCGCTGCAGCCCTCCTGGCTGGCTGGCTCCCTTAGATCATTGCTAATGTTATCGCTGTGCGTAGAATTGTTATTAGATATCGTTTGCTTGGCGCACTGAGCGACCACTGTGCCAGCAGCAACATTCACTGGCAATTGCTGCGGCCATCGGTTGTCTAGCTGCAAATATGGCAATGGCAATGGCGTCGCCTCCTGCCCCTGCTGCTGCTCCTGCTCCTGTTCCTGCTCCTCCTCGGACAACAACAACAACAACGACGTTTGCTCGTGGCTATCAATGGACTCCTTGATTGCTGCTGCTGCTGCTGCTGTCGCTAGGTGGCTGTGCACATTTTCACTTGAATTGTTAAAAAAATTAACACTTAACGCATTTTCACAGATTTTTTGCACAAATTTTTCTGTACGTCGCGCCTCGCTGTCCGCGTCGTCGCCAGCTGCGCTGCTCGCGTCGTTCTTGCTGGTTGTAAAAAAAATTTCTTGCTGCTGCTGCTGTTGCTGCTGCTGCCGTTCGCTTTGGCCAATATCTTTGCTAATTTTTATTACTTTTCCTTCTTCTTCTTCTTCTTGAGTTTGCACAGAATTTTCAACGTTTCTCAACAATTTTTGATTTTGTACAAAATTTGTTATTGGCGACTGCTGCTGCTGCTGCTGCTGCTGCTCAGCTGCGCTTGCTGCGACGACTGCTGCTGCGGTTGGTGGTGGTGCTGCTGCTGCTGCTGCTGGCGCTGCGGCTGCTGCTGCTGCTGCTGCTGCTGTGAGTTTGGCTTTGAAAAGCTCACTGCCAATTGTAGGTATTGAGCAGGCGCTGTTGTCGCTCCCCATGCCTTTGGCATTGCTGGTGCTGCTGGCTGCTGTTGTTGCTGATGTTGTTGTTGCTGCTGTTGTCACATTGGGTGGTTGCTGGCCATGGCCAGCATGGTCTGCGTTTGCGCTCACGCTCACGCTCACGCTCACGCTCTCACGCTCGACTTGCGCGCGCTCACAATTGCTGACAACTTCCGTTCCGTTGCTGCTGCTGTTGTTGTTGTCGCTGTATTCAGCACGCGCATGCGCCTGTGTTTGCATGTCGCTGCTATCCGCTGACTGGCACGCCTCCTGCCAGCCCCGCACTGCGCCCCGCTGCTGCTGCTGCTGCTGCTGGTGCTGGGACTGGGGCTGCCACGCACAATGCGCCTTATATTGCACGCCAGCAACATTAGCTCGTGAGCTGCGTGCCTCGCATGCCAAATCGACGTCATCAGTGTCATCATCAGCCGCATTCAAACCTTGTACACCGTTAGACATGTTGCCCGCTGCAATGAGCGTTGCTGCTGCTGCTGCTGCTGCTGCGGCTGCGGCTGCCTCAATTGCAACAGCAATATGCTCATTATTGCTGCTGTTGCTGTTGCTGTTGCTGTTGTTATTGCTGCTCTTATAATTTGCATCTTCATTAGGTTTGCCAAGCGTTTTGCCAGCCATTGTCGTTGCCGTCATTTTGCTGCGTTTCGCCGCCTCATCGCATTGCTGCCGCTCCCTGTCCCGCTCCAGCACGCTCTGACCGTTCGTTAAAGCCAATGTTAGCATGTCCACAATCAGCATAGTTGCTGCCGTCCCACCGCCAATATATACACATATATCTGTATATATATGCGGCGTCAAGCGTCATTCAACCTGCGAATTGCAATTCCCAATTAGTTCAAGCCATTGCCATAGAAATTAGCACATCATCATAAAAAGATAATCAATAATAATCACAATAAACATAATTATCGGACAATCGATACTTTCCACAGTACCGTTAATGGCGCTCAACGTTTTCTAGATCGTGCATAGCCCATTCCAATTATAATTAGTATCTCATGCTTCAACCTAACCTCATTCATACGTGCAGTGCGCTCGAATACCAATTGCGGGAAATCAGTTTTTTTTTTCTGTCTCTCTCTCTCTCTCTTTATATTTAAAAGCACCTTAAATATATTATTAGTGTCTTATTCCATATTATATAAATATTTGATTTGAAATATTTTCATTTTCTTTTTTTGTCATTGAAAATATTGATTTTATTTACCAAATTTTTATAAATATTTTTAGCATTTTTTTTTAAATATAAATTTTGTATATATTATAAAATTAATTATACATTTAAAATTATTTTTAACCTTTTTTTTACTTTATGAGACGTTTTCTTTATATTTAGATATTTTCAAAATATTTTGCATTAATTTAAGCGCAATATTATTTTCTAAATATATTTTGAATATCTATCAAGCACATGTTCTAAATATATATGCATTAATTATTTTAATATTTTATTTTAAATATAAATCAAATATTTAAATAAATATTTTCAGTTCAATCAGCTAAAAAAATCTTTGGCTTTTTTTTTTTTTTGATATTTTGTAGTTGTAATTGAAGAAAAAATTATGTTAAAAATATATAAAATATAAAAAAAAATATTCCGAATTTTATTTAGTCACAAATATTTAAAATATCTCATACAAGTTTCATTTGATTAAACAAAATTTATTTATTATATATTTATTACTTTTAATTTTTTATAATTTTATTTATTATATAAAAAATTAATGTAAAAAATCAAATATATTAAAAAGCTCAAAAATAATATTTTTCGCAATAAATATATATTTCAAAAGTGAATAAAACAATATGTTTACTGATTTTGCAAGTAGTTTTTAAAAAGTCGACAAAAACATGATAAAAAAAAACATTTTTATTTATAGTTTGACAAATAAACAGCAAATATTTTTATTATATTCAAGTCAAAAATATTTTAATGGATATAAAAAAAAATAAAAAAAATGATGGCAATATTTCGAAATATATATTTTATAAATGTAATATAAAAAATGAAGTGTCTCATATATTAAAGCTCTTCGTGTTATGCCATGTTCTTTTTATTGTCCACATAAAAAACACAAATATATATATTAACATATATGTACATATATATTTATATTTGTACACACACATATATTTGATGACAAAAGTTCCGGTCGTTAGTGTAAAATTTGCATATTCAAATAGCTGCGCTCTTTCATTGATACGCTAACAAAATGTGGGAGTTTTTCTTATCGGAAACTCTCACACAGAAATAAGGTGAAAACATTTACCAACAGGTAACGCGGCCCATGCGCAAACAACCAGTTGAATTTTCCACTTAACTAACCATATAACATAATCTTAAATGAAGTTTTTTTTTTTTTTTTCTAATTTTCGCATAAATTATAAAATTTACCGGCTAACAAATTTCGACACAAAGTGCTGTTTGGGAATTGTTGCTGTTGTTGTTGTTGTTGTTGTTGCACTGACACAGAAAAACAGGTGCGCGAATGCAGCGAAGCGCATCCTGTGCTCAGGATGTCGCCCCACAGCGCGTGTGTGCGACTGAGACGGCGGGGGTTAGTTGTTAATAGCCGCTCGTTACGCGCGAATGCAGAGCGAAAGACACCACCGAAAAAAAAGGCACAAACAAAAACAAAAACACACACATACACACACATACGCAACACGGAAATGTAAACAACAAAAAAATATACTGCACGCTACGTAAAATTCTGTGAATTTCGGTTGTGGGTTGTCTGCAACGTTCAGCGATCGCCGTTTGAGACGCACGTCCGAACGCGTTTCGTGGCGGAAGTTGACTGAGCAAACGCAAATGAAAAGGCAGCTCACAACGCTTTCGGCTTCGGCAGCGGCTCTCGGGCCGTCTTGAGGCTCGGCTTAAGCTTCGGCAGACGGCTACGATCGCAAAAAACTCAACGAGCGTCGAGCAAAAGAAACCACGCTGAAGACATTTGAATTGCGGTGATGGATATTCTTGGCATGTAAGCAGAGCCATTCAGCTAGACGAAAGAGCGCGGCCGGGAGAGGAAGAACAGAAAAGCAGAAGGGCAGCGCAGAGCAATAAATACATTAACGAGCGCGACTAGCTAATACCTTTAAAGTCATGCAAGTGCAGTGCGATATCTGGTTATTAAATGACTATTCAACTTTTTGATCGTACTGTTACACTAAAATATATGAAATATAACTGAGAGAACCATTGCTTGATATTTTACAGTTAACTTCATGGATAGCAATATATATATAGCAATATATATATATATATATATATATACATACTTTGCTCTGCGTGTCACATGCCAAGTCTCCAGCTAGCATATTCACATGCTATGTTTATAGGGTATAATTACGTGCCCAGCCCAATGGGCTCGCATGCACTGGCCATCCCAGTGGCCAGCTGCTGCTGCTGCTGCTGCTGTGGATAGTGCGTGTTGTCGTTGGCAATTATGCGCTGCACTTGCCAGTTGCTATACTCGCTTAGCTGGTGTAAGCAGAGTATATTTGTTGTGTGAAATATTCTATATATTTATGTAGCTATGCCTACTGCTTGCATGCTTAAACTATATGAATTTGGCTGCATTTGATAAATGGGCGAGTATTGAGCGGTCAACTGCATAGTGCTTGCTGGCTTGGCGCTGGGCAGCTCACTAGTGGGTATCTATTAGGCTGCCCCTCGCGCTGCAGTGGCCCCACAGAAGCGACAATTGTCTACGGTCACCGGCGACAGTTTTTATATGCATGTGGCTGTGTGTGTATGTGTGCGTGTGTGAGCGACTGCTTGTGTGTATGCGCGTGGTTAGTTAAAACGTGCTCGTCTCGCGATCAACAGCTATGCGGCTCTGTTTGTATGTGTGTGTGTGTGTGTGTGTGTGCTTCACATAGGAAGCAAAGCGTCGTTCGTTTTACAGAACACAAATTTATATAGAGCTGAGATAGCAGCGAGAAAGAAAGAGTCGGAAAGTCGAAGCGCTAGATCGCACGCCTAATGCTTGATGAAATCTGATATAGATTAAAGATCTACTCGATGTCACCTAAAGTCGATAAATGTATTTAAGAGTAGCTCTATTAAGATGACAAATAAAAATTGTTGTTTGGCGACTCGAATTATTCGCTGGCTTTAATGCTTATAGAAACGGTTCAGTTAGGATCTTAACTGATGTGTTTTAAGATTTGTCATACAAAAAATTCAAGTTCAAAAACTGAATTATGATTTGTGAATATGAGTAGTTTATATGTAATATAATAATAATATATGTAAATATCTGATACGAACGTTAAAGCATGAAAACTGAAACATGCAAGAATTAACACTTAAATCACGAAATAAAATTAAAAAAAAAAATGTTTTGCTGAACTACGTGAATTTTTGGAGAAAGCTGAAACAAGAAAATATTTGTACCAAAAAAATCAGCAAAACTTTTTATACATAGTTAACTATAGAATTACGATAAGAGAACGATATGAATACAAAAAATGTATAACTTAAATTGTTTTTAGATTAAAAAAAAAAATAAATAAAAAAAAAAATTATATAATATGACTACATAAAATTAAATATAAAAAAAAAAAAAAAAAAAAAAAAAATAAAAAAAAAAAAAAAAAAAAAAAAAAAAAAAAAAAAAAAAAAAAAAAAAAAAAAAAAAAAAAAAAGATTAAAAAAAAAAAAAAACTTTTTTTTAAATCTTCTTTTCTTTCAAATCTCTTGAACTGATCTCTGCTTGTTATAAGAACCAGATCTTGGGCTGGCATTAAAATATAATACTAAGAACTTTGAAGATCGATTACTTAAGCTGAAGTAGCTCCCACGACAAGGTGAAGTACCTGCAGAGAGAGAGAGAGAGAGAGAGAGAAATAATGGTAATGGTGAAAGAGGGCAGAAAAAAAAGAGGGAGCTACGTATATGGGTAGGGGAGATAGGTAGGTAGGTAAGTAGTTAGTTCTAAGTAACCCCATATAAACAACGCTCATTACAGAGGGCTATAAGCATTGCATGCAGACGTTGGCTGAGAATGAATAAGAATCTAAAGACAATGATGATGATGATGATGATGATAAGGCTGATGAGAATGAAAATGACTGTGAGGAGACTGAGCACGATGATGATGATGATGGCAGTGATGATGATGACAATGTTAATAATGATGATGATGACAGCGAGTCGCCAAAATGACAAAAAAAAAACAGCGCAGACAGCTGCATACGGGGCGTGGCAGTTCAGCTAAGAGAAGAGCACAAGTGTGTGTGTGTGTGTGTGTGTGTGTGTATGCCTGGGGGGGATGGGGAGCGATTGGGTAGCAAAACTTATTACAAAGTAGGAACAGAAGTGAGCAAACCGAATGAATGAATGGAAAATTGTGGGAACAATGGAAGGCAGAGCGTGTGAAATAGCCACCTGCTGCCGCTGCTGCTGCTGCTGCTGCTGCTGCTGATAATGATGTTGCTGGTGGTGGCGGATGATGACGATGGTGCTCAAGATTTAGATTCAGACAGCGTCTTAAGGTCTGTTTACTGTTTAGCACACAATGGCACCATTAAAGGTCGAATCTCACAGGCAAAACTCTGCAAACTTTATATCATCAACACTAGCTGTCTCTCTTACTCCCTCTCTCTCCCTCTCTCTCTCACTCTCTCTTTATAGAGACTCTTTAGAGTCCATCATAATTGCCATTTTAAAGTTAACTTTATAAAAAAAAAAAACATAACTCTCCAATGGATTATGCACATATTTCTAAGCAATTTTCTTAAACGTATGTGCGAAATTTTCCTTCAGTTTTTCCATTCGAGTTCAAGGCAAAAGCCATGAAAATTGTAAAATGGAAATGAAAATGGAAATCATGCAACAGTTATGACAATGCATTGCCCCAAATGAGTTGGCATTTTAAAGCGTTTGCACTTGGCCATTTGCTCAGGTTCAATGCCTCGGCACCGAGGCACCCTCCCAATCATTGGAGCCAACAACAATTACTTAGCTCAAATGATCAATTTGCCAACTTTCATAATTGAATAAAAATATAAATATAAAAGAAATCTCTAGTCGTGTGGAGCCACCCTGAACCCCGGCCCGATTCAGTCGAGCTTATGCATATGCATGCCACATGCAACGCACACACATGTACACGCCCCTCTGTGAGGAGGCGCAGCTACGACCTGCCCTCCTCCTCAGCCTTACCCTTGAGCAGCGCCGCCACTGCACTCTATGCAAGTGAAGCGGCAAATCCTAGGCGATTGCTCCTGAGTGTGCGCGCGCTTCAATGTGCATATGTGGGCACACGTGTGGGGAAAATGCATACGGCTTAGAGCTTATTGCCACGTGTTTTTGCCAAATGACCCAACGGTTTATTTAACAACTTCTGGATGCCATAGGAAGTGCCTAGGCTGGAGCAGAGAGACGCACAGCACTAGATCGACTGGGTCCTTGCTGTTCTGATCAAGCATATATATATATATATATAAACATACTTAATGGGGTCTGCCACGCCCCCATTTGCCTGTTACATAAATTCACACAAAAGATTTTTGAGCTACATATTCGTATATTCCACTATATGGACTTTGGGTGGATACATTTTGGGGATTCTTAAGTCGATCCCTTAATTGGTCTCTAAATTGATATTTTTCAGCTGAAATCTACTAATTGGCTTAACTATGCTAATTATTAGCCACATTGTTGAATGCTTTTTAAGCTTAGATATATTTAGCGGACTACGACCAAGCCATGTCGAACAATCCGTCTGCTCCTCCTGAAGCCGAAGATCCCAAATTTACTATGTAAATTTCCAAATATAAAATTGCAGAGATTGAGGCTTGGGACAATTTCACATCAGGAATTAAGACATTCCCAACTATAGTGATCTTTCCTTGTTTTATATAAAACTCTCTAGCTATCTTAAGTTACTTTTTCACTCAAAAAAACCTCTCTTAATTGTTATATCATTCATAAAAAAAAAAAAAAATCTGATCTCTATAATTAAAACCAGATGAATTTAACATTTCCTAAACATGTCCAAAATCCTAAGTGAACCCAAAATTGAAGTTCTCTTTAAGTGGAGATCATAAAACTCATGTAATGTAATGTGCGCACAAAACATTGAGTTGTAAAAAGTGTGCGATTAAATGGAAATCGCTTACAACGCCACGCCCTTCCGCCCCTCTACACACTCACACACACACACACACGCACTTAACACCTTGGCTAGGAACGGATATGCCTAAATTTGTTCAACAACCTGCGGGCACTCAGCTGTAGATACATCTTATTAGGATACCCTGCACTAAAACTCAAATGAAATGGGGTATGTGGCACTTATATGTGAGCTCAAATGGGAAAAAGTTTTTTGTTTAAAATATTCACGAACAGGGTATCTTGTAGTCGAACAATATGCAAATTTGTATGCTTGATTTGAAGTTATGTGTGCATAGGGTATCTTCTGTGTCGGTCAAAGCGCAACTAGTACATGGCTGTTTGATTTTCATATTTTTATAGGGCATATATTGGTCATCAGGCGCAGCTGATGATTTTTTTTTTATTTAAGGAATGTATCTACAGGGTATCTTTTATGGTTTTTACTATATTTTACAGGGTATATTCAAGCGCATCTGATGATTTCCATATTATGCAGCTAAATTTATGTGTGCACAGGGTATCTTCTGTGTCGGTCAGCGCTCAGGTAGAGCGCGCTGACTTAATTTTTCCTCTTCCCTTTGACTTTGTCGCATTGTCTTTTGTTTGTGTCATTTTGCTTTGCTAACTTGTTCGTCGTATCAAATTCACCTAACAGACTTTTAATTGTGTGTGTGCGTGTGTAAATGACGGTGCTGTGGCCACGCCCCGTCGCTAGCTCGCCTGTCGCGCTGTGACAAAAGCCAGTCAAAGCCGAAACCGAAACCGAAACTGAAACTGAAACCGAAATGGAGTCTCATTTAGTTTCGCGTGTAACTCAATTTATGGCTGTGAAGTGTGGCTCACTGGAGTCGCTTCTTCGTATGCCCTTGCCGAGTGGGGTATTATAGATGCGATCAGGTATTATGTAACATTTCATAAAGTATATATACAGATATTTAAATAGATATTCTTGATCACTGTCAATAGTCGAACTGTGGCGTGTATCGCTTACGAAAGGGTATTATCGACTTTATGATCATAAATGTAACACTTCATATTGAGCATATATAACATATTGTTCGTATTCAGTATGAAAAGTCTAGTTGTGGCTCTAAAGTATGGATCGTAGATACTTATCTTATATCCTATCAGAAATTGACATCAACGGAGGGTATATATATTTCCTTACTTAGTGTATAACTCTTTTTAGGTTATATATACATAATTAAAACGTATTAACACTCAAGTCGATATAATTCACATAGATATGAGTTGTAATTTAAGGTTGATAGAACTACTTGCCTGTCAACCTTAAATTTCAACTCATATCTAAATTCTATTCACAATTTCCATAAAAACACAATCGATGTCTGCAATCCAATCCTAGCTTCCAGAAAATAAATCCCTAGGAAACTAGGCTGTCTAGCATAAAAATCATTAGAATTTCGATCAAAGCGCGTCCAACTGTAGTCCATTGGATCAAAACAGTGCTAAGCCACATTAAAGAGTATACAATCTTGGCCTTCATGCGGTAAGAGTTTCGTTTTACCCTCTTTTTTTAGTCAACGTATACCACGTGTAACCCGGAAAAGTCTTGATGTTAGCCTGCCCCATGGCAAACGTGATATCTTCCTCTTGGCAAACGCATCTACTGCAAAAAAAAAAACAAAAAAAAAAAACACAATATTATGCAACACTGCACTTGTCGACTCAAATAACTGTCTGCAGCAGAGCTCGCTCTAACAAGTGATATAATTGCTGTGTCCGCAAATTTCTAAGACAGTCTGCATAGTTAGATGCTCGATAAATAGATTTCATGAATAGAATTTCATAGATTTTCATTGAGAGTTTAAGGTGCGATTTCGATCTGTCATGAGAATCGCCTAGCAGAGCAATATTTAGAAAATTCTATTCTAAAATACATACATAAAATAAATGCATGCAGGCCAAAATAGATAGAATACAACTAAATATTGTATTCGTTTCGTCATGCATCGCAAGTGCACTTGACAAACGAGTTGTAAGCTGATTTAACGCAGATGTTGCTGCATGCGTCGTTAAGCGGATTTACGTTGTATAACAGTTGCTTGATTCTGTCGGAGGGGGGGGGGAGCACATGTTCACATAAATAGAGCTGACATTTGTGAAGAAAGTCGAATGCCTCCTCACACCGTCGCATCGCCCCCGTCTATCGATATTTATTAATTACAATTCGATAGGCCATTGTATTGTGCATGCTGCAGCTAAGAATAGCTGGCAACGCCTAAAAGGCTGCCACATCGCGTGCATAAGACAACGAGCTGTATGCGTTATGTGCGACCTTCTATTATGAAACAAATGCCTGCCCACTGGGCAAATATACATATACACACACACACACACACACACACACAAACAATTGTCGCTCTTTGTGATCAGCTCAGCTGTGACTAATACACGCGCCTGGGCCACATTTGCTGTGGGCGGCACAACAGAGACGGCAACAGAATAGCCATTCGGTCAGCTACAGGCAGACAATGAGCCAGCAGCAACAGCAACAGCGGCAGCAGCAGCAGCAGCAACAACAACAACAACAACATTGCGAGCAAGTCACGTGGCTGCTATGCGTGACTTCGTACTGCACATTTTGAGGCACATTCGAATTCACAGCAAATACTGAATTTAGCATTGGATAAAGTCAACGTGCCGCCGTCGACGCCGGCGCCGCCAACGAAGTGACCCCAACCCCTGGGCTGGACCCCCCGTGCGAACAAACAATCGCGGCGAAGCAAACACCCTGACAACAGGGGCTACCACGAGTCAAAGTCCCGTTTGCCAACGACTATCCCAACAGTGGCCGCAGAAGCGACTTCAATCTTCTGTCGTTGCTCTGATTACGCATACAAAGTTTAACCCCTACGCGTCCCAAAGGGTCATTAGATCATCTGCAAACGTTTTCAAAGTTTCGCCAAAGAAAATAAATATTCATATATTATAATATATTAATACTTTAGTAGAATCTCTTAAAAATAATTATAAAGTAAAAAATGTTAGTCTTGTTGAAAGATAAAATAAATTTAATAATAGTTTAATATTATTGTAAAATATAATATATTAATATTTATAATAAATTAATAAAAAAATTTTTTGGCAAATTTAAAAATTACATTTTAATTGATACTTTTATAATAAATTATAATAAACTTCAAATTCTGAACTGTAACGAAAATTAATAGATAACTACTTTTATTAATTTATTGTTGTATAATAACAATAAATAGTAACTGAATATTTATAAAAAAAAAAAAAAACTAATTTATCTTAAATTTATTAAAAGAGTTTTACGACCTAAGAGACCTGTCTGCTGACCGCTACGCTGCATTTTAGACACCGCATTAAGGGTTAAGCTCAGAGCGAACGAAAACTATGTCAAGCCGAGCAGTGCCGACTGCCAATACGCCGAAGAAGAACGCACGTTGTGGCGGCTGCTGCGACCATGTCATGTGCTTGTGTATGTGTGGACACGAAGCATGCAAGCTCGTACACAAGTCGTGCGCTGTGTGTGTGCGTGCATTTTTGCAAAGCTTGGCACGCTGGCGCCGCAATGCGCTTTTTGTCTCTTAGCTTGGCAAACTGCTGTCAGTATTCGTGCGAGTCTTCAACAAGTAGGTCGAGAACAACGGGCAGAACACAGTTCTAAATCAAGTTAAAACTGTTTTAAGCGGTATTGAACTACTTAGAAATACAGTCGTATAAATATTTGTTTATTTTTTTTAATATTTTTTTGTGAAAGTGCAGTTAAAGTGCAACAATCAAGTATATGCAACATATGCATAAATATATTTTAAATGAAAACGTGAGTTTCACATACACATTCATGCAAATGTATTCTTATTCATATGCTAGCTTCGTTAGCAACGCGTAGATCGCCAAAGCGAGAGAGCCAAAGAGAGCGCAATTTAGCTGAACGATTGCAAAAGAAGAGTGCAAAAACACGCAAAAACAACAACAACGATTCTTAAGAGTTCTGAGCGGGGAGAGCAAAGCAAGTGCTTCGATTAGCATGCATTTGTGTGGGTCTGTGTGCATGTGTGCAATGGAAAGCTAAATTGAAACTTACATAAAGAGTTTTGTTGTAAATCGCTTCATAACATATTTACTTTAACTGTGCACTTTTTACACTCACCGCACAGACGACTAGGGTATAGTGGGCGTGTATTTGGCATTGCGTAGATATGAATATGTATGTATATTCAACAGGTTATATTTAGGGTATTTTTTGCTTTTTTTTTTAAAGATAAGACTAAATACATATGCACACATGTATACACATATTTACATGTATATATTAGAGTATGGCAATACCAAGGAGTCAATAAATAAATCTAAAAATATATATACCCTTCAGAAAAAAATGCATACAAAAATATTCAGCAGCCAGATTATGTGAAGAGTATCACGTAGTCGTTTGCGTTAGAGTAGGAACTTATATTAGTGCTGCCCTTGCTGCAGTTAGGTTGTGTGCATTTGTGTGTGTGGGCGTGAGAGGGAGAGAAACAGAGAGAGAGTAACGGCAAGACCTTACTCATAACGGACAACAACAACTGCTCGAGACAGACCGGCCCAACGGCAATAACGGAAAAAACAAACAAACAAAAACAGACACACACATGCACTATTTTCATATATGTATGTGTGCATGCAAACGAACTGCATGTGAATTGCGGTAGTCCCTTAACAACAGCGATAGTTCACGAATATTACACATACGCCACAGTGTATTTATTGTTAGTGAAATCATTTTGTTGTAGTTTACTCTGTTTTTCGCTTACGCAAAATATTGATTGATTGATATTGGGTAACACAAGAATAAAATGTTATTGCTTAGGGAAAAGTTCTATGGCTCTAAAAATTAATAAAAACGGATATTTAAAAATATTAAAACATAAAATTCTATATTTTCTGTCTGTAAAAAATTTAACTTATTACTATTATTCTTTATTAAATATCAATTCCAATCAATCAAAAAATATAGTTTTTGAATTTCAAATCACTGTGAAAAATGAAGGTTTATTTTTTTTTTTAATCTTACATAATATTTCAATATGAAATATTAGATAATGCTTTTATTCCTGCCTGTCTGCCCAAGAATGCCCTCATGTTGAAATTGGATATGCGTTCTTTTATTTTTAGACATAACATTAAAAATATATGTATATGTATATGTATGTATCTACTATTAGCATTACGTAATACAGTGGCTTTCAGCGATTTGTTTTCTCAGCAAATGTCATAAATGTAATACGAAAGAATATGATAAAGCAAAAGCTTTAATGAAATGCTTGCAGAATATTTACTTTTATTCGCACTCTCACTCTTATACAATGCAAACGATCTGGCAGCGCAGCTTATAAAGTGTCTCTTATAATTTGACTTTCGCCATGCCGGCATTTAAGCGCGCCTTGATGCCATTGCATTTGCTTCTGTTTGTGAGAATACATATATGTACGCTTACCTACTCATACGCTTTATACGCTTATGTTCTTTGGCATTTGTTTTGTTTGGCGTTCGACTGCATAACGGCATCCGTCAGCAGTCGCAGCTGCAGCAACACGTGAGTTCAATAGCAATTAAATGCTTCTCTCGTTTCTCTTCAGTTCTAGTGCCATCTCTGTCGTACGCAGTTGGGGCTTGCACAATAGACTTTGCTGTACGTTAAACGTGACGGCAATTTCACTACGTTGTCTCCTTACGATGAATGAACATGATATCTATTTTAATATGACTCAATGAGTGAGTGGCTGTTAATGATAACAGCTGTTATTAGCGATTATCGAATGAATTGGGGTTTATTGAATGTTAAAATATTTGCTTGAAATTCTTAGAGCCGAATAAGGACTAACGATATAAGATCTTTTTTTTTTATTATTATTATTATATTACTATAATATATTTTTATAGTAATATATTAATATAATTCCATGACTTCATTTCTCAGCTTATCTCAAAAATTTAAAATAATATTTTTTATATACTATACAAATTTAATTGCACAATTGTAAATTAGCAAAAATTTCGAAATTTCCATATATACATATATGTATATATTTTTGTATTCATTTAATTATTCAGATTTTTTGATGAATAAATTTTTTATTGTATATTTTTAGGCGCACTCAGCAATTGAATTGAATTGAGTTGAAGAACTTGACGAATATTACTGAGACATTATAATAGAGATTTTTAGAGAAGCTCTGTATCGAAATGGAGGGGGAATCTACAGAGTCAACACACAATACGAAGGTGTCCGATTCGGCGTACTCGAACAGCTGCAGCAACAGCCAGTCACAGCGCAGGTGAGTCAATTGGAGTGAGATCCAGATGTGTGGTAAACTGATGCAATCGAAATCTTCAGTGGCAGCTCGAAGTCGCGTTTGAGTGGCAGCCACTCATCCGGCAGCAGTGGCTATGGCGGCAAGCCGTCGACGCAGGCGAGCAGCAGCGATATGATTATCAAGCGCAACAAGGAGAAGTCGCGCAAGAAGAAGAAAGCGAAGTGCACGGCACAGACATCGACAGTGACGTCGCTGGAGAGCAAAGATGAGCAATTGCAGCCAAAGCCCGGCAGTTCGGTGGGCTGTGAGCAGCTGCAGGAGCTGCAGGACACACAACAGCTGTGCGAGCCGCCGGCGAGCGATCAACAGCAGCTGAGCGAACAGCTGCTCACCGTGGATGACAGCGAGGTGGCCAAACAGCAAAACGATCAGGTCCAACAGCTGCCCACTGCTGTGCCGCTCTCCTCCGCCGGCAGCCTGCAGCCGGGCAACATTCCAGTGGCAGCGACCCATGGACAAATCAGCGGCAGCACCGGCGGCGTCAAATCGGACAAGGCATACGAAACGATGCCCAGTAAGCTGGAATCGATGGCAGCCGGCGTGGGCAAGCAGCAGCATCACGAGCGGACCAAGGAGGATAGCTTCTGTTGTGTCATCTCTATGCACGATGGCGTCGTGCTGTACACCACGCCCAGCATCACGGACGTGCTCGGCTTTCCACGTGACATGTGGCTGGGCCGTTCGTTTATCGATTTTGTGCACCTGAAGGATCGGGCGACATTTGCCAGCCAAATCACGACGGGCATACCGATTGCCGAGTCACGTGGCAGCGTGCCAAAGGATGCGAGAAGCACTTTTTGTGTCATGCTGCGACGTTATCGTGGCCTCACCTCGGGTGGCTTCGGTGTAATTGGCCGGGCTGTCAACTACGAACCTTTCCGTTTGGGTCTGACATTTAGGGAGGCGCCCGAGGAGGCGCGACCGGACAACTATATGGTATCCAATGGCGCCAATATGCTGCTCGTTATCTCAGCGACGCCCATCAAGAGCAGCTATAAAGGTGAGCTAATAACCCATACCATCCCATCAAAGACACACATTCACATGGACATATCCTCTATCTCACACTCGGTCAGTGCCCGACGAGATACTCTCGCCGAAGAGCCCCAAGTTTGCCATTCGGCACACAGCCACGGCGATTATCTCACATGTGGACAGCGCTTCGGTCAGTGCGCTTGGCTACTTGCCACAGGATCTAATCGGACGCTCCATTATGGACTTCTATCATCACGAGGATCTGGCGGTCATGAAGGATACCTACGAGAAGGTCATGAAGAAGGGACAAACCGCTGGCTCCTCGTTCTGCAGCAAACCCTATCGTTTTCTCATCCAAAACGGCTGCTACGTTCTCCTCGAAACGGAATGGACCAGTTTCGTTAATCCCTGGTCACGCAAACTGGAATTCGTTGTGGGACATCATCGTGTCTTTCAGGGTGAGTCGAGGAAATACACTCAGGCAATGATAAGAGTAGCCAGATTAGGAAAGTTTTTCATAGATTAAAAGTCGTTGAATAAGATAAGGAGTAGTTTTTTTTTTGGGTTAAAGGACGATAAGCGTTATTCCATGGGCTCTACTTGACTATAAATTAATTTACAGTAAAAAAGCCCAATGAGTTTTTAGATAAGTCAAATATACTTATAGAGTCCATTGGAAGGAGATTTTCCGATATTTAAAATTCCATAACTCCATTGCTGAATAGAACTACCTCTGAAAACTCCATGGGACTCCAAGTATGGACTTCCGCCCTTATTAGAAAAGACCCATCCCTATCTAGCTAAAGAACTCCTAAGTCGCAACTTGCTTAGCTCCAGGAATAATATGCCTTTTTCCTTCCTCTAACGTCGCTCGCAGGTCCCAAGCTGTGCAATGTATTTGAGATGGCGCCAAATGTAAAGCCCAAGATATCGGAGGATGCACAGAGTCGTAATGCGCGCATCAAGGAGGATATTGTTAAGCTGCTGGCAGAGACGGTGTCACGGCCATCGGACACCGTTAAGCAGGAGGTGTCGCGTCGCTGCCAGGCGCTGGCCAGCTTCATGGAAACGCTGATGGATGAGGTGACGCGGGGCGATCTCAAGCTGGAGCTGCCGCACGAGAACGAATTGACGGTGTCGGAGCGTGATAGTGTGATGCTTGGCGAAATATCGCCGCATCACGACTACTATGACAGTAAGAGATCCACTGAGACGCCGCCCACCTACAATCGGCTTAACTATAACGAGAACCTGCTGCGTTTTTTTAACAGCAAGCCTGTCACCGCGCCCGTGGAACTCGATCCGCCCAAAGTTGAATCATCCTATGTGAGCAGCGCCCGCGAAGACGCACGCAGCACCCTCAGTCCCGTACACGGGTTCGAGGGCAGCGGCGGCAGTGGGTCATCCGGAAATTTTACAACCGGCAGCAATGTACGCATGAGCAGTGTGACCAACACTAGCAATGCCGGCACCGGCACCTCGGCCGGTGACAATTCCGCCGGCGGCAATGGCAGCGGCAACAGCAACAGCGCTCCCGCCGTCACAGTCACGCTTACGGAATCGCTGCTGAACAAGCACAACGACGAAATGGAGAAGTTCATGCTGAAGAAGCATCGCGAGCTGCGCGGCCGCAACGGCGAGAAGAGCAAGAAATCGGCCAACGAAAAGATGCTCGAGTATACGGGACCCGGCCATGGGCATGGCATGAAGCGCGGCGGCTCTCACTCGTGGGAGGGCGAGGCGAACAAGCCCAAACAGCAGCTAACCCTGCCCACCAATGTGGGCGTCGGTGTCAGTGTCGGCGTCGGTATGGGCGTCCCGGTGCCCGTGCCCGATACCTTATCCAAATGGCAGACACCGAATGCGCCCAGCAATCAGTTCGTTCCGAGCAGCCTCAATTGCTCGCAGAACATCAATTTGTGGCCGCCCTTCTCGCTGGGCATTACGACACCGTCGGGGCACAGCAGCCACACGGCCGTGGCGCAGCGCAGCTTCTCGCCCCAGCACAGTCTGTTTCCTGCATTCTACTATATACCGGCACCGTTGGCCAATGCCTCGTCGGCGGCGGCCAGTGTCAGTCCGCAGCGCAGCCACAAGAGCTGCGAGCAGCCGAGCACCTCGCAGCAGGGCGCCGCAGCAACGGCGATGCCATTGCAGTATATGGCCGGCGTCATGTATCCACACCCGTCGCTCTTTTACACGCATCCGGCGGCGGCTGCCGCCACGGCCATGATGTACCAGCCGATGCCCTTCTCCAGTGTCACCAACACCATGCAGCTGCCGGATCGCTCCAGCGGCTCACAGTCCAGCTACTCAAAGCCAGTCTATGCGGTAAGTGTGCCGCATTCTTGTTCTTCTTCTTCTTCTTCTTCTTCTTCTTATTATTATTATTATTATTGTTTCGATTAATTAGTCCCTTCTCTTGCAGGCGCAACAATCTCCGCCCACCTCGTCTGGCAAGGCACCTGGCGCCTTTCATTCCGTGACGCCGTCGCAGCAGCACAAGCCCTCGTCGCAGGCGACGTCCGTTAAGGCGGAGCCCGGCTCGAATTTGGCGCCATCGGAATCGTCCAAGAAGGATACCCCCGATTCGCCGCTCGCCTCGATCACCGGCGAGGGCTACTCCTCCGATCAGCCCAGCAATGCGCCCAATCTGAAGGTGCGATCAGTCAGTCAGCCAGATCACCCAATGGATTCATACTCACACAATTCTTGTTCTTGACATTTTCCAACAGAAGTACACGGATAGCAATGGCAACAGCGATGACATGGATGGCTCCAGTTTCTCCTCCTTTTACTCGTCCTTCATCAAGACAACGGATGGCTCGGACAGTCCGCCCGACAATGACAAGGAGACTAAGCATCGCAAGCTCAAGGTAGGCGCGGAAAGAGTTTTACAAAATCCTAATTAGCCGAGCGGCTGAAAGCTAACAACTAATTTGACACCTGCAAATACTCGATAAGTTCTGATTACAGGGTATATTAATGAAATTAACATACCATTTGGGTTTACAGCGTTTGAAAAATCAGCATATCTTAGGGGACTCAGGAAATAAGGATAACATAAGTGTTTACAGGGTATAATAATGCTGTCAAAATATATCCCTAGTAATCTTAGTAGCCCTGTAAGGGCATAGAATTTGGATGAAAATATGACAGGGAACATAAATTTGATAATTATCAAAAAATTACAGGGTATACAATTTCTAGTAACATACTTTAAAGCTTCATTAATTGATTATCCATTAGGAAATCTATTGATTATGGGGTATACAACTATGCCTATTAGACTATCGCTCTAAATTACAGGGTATACAAATTATAGTAAATTATACCTGAAGCACTCTTAATTAATTACAGGATATAAAAATATATTTATTGATTACAGGGTATGCAAATGATAGTAAAGCATACCTGAAGCGAAACACTCTTAATCCATATACAAATATACCCATTAGGCACTCTCTACAGGTAACAGGGTATACAAATGATATTAAAATACACTTGACGAACTCTCTATTGATTTTCAGAGTACACAAATATACCCATTAGGCAATCATTCTTGATTCCAGGGTACAACATATACCCATTTGACAATCTTTCTTTATTACAGGGTATACATATGACATAGCAATTAACTTTCATTCCCATTTCACAGACCATCATGCCATCCGATAGCAAAATCGTGGAGCATCCAGAAGAGGATCAGACCCAACACGGCGATGGATAGCAGATGAATGCACAGCTGCAGCTGTGTCCGATGCTTAAAGCCAGTTGCAGCGTTTGACCGAGCTGCATTCCAGGTCCAGAGTCCAGAGTAGCCCAAAACGCAACGCCAACCAAATGTCCGTGCATTACTTAGGTGGGTAACAGCTCCTATCTCTCTCTCGCTCTCTCTCTCTCTTATACTCGCTCTTTCAGACTTCTCCATATGTTTATACACTCGATATATATATATATATATGTATGTGTATGTATATATATATATATATATATATATATATATATATCGCTTTAACTAGACTTCTGATGGAAGCAGTCGAAGATGCAACGGTCTAAGATGCACAAACTCAATGCAAGCAAAAGTGCTCGGCTGGGCTGATACCCTAGTAACAAATAAATTAAGATTTTGCTCAAACACACATTCACATTCTCATAGACATACATAAACCATATATATACACATATATGCTTAAGACTGCGCTTTTTAACCTAGCTACACACACATATGGACAAGTTCCTAAGTCGCTTTTCAACTAAAATATATCGAGTTTGACAGAGCTTAAATATACACAAGTCTCTCTTACCTTATCAAACAAAATTCAAATAAAAATATTCAAGCGTTTTTTTTTTTGGACTGTGGGAAAGAAAAGGGATAATTTAATGTAAATATCGATATTTATCGATTAATTTATAGAAAATGCATTTTATTTTTCCCTTTGTGTTCTGTTGAAACTTTATATCTTTAAATCGTCGATAAATTTTCAGAAACATTGAATATATATCGATATTTATATTAAGTGATAAAAAATTAATTTTATGTTTTTAGTTTGTAATCTGTAAAATCATAAAAAATTTAATACAATTTGTATGATATTTGATGATACATATATATATATATATATATATATATATATATATATATATATATATATATATATATGTATATTAGCCCTCGATATACCCTAGAAAAGTTATGAAACTTCAAGAGGGTCACTGCATGTTGATCACACACAATCGATGATATATTGTTAGGATAATATTTTGCTATAGATCACAGTAAATCCCATAAATAATATTTGATTTATATATATAAATTTGATCTAATCAATTTACAAAGAACATATCGTACGGTATTTTGTCAAAGAACTTTTGGAGCACACCGCTGTAGGCGCGATCGGCGGCTTCGACTATCTTCGGCTGTATGTCCGCTGACAGAGAGTTCCACTCGTCGTTGAGCACCTTCAAAGTGCTGTCGCGCAGTTCCGCATTATCGTTGAACAGGTTCGACAGATTAAACGAGCCGCTAAGGAAGGACGAATTGACATTAATTAGATGATATGCATAACTAGATTTATGAGCTCAATACGATATGATAGTATAAATGATTAGTTAGTGGAGGCGAATCTATATAAACTTAATATGCATTTAAAGCTTAACATGAGGTTGGTGATCTCAATGTTAACTGCATTATCTATTGAAATATTCACTTAAGCTATATATAATATGTATATAATAAGTACTGATATGAGCAAATGTCTAACATGAGGATATCTTCATGTTAACTTTTTTATTCTTCTACAACTCTACTCTGATAATATTTGATGTATACATTAGTCTATGGCTACATGCACATCACTCTGAGCTTCAACTGGACTTTATGACTCTACTTAACATGAGAATAAATTTAACATGCGGTTAGCCTCATGCTAACTCTATTATGTGTAAAAAGGCTCTTCCTCCGCTGCTTCAATGCTAAATATAAATAAGTCGAAGAGCTTTACTCTCACTTGCAGCTTCAACTTGAGCACATTGGCTTAACACGAGAGTTGACAACAAGATAACCTCATGTCAAATTACTAGCCTCTCACTTAAGGCAGTTTCAACTTCCTCATATGCACTCGATATGCTATATTTAAGCCTCTTCCAGCTATACTCACGAATTGACCTTGGCGAACGTCTTATAGTCGGTGATCTTGAGATAGGAATGTCCGTCGGGTCGCTTCTCGGGCACAGCTGTGACGCGTGTCTTGGACTGCAGTTGGGTTAGCGTGATGATCATCGTGCCCTTGCTGACAATGGGCAGAATGAGCAGCTTGCCGTCCACCTCGTACTTGGCGTGCACTTCTATGCTGGGCGCACTGGCGACCCAAACCAATTTCAATGGCTTCGTTAGGTCCGTAGTGAAGCCCTTCAAGCTCTTCACGCTCACTTTGTCGGCAAAGTTGTGCAGCATGGTGTCCCGCATGATCAGATTGAACTGCACCGACTGGCTGGCGCCGCCGCTATTGATGCGCAGCGTGCCCAGCGAAATGGGCTCGATGCCGGGCACATTCCAAGCGGGTATGCCGTACTTAAACTG
Source organism: Drosophila mettleri (assembly GCA_035047625.1). Classification (NCBI taxonomy): domain Eukaryota; kingdom Metazoa; phylum Arthropoda; class Insecta; order Diptera; family Drosophilidae; genus Drosophila; species Drosophila mettleri. The sequence goes on along the minus strand of JAWNPI010000068.1, from coordinate 3,964,638 downwards.
CCGGAAGAATATGTTCGCCTGCTCCAAGATGCACGGCTCGTCGCTGATAGCGCAGCGTTTTAACGGGCTAGCTGTAATCAGGCGATTTAAGAATGCAGCCAAACCGGAACGGATAAACCGAAACTTACGCAGCAAATCGTCCGCTCGGACAGCCGCCAATTGAGCAGCCGCCAGTAGAGTAAGCCAAATGAAATGCATTCCGTCCGATTGCCTTTGGTTCCGCGACTAAATCGCAGCGAATGCGTGCGATGCGTTTTTATACCCAGAACCCATTGAAATCGGGACTTGAGGGTATGATGGTTTTGTGTAAATTTATGGAACAGCCGGAATAAGGCGTGCCGAAATTATAATTATAATACACTATAAAAATGGCTACTACTATAATATATATGCTCTTGATCAGCACGACGAGCTGAATTGAAGCATCACTGAACGTTTCAGCGTACGTCCGTTCGTCCGTCCGATCGTCCGTCCGATCGTCCGTCCGTTCGTTTGTCCGTCCGTAAGCCACAAAAGATAAAACTTTAAAAGTTCTCAGTATACTCACGTATAACATGCGCAGCTCTATTATAACATATATTTTTTTTTTGATAGCTCATTTAATTTACTCATTATCGATACAAAAAATTAACAATTTAACTTCGTTTTTTAAGCCTAGCTTGAAGACTATAAAAGATATGAAGGTTTACTATGCTGTGACGGATTGATATAATAAATACTCATATTATGTATATTATCGATTTTGGATACCAGCCCACCCCCACACTCCTTTCTGTATATGTGTATGTATATGTGTCTGTCAATGAGTCTAGCTTGCTTTAAATGCATCAGAGAAACGAAGAATATTATCTGAGCATGAACAGTTGCAGGGTATCGCTAAGTCGAGTCGTCTCTTAGTTACTATAGCTGCCTGGAGCTAAGTTCAGATGAGGTGTGAACGTGTTAATCTCTAGTTGCCATTAGCTAGGCAAATATAGAATTAATCGTAGCAAGTTGAACTGTGAACCGATCCGGTCATTAGTTACCTCCATTGCCTAATAGTTGGCCGAGTGCTTAAAACGACAATAAACAGCCGTAAACTCTATTTGAATAATTATTATTAGCTTTAATCAATAGAGCGACATCAAATTTTTAATTAGCTATTTTGAAAAACTCACCGCTCCCCCAACCCCAATTTAGTTACGTCAGCTTGGATATCTGATAGTCAAGCAGTCTCTACTTGGGCTATCTCTCTCGCTCTCTTTCTAGTTGTCCCATCTCTCTATCTCTCTACTCTTTTTCTCTCTCTCTCTCACTCTCTCTCTCAATATTTCATATCTCTCTGCTTCTATCTTTTAATTGCTTTATATCTCCCTCTCTCTTTATGTTATCCTTTCTATCACTGTCTCGATCTCTCTCTCTCCCTCTCTCTGTTTCTTCCTCTGTCTGTCCTACTCACAATCTTAATATTTGGCATAGACCTCACGCTGTGTAGCTCTCTCTATCGAACTCCCTCTTCATTTCATATCTCTCTGTGTCTTCCTCTCTATTTACTCATTCTGTCTCTCTTTTTCTCTATCTCTCTCATTCTCTCTCTCTCTATCATTCTCTCTCTCTTTCTCTATTTGTATGGCTTTCTCTTTCTCTCTCTCTCTCTCTCTCTCATTTCATCAACTCAAATCAACATATCTCCACTTATAATTCATTTTACAGAGCATCCCTTAGTCTATCATAGCATCTCATCTAAAATCTTACTTGCATATTAAGTGAGCATCATTTGCTAGAGGTTAAATGGCAAGGCTCTGGACATTGTCATAGCAAATACAACTGAAAAGTTACCTGTATATAATATATATTATATAATATGTACTTGTTACTAGATAATACCCATATGACTCAAGTAATGTCTCTGGGCACATTTCAAATCCGATGATAAATTAGATAGTTGTGCTAATCGAACGTAATTAGAGCAGGAACCTTAACCTTGGGCGCGTCATAGAAATTCGGTGAAGGTGAATTGGATTAGTTAGTCGACGAGGCTAGAGTAAAAAAAAATAAAATAGACGAAGCTTAATTCGAAAATCAGTTAATGATCGTAATTAAAGGCAAATTTATAAATTATGTACATTTTTTTTAGTTCATTTCAATTATTATCAATACGATCTGAATAACTGGATTTTTCGAAGTAGCTCAGTTTTGCTATTTACAAGCAGGAAGTGCGCGCTCTCAACCTAGCTGTATACTTCAATTAGCTTTAAGTTTTTGTAAGCATTTCGAATTTCGAACTTGCCTGTTTTATAGCAATTTTGACTTTAATCTACTTGACTACTCAGAGATTTGCTATTACCTGATTATAGATAGTGTGCGCTCTATATGTAGGTTTACTTTCCAATTAGGACTAAGTTTCAATATGCACTTCGAATTTCGAATTTCGAACTTGCCTGTTTTATAGTAATTTTAACTTCACTCTGCTTGACTACTCATAGAAGTGCACTTTTTAGGCAGGTAGTACGCGCTGTATATATATAGTTTTATATTCCAATTAGCACTAGGTTTTTCAATATGTACTTCGAATTTCGAATTTCGAACTTCGAACTTAATTGTCTTATACTTATTTTGACTTCTCTCTACTTGACTACTTATAGATATTATATTTATGGCAGGTAGCTAATTAGCTATAAGCTTTAGTATGCAGTTTGCATTTCGAATTTCGAACTTGCCTCTTATACTAATTTTGACCTTACTCTACTTGATTTCTCACAGATTTGCTATTTATAGGCAGGTAATGCGCGTTCTATTATTATCTATTATATTCGAATCGGGAATAAGGGGAATAGGAGCTTTGAATTTCGAAGTTCGAATTTCGAACTTGCCTTTCATATATTTGTATTGACCTTATTCCACTTAACTACGCAAAGATTTAATATTACCTGCTTATAGGTAGTACGTGATCTATATATAGTCTTACATTCCTTTAAGATTTTCGAATTTCGAAGTACAAATTTCGAACTTGCCTTAGTACGTGATTTATATATAGTCTTATATTCCTTTAAGCTTTTCGAATTTCGAACTTGCCTTAGTACGTGATCTATATATAGTCTTATATTCCTTTAAGCTTTTCGAATTTCGAACTTCGAATTTCGAGCTTGCCTTAGTACGTGATCTATATATAGTCTTATATTCCTTTAAGCTTTTCGAATTTCGAAGTTCGAATTTCGAACTTGCCTTTCTTATATATTATATATGAAGTCAATTAAGTCTTCTCTCGCCATTAAGCTTCGATCTGAGCTTTCGAGCTAAGAATCTATATTTTAACGGCCCAAAGTTTTGGACTCGTAAACCTAGTAAAGTCATAATTCAATTGTGAATCATTTTTGCATATTTAAAATTCAAGCCTCAACCACTCAGCACGTCAGCCTGGAAAATAGTTTCTAAATTAAATTATTAATTAATTAATTAATAATTTTTGAGGAAAAGAAACGAAATTTATTTTTTACATAAGCAAAAATATATTCAGGAAAATTAGCTAAGAGTTAGAACTTTATCTATAAGCTGAAAGCGTTCCGCATGTGAATGGTTGAGTGAGAGGTGCTTGGCGGGTGGAAAGGTGTCAGCCGAGCAGGTGAGACGGAGCTAATGGCCGCAGTCAGCGCAAACAATTAAGCTGGAATTGTGACTAGGTTATGTTATGAGCAATTGAAAGGCCAATTGCTGAATCAATTAAAAGTATAAACAACTTTATTTACATTTATTGAACATGAACCGGCTGTCTATTGAAAGGTGTTAGCTAAGGGAGAATAAGCAGGAAGTGGCGCGTATAGAGCGGATGGAGCAGGTGGAGGGGCGGGCGGCACAGTTCCGTACGCAGCAGATTAAGTTTTTGTTTCATCCGTGCCAAGATTCTTGAGCGACTGCTCAAACTCCACCGATTCGACCTGCCGCTTGGCCGTATCAAAGAGCGGGGGACCAATTAGGGTTACCACTTCATCATAGTCCAGCGTCTCCTTATCCAGCAATGCCTCAGCCAGCTGTCGAGATAGAGAGTCAGATAGAGCGAGAGAGAAAGACAGAGTTTGATAAGCGTGAGTAATGGAGAGACAGAGTGCGAGAACGGTGAGAGAGAGAGAGAGAGATGGACTTGCCTTGTCGAGCTTGTCGCGATGCTTAATCAGTAGCTCCTGGGTCGTCTTGTACGCCTCGGAGACAACGTTGCGCGCCTCATGATCAATAATGCTGCCCATGGCGCGCGAAAAGGGTTTGGCGCTGCCGCTGGCGCCGCCGGCGCCCGAATCATTTGAGTCGCGCACATAAATCGGTCCCAGCTTCTCGCTCATGCCGAACTTCTTGATCTGCGAATAGGCGATCTTAGTGACCTTCTCCAAATCGTTTTGAGCCCCGGTCGTTATGCGATTGAAGACCAGATTTTCGGCCGCCCGTCCGCCCAGTGCCATGCACATCTTATCGAATAGCTCCTCCTTGGTGTATAAATGCTGTTCGCTGGGCGTATATTGGGCGAAGCCCAAGGCCAAACTTGTGCGCGGCACAATGGTCACCTTCAGCAAGATATCCGAATTGGGCAGCATCCAGCCGACCAGAGCGTGTCCACTCTCATGATACGCAATCACCTTGCGTTCGGCCAGCGACAGGGCATGCGAGCGCTTCTCGGTGCCACCTGCAAGCAACATAGAGATTAAAATTTCAGCTCTGAACACGCCGATGAGCCGCTGTCGCGCACGCACGCACCCACTAAGCGCTCCACGGCGTATTCAAGATTTTTGCTAGTGACTTCGGCTTGAACGCTGCGCGCCGCATGCAATGCCGCCTCGTTGCAGACATTCGCAATGTCGGCGCCCGAGAAGCCGGGCGTTAATCGGGCCAAACGCTTTGAATAGGTGCTGGGCGATTCGGCCAGTTTGATCGATGACAAATGCTTCTCGAATATCTCTTTGCGCTCCTGCAGCGTCGGCAGATCAATGAGTATGTGACGATCGAAGCGACCAGGTCGCAGCAGAGCCTACAACAACAAGAGCAACGGAATTAATTGAGATGAACTTGGCCATGGCCCGCACTCCTACCTTGTCGAGTATGTCGGCTCGATTGGTGCTAGCCAGCATGAGTACACCCTCTTTGGTGGCCATGCCGTCCATTTCGACTAGTAGTTGATTCAGTGTCTGTTCGGATTCGCCGGAGCTGCCCTGGCCCATGCTTTCGGTGCCGGAACGCTGTCGTCCAATGGCATCGATTTCGTCTATGTAAATGATGCAGGGCGCCCGCTTCTTGCCCTCCTTGAACAGATCGCGAACGCGTGCGGCGCCCAAGCCACCAATCATTTCAATGAACTCGGATCCGTTCATGCTGAGGAAGGGCACCTGTGCCTCGGTTGCCACCGCCTTGGCCAGCAACGTTTTGCCGCAGCCCGGCGGGCCCAGCAATAGGGCGCCGCGTGGCACCTTAGCGCCCAATCGTTGATACTTTTCGGGTGCCTTCAGGTAGTCAACGAACTCTTTGACCTCCTGCTTGGCTTCACTGAGCCCGGCGACATCACGAAAGAGCACACCGCGACCACCGTCAAAGGGATCGACAAGCGTAAACTTGGCCCGGCCCATTTGATTCTAAGGTAAATATTATTATGGAATATCAATAAGTCAAGGAGAGAGCGAGGCGATTACTAACAAATGAATCCATACTGAGCGGGCTCTTCATGCTCTTCATGCGCGTCGCTATGGACATGAGCAGGGCGCAAAAGAGTAACAGCATCAGGATGCGACCTGTGGTATCTGTTTGTCGATCGTAGGTGACTGGGACGCCGTCTGTGATGCCCAAGCGTTTCTCCACCATGCGCAACTTCTCCTCGAATTTGTTAGCATCCGCCACAGCCATGTGGAATATGGTAGAGGTTACTTTGCGACCCTTGATCACAGCACCATCGTGCAGTATTATCGTAACCATTTCCATATCCGGGCGTATGATCAATTCCTTGACCTCGCCCACGGCCAGCATATGGTGGACAAACTCATTCCAGGAGACGTAGCGGGTGGAGCCCTCCGGTCGCTCGGTGCGCGGCGTTATAAGCAACGAGATGAACGCCACAAACATATATATGGTGAATAGCCAAAGGACTGCTTTTGTTAATACCGATCGCATCTTCTCGTCGTTTTCGTTGTTCTTATTGTTATTGGGGTTGGATGACTCGTCGCTGGAGCCCGGAGCGGACCCCGAACTCGATCTGGACCCGTCGTCCTTATCCTTGATGTCATCGGTAGTTGATTCGCTGCTCGCCTCCCGCGTTTTGGAGCCTTGAACTGTTTTGCTGTCCGCCCGGTCGCTGCTCTCTTTGCTGGACTTGCTCGTGCGGGACTTGTCTGCATCTGTATCCGGCTTCCGTGAGCATAAGCTGCGCAGATGCAATTGCTGCACCTCGCGCGGCGTCAATTGCAGCGAACGCGCCACCACACCAACAATTGCCTTGTACTCCGACCGCAGCATTTGCATCTGCGCATTGGATTGTGCATTAGATTGTGCTGTTTCACATGGGGCTGCAGCACTTACCTGACGCCAGCTTAATGGGTGCAGGGGGGCGGGCGAATTTAGCTGTCGTTTAAGGTTAGCGTCGCCGCACTGCTTGCCGCTGGTCGATCGTGCGGCGGCAACGGCGTCGGCATTTTGTTTGCCATTGTGCGTCACGTAGGCATGGCTGCGCGCCAGATTGTAGGGTCCACGTTGCAGCACAGTTCTGACATGTCGCAAGCCCCTAAACATAATTCCCAGCCACTTTTATTGTGGCTACTTGTGGCCGCCGGTTCGAATACGTAACTTGGTGTTGTTAAATTGAAATTACATGCATTAGAGTTGCCACCCCGGCGCAAAAAGCGGCTGGCCTGTGACAGCAGCGCTCAATCAGCTGTTCGATGTTATTGGGGGGCCGTATGGGAACTATTAATTTTTCATAAACTTGTCATTTTTAAAGCAACATTGCTCCTATCAATATGAATTTGTGTGAGAAAAAAAATTGTTCCCGAAGATGCGAACGCTTTTTATTGCATTTAGATTGAATTTTTTGCTTGTCGAAAATTTTGTATTAACCCTTAAGTGATCTACATGCCAAAAAAAAAAAAAAAAAAAAAAACAAAAACAAAAACAAAAATTATCGTAGCTTAATACGTTAAATTCCTGTTCATGTATAAATTTGTATTTTTGATGCACAATCTCTCAGGCTGCTTGAAATGAAAAACAATTCTTTAACATAATGTATATTTATTTGTATATAAAAAAAAATACATAATAATAATGCTATACAAAATTACTTCGTACTACACAATAATAATGTCACTGAATTGAGTAGCTAATTTGTTAAATGTTTTTGTTTCTTTAAATTTGTTCGATGTTATTAATAATTACTATTCACTGAGCCATCAAATGGACCCATACTATCGCCATAGTCCTGCGATTCCTCGTCGATTTCATCGTCAAAATCATCGCCCAAGTCTTTCGTCTCTGGACATTGCCGACAACGACTCTCATTAACACCATAGTTAATGCAAGTAGATCCCACGCACTCGCAGCAGCTATCGTGGAACCATCTGCGAGAATGTTTTCATTTTAGTAATGTAAAAACAACATAAATCATTGACCCAATTTAACTCACCTACAACTGCTAGCGCCCATTGTCTGACAGGATTGACGGCATTTATTTAGCGATACGCACTGATCCAAATATATAACCGTACAGTTGACTGTCTTCGTATTGTCACGTTCCTCATGAGCCTCGTCCAGATTTTTGTCATTGTATTCTATGATGAAGATATTTTATTAATTATATTTCTACTTATTGTATACTACTCACTTAAATAATATTTCTCATCCTTATCCAGTTTTGGTTTGCCCCTGGACCAATCCACTTGGAATGTGAAGACATCCCAATAGTCACTTTCACTATCCTCCGCTGTGGCCAGCACATCGAATAGTTCTGGAACGCCCTCAAAGTCCTCGACGTGCGATTTTTTGGACAAGGCATTGCGCGTTTCATTTGGCTTCGGGCATAGCTCTGCAAATTAAAAAAAAATTTTTATCCAAAGTCGTAACATAGGTGTTAAGGTGTAACTATTTTATCGGCTTTGCAACGGCGGCTCAACTATCGATAGTCATAACGTGAGCGATAGTCATGGTTACACATCTCAGACATACTACATATACAAAGAAGGCAACTGCGACAACGCAATAATGAATAATGATAATGTCGCACTAGATCACATCATCAGATAAATATGTCATATGTAATTGAGTGAAAATAACTCACCCACACAGCTGCAGCACTCCTCATAGTATTTGATACCCAGGCATTTGAGGCACTCCTTGCAGCAGGAGCAATTCTTAAGCTCACATTTGCAACTCTGCGTCAACATGCACTTGGACACTATCGAGGCGCAAACGACTTCGTTGCACGACTCCACCACGCCATAGAAACATGCAAATCCCAATACTAGAAATGCTCCAACCGTTAGCAAGCGCCACACCTCCATTGTGATATATTTATGTATATTTTATATATAATATTGCAAATACAAATGCTTTCGTTTCGTTTTGTTTTGTTTATGATAATAAGGGGCCCCCACACACTTTTTTTATTTTGTTTTTTTTCGGTGGGTGGGTGGCTTGGCGGTGTATTTGAATTGCACACGAGTAACACAGACAGAGAACGAGCAAGAGAGAGACGGAAAACGCAAGCGACACACGCCGATATCTTGAAAGACTTTGATTGATTGATTGACTGACTGACTGATAGCTAGCAAAGCAATTACAATAAATAACAATAAAAAAATATATATGTACACAAAATATAAATAAAAACAACACAACAAAAACAATTGTTAACTATTGCTACACATAGAGAGCATTACGAATATATATGTTTGTATATGTATATATTTGCTATATTATATTTGATAGATACATAGAAATTGAATTTTGTAGCGCGTTATTTTTTGTCGTATTTGCAGCACAAGGCACAAGAACAAGTTTTGGAATGAGCTATGAATATTTTACTAAATCATTGAATAAGTCAGTCCCAGCGCGTAACAACAACAGCAAGCGGCGGCGGCGGCGGCAGCAGCAGCAGCAGCAGCAACAACAACAAACGACACCACGACAAACACTAACAAAACGAAACAGAAGACTAAACACACACAGCGATCAACGATCGACAGATGCGAAAGAGAGAGGCGAACGACGACGACGGCGACAACAACGACACGACGCCGACGTCGACGACAACGAGACGGCGTCAGCTATGTAGCTTGTTTTTGTTATTGACGCGACGCAGCAGGGCATAACTGTCTTTATTTTTTTTTTTTTTGTTTCTCTCCTGTCTTTTTTCCCAGCCAGGCCCAGAGGCTAGCCAGCCAGTTAGTTAGCTAGATACAATGCGCGAATTAACCGCGCGCGCAGACACACACACACACATACACATGAGCAAACGATGGCTTAGAGAAACGTAAACACGTTACGAAGCATTGTCGGCGTATGACGAGGGGAGCAGCTAAGGCGCGAGTGCGAGAGCGTTCATTAACTGAATGATGGACTACCGCAACGAGATACGAGCTAACAACAAAATGATCAAATACACACATCTGCATTAAGATCCAAAAGGTATTCGATTGGAATGCTCTCAGCAGAGTGTATGTATGTGTGCGTGTGCGTATTGATCTTAGCAATTGTGTGCAAGCCGCGTTATCAAAGTCGATTGTTTTAAAGCCGCAATATCGGCATTTTGTTAATGCTAATCGGTGAAATATATGACTTATTTAAGTAGTCATATGATTATATGTAATCAAAAATAAAAAAAAATAAAAAGCTGACAAACACAAATATATAATAAATATTTTCATTGAACTGTTAATGCTATATCTAAATTTGAACAGATTTTATTTTCGATGTTATCTAGTTATCGGTATCGATTCTCATATTGTCAGTGACATGCTTAAGACCCTTAAATAAGTTAAAAAAACAAATTTAAATGAGTAACATAAACATCTTTAAATTCATAAGTCAACAGAAGGTTAAATTATTTACTATAAACAATTTAACCATATATATGAGACAAAACAGCTGTTGGAGCCCACACGAAAAGCTTCCATCCCTATTACTCAATGTCCAATAACAAGAATATTCGAAACATTTGGCAACCCTGTGTGAGCTAAATAACATCAACAAAAACCCGCTGCATAAAATCGCTCGAAATCACAAATCAAACACAACTAAATGATTGTGTTTAGAAACTGTGCTGTGCTTTTGGTGATTGCTTCAATATGCAGTTTCTTCTACGGCATTGTGCACATTCACGTCGAAGTCGAACCCAATGCCTGTCGAATGACATACATGTTTGGTGAGCCAAGATTTGCGGTGAGTTGTGATAAGGGATACGCTTTCATATCTGCTGAGCGGCAATGAATCGATATTTTAATTTGCAGCGCGTGAAATTTAGTGCCAATAAAGAATTTCCCAACTATGGCCTTTACTATTATTATGAGGGAATGCGCCAGCCACTGGATCCGCTCAAAATGCGTATGACAGGGGCCCCGGTGATCTTTGTGCCCGGCAATGCGGGTTCGTACAAGCAGGTGCGCTCCTTGGCATCGGTGGCATTACGCAAGGCACGCGAACATCCAGAGGCGGGCATACATCTCGATTACTATACCATTGACTATGATGAGGAGCTGTCGGCGCTCTATGGCGGCTATATGTATCATCAGCAATCGTTTCTCAAGCACTGCATACGCACCATTGCCTCGCTCTACCGACAGCCCAGCCCCATTGTATTGATCGGCCATTCCATGGGCGGCAAGTTGGCCCAGTCGGTGCTAACAGACGCAGAAATTGGTCAGCATATTAATGCCATTATCAGCATATCGACGCCGCTCGATCAGCCCGTGCTCAATTTGGATGCGCATCTGAGCCAGTTTTACAGGGAGACACACGAGTTGCTCAGTCGCACACGCACCGCGACACAGCCATCGACCAAGACCAACGTTTGCCAGAGCCTGCACCAGAAGCCGCCCAGCGAGCAGAGCATGGCCAGCCAGGAGCTATCGGCTAAGCTGGACAATGTGCTGCTCATATCGACGGGCGGTGGCAATCGTGATCTGCTCGTGCAGGCCGGCCTGACCACCTCGCAGTTCAACGATCTGCATGCCATGGTAAGAAATTAATTCTGAGTTATGTCTCTGCTAAACGAATGACTTTCGCAGACCTCAGCGATACCACGCGTGAGCCTTAGCTGCGATCATTTGTCTGCTGTCTGGTGTCTGCAATTCACGCAGGTCATCAATCGCTTCCTCTTCAGCATTGCCCAGCGGCGAGACGACGGCTCCGTCATCTTTAGCAGCAACAAACAGCGCAATATGCAATCAGCCGTGGGACACTTTGTGGTAAATTTCGACATTCGCCCGCCCCTCACTGTCTGCTGTCTCAACTTATTTTATGTATTGTAGAAGCCGAGAATACGCCAGCAGAGCTTGACGAGCATACCAGCGCACAGTAATTGGAATGAGGAGCGTCGATTGGTCATCAACAAGTTTTTTGCCAATGGCCTAAAGAGCCATTATTACGAACTGATCGGCTTGGGACGCAAGGAACGCTATAAGGTAGTCGTCACGTCTGCGCACTGATTGTATTAAATGAATTGTGCTCTGTGGGCAGATGGTCATGCAGTCGTCTAGACTTAACGCTTAACTCTTCTATTCTCTCTAGAAACTTGCTATTGAGGCCTTGAACGTGGAGAGCGATGCGAATTGGCTCTTCGGCTGTGAATCATACATAAACTCTGAGTCGGAACAAAAATACTGGTGAGTCTAAGCACACACCCCACAGTAATTTCACACAACTTATGCTGTGCTCTCTGTGCAGCGATAAGGCAACGCCTCTAACACATCTCGTGCAGCGTCTACCCAATGTCGATAGCGATCCGCGCAGCATTGCAGTTCTCGATATACACAATCTGCGCAAAACGTATGAGAAATGGACACATTTGCTGCTGCGCTTGCCCCCAAGCAGTCAACGCACTGGCTACAATCTGGACATCTATGATCCCAAGGAGCGCATTTTGGACATACGTATGCCACGCTGGTATGCCTACGGGCGGCGTATCGCTGTCAATGAGACGCTGCAGGGAACGCTGCACTATCGATTGCGCATTGCCGATCTGGTCGAGCCCTATCAGGGTCTGCGCATTCACATTGAGCCACAGAACTGTATCAAGCCCAACTATCGGATCACGGCGCGCCTCTGTGTGCCCTGGGCAGCCGGCTTTGAGCGCTATCAAACTCTCACGTAATTTCATATTATAAAGCTCAAAGCATTGTAGACAGCTGCTAATCGCTTGCGTTTTCAGTTCACCAGACCAAAAGCCTGGACTGTATGTCAATGTGCCCACCCTGATGCCAAGGCATTATAATACCACACTGAATCCAGTTATGCTCGACTTGTATTTGGATCCAATATGTCGATATCGTATAAGGTAAGAAGCTGCTAGCAGACTTGATCTTCATGGATTTACTTAAAAGAGTTCAGGAATTTTTTCTGCAAAGCCTTTACTTCCTTTGATCCTCCTGAAACCAAAATCAAATAAATTTAGGAATATTTTTTAAGATTTCTTAATCTATCATAGATTCAACTCTCTCTCTCTCTCTCTCTCTCTCTCTCTCTCTTCTCACTCACTCTTTCCATGCATGCATCTCTCTCTTAGCTATGAGTACTCGTATGCGGATGCCCTGTCGCGCATTGTGCTTGAGTTCTATGGCTGGATGCCAGCGCACCTGGTTTGTGTGCTGCTGATTGTGCTGCGCAAGCAATTGGACAAGCTGCAGGAGGTGGGCAGCTTCAAGAGCCTGCGGCCCTACATTGGCTATCTGCAGTACACATCGCTCTACATCGTAACAGGTATGTTGGGCGGAAGAACAAACGAATTCGTATGCCTAACTAATTTGAATTGATTTCTTCTCATTTGATTGGACACAGGCTGTCGGCTGCTGAAGAAGCTGATACTGAATGTGAAGCTGTTGCCGGTGCCGGAGCAGCTGGACTACAGCATTAATGTATCGATTATAATACATTGCACCGCCATTGGGCTGTCGGTGGTGGCCGCTCTGGCTGTTTGGCTGGCCTTGACGCTCTATGGCAATGCGTTTCATCGCTTAACCCTGCGCCTGACACGTCTCTCCGCGTCCAGTTCGAACATAATGCTCTCGATCATGACACATCTGCCGATCACGTACGGCATTCTAACAATTGGCGTCGCTTTGGGCGCCTGCAGCGGCTTGGCCCTGCTTCTGGCGTTCGTTTTTTATTTCCTCATGCTATCGAATGCCTACAAGGACTATCTGGAGGATTATCTGTGGCAAAAGGCGGCGAATTTGGTGCACATGGCAACGGGCATTGGCAGTAGCGGCAGCGGCTCCGACAACCGCACAGAGAATGAGTCAACAGCGTTAGCCAACTGTACACTGTCCAGCGATGAGGACGAGCCTGAAGAGCAACGGCAGCAGCAGCAGCAGCGAAAGCAGCAGTCGACTGAGGCTCAAGCTGAGAAAGAGCTGTGCGTTGGCCTGCAAAACTTCTCGTTTCATATAACGCTGCTGTTAATGCTGCTCACGCTGCTGCTGCTCAGCGTTCCCGCCAGCCTCGCCTGGCTGCGCAGTCGCAGGTGGGTCTCCAGCTGTCTCTCTATCTGTCTCGTTTCCCGCTTGTCTAACTGTTCTCCATGATTCAATCCCTTGCAGGCATGGCATTGTTCTGCCCGATCCATCCTTACATACGAGCATCGTGGCCCTCGGCTCACTTAGTTTGCTGCTGCAGCTGCGCGCGCCGCAGAAATTGTAAGTAATCCCCAGCATTGCGTAATGCGTAGTTTATTATTTACGTTTCAATTCCCTTTGCCAAATGGGCAGCACTTTCCATGCTGTCCTTTTGTGTGTGCTTGAATTATTCATTAGTGGAGCACGACTAAGAGATACCCCTGAATGTGCCCTAATGGTGTATGATTGACTCGTCAAAGAATTACCTGGGAATTCATATAGTTATAGTCTTATTTATAATTAGTGTTTCTGTGGAGCATACACGACTAAGAGATACCCCTTTTGGTATTGAGCTAAATGTGCCCTAATGAGGTTTGCTCAACTGATCAAATGATTACTTAGGCAAGACGTGCAACTCATGCTGATATTGGGTTATGGAAGTGACCGTATTTTGGTGGGGTATGCACGACTAAGAGCAATACATTTTGTTATTCAAATGAATGTGCCCTAATGGGGTAGGCTCGACTAATCATATGATTACTTGGGCTTTATTTAATTTAGTTTTATTTTAGTGGGAGTATGCACGACTAAAAGATACCCCTTTTGGTATTTAGTTGAATTTGCCTTGATGGAGTATGCTCAACTAATCAAATGATTACTTTGACTTATGCGGATGGTTAAGAAAATGACAGTATTTTAGTGGGGTATGCGCGACTAAGAGATACTCTTTTTGATGTTAAGCCAAATTAACCTTAATGAGGTTAGCGCGACTATAAGTGCAACTCATACAAATGTACAGTGGGGCTTGCTCAACTAGAATTTTTCTACTTTCTACTATACAATTTTAGAGTGTAAATTAAATACCCTATAAGTAGTGGGTAAGAAAAAAAATTATTTCCCTTAGAAATGTTTATGAAGTGTATGTATACCTAGAATTATTTAACTATATATATTCCATAAGAAAACTCGGAAGAGAAGCCTGTTTGGAATTAGAGATCTGCGCAGGACTCACTCAGGAGATATACCTAGTCGGCCACCTCCTACTGTGAGGCCATGTTCACAACTTATTGAGTTTGATCTACAACTAATGTAGCATTGATAGTCCAACTTGAATATATGTGAAAATCCTTTTGTTTTAGACGTGGCTATTGGCTGCTCTCCGTGCTGCTGTATTTGTGCGCTGGGATTGTGCTGCTCTATTGCCAGACGGCCATATATCGACTGAACTGCGTGATCGCTGGGGCGTTCGCATTGCTCGCCGTGCACCAGACTCTGGAGCGGCTATACCTGAAGCTGCGACCCGCCGCAGAGTAGAATTTCTATAAAAACAAAAAAAAAAAAAAAAAAAAAAAAACACCAAAACCAAAGAAAAACAAAAAAAAAGTCATAAAAAACAAAAAAACTTAAGTTTTCCGCTGTGTGAATTGTATAACTAGAAGTATAAGAAGTTCCTTGTGTTTTAAGGTATTCGCTTTCTGTTCCGTTTGAATTGAAAACCGAACAAGAACCTGAAATTTTTGTATAGACTTAGTGCCAAAATGCTGCTGGCAAACGAATATGTAACAAGCTGAAGTCGCCGCCGAATGGACGCTGCAAAAATGGATATGACGGGAAGTCCATAACGATCTGCTGCTCCAAAAATCGAGCCCAAATGGATGCAGCGCTACAAATTCATAACGCGAAAGCCAGAAGAAGACAAACACGCACACAACACATGCCATATTTAATGGCATGTGTGAAAACTGAATTTCGCAAGCGACACTGCGCAACATAATTGAGATTTATGTTTTTTACCTTACAACAAAAAATGTTAACAAAAAAAAAAAAAAAACTAGTTAGCTTCAAATTAATGAATGTGCTATATTTTTACCAATTGTATCCAGAATAGATGAGTATATATATATATATATATATATATATATATATATATATTGATTTCTATATACCGATGTATATATCTATATATATATATATATATATATATATATATATATAATTATATATATAGCCCTTAGTCTTAAGATTTATTTTTTGTTATGTATATTTTTGTGATCTAGCTAAATTTTCAGGCCAAACTCTTGATAACTCCTTAAGTATTTGGTATCTGGTATTTGGAATATATATTATGATCTTCCTGTACTGAAGCAATAAATCAAATGTATATATATATATATATATATATATATATATATTTATAATATAAATACCCTGTCCATAGCTCTATATCATATATGCCAGCTGTATAGCCAGCTTTATAAAGTTTGTTGATTGTAAAACCGTTTTTAAATATAAATATATAAAAAAATATATATGTTTATCAAGTTAAATTTCTAGTGTTATCATGGTCATATGTAATCTGTAAAATCGCCTCTTCCTTGGCATTTACACATATGTAAATATATCGGCCATATATTAATATTATTATTTTAATTCTAATTTCATTTTTGAAAGAAACAAAATTCTGGATAATTTTTAACACATCTCGCTCTCTCTCTCTCTCTAACTGGAAAGATGGAAACTTTTCGTAATTGAAGTTGTTTGTTTTATTCTTTCGAAATTATTTTTGTAATTCTACAATTGATTGCAGATATATTTCACAGTCTGAAAGCAAGTTCGATGAAGCTGATAAAGGATATATTTCAAACAGAAGTAAAAATTGCTTTTAATTGAAGCAATTTGGTCAGCAACTGTAATTGCATGAAGTATCTTCTGCTTCAGCTTGAAGATAGTTAAGGCTTAAGATGCTAAATTGATTGAAGCTGCTTGTTGTGAAACACGCAAATGATTGAGCTGGATTGAAGTTGAATGAGAATTGAGCCGAAGTAAAATGGAAAATCGATTAAAGTTGAATTGATTAAAATTGAAATTGAAAATGCAATTGATTGAAGTTGAATGAGACTTGAACGTTAATTGAAAAGCCAATCGATTGAAGTTGTGATTGAACTGAAATTGAATTGGCAATCGATTGAACTGGATATTGAAGTTGATTGAGACTTGAAAATAGGTTGTAAAGGCAATCGATTGAAGTTGAATAAGATTTGAATGGCAATTGAATAGAAATCGATTGAAGTTGAATAAAATTAATGCATTTTAAAGTGAAATTGAAAAGAGAATTGATTGAAGCTGACTGAGATTCGAACTGAAACTGAATTGATAATCAATTGAACTGGATATTGAAGTTGAATGAGACTTAAAAAGAAGTTGAAAAGGCAATCGATTGAAGTTGTGATTGAACTGAAATTGAATTGGCAATCGATTGAACTGAATATTGAAGTTGAATGAGACTTGAAAATAAGTTGTAAAGGCAATCGATTGAAGTTGAATAAAATTAATGCATTTTAAAGTGAAATTGAAAAGAGAATTGATTGAAGCTGACTGAGATTCGAACTGAAACTGAATTGATAATCAATTGAAGTTAAATGAAATTATTGAGGCTCGAACATAATTTGAAAAGGAAATCGATTGAACTGGATATTGAAGTTGACTGAGACTTGAAAAGAAGTTGAAAAGGCAATCGATTGAGATCGATTGAAGTTGAATGAAATTAATGAAAGTTGAACCGAAATTGAAAAGACAATCGTTTGAGGTAGAATGAGACTTAAATTGACGCAATCGATTGAAGTTGAATGAAATTTATAAGACTTTAATTCAATCATTTACATGCTTAACAAGTGGTGGCCAAATGCTGTAGCACAGTGTAAATGCCAGCGATGTACATGGGCAAGTGTTGGCCTACAACTTTTTTGTGCTTTCGTTTGCCGACGTCGCGTCCTCAGGCAAATGGCAGTCAATGGAGCTGATGGACGGGTGCTTGGACGGCAACTGGAACTGTTTGGCCGGGAGTGGAACTGGAATTGGGAACTGGGATTGGGAATGGGAATGGGAATTGGAATTGAAATTGTCTGTGGCGCTGGCACACAGAAAGGGGCGTTCACCGTGATAGCGCCATATAAACGGAGGCGTTTTCGATAAATGGTCAATTGCATGCATCGCGATTGGCCAACGGCAATTTATTGAGCGAGCGTGCAAATTGCTGCGGCGCTTAAGACTTTGCCACCTTAACGGCAATTTATGCACCTTAGCTGGCTAACTGGGCGTACAACACCCCGGGGAGCATCGATGATTGATCGATTGCTAAATTGATAAATTGCTCAATTGATTTACATTTTTTTTTTTATTTACAACACGTTTTATGGCCACTGCGAATAGCTGTTGACATCGCATCGCATGTGTTAACAGCTCTTAAATGCCGCTTTAATCGATGGATGGATGGGTTGGGTAAATGAGGAGGGAGGGAGGGAGGGAGGTAGAGTGAGAGAGGGAGAGAAAGAGGCAGGAATAGAAATTACAAGAGGTTAATGAAGAAGGAGAACATCATAGGATTTAGTTGAGAATGAAAGCGAGAGGGAGAGAGAGACGGAGAGACAAAGAGATAGAGAGAGGGAGAGTTAAAGAAAAAGCAACTTAGAGAGATACACACAGATAGACAGAGAAATATAAGATTTGGGTAGTTAGAGAAAAAGGAATTTGAGTAATGAGTGAGAGAGAAAGAATGAGAAGGAAGTAATCGCAGAAAGGAAAGAGACTAGTGAGACAACGAGGCAGAGATAGATAGAGAGAAAGACGATGTAAGTATGATGTAGCAGAGTAGAGCAGAAGGCGGAGAGCATTCCTTCTAGTCGACAGAATACGGAAATATAGACAATATATAGAAATATAGATATATAACAAAAAATAAATGGGAGATTATAGGGAGAGAGAGTGGGAAAAATATTGGGAGTGAATAGGCTAGAGAGAGAGAGAGAGAGAGGGAGAATAATGTATGGTTGACTATAAAGATTTTGGGTTTATATGTTATAGTTGACATGCAGGCAGAAAAAAGTATATAAAACGCACAACAAAGATAATAATTGATTAGAGTGAGAGAAAGAATATCGAGAGTGATAGAGAAATACAAATAAAAGGAACAACTAAACAATGGCAAAAATGTACTATAAATGTACAAAAATGTACATGAGGCCAATTGACAAATGTGATTCGAGAGAAAGCCAGAAAGAGCAAAAGAGAGAGAAGGAGAGATAGAGAAATGGAGTGAAAGAGATGAAGAGAGAACGCGGGAGAGCTCTGAAATACACTCCGATAGAGATAGACACTTAATACACAAATGACTCGGGTGAGTTCTAGGATAGAGAAGGAGAGAAGCAGAGCGAAAGAGATAGATAGACAGATGAATCTTACGCACTAAGAGTAAATTCAACAAAATGATATTTCTTGGATTATAATAGTCTTTAGTAATATTTTTATTCATATTTCAGAGATAACAAAAAATAAAAAAAAATTGCATAAGCTAAGAAGTTGAGAAAACGTGCTGAACATTGAGCTATTTACACTTATATGGACACATTTGTTCGATTAAAGTATATATAGTACATAGTGTAGTGTATATATATAGTACATATAGGATATATATATATATGTAGATGTCGTATGCGTAGAGTGGGTGGACTCTACTGCCAGTTGGTGGGCACGAACTGGACGGGACCGGCCAGGAAAGGCTGCGGCGGCAAGGCGTTGATGCTGCACGGAGAATGCGAGAATGCGAGAATGCGCGTGGAGTAGAGTATATCGATAGATAGCTGGATAGTGTTTGGGTACTCACCTCATGGGCTGGCTGGCCTCCGAGAGGATGGTGCGATAGAAACGTGGACGTGGCGCCACATAGTTGGCGGACGCAAAGCTGCGTGGATTGGCCACGGGGAAGCGGATGTTTGCATTCGAGCGGAGGCCAGGGCGCTGGCGTATGAGGGGGCCGACGCGTGCCTGAGCAACGGCATCAGCACTGGCTGCAGCACCACCACCACCGCCACCGCCACCAGCAGCAGCTGCAGCGCCAGCGCCAGCGATTGCACCGCCCAAAGTTGGCAGACCGGAGCCGAAGCCAAATCCAAGACCAGCGCCGGCCACAGGCGCCGGAGCGGTGTACATGGCGGATAGCTGGATGGGCACAAAGGCGGGCAGCGAGACGGTCAGCGGCACGGCCGGTGGTGCTGGCGGTGCGGGTGCAGGCGCTGGTGCTGGTGCTGGCGCTGGTGCAGGCGCAGGTGCTGGCTCCGGCTCTGGCTCGGCCTCTGGCTCCGGCTCTGGCTCCGGCTCCGGCTCGGGCTCCGGTTCAGGCTCTGGCTTAGGCGCCGGCTTAGCATCGGCCGCCTTCCAAGCGGCCAACAGGGCGAGCACCTCCTCTCGCGTTATATGATTCGAGTGCGAGGGCAGCTCAAAGCTGGGCGCACTGCTCCAGCCGCTGCTGCTCCATGGCCCAGATGGCGGCGGTCCATAAAGCGAACGTTGCGTCCGGCCAGGATGCCCGAGCTGAGCGCTGGCCAGACCGACGAGGCCAACCACGAGGATGTGTAGGCACATGTGATTGCACTTAGGTCCCAGCATGTTGATTGCAGTTGAATGAGCGATGCTTGTCTGCGCGCCAATTGTCCACAGGCTGGCTTATATACGGCCAGCAGCTCGAATTGGGTTAGATGAAGTCGTAGCTGGCCGCGGAAGCGGCCTCCCAGGCCAGCTGCTCCCCTCGATGCCCGGCGTCCAATTGGCATTGGCATTTGGGCAACTGGTTCAAATGCCTGTGCATGATTAGGAAGCCAGCCAGTCAGCCAGCCAGCCAGTGAGTGAGACGCAATCAGTGTGCACCATTTAAGGCCGCATTGCATCACCAGCCAGCAGGCCAAACTGGTTGAGCGCCACAGCGCACACAGATATAAATATATATATATTTATAGATGTATGTATGTTGGCTTATTGTTTGCCTATTTGCCCGCAGTCCCAGGTCTTTTCGTCCTCATGAAACTGTATGAGCACCAGCTCGTAGGTGACTATGCTGCCAGCGACCTGCAGTGTTAGCCAAGATGCAGCAATGTTATATTAATGTCACTTGTCTGGCGCAGCCACACTCACGGTGAGACAGAGCTTCCTGGTGACGTTGAAAAACCGGAGACCGCTCAGCGCAACATTATCGCTGGACAGCTCGTTGGCCAGGCGCTGGACCTCGTGCCGATAGCCGCTCGGCGGCACCAGATGCAGCAGACGCAGCGGCTCCCGCGACCGCTCATGCACCGCGGAGACGAACAGCAGAACCGACAGCGAGCGGCCAATCAGAAATGCGAGCGAGAAGTAAAAGTAAACGGCGTGCACAGCCGATGGCATTTTGCTTAAGGAGCACCAGGTCAAGCGCGCAGACGGAGCCGGTTGGAGGCGGGTGGAGTGTAAAAGAAAGTGATGAATGTTGTATACGAACGATTATCAGATCACTTACACGCTAATCATTGAGTGAAGTAGTGAGGATTAGTTGTGGGAAAGGTTTCAAGCATGGGGAAGGATGGACGATGGCAGATATGGGAGTGTATGGGCAAGGGGAGAGAGCGTGGGGAGCGAGGTGATAAAAAAAAGAGAGGCAAAAGTGGATAGAGAAACAGTGAGAGAGAGAGGGAGTAAAAAGAATGGAGAAATAAGTTAGAGATAGGAAGAAAGAGGCAGGGGCATAAACAGATAAATAAAGAAAGATAGAGTACACGAATGAGAGAGAGAGAGAGAGAGAGAGAGGGGGAGACAATACGTGAAGAAAGGCACATAGAGACAGAATGTAATATGGCGAAAGAATGAGAGACTGAGAGGGAGACATTGAGATGAATAGAGAGACATAGAGACACAGAGTGACAGGGAGACAGAATGACAGAGAGAGCGAGAGAGACATGAATATAGGGAGAGAGACGTAGAGAGAAAGATAGAAAAACAGAGATAGACAGAGAGAACAAGGAAGTCATAGATAAATAGAGAGACATAGAGAAGTTAGATATATGAGAAACTAAGAATTACGAATTAAAGCAAAGGAGAGAGAAGGAGTGTGGGTGGGCTAAAAAGGGTAAATGAGACAAATTGGGAATGAGATAGGCAGAATGAAAGTGAAACAGAGATGTATAGGGAGAAAAAGAGAGTGAGAGAGCAATAAAAGTGACTAAGACAAAGAAACACAAAAAGGTGAAAAATAGATTCATAGGGATAAAGGGAGAAAGAAAATGAGATAGAGGCGAAATGAAAAACAGACAAGACTAATGCCAACTCACTTGATGCTCTTCAGGAGCTGCAGACAGATAAAGTACACATTGGAACCAAATGATATGAACACAATGCCGGAGATGGCATCGTCCACATCATAGATGAGCTCCACAATCGAGCGATAGCGCGTGCGAACATATGTCCAGAACTTCTCCGGCATCGGCTGCAAGTCAACTCGAGCTCTAGATATGAGGTTCTATAATGTAGTGGTCGACTCACGCGCTCCACCAGCTGCTGCAGTTGATGTGTGACCCGGGAGAGCAGGTGACTCAGGCCGATGCCCATGAGTATGACAAAGAGATCAATGTAATTCCAGCCAAAGGTGAGCAGCACATTCAACAGCTTGCCCAGCCAGCCCAGCCAGTTGTTGTAGGGAAAGACGCGAAAGAGCTGGAGAGCAACCGCATATAGATACGACTCAATGGGATCCTGGCGCAACGGACAGACTTCATGGTAAACGGACGAGATGATGCTCAACAGATGCTCCACTGCAAGCCAGAGAAAAGGTAGGGAAGAGAGAAAGGGAGATTCTCAAAAAAAAAATCATTTCGTAAATTGTTACTCAACTGAGTGAAAGCGAGAGCAGTACGAATGCCACGCTGTGTATGTGTCGAGCCAGTTGCTCGCGTTCCGCCCAGCTGGAGTGGGACGGCAGCTGCTTCTCCACTCTCGCCCAGCGTCGCATCAGCTGGGGCCATTGGCGGGCCAATTGCAGAAATTGAAAGCTCGCCCACAGGATGCTGCCATGGAAGACAATTGGTTCTGCAAGCAAGACGTAATGATATATACCCTGTAAAGCATTGCAAAGCGGGGTATTCTAGTTATAGCCAAAGCATGTAACAGACAGATGGCTATCAAATTTTGCCCTGATCTGTTTAGCTACAGCTACAATTTGACGTATCATGATCAACTCAAATCGATACTTATCGATTTTGACAATACAATTTGTATATATAAAAGAATTTTGATTTAAGTCGTAGTATATAGCTCTATTAATGTCCACGATAACCGATAGAAAAGGCAAAAATATTAAAACGATAATTCGATAAATAATAATCGAAATTGTTATCCAGATGGAATAAGATTGACTTTAAGTCTATATCAATCATATAGAAAATTATCACAATATCTCATTTATAATTTTCCCACTTCTTCCTCCAATGCTTTTAAATCATCGGAAATCGATAATTATCGATATGACACATGAATGCTGTTATAAACTCACAAAATATTCTTCTTAATCTCTGTTACAAACATAAGCCAACAACCAGCATACCCCATTTGTGTTAATGTATGTTACCCACCCACACTGCGCACATCCAGACTGTTGTGCAGCGCCAAATTGACAGCGAGCAGCGCATCGAACGAAATGGAGCCTATGTAGAGCATACTGTACCAGGTGCGCCAGCTGCGACGGCTGAAGCAAAGGCCACGCGCGGTTGCCGCCAGCACGCCGCAGACGGGCATCAAACCAAAGCACTGAGCGATGACGAGCACTGCGAAAATGGTGGACGACGAAGGCGTATGAGACATTTTCATTGAGAAAGGAAGCGAAATATACGGCGGCAGCGCTCACCTGGTGCCACAGCTGCATGAAAGCTGCCGTCATTCAGATAATTCCTGTTTGCCGCCTGCCACGCCCATCGCTGACGGCGCCTCAAACGTTTGAGCAAGGCGTGGCTGCGCTGCTGCTGGAGTTGCTGTCGCCGCCGGCGACGTTGTTTACTTATTTGAATGGGCCACATGAATGCGCACGCCTTCCGTTTATTGCGGTACTTTGTCAGCGCCGGACGAATTTTGAACTTTGGCATGTGGCCGAACGGGTGGGCGGTCGCTCGATTGTTATCGCAACTGATTGTCATCGACACGCCGGCCGGCCCTAACGAGCTTTGAATTGCCAACACTCTGGTGCGATATCGACAGGAAACGGAAATGCAAAAAAAAACAAAAATCCATTATCAGCAAGCCGAGTAAATTAAAGACTGAGCGAGCTGCACAGGTCATTTAGGTCATTAGTGAATTAAAAAATACATCTATTAAAAATAAATCAAAAATTTAATTAGCTGTCAATCAGCGAAGTTGAACAATTTATGAATCACTTTTTTAAGCGCCAGCTACGTGATTTGCGCCACAGTGCAAGGCAAAAATAATGTGAAACTAGTTCTGTCTAAGAGATTATGACGTGCTTAGCGCTAAGTACCAAAATTGATGGTCTAATCTAACTACGACTGCAAAATTGCCAGCGCTTAAAATAAAATCAATTACTACACTGCTAGAAAAACTGATGAATGACTTCACATTCATCTATGTTTGCTTAGTAATCTGGCAAGTTTTGTGTATGATGAGTTAAGTAAATCTTTTAATTATTACTAATTATGTTTTAGTTGTACAAAAACAACAGCAACAACAACCACATGTGGATGAAAGTGGGTCGAGTGAATAAGATAAATGTCCAGATTCCGGGTTTAATTTTTTTTTATAAAAATCTGGATTTCGATCACGATTTGATCACATAAATAAAAATGTAAGTTTTATTTTTTTTATATATTTTTTTTAATTGGATGCGGATGTTTGTTTAAAAACTGTAACGGATCAACGGGCAAACGGCGAAACTAGTTGCATCAACACTTTTAATAGATTCGATTAAGTGAAAACGTGTTTACAGCTGCGACACATATACCCAACTCGATATGCACATACATATACATAGCTATATACTAATGTGTTTATCACTTAAATAAACGCAGTTGATTAGCTAAATAAAAAAAAAAAAAAAAAAACTGAAAACAAATTTGCTTGACATATATATTAGTACATGGTAATTTCGTGCTGCTTTTGGATTTTTACAAGCTTATGATTTTTATAATATTACATTTTCTATTTTTTATCTTTTTTGACTGACGTAGGCGTTGATTTCCGTTTCCGGCAAGCTTTACATGTTTACATGTTGGCATTTCACATGCTGTGCGGATATATATAGTTTTATTTATTATAATTAATGCAAAATGATTTCTTTTGGTCGTTAACATTTGAATTTTAGCTCGAATAATCGATTATTGATCTATTTGGTTGATTTGAGATGCAGCTGGTCACCCTACTGTTAAATATCGATCGCACCTTAAGTATATAACAGTGTCAATTGAGAAGAACAGCAACAGCAGCTTAACATTACTCTCCGCAAAAGCCATTCGTTGTAGTAGCGCCGTTAGATCCTGACGTGTGTGTTGTTTTTTCTACTCCTGAGCAATAAATTTCAAATCGAAATATAAAAAAAAAAAACTTCGTTTGTTGACAAGTGACGGACCGTTATTTATGTTCGCTAGAAAAAAAGTAGAATTGCACATTAAAGTTAACAGCACAATGCCTGGTCCGCCTGCGCACAGACGTGCTAACAATTTCGGATAATACATCCAATCGAATTGTTGTTTGTTGAGTCGCATTCATTTGGTTTTATTTTTTTTTAATTGTGATTTAAGCTATTGGCCAAGCTGCAGCAGCCAATGCATTTAGCAAAATGCAAACGAAATATAATAATTATTAAAAGTGGCGCATTCGCAAAACAAATCTTTTTCAACAAATTTCCCAGCTGTCTTTCAACAAAACCAAAAATAAATCTAGCTCTGGGTAAGCCGAACTTGAACAGTTAATAAATATGTAATAGCTACTGTTAAGCAAGCATGTGAGAGTGTGTGTGTGTGTGGACGTGTGTGCAAGTGTCTGTCAGTGCGTATGCGCGCCTGTATGCGCGTGTGTGTGTGTGCATATGTGGCTTTAAAATATAATTTGAAACATTGAGCAGCAGCTGTGTTGTTGATGCTGCCGCTGTTCTCTCTCTCACTTGCGCGCACAGCTCAGCATCAGTACATGCTCACACACACACACACACACACGCAACATCTGCAGCAACTGTCACACGTATATGACGTTTTATCGTGCTCAACCAAAATGAATTCACATTCATCTGCGCAGTTTTGTTTTATTCCTTCCCAATTTTCGCTTATTTACTTTGGTTTCTTTGTTGTTATTGTTGTTGCTGCAGTTCCTGCAATTAGTCTCGTAGCCAGCAGCTTGTGCCGCTGACTCGACTCATTGTCATCTATATCATCATATTGTTGTAAGCGACAGCTGAATGAGTCATGCACAGTTGTTTTTTTTTTTTTTCTTTTTAATTTGAACAGAAACAGCTTCTTTTATATTCATATAATTTTGCATTTGGAAAATGAATTTCAAGTCCGACTCATTAAATATAAAAAAGAGAAAAAATTACAATAATCTTAATGTGTCTCGTTGTGAATTTAATATATTATATTTGCATATGTATTTATATATTCATGTTTATTATATCGCTAATCGTTAGCTTTAACCTGTATGCGATTCATTTCGGTTTTGCGTTTCGATTAGTCAGCCGAAAAAACGTTTGTAAATTTCATTTTTGCTAAATTTACATAAATACACAATAAAAGAAGCAGAGAATAATAATAAACAAATAAGAAAATGCTGAAATTCATGATTTCCCCCTCACAAGCCTTCATTTATTTTTTTATATTTAATCATGCTGAAGCCGTATTTCGAATTGGAATTTGTCATAAAATCAACAGTTAAATACACAATTCTTCAAAAAGAAGTATGCTTAGCGAGTTGCTTTTTTTTATATGTTACATATTTTTATGTATTCTTTTTAGTAAATAATGAAATTATTAAATATTTATGACTCGAAATACGTAAGTTGAGGGAAGCATACCCATACACACACACACACACACACAGCTGGTTGCACAGATTTCAATTTCTGTTGTATATCCAAATCAGTTTTAAAATCAACATAAGAAAGAAAATATCGAACTGGCAATATATATATATATGTATATATATATATATATATATATATATATATATATATATATATATATATATATATATATATATATATGGTAAATGATGATTTATGAAACTTAAGCAAATTGGAAGAAGTTGAGTCATAACATATTATAATATTATAAATAAAGCGAAAGATTATCTTAGGTTTTTAGTTGCGACTCAATCATATGAACTGTCATAGAATCAAGGTTATATATCATAGATCTTATGATATAGATACGAATCAATAATGCATACAATACTTTTATGGACATAGATGGCTAGATAAATATTATATTATTAATATTTATATGGAATTTGTAAATATATAAATGGATGCATATATAGCAGAGCTATCTTGGGAATATATAAGGACGGACGACAAATTTATATAGAAAGTCCAAGGCAGATGAGCACATAGCATTGCCAAATAAATATGGATCGAAAGCTGTGCATGAGACGGATCCAAAACATATATTCAATATATAAACCTAGGCAGAACTATGTATATGACTACATAGATAGAGATTTGCAGAATATATATACATATGGTAAGATCTCCTTGTGAAAGACTTACCAAGTGATATATTTAGTATCCTATATGCAAGGGCAGGCAAGAAAACACCCCAAGCAGAAGTAGCAAATCACACATATAAACAGATATATAGCACTGTCTTTAGATATATATCAGAAGCATACGTATATGTATAAGATATGCATGAGCACGTTCAATAAATGGTGTTCTTATCACAGCCTTACGCAGATTGTTGACATATTCTTAATGCCCTATGCTGGGGCGCTGGGAAAGAAAAATAATGCATTGGCTCAGGGAGAAGAAGAAAAGCAGAGACAACACGGACACCCGCCGGCGCACACACAAGCACACATGTTGGATCAGGCATGAAAGCGGACCGCGCAGTTTACCCTAAAAGAACTCGACACAGAGAGCCACCCCACCCACACAAAAAAAAAAAAAAAAAAAAAAAAAAAAAAAACCAAAACAATGATGGAAACTGAAACACAATTTAGCTAGCGAGGGAGAAAGCAGAGCAGGAGCCGGAGGATGAGGGGTTGAGCCACTCAATGATGGTTGGGGCACAGAGTCACCGGAAACCGCGTTAAATGCGTAACAAGGCGCTTTTTAATTCAAGCGATCCAAATACAAATAAAAAGCCTCTCAGGCCGGGCCCAGCTGGGACCTGCCGGGCAGGCATTAAATAAATGAAATTGTTTCTATGCAAAACAGTTGAAACGCTGCGTCCGACCTGCCACTTCTTGTTATTTCTTCAGTTGCATACAGAATAAAAACCCTAACGAGCAACAGAGTGAACAGTATGAACGACTAGCAAATACCCTAAGCAAGGTTGACATGCTACTGTCGTAGATCTTTGAATATAATGAAATCTTTTCTTCTATATGATATATAGTTTAGAGATGCCATACAGAAATATTTATATATGAAAAATTAACACACTTATTCAAAAACATAAATATTTTATATACATATCTACTTGTCTGATAAGAAATTGTATACCGAATTTCATGGCGATAACTTTTGAACTTTTTACGTTATCCACAACAGCTCAAGTATTCCTAATGGTGTCTAGCATTATTAAACAGCCTCCAAGTTTCATTGAGAAAATGTCGTAGATATTGACTCTATATATATATTGGAATGATCGAGCTATATTTAAAAAATCATCCAATAAAATCGCTTTTTATTGATAAATAAAAGCTGTTATTAATATTGCCATTATATCTCTAACAGCGTTATCAGAAATCGAATTCATTATATAAATATTTATAAGTATTCTTTTTGACATTCTCACATAACTAATATTCCCCATTTTGGCATTCAGTAACAGGGTATGTAGGGAGACAAAAACCTACCCACAACAACAATGAAAACTGTCACAACCCGAAAAAAAAACAGAGCTTAATTGAAAATTTTATTTTCATTGCTCCCTCTCTCTCTTTCCCTCTCTCTCTCTCTCTCTTTTACTCCCCCACGCTCTACAATGATAAATTCTCTCTTTTATTTATTTATTTCTTGTTTTTTCTTGCATTTTCGGTTCGACATTTCGTTGTGGAGGATCGCGTCGCAAAGTTCGGTTTAAGTTCTTGCAACATGTTTTAGAATAGAATTCGGAAAATTCTCAAAAAAAAACTTTGTTTGAAAGTGTCTCAAATATATAGAGAAGGTGAAAGAAATGTTTAAAAATGTGCTCATGTTTTTTATTACAATTCATCCAACTTGTGTGCTTCAAAAGAAGAGTAAATAATCTTGTAAAAGAAATATGGAAATAAGAGTTACAAAAAGCGCTTAAATTCGGAATGTAAATTTTTCATTTTTAGAAATATTTTTCCAAAGCAAAAGAGTTCAATTCTGTTTGCTAATTTGCTTAGCAAACTTATTTAATTGCATTATTTTTCAACACTGTTGCGTAATCCAAAGAAAGAACTTAAAATATTTATGAATTCCACTTGGAGCACAGTCAAACAGCTTAAGAAATAGAATTGAAATATACCAAAAGTTCTCGATATATATTTCCTCTATTTGCATTTTAATAGTGGTTTTATGAACACTGCTAAATAGTGTTGTAACATTTAATTTGTTTTATGAGAACAGACTTAAAAATTAATTTCATGCGACTTTCGCAAATATTTCTTGTCTTCATCTTATGTTGCTTCTCGTGAGATCCATATACTATTATACTTAGCTCAGTGATGACCTTTTCCATTCCACCTTATCTGCTTCTTTTTTTTTTTTTTTTTTGATAATTTTTCACAAAAATAAAATTGGTCATAAAAAATTGTCAGCGGCTATTCTCCATTTGGTTGCTGATAGCGCCTGTAACTTGGTTGATTCTACAGCGTTTTTCACTTACAGCAACATGTAAATGATAACATTTTACGAAATGGGGAAAGAAAACAGGAAATAAAAATTGTAAATCTGACAATTTTTGTTTTGCTTTTTAAATGTTTATCAGGACCTAGAAAAATAACTAGCGATTGTCAGGCATAAAAATAAGTTGAAGACTTGCTACAATTTTGGACGTTGTCTGGAGAATGGGAATATTCCCTTTCAATTCAATATGTAATACGCAGAAGGAGGCGTAATAGATCTCATAAAGTATGTATGCATATATAGTTGCTGTGAATGATAAGTTGGGGCGAGAATCATCTGTCTATAATAGCTGAAGACCAGAGATTGGAGCCTTTCTTATAAAATGCTAAGATCTAGAATTTCGTCTTACGTCTGTGGAGGTATAGAAATCAAATTACACATTTTATATAGAGATGTAGATCTTAGGGTATCTCGTAGTCTAGCACGTTCGCTTGTTTCGATCGAATATTGATGGAAGACTGTAGTTTATTTAATTTGTACAAATGCCCAACTAATCCATATAAATATATATAGTATTTATGCATATGCTTAGCGCATTTTATTGTGTATTCTAAAATTATAATAATTAATATATTTTGGATCTGTGTTTGTGTTCCGCTTTACAGCATGGATGCCCCCACACAGTCTATATACCCGCATTCCGCAACGCTTTTCGCTGGCATCTGTGCCTGCGTGTTTGTGACCATCGGCGTATTCGGTAAGTGGAGATTACGAAAACGATGATTCTCAATCAATTTACATTTTTATTCAAATACTAACTATAAACCATTGATTGTTTAATTGGCTGTCTGATAGAAATAGGGTAATCAAGTAGAAAATATAGCCAACTGCAGAAATTATGAAATTAGTAATTTTACATGGAAGCTATATATATGCCATTAGAATCTATAATCAGGGAACGACACACTGAGAGATGACGCTTAAATTACTCATACACAACTTAGCGGAATTTCCAATTGACTCTTCGCGATCAAATATTTGAATAAGCAAAAGTTATCGATAAGTTTAACAGCTATATAGGTAAAATTCTAGGCCCTGCAGAGAGAAAGAGCGTGTTTAAATTATGAACAGATTGCCTTCTTTCTCTATTTCTCATAATTTTTATCAAACTCTATTTCTTTCTCTTTGCTTATCTTGTCTCCCTTCTTTTTTTCTGGCTTGCTGACTCTACCTCTCCCTCTTAGCTTTGTATTTCAGTCTCTCAATCTGAGTCCCTTTTCCTTTCTCTCTCGCTCTCTCCGTGTTTCCTTATCTACCTCTCATTCTCACCATCATCATTCTCTTTCTTTTACTGCCTCCTTTCATCCTATACTCCCCCTTTTCTTTTCTCCCGCTCATTCCACTTGCATCTTTGTCTTTCATGTCTTCCTTCTTTTTCTTTGACTCTCTCTGTTTTTCATTTTCTCTGTCTCTCTCTCTCTCTTTCATTTTCTCTCAAGTTTTCCTCTCCTATCTCCTTTAAATATGCCCGACTCTCATTCTTTCTCTGTTTTTTCGTCTCTCCCTCTCTCTCTCTCTCTCTCTTTAAGTTCTTCCGTGCCTCGCTTTCTCTCTCTTCCTTTCATATTAACATTAATACTTAAAAACCTTTTCTGCTATTCAATTTTCAGGCAATCTGATTACGCTTCTCGCTCTACTAAAGAGTCCGACGATACGGGAACATGCGACAACGGCATTTGTCATATCTCTGAGCATATCTGATCTTTTATTCTGCTCTTTCAGTCTGCCCTTGACAGCCGTTCGGTTCTTTCAGGAGGTGGGTAGAAATCGAAAGTGAATTCGCAATTCGAAATCGAAAATTAATCTTTTCATATATACATTTTGCAGAGCTGGACATTTGGGACAACGCTGTGCAAGATCTTTCCCGTCATCTTTTATGGCAATGTGGCCGTATCTCTGCTCAGTATGGTGGGCATTACACTCAATAGGTAAGAGCTCGAATTCGAATTCGAACTGTCTTAGATTAAAAAAATAAAAGAGAATTTCGATCTATTAAAAACTTCTCTGAATACTCTCTACGATTCGCATCGAATTACGAATATTTTCAAAACTATTCGAAATTATAAAATAATCAATACTTTGTTCATCTCACCAGATATATACTCATCGCCTGCCATAGCCGATACTCACAGATCTATAAGCCGAGGCTAATCACGCTGCAGCTGCTGTGCGTTTGGGCTGTTTCCTTCCTGCTGCTGGTAACTATCAAGTAACCCCGTCACATATATTGTCTGTGTTACATATGGTATCTGTGCATTTCAGTTGCCACCGATTCTGGGCATTTGGGGTGAGATGGGCCTGGATGAGACGACGTTTTCGTGTACGATATTAAAGAAGAATGGCAAATCGATTAAGAAGACGCTTTTCATAATTGGGTTTCTGTTGCCCTGTCTGGTCATACTCATCTCATATTCCTGCATCTATTTAACTGTGCTACATCAGAAGAAAAAGATTCGCAGTCATGACAATTTTCAAATTGGCGCCGCAGCCGCCGCTGCCAAGGCGGCTGGATCGGCATCTGGATCGTATGTGACCACAGTGAGCAATCGCAAGGCACGAGAGGACAATCGGCTCACTGTGATGATGGTCACCATATTCCTTTGCTTCCTCATCTGTTTCCTGCCCCTGATGCTGGCCAATGTGGTGGATGATGAACGCAACACCTCATATCCCTGGCTACACATCATTGCCTCGGTCATGGCCTGGGCCTCTAGTGTCATCAATCCGATTATCTATGCGGCCAGCAATCGCAACTATAGGTAATCCTCACTATTGAGATTGCATTAAGCTTTATGTCAATTAATCACATACATTTCTAGGGTCGCCTATTACAAGATATTTGCATTGCTCAAATTTTGGGGCGAGCCGCTGTCGCCGATGCCAAGTAAAAACTATCACCAAAGCAAAAACTCAAAGGAATTATCGGGCGTTATACGCAGCACGCCATTGTTTCATGCTGTTCAGAAGAATAGTATTAACCAAATGTGCCAAACATATTCAGTATGAGTCTTTTGTATTCGAATTTTGCAATACGAAATAAACTACTTATTAATATATACAATTTTTTTAATTTAATTATGTATTCGAGCGCTTAAGTAAAACAAAACAAAACTAAAATAAATATACATTATTATATTGACGATAATATAAAGTTGAACTTCATTGAAGACGTTCAAGTAAGTATCCAAAAGCCATGGGTGGAGGCTACCAATTCACTTCGATAATTCAACTAAAAAGTTTTCGATTAGTGCAAAATCGCCAAAATAGCAACTCTGCCAGCACCAACTGCAAGTTCAAAAAATTCATTTCAAATGTTTAGCGATGACAAAATAACAAAACAAAATAAATAATCGATAGTCGAATCATTAATGCTGATAAATCGAAATGAATGCACGCGTTCAGCAGTTAACTGTCTTTTGGCCATTTCAAATAGGCGCTTAACAGTTTTTGGGTGCGATATTGTTATAGAGTATTATTGTTTAGAAACTGAGACGTTAGCTGCTGAACGCGAGCATTGATAGCATTATTCTTTATATGTAGCTATGTATCCAACAGAAAACAATGAATTCGATATAAATCTGCTGCTCCGTGTAGACATAGTGTAGTATCCAAAGCCCATATGGATAAAGTGTGCATGTCGTGCAGTATTCGTATTTTATCCGTAATTATGTGTGTAGATAAGTGTGCTCAAGAGATTCTGTGTCCAAGAGATTTCTTCTACATATGTGACGAGTGTCTGTCTGTCTGTCTATGTGCGTGTGTACTTTTAATCCAAAAATATATATGTGTGTGTGTGTGTGAGACAGCTTAACACTGCCGGCCATTCGCCTGATCAATCGATTCGGTATTGAAAGTCTTGTCGTCATAGGGGAACTTCTCGATGGCGACATCCTCGTTGATTATGTCGAGTATTTTCTTGACAACATCCGGATTCTCATCTTTGTTCTCCTCACAAATGACCTTGACATCGCGTAATTTCGACACATACATATCGCGATCCTGCTCGGCACGTCCCAGCTCCTGGAGAATACCCTGTATGTCGCCAGCATGATCAGCTAAATCGACAGAATTCTTCTCCTTTCGATATGTCAGATGGGCATCACTAACGAAAGTGCGAGTACGCACCTGATGAGCACTGTACACGGAGCGAGCGCTCTGTGACGGATTCTTGCCCGAGCTCGGACCGTAGCACATTGTCATGCCATCGCGTGCGGCAAGAGCATTGTAGGTCTTGCCCTTGTTGTTGGCATTGAAAAACTTTCGGAACCATTGCAAGAACTCGAAATTATCCTGAAAGCGACCCTTGATCAGACGCTCGACAGGTATATCCTTATGGACGGCCTTCTTCTGGAAGCTCGCCTGCAGCAGCTTAAAATTGTGCACAAATTCATGCTCCTGATTGGCGCGAAACTTGATGCGCTTTATGGAAATCGAATTGGGGAACAGCATGTCCATAAACTGGCAATAGGCAGCGCCTAGCAAAAGACCAAAATCAGATTTCCAAAACAAAAAGCCACAAAATAATATATGTACATACATACATATATGTAGCTATCTATAGAGAGGGAATGGTTATTGGCAGCGGATGCGCCACTTACCTGTGCACAGCTCTTCGATCTTTGTGAATTCAGCCTTCAATTGCATATTCACCCAGGTCAACATCTCGTGGCGCGACCAATTCTGCGACGACACATTAGTTGAATGCACGTTGACAGCCATTTTCGCGTGATCTGCTTGACTCGCTGCCTGTTTAACTTTGTACACAAATATATGTAGCCAGGCACATATAAAAAATATTCCTGTTCTACAAATAATGATGAGAATTCAGTGAGTGTCTGGGTCAACTACAGCTGGCTTGCTTAGTTGATGTGATACTGAAATCAGTTCCCACAAAATCAAAGCCAACTAAGTTTTCTAACTAATGTCAGAGAGCAGAGAAAATTTCATGTCTCCAAAAAATCCTTGTGTCTACTTGCGGTAAATTCGCGAATGAACTTGGATCACTCTCTCTCTCTGTTTCACGCTCTGCTAGCAGGAATATAATTTCACTTACCGTTTATTCAATATTTCCGTCTTTGGGAATGATTTTAAGTTATAGAAAAATAAAAAAAATTTAGTCTCCGCTGCTCTGTGAAGCGTGTGACAGCCTCTCGGAGTAGAAGCACAAAGCAGATTTGACAACCATAAGACAGACACAGACACGCATACTAATATCCTGGCAGGCAGTGTTGGTAAAGCTGCCAGCGGCTAGGCCTGTCACTTGATCTTCCTTCAGAATTATTTAGCACCTCACACACACACACGCATACATATACATATATACGCACGCGGATTTCCGTAGTTTTAACACACGATATATATATATACACATGGATATTCACATTTAAAAAAAATGGTTTTATTTTTATTCCTTTTGCTTTTGTTTTCAGGAGAATTCTTAGCGCACACTAGTTAGTAACAACAAATTGTTGTTGCTGCTTGTTGGGTATATAATTTTTTTTTATTTATGCTTTAAGGGCATATTTGCGTTGTGGGAAGATGGAACGCTTGCGGATTTCCTTGAGGGTCTTGCGGTTAGCATCGCGCGACGAAAGGGCCTTGCGCATGGAGCGTGTCTTCTTCTTGCGCAGATCCAAAGGCTTGTACTTCTTGTTCTTGAAGATCTTGCGCAGATTCTCCTTCTGCTTCTGGTGCATCACAATGTAGACGCGTGCGATGGCCTTGCGGACAACGCGGCTGCATGCGACAAGCAAAATGAAAAAGAAACAACAAATTAGTTAAGCATTCGAGAGAGTGGGAGTGAATGGGCGACTTACATCTTGGACAGCTTCGAAGGTGCTCCACCGGTGACCTTAGCCACACGCAGATTGAGCAGCTCATTCTTGAGCTCATCCAATTGCTTGGTGAGCTCTTTCTTGTCCTTCGTTCTCAATTCTGAGCACTTGATCTTCACCTATGTGAGTAGAGCAAAAACAATAATTAATACACTTTGGTTAATAATGTTTCCATTAACGCGCACACACAAAAAATAAAATGCCACACAAAAAGTCTGCATAGTTCGTTTCACGCGTCATACATTTTTTTGTTATTTCATGCACGGATGTTATTTATTTTTAAGAATTATAATTCATTGAAACTCGCTACCAACCATTTTTCTCGCTGGTCACGTCAAAAAAGAAAGAACTAGGGCCGGGCAATCTAACGAGGGCTGTCGCATGAAAACAAATGACGATTTTGACACATGACAGTTGTGCTATTTTACAGCACTAGCGTGCTGCTCAACACTGGAGAGTGGTGGAGCAATGATAACCGACAGTCCGGTAACGCTTAGTAGTAGTAATCTGGCCCACGGCCCCCGCACAGCAGCACAAGCAAATAAACCAATTGTTTAAGTTTAATCGTTAATGAGTTAATTTAAATTAAGAAAACAAAAAAAAGCATATACACACACACATCGCAAACATGGCTGACAGAGCAATAAAGCTGCTTATCATTGGAGAGAGCGGAGTTGGAAAATCCAGGCAAGCTAATAAAGACACTACCAATTAACATTTGCAATTGCGTATTTCATCTGCGCACAAATACACTCATGTAAACAACACGTAAATTGTGATTAGTTCAGCAAGCCGTAGTCATAAATGCGTGCGTGTTGTTTATTTTGCAATCTATTTTAATGCTAAACTGCTTTATTTTTGTCGTGATTCATATTCCAGCCTAATACGTCGTTTCGTTGAGAATAAGTTCGATGATAATCATGACGTCACAATTGGAATGGACTTTAAGAGTGCCGTCATGAATGTGGATAGCATTGACTATAAGGTTGCTCTGTGGGACACAGCGGGCGCCGAAAGATTTCGCAGTCTGACACCCAGTTTCTATCGCAAGGCGCTGGGCGCCATACTCGTCTATGACATCACAAATCGGGAATCGCTGGTCAAACTGGACGCTTGGATGGCCGAGCTGGACAGCTATAGTGATAATCCAAACATAGCAATCATTGTGGTCGGTAATAAAATTGATCAGGAGCGTGTCGTTGACCGGGAAGATGGACGCAAATTTGCTCGCAAACATCGCGCGCTATTTATCGAAACATCGGCCAAATGTGATCAGTACGTTAGTGATGTGTTCCAGGAGATTGTTGAGAAGGTGGGCTTTTAATTTTGATAGCTGTATTCCTGTTTATATTCATTTGTATTCTATTTTGCAGATTGTTTCGTCAGAATATTTCGGTAACGGAATTACGTCGAATGGCATGACCATCGATAGTGCCCAGGATGGGGACTCAAGCGCATCCACGTGTTATTGTTGACGCGCGCGTCGTGATTATCCTTGGTTCATTATGCTTTTCGATAATTTTTTTAAATTTTTAGCGTCTATTTATTTTAAACGTATCAATTGCATTAGCATAAACGCTTTATTACATATCCCCAAAAAAAAAAAAAAAAAAAAAAAACACAAAATGCTTCAAAATCTGTAACGGGATTTTACAACGCCCGCTGCTATTCGGTAAGCAATACGACGAATTGTTTATATGTACCTCAACTGTAAATATAATTATCCAACTCATTGGCTAACAACTTGTTCCGCTGTTTTTTTTTTTTTTTTCATATTTATGTATGTTTATAAAAAATGAAAAGCTCGTCGTAGGCTCTGTAAGCCCAGCTGCGCACGCGCTCCATCTCTGTCCCTCTCGCTCCCTCGCATAGTCTTATAGTTTGTTTCTTTTTGTTTTCTTTTATTATTAAAACTTATATGAAGACATTTCTTCAAGTCAAAAGCTCTTTGCGCTAAATTAAATTGAAAATAAGGAATATCAAATAAAAGATAAAAATTGAGTTTTAGATAGAAATGTACATGGAGCACGATTGTTATTCAATTTTTTTTTTCATTCATTTTGATTGGTGTTTGCGTGTTCGTATATGTATGTATGTATGTATTGTGTGTGGGATTAGGTGTGATTGTGAGTGTATTTACAAATCAATGAATATTCTTTTCGTTTATTGTAATTACCGCTAAAAACACGAGGTGACAAAATTGTTGATGCCAAAGCGATGTTCCATCAAAGAAACAACTTCAGCTTCAGCCGTAGGCCCTAATTTATGTACAATTTCTATAATCCTTAGTGTTTGGTTTTGATTTGTTTTTCTTTTTGTTTTTTTTTTCGTATTTTTTCAATTTTAATGTATAGTATCTAGACAATTTAAATGTAACTTAATGTTATAGCAACGTTTCCGAAATGAGCGCTGCCATCTGTCATCTACTTGCCGACGAGGCCGCTCTTCTTGGCATCCAGTTCGTAGATGAGCAAACGCCACATTTTCACCACAAACACTTCAGCCTCCTCGTCCAGCACCTGGCGCACGCGAGAGTAAGCGAGCGAGTGAGTGAGTGAGAGAGAAAGAGTGTGTTGTTAATTGTAAATGTTTGCAATGTGGTGAATTTGATGTATTCGCATTGTATACTCACCATTTGGACATCGTCCAATATGCTTTGCGGCGGACTGCCGGCCAATACTTTGGAACATATAAAGTCGACCAACGTTGGCTCCGGCTCACCGATATATTCGATGATTTTCTTATTGATCCATGGACGTATCTTGCGTTCCATTAGACCGCTATCAATCTCGTTGCGGTCAAGCTTATAATTGAATAGCTCCTCCTTTTGTGTGGGTATCCTGTCAATAATGCTTTTTATATGCCGCCGTTTTTCATCATGCACCTTTGCACCATTCTCATCCTTTTTGGTGTTTGTCGCGGCAGCATCTGCGCTCCCCGCAGATGCAACTGCATCATTCTTACCATGGTGTTTGTTGGCAGCATTGTTGTTGCTGCTGCTGCCGCCGCCGCCGCCGCCACCGCTGCCTTGCTTTCCGTGCTGGCTGCTGCTATTCTTGCCGCTGGAGCCGGAGGATGCAGAGCCAGATCCATTGCCACCACCACCACCACCACCACCACCACCACTGCCGCCGCCAGCACTTGCTATCTTCTGACTAACAGCAGCGGCAGCAGCTGTCGCCGCTGATACAGCAGAACTCTGACGATCCGTCGCCGTCTGCGATGCGCTTATCGATGATGTGCTGTTGCTCATATTGTCATCATAATCTGCAAGTGAAAATGTCCGGTTACCATTGTTGTGAACACTCGAAATATAATGAGCTACATATGTGAATTTGATCTGGAAATGGGTAGAGTAATCTCTGAAGCTTAAGGAAATATATTCCGTATCTATATGTGTATAGAATCTGGACTATCTGCCATAGTCCTACACTAGTCCTATGTCACATATTTATTCAAGTGCAGAGTTTTCTTAAGGATACTCGAGGCTAGGCTATGCTCCAGCTGGATCAACTTCGAGCTAGGATAAATTCGATATAGGCTAAGCTCGAGCTAGGTTAAACTCAACCTAGGCTAAGCTCAAGATAGGCTAAGCTTGAGCTAGGTTAGCCTGGAGCTAGGCTTACCTTGAGATAGGCCATTATCGAGCTAGGCCAACATCGACATAGACACACTTACAGTCAGTCAGGCTTACTTCTCTGTCTGTTTACAGGGTATTTTACATTCGCTCCCTCCATTTCACTCATATATATTTTATAGCCCCTCTCCCGTAATGTCCCTTCCCTGTGCACTCACCTAAAGGCACCAGCTTGCGCTTCTTGGGATTGATGTTCTCGTCGTTGTCGTCATCATTGATAAAGACGCCCGTTGTCTCGATCACCTTCTTCTTGAGACTATTGCCGAGGGTGAGCGAGATGAGCGGCATGCTCATTGCTGAGGCGGCCGCAGCGGCTGCCGCCACCGACTGTATGGCATTCATTGTGGGCGTATGGATGTTGGACAACGAATCTCGTGATTCGCTGTTCTGTCGGCTAACGCTATCGTCGCCGCCGCCGCCGCCGCCTGCGCCGCTGGCGCCACCGCCAGCCTGATTGCTATTGTTGCTAATGTTGTTGTTGTTGCTATTCTTGAGATGCGAATATCCGCTGGCATTGGAGGCGGTGTCGGCCATGGAGGCGCGATCATCATTTGTCGATATGGAATCCTCCGATGGCGGCGCCTTATGCACCAACGCGCCGCCAATGCCAATTACGCTGTCTCTGCTATCATAGTCCTCGTTCAGCTGTTGCTTGCGTCGCTCCGACTGCAGCTGCAACAGTTGCTGCTGCTGCTGCTGCTCCTGCTGTGGCATCTCAGCGTCACGTCGCTGTACCTCCAAGTTCACATTGATCAGAATACGCGGCTCGTAGAGCTTCTCGATTTCACGTCGCGCCTTCTCGAACTCCTGCGACGGATTCTCAAACTCTCCGCTAAAGATTTTGTTCTTCAGTTCGGCCAGTTCGTCGGCCTCCTTTTCGCGATCCTTCGAGTCGGCATCCGCTTCGCGTACGCGTTCCGCCAAGCGCTGCTGCAGCTCACGGCCACGATAATAGAGCGCATCGTCGCGCTCATCGTCGTAGTCCTCAACGAATTCCTTCAAGCGTTTGGCGTCCTTCTCGCGTTCGTCCTGGCGCAGCATCTCCTTGAGCCGATACTGCAACGATTAAGTGAATTTCGTTAGATTAATGCTGCCAGCTAGCACGCTGATCTTTCTCTACTAATCTCTGTGCCCTAAATCACCTGAAGCTCAGGGAGAGAGCGTGATAAGCTACAAAATGTATGTTTAACTGTTATCGGTTATCGATTACGAACTCTATCAGACAGACTAAATTCGAGCAATGTCCCAAGATGACAAGCCCTTGGCTTAAGCAATACTCGAGAACTCTGCCTCTTCTCTCCCTCCCTCCCTCTCTCTCTGTCTCTCTCTCTTCACCTTTTCGTTTTCCTTGGCCTTGCGCTTTTCGCGTATTTCCCAGTTGGTGAGGCGCTCCTGGTAGGCGGCCTCCTTTTCCCGCGCCTTCTTCTCGGCCTTCTTGCGTTCGCGCATCTCCTCCTCCATTTCCTTTTCGCGGCGTGCATCTCGCACCGGCTTGATGATCTTCTCTTCGCGCTCGCGTTCCCGCTCACGCTCTCTGTCCCGCTCGCGCATCTCCATGCGCTCTCGCTCACGCTCTCGTTCACGCTCACGTTCGCGCTCACGATCACGCTCCCGTTCGCGTTCCCGTTCACGCTCACGCTCCTTGTCGCGCAGCTCACGCAACTCACGTTCGCGCATCAGTTCGCGTTCACGCTCGCGCTCACGTTCGCGGTCGCGCTCCTTGGTGCGCGACTTGGAGCGGCGATCGCGGCGTCGGCCATCCTTGTGGGCGTCACTGATGGTGGCGGTTGTGCGCTCCTTGTGCTCCTTGCTCAGACGCACCGGTGACTCATCGATGGTGACGATCGAATCTTTGCGACTGCGTTGATTGACCGGGTCCTTGCTGGATGACTCCTTGTCACTGATCTCCACAATCTCCTCCACTTCACTGCCCGCTCCAGAGGTTTTGCTGACGCTGGCACCAGCAGCACCACCAGCAACAGCGGCAGCGGCAGCACCGGAACCGGCGCCGGCAGAGGCACTGCCGCTGGCGCTGCTGGTGCTGATTTTGCGCTCCGATTCGCGCTGTTGCTTCTTACGCTCGCGCTCCTTTTCCTTCTCCTTGCTGGCCAGCTGCTTCTCCTTTTCCTTCTCCTTCTCAAGCTCCTTGCGATGCTCATCGGCCTCGGCACGTTTACGGAATTTGCCAATCTCACTGCTGATCAAATTGCGTTTCTCCTCCTCGAGCGCATTGTCGTTCAAGGATTTGATCTTGATGTCGTCTTCGCCGCGCCGCGTCTTCTTGTTGCGATTGCTACTGCTGCTGCTGCCATAGATGTCGCCGCGATTGGTGCCATCGAATCCCTCGAATTCGTGCTTATGCTCCTCGAGCAGTTCGTGCATCTGGCTGGTGGCGAACTCATCCTCAGTCTTTTCGTCCATGGCATTGAGACCGCCCTCGCCATTTTTGCACTCCTTCTCCTTGTAATCCTCGATTAGCACTTTGTTCTTAGCATCCACCTTAGCCACCAGCTTCTTACCATCAATCTCCAGTTCACTGAGCAGCCTTACAGATCGCATCGCCGCAATGGGACCACTGCAGACAGACAGACAGACAGATAGAAAGACGGAGAAAGATAAAGAAGACAAATTAGATTTGGATCTGCATTGTTTTTGGGATCAACTTACTCAAATTCACAGAATCCGAATGTGGAGACACGCTTCCAGTTGATGACAACGCCGCAGGTGGCCAAAATGCGCTTCAGCAACGATTCCGGGACGCGTTCACTGATATTGCCAACAAAGACGGTAATGATGGGTCCACGGAATTGGGGTTGCGGCTCTGGCGGCCGATGATACACTGTTGGCTGTGAGCTGATCGTCGCCGAGTTGCGGTAACTGCGTGGCGGGGCTATCGGAGGCATCAGCTATTGTGGCAAAGGCAATTTTCACATTTAGCAAAAATATATATATATATATATTTTTTTTTTTTTTTTTGAATATTTAGCAAAAAATTGACTTACATGCGGCGGTGGTATCGATGCATTCATATATGGCGGCATCGGCGCTCGCGGTGGATATGACATATTGGTTCTTCCTTTTGTTGTTCCTTCCTGTTTTTTTTTTTAAATACTATTATTTTGTATATTGTTGTTTGTGTGCGTGCAAATTAAAGCCGACACATTCATACAAACCAACACACACAACAAGCACACTCGCTCACTCGCTCGCTCGCTCACTCACACACACACACATGCACGCGCGCACACGAAACAGGCACACGGGTGTGTTGGAGTGAACGTGAATCGTGTACGATATATTTGTAGATCAAATCCAAATATGTATACACAGCTTTATCAACAGAATCATGCGAGTTCAAGCCCACTACACACGTATATTAATCTTGTATAGCTTTCTTGTGTTTTAATTTTGTAATTTTTGTACATACATATGCAATTAAAATGGAACTACACGTAAAAAAGGCTGCTATCAAATTTTCACCACTGCAGCCGCTGCCACATAGAGATGAAAAAGCGTGTAAGCGCTCCTGCTATCGCCTCCGCGTGCGATATATTTCCCAGTGCAGTCCTTTGAGCGTTGACAGTTAATCGACAATGTTTAGTGCTCGATAAATCGCGAAAATATACAATCAGCTGTTTCATTGGTTAAAAAACAAAAACACGCACAAATACAATAAAAACATTCGAGATTTTATAACAATATATAATATGGCATACATGTGAATATATATATATATAAGTGAGAAAACGACATTCACATTTTGAGGTAGTTGGATTTGACATTTGACAATTTGATTGTGCTGTAGTTTTTAGGAGTGACGTTAAATTTGTAATATTTGACAAATCTATTATAATTATTATACAATGCGTCTGGGTGGCGTCCTACGATGCCGCAGCGTTATTAAACAACAATATGTGCCGCAGCACAAGCCAGCGGTGGATGATGATATAAAGCGCTTGGAGGACTTTTTGTTATCCAAACCAAATATTTTGGTACTTACGGGCGCGGGCATATCAACAGAATCAGGTAACTTAACAGCCTTCACTAAGCTCAATGCTATATAACCAACTTAAATTGGGTATAGCAATCAGCTTATGCACGTAACTAAAGGCGATCTGAAGAGATTGGAACTTCCTCTGATCTGTCTGAAGTCGAAAGAGTTTTTACTTTATATTTATGAGCGTATACTCAGGTATTAACATACCCCTTTCTTGTTGGCAGGCATACCCGACTATCGTTCCGCCGGCGTCGGGCTGTACGCGCGCACCAATCACAAGCCCATCCAGCATGGGGAATTCGTGAAATCCGCCGGAGTGCGAAAACGTTATTGGGCTCGAAACTTTGTGGGCTGGCCGAGTTTCTCAGCGACGCAGCCGAATGCCACACATCATGCACTGGCGCGATTTGAGCGTGAGCTGCGCATCCAAGCGGTGGTCACCCAGAACGTGGATCGCTTGCACAGCAAGGCGGGCAGCAAGAACATTGTGGAGCTGCATGGCAGCGGCTATGTGGTCAAGTGTCTGGACTGCGACTATCGCATCGAACGCCATGAATTCCAAAATATACTCACCTCCTTGAATCCGGCATTCAATGACGCACCGGATATGATACGGCCCGATGGCGATGTCGAGATCCCAGTCGAATATATTGAGAACTTTCAGACACCCACATGTCCGCACTGCGATGGTAATCTGAAGCCAGAGATTGTATTCTTTGGCGACTGTGTGCCACGGGAGCGACTCGATGCGATTGCCAAGATGGTCTACACCAGCGATGGACTGCTCGTGCTCGGATCCAGTCTGCTCGTCTTCTCCGGCTATCGCATAGTGCTGCAGACGAAGGACCTGAAATTGCCCGTGGCCATTGTCAATATCGGCGAGACGCGCGCTGATCATTTGGCTGACATCAAGATCTCCGCCAAATGCGGCGATGTCTTGCCCAAGCTCTTCGACTATCGAGCCACGACTTAGAAATAAGTAGATCCTTCACTTATTGTAAAAAATATAATTATATCTATTTTGTTAAATGTTGAAATTGTTGTATGTGTACTGATCGATTTTGTCGAAGATGCCGCGATTGTTGTCGCGATACCAAATGTCCTTTTCCAGCAGCTGCAAGTGACGCAGTGTGTTCGCCGAGCGATCGCCCAAGCGTGCATCGTCCAGGGCGAAGCGCAAGGTGCAGCTGCCCGTGCAGGGATTTTCCAACAGCTCGTTGTATTCGTAGACAACGAGATAGAAATGGGCGCCGCTTGTGAAGGATTCGCGCAACAGCAGTGGCGGCCTTAAGCAGCTGGACAAGAGCTGCTGCGTCGACATGGGCTGAGTGTCCGGTAATTCAATTACAGCTTGTTCCTCTGGCTGTGGAGTTGGCGTTGGCGACAGCGACACGGCCAGCGACATCGACAATGCGATCGTCTGCGCCATGGCCATTTCGTTAATCTTATCACAGCTGAGCACTTTCAGGCGCTGGGAGCTGACAACCGTAACGACGCTGGCCTCCTCCTCCTCCTCTTCATCGGAGAGCACCGGCGAGTCGTCATCAACCGCGATGCTCAACTCACAGCAATTCTTGGCCATATAAAATGAGGCATCAATGTTTTTGTCCGCTGTCGCTGTCGCCGTCGCCGTCGCCGTGTGGGTCGTAGGAGTCATGGGCAAAGGTATCTTTTGTTGC
Organism: Drosophila mettleri; assembly: GCA_035047625.1. NCBI lineage: Eukaryota > Metazoa > Arthropoda > Insecta > Diptera > Drosophilidae > Drosophila > Drosophila mettleri. Next base: position 3,919,839 of record JAWNPI010000068.1, on the reverse strand, counting down.
TTGGCCCGTTGCAGCTTCTTCTCCACGTCGATGCATATGCTGCATTTGAAATTGTTTGGCTCGTTGGCCGAGCTGCGCGACAGACGCATTGTGCCCACAACACACTTGTAGTGGGTGCCCGTGGCGGCGCACAGTATGCAGGGCTCAATGATCCAGCTGTTGCCATTGAAGTCGCGCCCCTTCGGGCACAGGCACACTGTCTGCTCACAGCGCATTCGCTTGGTGTGCAGCTCGCTGTAGGCGTTCGGCTGGCGCTCCCATGTTGCGTCGCGATCGGGCACAAACACCGATTGCAGTCGGATGCTGTCGTGAAAGCTCTTCGAACGGCACCAGAGACAGCGCAAATAGTAGCCAGATGCGAGAGCATAGCGACGCATGCACGTACGATGGGCGAAGCCCTTGCGGCAACAGTCGCCGTAGGTGACCGTGTGCAGCAGGAAGGGCGCAATGTTGCGGAAGCAGATGTCGCAGTGGGCCGTCTTTGGCGGATCGGCCAGCAGTTGCCGCTTGTAGTCGTCCAGCGGAGCACAGCTCTCGCAGTAGCTGCGAAAATCATTGCAAAAATGAAAGATGCAACGATTCTCCAGGCCGCAGCTCATGTGGAATACGATGCGGCACTTGAAGCAAATAACGCTGGCGCCCTTCTCTTGGCAAAAGGCGCAGTTACGCTTTTGGGCAGCGGCCGCCTCCTGTCGTATGTCGCGCAACAAAAACCCCAAAATTCCGCTCGAATCGCCGCCGCGTTGAGGCAAATTCGTCGACAGCAACTGTTGGCGGCAAATGATTTTAGCATGAAAATCGTTGCATTAAGATAACTTTAGGGTATTCCCTCACCAGACAATAGTAGTGCACTGTTACATTCTGTTTGACCATCCATTCGCCATATAGCAGTATATCATCTGCATCCTCATTTGCATTGTTTTTATTGCAAATATCACATTTATGCATATTGAGTTTTATTCTCCCTGCAATTTAAAATGCGTAGAAACAATGTGACCGTAGCGTATCGTTTTTAAATTTTTTATATCGATAAATACTCAATTGGTGCTCAAGTTAACCAACACTGCTTGTCAGAATGGAATACAAATAAAGCAGAGCACACATATACAAAAAAATACACTCACACACACAGTCAAGTAGCAGCAGCAACAACAACAAGGCGGCGGCAACGACAGCAACATAACATCCAAAGAGGCATCAAAAAAACTGGCTGTTATTTATATAAATATATATAGAAAAACATAACAAAATGGCATATGACTTAAAAAAGGAGTCGGACGTTAAGGAATATGTGGAGAAGCTGGGCGTCGAATATCGCTTTGGCTGCTATTCCGAAAAGAAACCGGAAGGTAAATAGCAACAACAACAGCAGGCGGCCAATGCAATAACAACAACAAGAACAACAACATAACCTAGGTTTTCTCTTGTATTCGTAATTGAATTACAAAACATAATATGAACAAGTTTGTAAATGATAAGCGAAAATCTATATATATATAAATATATATATGTATATATATGTGTAATTAATATATATATATATATAGCGATTGCACAATCTAAATATGAATTTTGTAATGCTTCCATTGCAGTTTGTCATTTGCTCGGTGACTATTTGGAGGGTATCAAGAAGGATTTCGAGAAGGCATCCAAAGTATACAAATCGACATGTGATGATTATGGCTATGCCAAGTCGTGCTATAAATATGGCAACTATAGCTTCCTGGGCAAGGGCAAAAGCGGCAGCAAAGGCGAGCCACGCGTTGCCTATCAATACTATGAGAAGGGCTGCAATCTGAATGACTCGGATGCCTGTCTTCACTCCGGCCTGCTGCTCGTCTCGCGCTCCATGCCCAAAGAGATTGACCGAAATGTGCCTAAAGTGAGTCTCAGCCCAAACCAAACCAACCCAAGCAGAGGCTTTGCAATTTAATTTATGTATTCATTTTTGCAGGGTTTGCAGTTTCTTACAAAGAGCTGTGACATGAACAATGCCACCGCCTGCTTCTACTTATCCGGCATGCATATTTCGGGCGTGCAAAAGAAGCTGGAGGATGTGCCAGCGGCGGCGGCGCAAACCAAGACGCTTAAGGACACCGACTACATTGTGCTGAAGGACATGAAGAAGGCATTTCAGTTCGCCTATAAGGCCTGCGAATTGCGTAACATGTATGCATGCGCCAATCTTAGCCAGATGTATGCACGCGGCGACGGCACCGAGAAGAACGAGAAGGAGGCCGAGAAATACAAGAAGCTGGCGCTCGAAATGCAGGAGGAGGTGAAGAAGCAGCAGGAGACGCTCAGCTTTCAACAGGGCGTCGGCATGCCAAACTGATTTAGCTTATCTATATTGACATATATGTACATATGCATGTATAGATATATATGCATATGTATATACATATATATATATATGCATATGCATATGCATATATATCTATACCTATAAATGTATATATATGCGTGTTCTCTTATCCTTTTGCTTTTCTCTTTCTCTCTTTCTTCTTTTTACGTATTTCGTTGCGTTGACAATTCTTTGCTATAACTAATTTAAGTGAATATATATATATATATATATATATATATATATATATATATATATATATATATATATATATATATATATATGTATATATATATTTCAATTTTTTTTTCTTTTTGTTGTTTTCGTGTATATAGACAGCGGCATTTGCGTTTTCGGCATGTGTTTTGTAAAAGAAAAGAAAAATTCCTAGTTTTAATTGTTAAAGTTTAAACAACAAACAAGAGAAGACAAAATAATAACGATCTTATATATTCCCCCGTTGAAAACTTAAATACAAAGAAACAAACCAAAATCGAGCACAAACAACAATTGACTTTTATATGTAAAATATATATATATATATATATATATATATATATATATATATATATATATATATATATATATATATATATATTAATAAATATATATATATATATATATATAATAAATATATATATATATACGAACAGGAACTGCTTAGCTGGCAAGTAATTGCCAATAAGGAGAGTCAAACCAATATCAACCGATTCCAATAAGAAACGCAAGTGGGACTTCGCACTCTAAAGCAAATACTAATTACAATTTATAATTAGAAATTAGCCAAGTCAAGTTGCGAATTGGTTACTATATTTCAATAGAAATAAAGTTTTTCCACATATCATAAACGCGCTTCCAATCAAATCCAAGTTGTTTACAGCATAACAATTGGAGCTAAATATTCGCGCCAATTAGAAATTTGAAGCATGGCACAGCGTGTTCTTATTAACATTGGAATTGGGATTGCCAATAGGAAATATACAAATTTACGACTGTAACATGAGATCTGTAATAAATATATATATATATATATATATATATGTATATGGATATGTACAGTGCCAACTTTAAATTAAAGCCAATTAGAGATTATTTCGATAGCTTCGTGTCAGCTGTGCGTGTTCCATTTAATAACTATTTAACTGCATATATAAATTCTTGAGGTTTCTCTATACTTGTCTTATAACACGATACATGAGTAGGGAACAATCCTGAGACGATATGAACGCATGATCCATTATTTAGCAAGATAGAAAATTAATCTTTGAATTAATTTACTTTGGTTTATTCATCCATTCATCCAATGGCCCAGCCGATCAGTCGGTCAATCAGCCAAATCAATCAGTCAGTCACTCCATCCGTCTAAAAATCTCTTTGATTTAATCAATTAATCATTCCATAATTCAATAGGTGCAGCATTCATTCAATTATATCAATCAATTAATTCAACAGCCTATCAATCAGTCAATCTAGCAATCACTCAGATGTTTGCCACTCAATTGACTGGTCAGTCATTTGATCAATCCTTCAGTAATTCAATCAGCTGTTCAGTTAGTTGTGCTGCCAATGAGGTAATCACTGCGCTAAGCACTCAATCAATCAGCTAGTCCATTGTTAATCAGTCAAGCACTGATTAAGCTTATCAATCAATCAGTTATTCAATTAAAAATCGAGCATTTGTCGACTCAACTTGTCCAGCAGCTAATCAGTCAAGCAATCTGTCAAGCAATCAGTCACTCAATCAGCTCTTCAGCAGCATCTATAAGCATATGCCAATTGGAATCCATACACTAATCTGCTTGCTTGCCCATGCAACTTCGATTAAGTCCAATTGGACACGTCATGCTTAGTTCTTTTTAGACAGCCATCGTAAATAGAGGGAGATAAGCGTCTCAACAAAAAAACAAATAAAATGATCTTGCACATATTTTCCTCATATTTCATTTTATTATTTTTTTTTTTCATAGCTGTCCTGTTTGTCAAGATTTCTGTTTGATTAACTGTAATATAAATATTTTCATACATACATGCCAGACAGACAGAGTGAGTGCGAGAGAGAGAGAAATACAGAGCTAATGCTAGTTAGATATGTTTCGTATAGTTTTTGTTCAAACCAATTTTTGCTTTTGGGAGATGACGAATTTTTTTTTTTTTTTTTTTTTCGAGTGTTCAGACATGTTTCTACGATAAGATGAATGAATATTTAATGAATGGCTGCACATATGCAGAGCATAGACAAACTAAGATCCGCTGAGATGTGATAAGATGAAATACATATAGGAGAGGGGCGGGGCGGGGTGGCGAAGAAACCTTTACTTGTTAGTCGAGGCGCCTCATTTCGGCTGCTATATCAATTTCTGTTTGTGCTATGCTCGCTCGCAGTGTGAAAAGCGAGCATATTGAGTATCAGAAATGTTAAACAGTTCAAATTTTGAATATTATAATATTTTCAATTCAAATAATTTTGTCATGTGACTTACTATTGATCTGATTTTAAGTTTGGCTAGAAAAAAAAATTATACATATATATTAATCTATAATCATATCGATATAGAAACTTCCTAATTTTCGATGATTAATTCATCGATACTTTGGAAATAGCCAGGCTCAAACCTATCGCATTTTCAAATATTCCGCTGAATTTGAACTGTGAAAAAGTAGTGTATTATACAGTCAGTTGCAGTCGATTGCAAAGTTCATGATTGTTTTTTATTTCATCTTATCTTCGTGTTCTTTCGTCCACGTAATCTTACAATTCGCATAAGCAAGCGAATCTAGATTCAATATTTTGATTTTGTTCAAATTTCCACAACTTGCTTTAAGTTTCAGGATGTTTTTCTTCAATGTGTGCTTCTCATTAGACTATATTATATCCAAGTCAGCATATAGGAACAGTATAAGTTTATATATAATTTTGTTGTTGTTGTTGTTTTTTTTTTTTTTAATTAAATACTTAAAAGTCGGTTAATTAAACAGTTTATTTGGATTGGTTTTCAAAACAAGCCAAGCCCAAAAACTGCCCAATAAATAACTTTCTTTGATGGCACGAGCTATTTAGAAAAAAAAAAAAAACATAATTAGTTGGTCGCTGTACCATGACATGACCTTTGCCGCATAGGACTGTATGCTGTTCGACTGTTCGAATGCCGCGTCGATGTGAGGAAACTGGAGACTAGTCGACGACAACAAGAACAACAATAATAAAGCTACGGGCATACTATGCACGTATGCCTGTAAGTGTGTGTGCGTGTGTGTGGCCAGCATGCAATCGTGCTTATATGCACATACATATGTGCGACAAGTACAAATACATATATAGTCTATATAGGCTAGTTAAACTGTCTATATGTAAGCAGCATGCACATACACACACACATACATGTGTACATATGTATTTAAATAAAGCAGGTATAGACACGGTCCGAATGGGCGACTATACAAAAAAAAAAAAAAAGAAAAAATAAAATAAAAAAAAATCAAGCTCGGCAAAAATTTTCGATGCTCAGTTTCGACTAAAGCGCTGTCCGAAACATCGAATCAGTTTAACGTCAAACGTCGGCGGCATCAAGACAATATAGAATAAAATAAAGCCAAAGCCAAATGCTAAACTAAACTAAACTAAACTAAACTGAAGCCAAAGCCAAATGCGAAAAGCTTAGACTATAAATATACGCACATACACAGCCAAGCATATTATTCATAAATACATTCATGCATATACATATGTAACATTGCATACACATGCATACCTCTACACAGGCGTAAGCGAGCATAAAGAAATGTGAAAGATGCGCGCGGTCAACTGAACAACGGGATTCGGGATTGACATTTTTTCTTTAATTTTTTGTTTGTTTTGTATTTGTTTGTGTTTGCCTATTGTCGTTTTTACTGTTCTTTTTGTTGTTGTTGTTTTGTTTTTGTTGTTGTTGCTGTTGCGGTGCACAAAAGTGTGAAAAAGATAAAATACAAGTGAGAAGAAGCGTTATACGTGACTGGCACGAGACGAGTGCGTGTGAGCGAGATCGCAGGCGCAACTGTGCTGAATGCTATCGAGGAGCGAGAACAAGAAGAAGAGCGGGACCAGAAGACGAAATTGAAAAAGAAGAAGAATCTGAGTAGGAAGAAAGGCGGGCTGACAGTGGCGGCGGCTATTTTATGATTGCCCCTTGATTTATGCCTTCTGCCTTAAAACGCGGCTCGACAACGCGAAATGCATTAAGTGACACGCACACACACACGCGCGCGCGCGCACACACATCATTGTATGTGGGTGTGTTTGAGTGTCGCGCCACGCCGCGCCTTGTGCTTTAAATTGCCACCTTCCCCTTCCCATACGATCAAATAGTACCAGCAACCTACCCCCCTGTCGACGCCCCCGCCCTCCCTTGCGCTAAGATCTTCACGACAATTGAAAATAACGCGCGTTTATATAGAGGCTTAAAGCCAGCTACATGCTGTGCGTGTGTGTGTATATATATATATATATATGTGTGTGTGGGTGGCTGGTTGACTGTGTGCGGCTAAGCCGCGACTAAAGCGCTGAGCAAAGACGCAAGACAAAGACGGAGACAGCGAGAGGGGACGCCACCAACACCACCAAGCCAGGCAGGCAAATCAACACCATTGAAGTGGAAGCGACAGAGATTGAGATTGCGTTTCATATAGCGGCCGCAGCGCAGTTTACGAGTGTCCATCACCACTACAACACCGTGCAGCAATGGAAGACTCTTGGGGTCTTAGCAGCACTACGGGTACGGGCACAAATTACATACTTAAAATCTCAAATAAAATAGATATAATCAAGTACCAAAAAAAAAAAAAAGAAAGGAAAAAAAAAAGAAAAAATGATCGAGGCAAAACTAAAAATAAATTGAAATACTCAAAAGGAGGACATAACACAAGTGTTGTAAAATATGCAAAACCAATAAATCACTAAATAATCATTTTAAAAAATCACAAGCATAAATACAAATTTATGTGCTAATTCATATGTATCTGTATTTTTTTGTCCTTTTTGTTATGCGGCAAAAATCAAAACGAATTAAGCAATTAGTGTTGATTTAGTGTGCGTGTGTGTATATGTATGTGTGCAGTGACGTCATACATGCCATATACATAAATATATATACATATAATAAATTATAACTAATATATAAATGTTATATGTATAACTGTAATGTAATTCAAAATGTTCGTCGTCGTCGCTTAGAAATGGATTTTTTTCTGCACATTTGTCGGCGCGTTTTCTGCCGTTTCTTCATCTATATACACACACACACACACGCACACTAGCTCAAACACACACATACGCGCACATGCATAATACATACTAGCGCATATAATCTATTTATATATGTATGTGAGTGAGAGTGTGTGTGTGTGTCGCGTAAACTAAAGCATATGGATCAATTGTCTAAATTGGCTCATTAAGTGAAACTTAATGACATTTACTATGCACAAAAAAAAAGCAACAAAAAGGCAAAAAAAAAAAAACAAAAATTTAGAACTAAATCAAAAGACTGTTGTTGTTGTTGCTGCTGTGACTATTGTATAGTTTTCTTTTGACTTTTTGTTGTTGTTGCTGCGGAAAACTTAATTTTTATAGATGACTTCATTTGTATGTGGCCAACGTACAATGCGGCGTATGCGCAATGCGATTAAGCATACGCATTAAGCGAGTCCAAAAGTACTCAAAACTCAAGACAGTTTTTTTTTGTTTTTAATTATATGTATATTTGTATAATGTTGACTAATTGATATGAAAATTGTTAACAGTTTTCAATGCATAATTCTTAAAGTTAAATCTGGATTAATCGCAATTGAAATCAAATCAAATTCGTAAAAACAACAACAAATTGTTTTTATGGGTTTTATTGTTGAAACTCATTCAAGCGTTACATAAAAATAAACAACAAAATAAACAGACCTAAAACTCAATTAAAAAATGTATTCGAGCAACACGCAACTGTCTCATTGCCTAAAACTCAATCAATCTCACAGCTAACAACCAGTCACATTTAATAAACAGTTATTTAGGTTTTAAACAGTCCCCGAGTCATCAAAATATAGCCGGCTACTTCCTTAAGTTATAGAGCAATACACAGATACAGATACAGATACAGATACAGATACAGATACAGATACAGATACAGATACAGATACAGATACAGATACAGATACAGATACAGATACAGATACAGATACAGATACAGATACAGATACAGATACAGATACAGATACAGATACAGATACAGATACAGATACAGATACAGATACAGATACAGATACAGATACAGATACAGATACAGATACAGATACAGATACAGATACAGATACAGATACAGATACAGATACAGATACAGATACAGATACAGATACAGATACAGATACAGATACAGATACAGATACAGATACAGATACAGATACAGATACAGATACAGATACAGATACAGATACAGATACAGATACAGATACAGATACAGATACAGATACAGATACAGATACAGATACAGATACAGATACAGATACAGATACAGATACAGATACAGATACAGATACAGATACAGATACAGATACAGATACAGATACAGATACAGATACAGATACAGATACAGATACAGATACAGATACAGATACAGATACAGATACAGATACAGATACAGATACAGATACAGATACAGATACAGATACAGATACAGATACAGATACAGATACAGATACAGATACAGATACAGATACAGATACAGATACAGATACAGATACAGATACAGATACAGATACAGATACAGATACAGATACAGATACAGATACAGATACAGATACAGATACAGATACAGATACAGATACAGATACAGATACAGATACAGATACAGATACAGATACAGATACAGATACAGATACAGATACAGATACAGATACAGATACAGATACAGATACAGATACAGATACAGATACAGATACAGATACAGATACAGATACAGATACAGATACAGATACAGATACAGATACAGATACAGATACAGATACAGATACAGATACAGATACAGATACAGATACAGATACAGATACAGATACAGATACAGATACAGATACAGATACAGATACAGATACAGATACAGATACAGATACAGATACAGATACAGATACAGATACAGATACAGATACAGATACAGATACAGATACAGATACAGATACAGATACAGATACAGATACAGATACAGATACAGATACAGATACAGATACAGATACAGATACAGATACAGATACAGATACAGATACAGATACAGATACAGATACAGATACAGATACAGATACAGATACAGATACAGATACAGATACAGATACAGATACAGATACAGATACAGATACAGATACAGATACAGATACAGATACAGATACAGATACAGATACAGATACAGATACAGATACAGATACAGATACAGATACAGATACAGATACAGATACAGATACAGATACAGATACAGATACAGATACAGATACAGATACAGATACAGATACAGATACAGATACAGATACAGATACAGATACAGATACAGATACAGATACAGATACAGATACAGATACAGATACAGATACAGATACAGATACAGATACAGATACAGATACAGATACAGATACAGATACAGATACAGATACAGATACAGATACAGATACAGATACAGATACAGATACAGATACAGATACAGATACAGATACAGATACAGATACAGATACAGATACAGATACAGATACAGATACAGATACAGATACAGATACAGATACAGATACAGATACAGATACAGATACATCACGTCACAGTCACATCTATGCTGAGATACGCTGCGATGCGATGCGATGCGATGCGACGCGATGAGATGAGATGCGATGAGTTGGGTGCTCTGAAACTTAACTTAAACGATACACAAAAGTCATATTAAAACGCATTGTTGGCGTTGATTTTGCTTATTTATGTACAAAATATCTAACATGGTCTTAAATACATGCATATTATTCTCTCTTTCCCTCTTTGTGTGTGTCATATATATGCGATATATGAATGGACTTTGTAAATAGTGAAATATTTGTCTGCCTCTGTTGTAAAACAATTGCGGCGTATACGTAATATACATCAGGATATGAGATTTACATGAGTTTATGAATAAAAATCTATAAAAATCTATCCCTATACTCTATACTCTATACTCTATACTCTATACTCTATACTCTATACTCTATACTCTATACTCTATACTCTATACTCTATACTCTATACTCTATACTCTATACTCTATACTCTATACTCTATACTCTATACTCTATACTCTATACTCTATACTCTATACTCTATACTCTATACTCTATACTCTATACTCTATACTCTATACTCTATACTCTATACTCTATACTCTATACTCTATACTCTATACTCTATACTCTATACTCTATACTCTATCTCTATACTCTATACTCTATACTCTATACTCTATACTCTATACTCTATACTCTATACTCTATACTCTATACTCTATACTCTATACTCTATACTCTATACTCTATACTCTATACTCTATACTCTATACTCTATACTCTATACTCTATACTCTATACTCTATACTCTATACTCTATACTCTATACTATACTCTATACTCTATACTCTATACTCTATACTCTATACTCTATACTCTATACTCTATACTCTATACTCTATACTCTATACTCTATACTCTATACTCTATACTCTATACTCTATACTCTATACTCTATACTCTATACTCTATACTCTATACTCTATACTCTATACTCTATACTCTATACTCTATACTCTATACTCTATACTCTATACTCTATACTCTATACTCTATACTCTATACTCTATACTCTATACTCTATACTCTATACTCTATACTCTATACTCTATACCCTATACTCTATACTCTGTAGAGTTCGATTGTTGATGCTGGATCGCTGTTAATGCGGCTGTTATTCAATTAATGTGAACTTAATTAACCGTGATTGATCATTTCGCTGATTGTTATCCATGTTAAATTGATTATCATTAACACCAATGCAACGGCAGGCGACGACAACTTTTCTCTGCTGTAAATGCTGATTAAGTATTATTGCATTATGCGGGCCGTCGGTTACAAAATGCGTTCTGGCTCAATTGACCCCTAAGCTGGACGGACAGACACTGGAAAACTAAGTTGAAGCAGAAGAAGATGTTGTCTACTCAGATCTGCAGCAAGTGACAGCCACATTTGGGCTGCCTCTGCCACACATTGCTTCACATGGCTTCTTATATAGCTTAGTAAATTCCAATGTTGTTGTTCTGCTACTTCTTCTCATAGTATGTCTCTTAGTATGTGTGCGTATTATTGAGCTGTTGCTTGACGTTACGTACTAAAATTGTCTTCAATTGCTTATCGAAATTTATGCAAATTGCCCTACAAATGAAATAAAAAAAAGTTATATAAATACACTCGAAATATCTATATATACATAGATATGGTCCTAGGAAGGTTTTCCAAAAAATAATATACTTTGTATATTTATAGATATTATTATATTGTATAGATATTATTATTATTTGAAATTTTATTATTTATTTATTATTTAAAATAACAATTCTTTTCTTTCTAAATACTAAATTAAGGGATCTTAAAGCAACTTTTAGTAGGTTTATAAATATTTTGAAATAAGAAATTAACAAAAATCTTATTACTGATATTTATATACATAAATGTTTTATACCTTAAATCCATTGAAAATGAAAATTTCAGGGTATAATGTTTTTTGTATGTATTAGCTATATTAAGAACTTAGATTTTTTATTAAATACAAACAAAAAAAAAATTTCTTATGGTAATGTTTTAATTTTTGTTATTTCTTAAAGTCAATATATTGCAATTAGTTTGAATAAATAATAGAAAAACTTGTTTAAATTTGTTCTATTAATTATTATATTTTATTAATTATTAATATTTTTATTAATTTAGCTAAACATATGTTATACTATAAAAAAGTGATAGATATATAGTTTAAGAAGAGCTCTTTCTGTAGGTTTTTGAAGTTTATTTGATATTTCATTTTATTTACATTTTTATATATGTTCAAAATATTATATTAATATAAAATAATAAATTTTAGTATATTACCTTTACTTATATATATATATATATATATATATTTTTTTTTTGTATTTATCAATTGATACAAAAAATATTGTTTAATTACCTAATCTCATTTAGGTCTTGTTCTAAATGTTGTTTGTTTTTTTATTTATTTTTTTTTTTTTAATTTATCGGTCAAGTTTTGTTTTTTTTTTATTTGTTGGTTCATTCTACTCTGGGTTGTTGTTGTGTTTTTTCTAGAACGCCGACATGCGTCGCTTTTTATCATTCAATTTGTTGATATCGAGAGATCAAAGCGTTTCTCGTATTTATCGTTTCCGTTGCTAGATAGTTCATGGAATATACTATCTAGCTACTCAACGGAACTCAACTCAACTTAAGTCCGCCCAGCTGAAACTCAGCTCAGTTGATCGATAATCAAGTGAAGTCGGAGACTCGCAATTGAAATCGGTATCCGAATCGTACACGGCATCCGAAGCTCAGCACTTCGGCTCTTGACTTATGCTCGCTCATGAAATGTGAGCAGAGTATATTTGGTTCGAATATAATATATATATATATATATATATATATATATATATCTAAATCTTTACCTATAATAGATAAAAGCTCTTTCTCTCACTTTATGTCGTTTACTCATTTTCCGTTGCTAACTCTCTCTCATGCACTCTCGCCATCTCTCTGAATTTCTATAGGTATATCTATCTATCTTCTCTTTCTGTCTACAACATAATTTTCTTCAAGATTCTCTATTTTAAAAGATTGATTAACTCTCGTATGTAAAATAATTCAACATTTTGGAGCATATTTAAAAGATATTACTTGATCATAATGAAATAAAATTTATGAAACACAGAAATGCTTTATGGGCGAGCATAATGCAGTCGATTGGACTCATATTTGTTGATTTTTGTTTTTTATTATGAGTGTTGATTGTTGTCGATTCCTTAGATGGGATCTGTGGTTGTTCTTGCTGCTCTGCTGTTTTAGTTCTTTACCGGCGCTTGAGAGCAAGAAGCGACAATTTGTGAATAAAAAATAAAAAAAATAAAAATATATATACATATACATATATATATATATATAGATAAACTTTGGATAGTAAAAACAACAAAAAATATCAAAATAATTGAAGTGAAAAACGTAACATGAAATGTGCGCAATGCGATTATTTATTAACTCATCTATAAGTGCTACGAACTCTATACATACGTTGATCTCTTAATTGATGCTTAAAGATCTGTGAACTGTGTGTTAAACGAGCAAGAAATTGAATAGACCTAACATTAATTAATTAAGTGATTATTGTTATTCGCACGTAATGCTCGTAATACTCATTTGTAAACAAGGCCTCCTTCATCTTTCTCACTATCATCCATCAATAATTGTTAGATGTCTGACGATAAGTGTTTAGTTTATTTATAGTTCTATCGTTTGCTTAAATGATTCATTTGCATGTTTATAAAAATATTATATTTTGAAAATATTACGAATCTCGGTTGTATCTAAAATTAGATTTCCATTCAATAAAATTGCGCTTAGAAGTAGGCAATTAATTTTGTAAAGTTATTGAAACAAAGTTGAAGCGGCAAATGAGCAATAATGCATAATAAATAATGAATCATAATTGATGAATGTTACACAATAAACAATGAACAATTAATAATGAGCAACGTACAATAAATAATGAATAATGGAAATTGAATATTGAATAATGATAATAAATTCATTATGAATGTTGAATAATTAACAATGAATGAATATTTGATAATGAATGATAGTTAGCTAATATTCAAGAAAAATGAGTGAATCAATCAATGATCATGACTGATGAAAAGTTATGTAGACATATATAATTTTGGCTAAATCGATAATAAATAATATATAATGAATAACGAATATTGAAAAAATAATAGCGATTAATGAGAATGAATAATGGATAGGGGTTAGTTGTTAATGGCCAATGAATAATAAATAATGAATAAAAAGTAATAAATAATGAACAATGAAAAATTAATAGTGGATAATTTATAATATATAGCTTAAAATAAGGAATAATGAATGATAATAATGAAGAATAAATAATATATCTTGAAAACCAAAGGAAGAATAATTAATAAATAATAAAAATAATCTTATGAGCAATGTAAAAATAATAATGCATATAATAGATCTTAAGCTATAACTGAGTGAAGAATACTAAATAAAGAATAATAAATTATAGTTAATGCATAATGAATTATGATTGATGATTGATCAGAAAAATAAATTATTTTCTAAGCATCAGTAATTACTGATGATAATTGATGAACTACCAATGCTGAGTGTGTTTACCGTTTTCTTTTCACAGATATAAATTGCACTCAGCCCGCCATTGATGATTTCCCCAGAGATCTATTCACGGAGGCGCAAAGACAGTCCGGTGCTGTTGTACTTCATGTTATAGCCAGTTTATATTTATTTGTAGCATTAGCAGTAGTATGTGATGAGTACTTTGTGCCAGCTGTTGAGAAAATATGTGCAGGTAAGATCCATGCAAATTATACTCAACTATGGATTCATCCAGATATCGCGTCTTCCGGCTATAGCACTGAATATGTCCAATGATGTGGCGGGCGCCACGTTTATGGCCGCGGCCACATCAGCGCCGGAGCTCTTTGTCAATGTGATAGGCACATTTATCACGGAGGGCGACATCGGAGTGGGCACCATCGTCGGCTCCGCGGTATTCAACATACTCGCCGTGGCCGCCTGCTGCGGCATCGGTGCTGGCATGGTAAGATTCCCGAATTCCGAATACCAAGCATTGGAGTATATTCTCGTTGTTAACACTGTGTACGATTTCATAGACTATACCGTTGGATTGGTGGCCTCTAACGAGGGATAGCATCGCCTATGGCATCACAGTGGCCATACTCATCTGTGTGATGCACGATGAGCGCGTCGAGTGGTATGAAGCATTGATTCTGGTATCGCTCTATGCGGTCTATTTGGCAGTCATGTATTTCGACAAATCCTTTCAAAAGTGCGCCAAGGGTGAGTCCAAGAACGAAAAGAAGAAGCAACACACTGACACAGCTAGCTAACACTAGAAGCATAACGGCAGCTCAATTCCAGATCTTGCGACTTTAGCTTCAGATGTAGTTACAAATTTAGTGGGAGCTTAGTGGGGCTTTCAGTATGACAGCTTGCCACGTATTGGCATGACCTTTTAACATGAATTTCTTTTAAAGTGAATTTCAACTAAAAGCCAACTAGTTATATATCATCCTTATAGCAGCTAAATTTCGGTTGACATGAACGTATCTAATCTAATCAAAGTAGACTGCATGTCAACTAATAATATGCACCTTTAATTCGTGGAAAACAAGACTTGCGGTAAGGCTTATAAACTTTGACATGAACTTTTGACAGGAGTTTTTTATTTAACTAGAAGTGAACTAAATGTCAATTAATGATATGTATCGCGATGATGTTATGCATGATACTAATCATAGCTAGAAAAGCTTACTATGAGTGTGAAGACTACATGAACCTTTTGATGTCTACCATGTTAAATATTCTTATGTAACTTTGATTGGCAAATATGTATATAAATAAATGTTAATAAACATGAGCTTTTGATTGAGTTTGTCATGAGCTTGAAGCGCAAACTCTGATTTAAGTAGAAGATAAGTAATATATAGAGCAGATGTCTTGAAAATTAATTAGCATGAAGTTTGGGCAGCATCAGAATTTTGACATGAGGAAAGAGAGAGTGAAAGAAAGAAAGAGAAACAGAAAGAGAGAGAGAGAAAGTACGATAGAAGATGCATAATAAATACTTACGAATGAATTATAAGCATCGATCAATGGGCAATAAACAATGAAAATATATAATGAATGAAATGAACCTATATTGATGAATAAATAAATCATAATGAATGATGAATAATGAACAATGAATAATACAAAATAAATAATTAATAATGATGAAGACAGAGAGGATATGATAGATAGGCACACACACACACACTACCCACACACAGACACACACGAATTACACTTACACACACTCAAGAAATACATAACATAAGTACCAACTCTCACACACAGGTGGCGTTAAGCAGGCGCGTTCGCGCAGCCGCTCCTCCAACTGCAGCATACACACAAAGAACAGCAATGAGAAGGAACCAGGTACAGCATACACACATAAGCAAACGAATACCCTGCAATATGCCCCAACTGCATCAGTTCGTAGAAGTCAAAGCTAAATTGAAATTGTTTGCCATTTCGCAGAGCTCGTGGAGAATCGCATTTGCCACAACATGGCCAGCATTCAGCTGAATGGTGGTCTCAACAACGATCAGGCTAAGGCCAGCAGCGGAACAGCAGCTGCAGCTGGAGCTGGCTCAGGTGCTGGCTCAGGGGCTGGCACTGCCACTGGAACTGGAACTGCAGTTGCAGCTGGTGCTGGAGTTGGAGCTGGAGCTGGAGCTGGAGCTGGAGTCGGAACTGGAACTGGGGCTGTCATTGCGCCCGTCGCCATCATGGAAAATTCGGATGCCGAGGCACAATTGGCAGTGGTTGCTGCGGCAGCAGCCGTCGTCGAGGAGCCCGAACAGGAGGGCTACTCGCTGCTGACATACCCGAAGGGCACCAGCTGCTTCGCCCAATTCACCTGGATCATTATTTGGCCCATACACCTGCTCTTCCGCATCGCGATACCCGATTGCAAAAAGGCCAAAAATAACAAAATCTTTCCGCTAACCTTTATCATGTGCATTGTCTGGATCGGATCGCTGTCGTATTTCGTTGCGTGGATGATAACCATAATTGGTAAGTGGATCGAATTATCAACATCGCCTAACGTATCGCAACCGAAAAACATTTTAATACGAAATCACGTGTTTCAAGGCATGTGCGAGTTTTGATAAAATCAGTTCAGAATTTTTATTTACCCCATTTGTACTTAAAGAAGTTAAAGTCGTCACGTGTTTACTGCTGCGCGTCTTCCTAAGCTGTTATTTTTATTATTTTGCCTTTCCTTTGGGGAAAGACTTTATTTTTAACTATTATTTAAATCATCTACCGAGCCAATCGGTTGTCTTCGGTTCGGTTCTCTTACTTTATGAATTCTTCATCTTCCCTTTTACTATTGATGGCCCTGGGGCCATCGATCGACTGCACTATCCAATGGCATTCAACGGAGAAAGAAAGTCAAAATGAAGTAGGTTAATAGATATTAGAGTGGAGCCGATAGTTAACTATCGATTGGTGGGTAGTCAACTATCGGCTCTACCTCTGATTTCTATTAGAAAGAAAGATAAACTGAAGTATAACTAGAACTAGAGGGAAGACTTTCTCTTCCCTTTAATAGAAATTCGAGAAAGAGCCGATAGCTAACTATCTCACTTTAATATCTATTAGTCTATTACACTTTATCTTTTGTGCTCCATTTCATCTTGCTCTGCATTCTTCAGTGCTTCTATCATCGCGATTGCAGCTTTGGTGCACGCCAAGGTTTTTTTTGCTGCTGTTTTTTTTTTTGGTTCGATCACATCGGCGATAGAAGCAAAATTTTGCTTTTCACGTGTTCCCTCATAGTTGGCCATAGCTTAGTTGCCTTTCGTTATTTTTTAGCAGGAGACATCATCATTTGGCTTTAATCAGCTGGTAAATAGAGAGACCTCTTAGCAATAATATATAATTATGATCGATAACAATCGGTGTACGTTTTTTTTTTCGTCTGCTGTCCCCAGAAGTTGAGCTAGATTATAGACTAGATGGTCAAGTCTAGATGGTTCACTGAGCTTTTCTCTAAAAGTAGAGCTAGACTTATAGTCTAGATAGTCAAGCCTGGATAGTTCACTGTTCTTGGACTTCCTTATCGCCGCTTACCCAAGAGCTGAAAAAGAAGTTTTCGTTTCTAAGTAACGAGTTTTAGTATTTGCAGCAAAGCCACGCCTGCCCAAGACACATCACTTCATAATTGGTATTCGTCTTAGCGTTATGTTTATGTGTCTTATTGTTATTATCATTATCATTAACATTGTTCATATGACTGTTTCGTTCTTTTGTCTCTTTCATCAGGCGATACACTTAAAATACCCGATTCGGTAATGGGCATTACGTTCCTGGCAGCCGGCACCAGTGTACCCGAGGCGGTGTCCAGCGTGATTGTGGCCAAGCGCGGTGAGTGTTGGCCAACTCCATTGAGTTAGGAAAGTGGCCGTGGATTAGTCTTGATGTTGTATATGGGATATTTTTGGTTGGGTCTTTGTTGCCATTGCAGGTCACGGCTCGATGGGTATTTGCAATTCGATTGGCTCGAACACGTTCGATATTTTGTTGTGCCTGGGCGTGCCCTGGCTGATAAAGGCGGTCTTCTTTCCGATACAGCCGGGTCAGAATTACGTGGCCATCAATTCGGCCGGCCTCGAATACTCGGCCATCACACTGCTGTCGACGCTCTTTCTGCTCTATCTGACATTCTCGATGAACAAGTTCAAGCTGGACACGAAGGTGGGCATCGCGTGCCTGGTCATTTATTTGGTATTCATGGTATTCGCCTCGCTCATTGAGCTCAATGTGTTCTTTCGCGTCAATCTGCCAACATGCGGACGTTCATGAGCTGGAATTGGAGTTGGAATTGGAGTCGGAGTCGGAGTCGGAGTCGGAGTTGATGTTGGAGTTGGAGCTGCAACGGGAGCTGGAGCTGTAGCTGGAACTAGGACTGCAAATTTGAAGCTGGAACTGGAGATGGCCGTGCAGTCGTTTTAATTAATTAATTAATATGTATTTCCTGTTCTATTTCTATCTACCTTGATAGTTGAGTTACCTTTATGCTACTACGTTATGCTGTTATTGTAATACGTTTTTTTTTTTTTTTATTATTATTATTATTAAAGTAGAGGAAACTCTTGCCCCAAGTGACATGAAATGAGAGAACAAAAACAAAAGCAACAAAAATCAACAAAAACCAAAAAAAAAAAAAAAACAAACAAACAACCAAAAACAAACCAAATTCCATAATGTATTTATATGATTAATATATGAGATTTAACAAAAGAATATTATTACATGTATTTTCTTGCTCTTCATCCAAATACCCTGTACCATAAGCGACATGTTGTACTGAGTAAATTCATGTTCATTTGAAGTCAAAGCGGCAGCATTACTTAAAGTGATTTCACCACTTTCTACTGTTATCGATATTTCAGATTATCGATTAATCTAATTTTTAGATGATGTTCCTTAAGATTTACCTATCACCAATTACTCGATTTCTTATCTGAATTTCGCTGTGTCGAGCTCCAATATGTTCAAAGTCATATATATATATATCTCAAATTCGCTTTGACTATAAAGTACTCGATACATAACTGCTATCGATATATATGGAGCAATCGACTCGAATGATATTCCTTAAAATTTACCCAATATCAATTAATCCAGACCGTATTCCAAGATCCTCGAATACGGTCTAGATTAATTGAGCTATATATATATACTTGTTAATAATAGAATATTATATATTTTCCAGTCTTAAAGCGGCTTAAGCGCTTTCCCCTCACTGTTGCCTTTTATCGACAAAAATCGATTTGCAGCCAAACTTTTACCAGGCATGCTTCGAAGACATGGAAAGCAGCGCAGATTAAATTTGATTTGTAGCTTCTGGTTAAGTACTAAAAGTATATATATATAATGTTCAGGTTCGCATCGAACGCTGTCCCTTAGCAGTTGCTTCGTATCGATAAAAATCTTTTTCTGGTCTGTCACTCTTTTTGGGCATAGCTCGAAGACTTTAAGAGCTGCAGACTTTAAATTTGATATGTTGCTTCCTGGTAGGTATAAATAGGTAATAAATTCGATTATTGGATAAGAGACATATCTTGATAGAGAACTACCTATAGATGTTAATTTGTAGTCTGTAGTAACAGTTACACGGAGGTGTTGTAGAGTCCATTCTTGATCAGAATGTAGTCGGTGAGTCTATCTAGACATGTCCGTTATGCGTCATGGTTAGCTTATCAAAATTCCCTATTATCGATCTAAAAGAATTAGAGATTCGAGATATCCCTGCAATTTTCATTATTGTCAGCCCGAGTCTCAGGTATGCCACAAGTTTCGTTTTTAAATCTAGTTACACTTTGAAGGCTTGCTCAAAATTATTGTAGGAAGAGCATTATTTTGGTATTGTTTTAAATTAGTTCTTGTAGTTTATCAAGTACTTGTCAGGCAGAGGCTCAATGGATGTTTTCAGCGATGTAGAAGTGGAAAGCTTCGGTGACGTAAGCTCTGGTAAGCGCAGTCATCTATCATCATCCAAGTTGACCATGAGCTACAAGCGGTATGTTAACGTCCATCAATAGTTCACGCCCTGATGCGTCGAGCCAGTAAGCATACGGAAAACTGTTCGCTACCGTCTATAGTTGAGTTTCCCAACCTAATGCGTAAGAAGTCTATTGGATATACGATAGCGTGTGTATTTATGAGCTTGTATATATTTATCATGTTGGCCATTATCTGTGAAAGTTATTTGATTCCGGCCATGGAGCGTCTCTGCTATTGTAGGTATTTACCCATTTGATTTACCGGCTCAACGTGATCGTGTGTGTGTGTGTTTGGGTGTGTGTGTTTATGATCCATTTAGCTTTCCGAATGTCCTATGATGTAGCAGGCGCTACATTTATGGCAGGCGCCACCTCAGCCCCGGAGCTCTTTGTTTGTGTTGTGGCTACTTTTATTACCAGGGGCGACATTGGGATTGGAGCCATTGTTGGCTCTTCAGTTTTTAATGTTCTGGCCATTGCGGCTCTGTGTGGTATATGCAGTGGCGTTGTAAGTTCTAGCTGTCTTCCTATAGCTCTGTCTTTATGTTTCTCTCTATCTCTTGCTATCTCTCTCTGTCTATATCTCTCTATATACTTTTCCATCTCTCCCTCCCTATCTCTAGCTCCATCTGCCTTTCGCTTTCTGTCTCGTTCGCTCCACTTATCCCTCTCCTTTCCTTCATCTACACTTTATTCCATTTATTTCTCTCTTTGCCTCCCTCTCTCCTTCCATCACTCACTCTCTCTACCTTTATGTTCAATTACTAACTTTTTATATATATATCTCTCTCTCTCCCTCTAACTCGGGCTCGATCTCTATCTCCATTTCTATCTCTATATCTATATCTATCTCTATCTCTTTCTCTCTCTCTTTCTTTCTCGCTCTGTTATACGTTTGTCCAGTCTTTTTCTTTGCTTCATTTCACTTTCTTTCTCTCATTTTCTCACTCGATCTCTCCACATGCTGTTTTTTTTTCGCATGTACAACATGTACTCTCACGCCTTCACTCTTTCCCATTCTCTGCCTCTTCTTACACTTACACTTACTGTTTATTCACTCTCTATCTTGCTTCCTCTCTCTTACCCGCAGAGTACACAATTGGACTGGTGGCCGATAACTAGAGATTCTTTCTGGTATATAGTATCGATATGTATGCTTTTCGCAGTTTTGATCGATAGCCGAGTGGAACTTTATGAGGCGATTATCTTTATCGCTTTATATATCCTTTATTTGATTGGATTGATATTTGATAGAAAACTTCAGAAAGCATGTCGCAGTAAATAAATAATATATTCAAATATATATATATATTATGCTAATTCCATGAACTTACAGAAAATGTGGATAACGACATGATTCATGACAATCCGATGGAGCGTGAGGAAGATCCATTGCAAACGTTCAAGCAAACCGTCTGTGGCTTCCCAGCTAAGGAAACGCCAATCTGGAAGAAGATCTGGTTTTGGATCAAATATCCAGCCACATTAATTCTTGCCATAACAACGCCCAGCCCGCGATCGATTTTCCTATTAACCTTGCTAATAGCCATAATATGGATTAGCGTCCTATCATATCTGATTACCTGGACATTAACCGTCATTGGCTACAACTTCGGCATACCCGACTCAATAATGGGACTTACTATTCTGGCATTCGGCACTAGCATACCCGAGGCTGTCTCCTCATTCATTGTTGTAAGAAAAGGTGCATAATACTCGACATCGGGATCAGGTCGGCAGTGGCCGACTAGAGTTTACTTATGTGTTATTTTCATATATACCAACGATCTGTCAGGTTATGGCTCAATGGCAATGTGCAATGCGATTGGATCGAACACCTTCGACGTCTTTATTTGTATGGGCGTACCCTGGCTGATTTACATAGCGACCAAGTCGAAGAGCTACTACGTTAACTCGCAGGGCCTGGGCATAACCACTGGCATGCTAATCATAACTGGCTTGATCGTCTACCTCAGCTTGTTATCCACTAAGTTCACTCTTGGCAAGATTGTCGGCTGGATTTGCTTAATTAGCTATTTGGCCTTCTTCGCTGTCGCAATCACGTTGGAGATGATAACCCTGAAGCCTGTGTGCGATATCGAGTCTGGTCCACTTGCATTCTATACCAAATAATGGCATTCCAAATTCGCAATAAATTCAATTAAAGCGATCTAAATTCTCTTTTGATATCATTGAGGCACATCCTGTAAAAAGGAGCTCTTTTGCTTAATTTCTCTCTCGTTCTCTCTCTCTCTTATCAGCCAGAATATACTGCTTTACTATACGATTCTCAGAGTAGGCTATCAAAGAATACTTTTTTTCGAACTCGAATGACTGAAACTCAATCGAATCGTGCATCATCTTTGAAATTTCGGATGGGTTGCTTAAGATTCAAGCGCAACTATTTCACCGAAACGACTCCGAAAATGTAGATTTATGTATTTCGCATATCTATAATTTGGTCAACTTTGTTTTCGGAATAAATTTACTTTCGAATTTGCCATAATCTATGAAAAGTTGACATATTTCATAGATTATGGCAATGCGCAGGCATTGGCACTAGAATGCCGTATTTCGAATATTTTCGATCAAAAGTATGTCCGATCTTCGAAAATATATGTGTATATATATAATTTCAAGCTAATTCAGATCTCTACATTAAATGTTTTTTTTTTTGTTGATAGTATAAAACATCCTTTTTCGAATCAACTTCGAAAATGTCAATTTTTGTACATCGAATTACTAAAGCTTATTCGAAAGATGTGTGAGCTTTAGCTAACGTTACCTTTTCGAATTCAGCTTTTAGAAAACAAAAATTACAAAATTCGACGCAATTTCGAATACGTTTAACATATACAATTCGAGCTTTAAAAAATACGATTAGGCAGTATCTGCTAGTCGCGCACTCCCCATTTTATCGTGCCTTCATCGATTAGTTTTTAATATATTTTTCACTTGAAATTTATATTAACTTCTTTCCAATTTTTTGATCAGTTTTATTGCCTTCCGAGCCAATTGAATTGTGCGCATTGTTCGCCATATTGTTAATGTATGTATACGTATTTATAAACATATGTATATAGTTGGATTGACGCATATATTTGGCATATACTAGATCAGAACTTACAGGTTTCAGCGAGGCACGCGCAAGGCAGCGATGATGTCAATTCGAATTGTTGTTATGCGATCAAGACAGCTACTCGAATTGTCATTGTCAAATACATATACTATGCCACTAAGTACTATATATATATATATATATATATATAGTTTATATATATATATATATATATATAGTTTATATATATATTTGTGCGCACATAAATCTGAAGATAAGTAAACAAGTCTGTAGCTGTGTGCTTATAATTTATATTATTGATAAGACTCTCGCACGCACCATTTGAAAACCAAAGCAGTTACAGATACAGATACAGATACTCAAGTATAAATAAATATAAAAAATATATTTCAGATATGGCTGGAAGTATTTGTAGGGTTCCGTTTTAGATTTCGCGCATCTATAACTATCTTAGATGTTAATGTCTTGTCATATGCATCTAAGATATTTGATCTATTGCTTAAAACTTACAGGGTATATTTTGGTTTGGCTGCACGCACATGGCAACGAAATCTGTCGAATCTGCCGATAAGCACATTATTTTATGGGCCAACTCGTGACTATCATCGTTATTTGAGAGTTATGTGTGGGTGCTGACTGAACTCAAGTCCTCTAAAACCGTTTCACTAATCTCGATTGCAGCCTATTTACAATGTCAAATTCGAGTGTTTTTCAATTTTGTGTTTAGCTCTGTTTTTTTTTTTTTTATTTTTTCTCTATTTGATAACCAACAACACTGCCAAAAGTGTGTTTGATTTTAAATACCCTACATACAAAATGCTCTATACGAAATCTTTAGATATTCTGCGTGCGAGTCGTAGCACCATCGAAAGTTCTTACATCGATTGTAGCAGATATAGCTGAATAAAGGTTTGCATACCAATCTTATGAGTGTCTAAATTATAGAGATAATATACGACTTAAACGAATATCGATATTTATCGATTAGAGCAGATATACTTAACAAATGGTTCGTATATAAGAGCTATAAGCCTTATTATATTATATAGACATAGAGATTATATACGACTTAATCATATGCATATATATGCCAGGTACAGACTAACTGGAGCTATTCAGAATTTCTTTCTCTCTCTTACTTTTCTCTCTTTCTCTCTATACTAACTCTACCTGGTGACACATTCATCAACTCACCACTAATCTAACCGCTGTAGTATAGAGGGTATGAACGCAAAAGGCTCCAATAGAACAGCAGGCCAAAGGCTGATTAAAGCAATACCCCTTTTGATAGTAAACTTTAGATTATATTATGGTATATATATATATATATATAGTATATATATATATATACATAATATTTATATATATATAATAGATGTAATACAATCGATACAGCCAAATTAAAATCAATCTAAATTAGAGTTTTCTTTGAGTGACATTGCATTTGGGTTTGTTTAGCTGGATGGGCCTGATGAGTAGGAATTCTTATCAACGGGACGACCAAGCAGCCAGCCAATGCCAATAGCCAATAGTCGTATTGCTCTTCTTCAAATGGGGCCCCAGATTAAATATTACCAATAAATTAAATTCTTTTCATTATAGAAAAAAATCAATCTTGGCATAAATCGGAATTATTATAATTGCCTGAGCTAATAATATACAAGTTCTGAAGTACCCCGAAGAGTCATCTATTTGGCGTCATAGCCTCGGGAATAGATACAGATATAACGTTTATTATTAGTTTGTCCTGATTAGTTTATTATTAGTTTGTCCTGATTGGTTGGCTGACTCATCGTCTGAGTGGGTGATTGATTGCTAGATGGATTGACTGATTCATAGGCGCCTGATTGATTGAGTGTGTGAGTCATAGAAGGGATAGTATTTTGGTGCATTGCATTGATATACTGATATAGTGAATAGTTGATTGATTAGACGAGGGATGAAACGATAGATGTATTGATTAACTAAGAGATTGATCTCAGCTTACTGATTGCTTATATGATTGACTGATAGTCTGATAGACTGATGATTGTTGAGCTGATTGATATTCTGGTGCCTAAAAGTCTGAGGCTGATTGATAGACTAACTGAAAGAGTGATTGACCAAGTGGCTGATTGCCCAACTGATTGCTTGACGGATTGGTTGTCTTTTTTGGATACTGATCAATAGACTGATTTATTGATTGATTGACTGAACTATTAGTCAAGGTTGATTGACTGACTGAATGATTAGCCAAGTGACTAATTCATGGTTAGCTGATTGATTGATCGATTGCGTGCTTAACTGAAGGATTGATCATTACAATGATTGAGCGACTGATCGCTTATGTGGTTAACTTATGAGTGAGATTTCTCAAATTTTCTATAGAAGACATTGCATGTGAATACTAAGACAAACAAGTCTTAGCTACAGGAAACGCTGGCTACAGTGTTGAACAGTGTTGCAGAATAGTTTTGATGGACATATCGATCTAAAATGCTTTGCAGCCAGACGTCTAGTAAAGCGTAGGGAACTGGCGCTAAGTCCGACACTTAAACTGTCTATCAACACTGTATGCCGATGTACTTATATTATATAGCTCTTCGGGGGAGCTTATAGTTTCAGTGATATATAGCAGCGACAACGAATACGCCATTGTTTTTGGAAAAATATGACGTCCATGCCGTAGACACACAACAAGTATGACGTCTATTGAGAAAGAAGGTAGCAATTGAAAATCGAAAGACTCTTGTATTATAGAAAACAAAAGTACAATGTTAATCAATGGGCCTGATTTGATTGTTCGCTAATCTCTCAGATATGATAAAAAATATATTTATAAAATAAACACATAGACTCTAGGGTATTTTACCAATTCGCAATGAATGCTGTGCCGAAATCAAATTGTTTAACATTTTCATCAGCATTCCACTAGAAAATATATTTAAGTATGAATTGATATGATACGATGATATGGTGATATGATGATACGATGATACGATGATATGGTGATATGATGATATGATGGTATGATGATATGATGATATGATGATATGATGATATGATGATATGATGATATGATGATATGATGATATGATGATATGATGATATGATGATATGATGATATGATGATATGATGATATGATGATATGATGATATGATGATATGATGGTATGATGATATGATGACATGATATGACCACGATATGATATATTTCTGTCGCATAAAAAAAGGTTTCCCTATGATTTTCATTTGGTTTCGCATGATCATTTTGCCTTCCAGTATGTTACAGTATAAAGTCGTACGATCTGAGAGAGAGAGAGCTGACTCCGCTCTGTCGGAGACGCCATATTTTCTGCTATCACAACTACAGCAGCTCCAGATGCTGTGGTGTCCTTAAGGCTATGCTTTCCATATTACTTCTGCCTTCAAAGTGCCCGCCCATACTTAGCTACTATATAGAAGGACTGCATTTGTCTTCTCCAGTCCGTCCGTCAACTTTTGCCATCGTGGCATGCTGAAGCTGTCCTTCAATGGTGAGTTTACTGCCTAATCTAACAGCTAGATAGTTCACTGTCCTTTAGGCTCTTATCATGCTTTTGCTTAAGCGTAATTTCATTTCGTTTGGACTCTTTTTCCACGTAAGCAGAAGTAAATCTGTTTTTTTTTTTTTTTGGGTACAAGCTTTAGGAGAATGGATTATGACTTGGCTTAGTCTTTTTTGAGCCTCTGCGGCATAGATCAATTATATCATTTGCATATTCAATCAGAAACATATCTTCAGGCATTGCTAGCCTTAGAATATTCGCCACCTAATTATTTAATTAAATTATAGGAATAAGTATTATGATAGAGTAAATATTTATGAGGCTTAAAGGAGAGACAAAGTATGCGTCAGCTGGCAAAATCGGGTAGTACCCGCTATAAATCTCAAAGTACATATATATATATATATATATATATATATATATATATATATATTTTATATGTAGTAGATAAGATTCGCTTGTCAATTGAGTATTGAACACATGTTTTAATAAATATTTTCCCCAATTTTTAATTTTAGGGAATAAAGTTATCCCCCCGCGACAAATCGGCTATGGATGTGGCTATATATAGAAAGTTAAGTATCAGCACTGATGCAGCACATTTGAGAGACGTTCACTCGCATGCAGCTGCCATTCCATTACGTATGGTAAAAGCACAATTTGAACTTAGCCCCCCCCGAGCACAGGGAAGTACAATATAAAAATGTAATTAATCGAGAATTGTTAGAGCGCTCTGTGGCTGAGGATCGGCAAATGCATGTTGATCTAATATATTTATGAATGCATACATGAAAGTGAAACTGTTGAATGTATTAACCGGGCAATCGCTTAGTCGCTCAGCTGATCTCAGTTAGATTCGGTGCCGCGATCACTGATCGTAAGTCGCACGTGAATTCTATAAATAGTTTCATAGACGATCTTTCCAGTTAAGCATGAAAATACCCAAAGTCTTTCAATTGATTACAGCAAATACACACACACACACACAGACCTGAAGAGCTGGACGGTAGTAGAGATTGATAAACATTGCATTGCAATGAATTTTTTTGTTGTTTTATTTTTTTTTTTATTTTTTACTCTTATCGAAACGGTAACGTCTACATTAATATTAAGTTACAAGTTCAGCTCTCTTTAATACTTATATATAGCTATATACAGCTAGCATTGGGTACGCCGTGACTGGCAAATACCCTGTATTTCTCATAAATGAAATGTTTAAAATTGTTCGTATAATTAAATATAACAAATATTAAATATAAAAATTTCGATTTCATAGATTTTATTACATATTGATTTTGTGTTATGTTAGATGTTATGCAATTTGGCATTTATTGATTATACGTAAGTCAAAATTTTATCGATTTTGTGCTATTTTATTTATATTTTCTTTTTTTTTCTTGGCTGTTAAGCTTTGCATATCTGATTTTTGTATATTTATCGAATTGCTACTCGCAGTTAGTAGTGATTTCGCTATATAATTTATCGATTTTTGATTCGGTGCCAATCAATGATTATCGATTTCCACTTGCTTAAACTTACAGGGTATAAACAGCATAATGCGACAATTATTACCAAGAACACTTACAAACATCATTGCGCACCTGCGTAACAAAATCAAAGGAAATCAAAAAACTAAAAATAAACGAAAAGACTCGAATCCGTCTAATCGACTAACAGATACCCTAAAATGTTATGGCTTAAAACACTACGATATATTCTGATGGATCTCTGTTATCTGAATATGCAATGGATGTAAATACACCAAATGCATGAATTATCAAAAATTAACAAAATTTTAAAAGCCACATTTTATTGAAATAAACGCGCTCATTGAACTTGCCTTGGATACATGTTGATCATAAATATTTGTGCCAAATATATGCTCAGTGCACATGGCCCGAGTGAAAATGCTGCGATTAGGCCATTTCTATGCTTTTTTAGGGTATTCAATGAACGTGAAACGGAAACCGAAAACGAAAACGTTGTCAGGTGTACGTAGTTTGACTGCACGCCGGGCAAAGATAGAGCCTCTTTAAGGTACAGCAACAACAATGGCAGTAGCAGCAGCAACAACAAGAGCACAAAAAAAAAAAAAATATAACCAATAACGGCTTTTGCCTCAGACAGCTGCTGGCGCTGGCAACAGCGCTCAACAACAACATTGACAGTGACAGCGACTGCGACTGCGACTGCGACTGCGACTGCGACGCTGGCGTCGCTGTTTATTATTAAGACGCGAGCGCACTGGTCGCACTTAATTAGTTGTGCGCCACAATTCAAGCCAAGCGGTCGACGCAGCCGTCAGCCAGCGCAAAGAGACAGCCGAAGAAGAAGAACAAGAAGAAGCAGAAGCAGAAGCAACCGCAGTCGCAGCCGCAGCCGCAAGAAAACCAGCTCAAAATCAAAACAAAAACCAAAACTCAAAAGAAAAATCACAATCGTCACCAGAAGTCGAAGTTCATTTAAATGCATACAGCTGCGCCATTCGAACAACAAATTCGAAGTTTCAAATTCGAAAACCCAAACGAAAACGCGCAAACAAACGTAACAAACGTAAACGTAAGCGTGAACGTGAACGTTAACGTCAAAGCAAACGAATTAATTCACGTTGCGCATACGCCGTGAGTGTTGCAACGAAAGAAAGAGTAAAACGCAAAAAGAAAAGAAAACAAATTTTACGAATTAGAAAGACTTTAAAAAATTTCACATATTCGAGGCGCACGTGCAGCACGTGTTGCTGTTTTTTTTTTTTTCATTCCCAAAAGTTAATCCTTTTTTTTGTCCCAAAAAAAAAAAAAAAAATCAAATTAAAAAAAAAACAAAGCTTTTTTTTTTTGTTAAAGTTGCTTTTTTTGCTTAACTGCTTTTTGTTCGTAACATGTTGAAAAACGCGCGACTCTTGCTTGGCATTCTCATATTAATTGCCAGCAGCACAGCGGATACACAAGCCGCAGGTGAGTAAATAGACCAAATTCTTCAATTTGTGGTATATTACGAGAAACCAGAGAAGACAAGAAACTCTTCATACGCCTGGAAATCGGCAATCGCAGAGAAATCCCCGAAACCTTCAGTGAAATGTGATCAAATAAAACAGACAAGTGCATGCGATCGAGCTGATCAACTAGAAGATACCCTAAGTGGCAAGAGCTAAATGAACACATTCAAAATTCTATATGCCCTGGGCTTTTCCTAAAAATCTCAATGTATCGAGAAGTTGTCTCTATTATAGAACTATAAATAATATATATATATATATATATTATATATATTATATATATATATATATATATATACCTCATGGTTCTCGATTATATAAACATGCTATATATGCAAAAAATACACCCTGAATTGTGAATAAGCTATGCTGAGGTTATGTCTCGAGTTGCTCAGTTGAAAGCCGAATTATTTATGATAACTGCCAGAGCTTAGTATTTTTGGTAGATTAAAGAAAGCAGGCAGTAGCTCATGACCCAAAATACATGTTTCAATATGTACATATACATATGGAACCCGAAATATATATATACATAAGTATATATACATATATAATCAGTATAAAATCGAAACACTTAGATTTTTCGATGGCAAATGTACATAATATCGATTCACAAAAAAATTGATTCCCGTAACACTAAAATTTCAAGACTCAAACTCTTTTCATACAAATTTGTTAAGCCGACTTCGTCAAGCGGCTCAAAGATTAACATTGAAGAAATAATATCAGATCATTAGATCTTATGCGAATATAATTATTTTTCATGTCTCTTTCTCTCTCTATATGTATGACTTTAGCTATCTACCTAGCTATTTACGTACCTATTTATCTATCTATCTATCTACTTATCCATTTATCTATCTCTATTTACCTATCTATCCATCTATCTATCTAGCTCTACTAAAAAAAAAAAAACGAAAATTTCCCATTTTCCCCCATGTCCCTAACCAATTTTGATTGATCGTCTAATTATTCTATTCAGTTCCACGCCTGATAAATGGTAACTGACAAGTGTTTTTAGCATAAATTATATTTGATATACAAATTGCTAGTTGAGTCGTGAATCTGTGAGCTGAACTGCTTCGCAATAATCAATTCGAATGACAACTGAATACAATAGGTATTTCTATTTCTGAATAGATCCCTAAATAGGCCGAGTCTATAACACTTGGCAACTGCTTCATAAGCTAAGCCTTTATTCTTTGGTATAGAGCTATCAAATCCGAAAAGTAAACACGTAGGATCTATGATTCAAGCAGACATACGTCACGATACACTCCAAAACAGTCAAGTCGTTTGTTGTCAAAGTTATTTAATTCTTAAATATTACAAATATTTGAAAGACTTTGGATTGTTTTAAAAGGCTTTCTCAAAATCGAATTTTTGATATATTCATAGGCTAACAGCTGTAGAACTCTATGATCTGTGCTATTTATATGCTCAATTACTATATATTTTGGTGCTTGAGTTGCATCAGTGACATTTGATAAGCCAAACGGTCGTTGCATACAACGAATATACTCTTTTAACTTGGTGAGCGAGTATTGAAAAAAAAGGTAAACAAGCAGCTGTTGTCGAGCACAGAGAAAAAACCTTTTTGGATGAGGCTATCAGCTAACTTGATAACAACTCGGTAAGATTGAAAGATTGGCACAATCATAAATACATATAGATATATATATATATATATATATATATATATATATTTATATATCTTTACATCTTAATGCTGTTATGTTTGTATATATGGTTCAAGTTCAGCTGCGAACAGCTGCAGCTGCAGGCAGCATTGATGAAGCATCTGCGATTCATCGGCTGATAAAGAAATCCAGCTCTGAACTGATTCATATATACATATATATATATGTATATATATGTATGTATATGGGCTATATACTATATAAATTGTGTCAGTCACTTGATCGATGCGATTAGCTGACAGCTGTTTATTTGATAAAAAGGGAAAGACAAACTGAGCGCTGGGCCCCGTGGGTGGTAAAACCATGTGAGCTTTGCTACTGGAGACCATCTTTCATTGATTTGATAACACTAAAATGCATTTTGATTGCTTGATACAACTTATCCAAAATTGATAGTAATTGCTAGCCTTCACTCAATATAAAATTGAATGAATTCTGGTTTTATAGACTTAAATCCATGCCAATATAAAGAAGAAGCTTGCGAAACTTGAAGAAAAGAATGAAGAATGAAAACAAAGACTTAAAACAAAATCAGTTAACTAGATACGACAAATTGAATGAATATTGTGTAAAATATAGACATATATAAGCATTTACTACATATAGAAAGTAAAGTACCTCATAGCCTCATATGTAAGCATCGAGTGTACTTAAATAGCAAATTATGACTGAAAGTAAACATTGGATCAGGTTTTAAACAGCTTATCGATAACATGTGCAAAAAAAATCGATTAAAATCATTTAAGACAAATTTCGATTTGATTATAGCTCGAGAAGCAAGGCATATGCCAAATGCTATTCCTATTTTGTTGGGTTTGAGAAGAACTCTAGTATCTGGTATATACGTTATAGATGGAATAAGTTAACGGCATGAGAGAAAGAATAAGAATCTGGTATATACTTTATAGATGGATTATGAATAGGAATCTGGTATACACTTTATGCATCAACTAAGACTCAGGTATTTAGAGAAAGAGTAAATAAAATCTCACAAAAATTCACCAAAATCTGTGAAGCTCCAAGAACTGCACACATAAAATAACTCATTTGAAAGAGCAAAGAGACGATCTAGCTCTACATATATATATATATATATATATATATACAAATATATATAATGATTTTCATTAGAATTTTATATAGTGCTTGAGCAGTGTAAACCGCTTAAGAGCACTCGTACTGCAATTATCGATTAGTAATACGTAGCTGCAAAGTGAGCATTTTAGCTTGGCCAAACTTCAGAAATACAAACCTAGAAATGTTATTCACATATGCATAGGTATATGTATATAAATAATATAATTATATATTCGTTTTTTTTTTTACCAATTTAAACGGCATGCTTGATCGGCGAGCGAGCGAGTATTGCGCAGCTGCTAGGACTCGACTGACTGGATTCTTAATTGCTTTGCGTAAGGCTGGGGGACTTTATTACGTGGCGTTGCCACCCATTCATAATTGTTGCATAAACACATTCGCGAAGCAACGTCATATGACAAGCGTTTATTGTCTTTCTCTTTGTACTTTAGACAGCGCCACTTCAGCATAAGAAATTCCATGGTCCACAGATAGACAGATGTATATATGGCAGGGTGATTCCCGTTCTGTTTTGATACATTGGCATTTATCCCAGAGTTCCACAAATAGTTTGTACTTCAATAGGATTCGCTGGAATTCGATTGGTTATTCCCAATTTCGATTTCCTCAATTGCGCATTCCGAATTCGGAATCCGATTTCGATTCCGTTTAGCTGGAATGCTCAAACTGTATGCATATGTTGGTCACTCAGCATCTAATGAGCTTTTACCTGCGCATTGATGACGTTTCAACTAGCGCCAGCTATAGCTGCTGCCAAAAATACCCTGTAATGAAATGTAACTAGCTACAAGTAAGGAGTATAGCATTTAAGAGGTGCAAATGTGACTGAGGCCGAGAAGCTGCAGCTGGTCAGGCTAACAAACTGAGTTGATCTTGGAAGAATGTTTGTTAAACACTCTATATTATTTATGTAACATGTGCCTTTGAGTCTACAGATGTCACGTGGCATACAGACTCCTATGTAAGTGAGGCTAATTTATATATATTCGTATTCGCTCTACAGGGTATAAGCAAGTCAACTTTTCTTCAAAGATCTTTTATTTGTTTTTATATTTAAATTTTTACGAAACAATAAATTGAAGGCGAACAATTATTTGTGATTTGCAGGGTATATCCTAGCCTAACCCGACCTGTAGCAGCTTTAATTGTTTTTGTTTGTTTTGATATTCGAATTTGTATTTAACTTCACAGATTTGATTAAACTTATTCAAGGCAGCAGCTTAGATTTGCTTACAGGGTTTTTGCTAGTCGCATACCTTTTTATATATACATATTTGTACTATTTTCATTTATTTGCTTTGTTATTATTAATAATATTGTTGTAATTGTAATCGTTGTTGTTGTTGCTGCTGCTGCTGCTGCTGCTGCTGCTGCCGGCGTCTCTCGCTATTTGGCGTACAAACAGTCAAACAAAAGATCGCAAGGCGACGGCGCTCGCCTTTGATGGCTACACTGTCCATCAAAAACATTGTCTATTAGATATTTGGCTTATCAATCAGCTAATTAGACGTCATTTATTCATATTCCTTTTCGCTTCTAATTAATCTACTTTATTAAAAATAAAACTCTTTTAATCAAATTAAAACAACATTTCTTAAAACCTTTTTCCGAATTTTTTTATTATATTTTATTTTAATTGCTAGTTATTTAAGCTTTGTCAAGTGTTTTCCTTCAATTTATATCCCACTGCATTTTCACGCTCACTTTAATTTTTGCACTTTTTTTTGTTGTGTTTGAATTCCAACATTCCTTTTTCATAGCAATGCCATTGAATCGAATTACTTTTTATTTGTTATTCTCTACTCTCTGTCTCTATCTCTCTCCCTCTCTATATCTATCCCTATATCTCTATCTCTCTCTCTCTCTATTTTTATATTGTTTCAATTTCAGCAGTCCATTTCAAAATTATTACTTTCCATTTCAATTTACATCAGTATTCGTTTCTCATCAATTGATCAATTAACTCTTAAGCTTTAGTGTTTCAATTCCAACGTTTTACTTTCATACAATGTTAGTCAATCCGGATCCAGCTCAACTTACATATTTTGCTGGTCCCTCTTCATATTCTTATAAGTCTTTTAATTTCTAGTGTTTCAATTCCAACGTTTCATTGCCATACCAGTTCAAGATTATTTCACTCATTTTGCTCAAAGTTTTCTTGTAAAAAAGATTTAGTTTAAAGTGTTTCAATTCCAACGTTCATTTGATTACAGTCGTGATGGCTCGCTTCGATTCGATTGCATTCCATCTCCGTTGACCAGTGTTTAGCAAGTGCTTTGGCTCACTTTAACAACAATTATGAATGATGTAAACAACATTTAGTTTCTCTTAGCTTGGGAAACGATGAATTTGATTTGCATTCAGCCGCCCGCCACACGATCGGCTAAACGAGCTGCCAATTAAGCAGAAATATTTACTAGCACAAGAAGAAGAAGAGAAACTAAATAAATAAACAATTAAAAATCAAAAAAATATAAATATATTTCTATAAATGTTTACTAACTAAACAGAATGCACTTTGCATTGTGGGTGGCGATGGCGGCGGCGGCGGCAATGCCGTGGCAATCGCATCGAACGAGTATAATGTGCGGGCGAGGGCTAGGGGTATTCCCGCAACTTTTCCAAGGGATATTCTGGGATTTTCATTTCATGCATTAGCCATTTGGGTATTTCTCTTAAGCTCTGGCAGACGCAGCGACAGCCGCAGCAATGCAAACGCCACACCTCGACAGCTCGACACCTGTCAACAGGTTCAATAAACTTGTTTAGATGCTTTGGCTGCCAGCTCTCAGATATATTCACATATATCGTAATCGCAATCAAATCACATACATCTACTCGCACATTGCACTCTTTGGCGAGCAAGCGGGTATATTAGTGCCAACTAAATAAGCTAAAAAGAAAAAGGAGAAGGAGAGGGAGAAGGAGAGGAAGGCTTCAGTCTATGAAGATATTTGATTGGTTTTAGATTGATATATATATCTATAATATATAGTTATATATGTATATATTTTTTTATATTTAATACAAGTCCGACCAGTCAATACCCTATTTAAAATATATAAAAACGCTACTCTCTATTTATATACTCTACAAAAAAAAAAAAAAAACAGTTTCGCTTAGTTTTGGCACGAGCTCAAGTTAACTTTGCCTTGCCCTCAATTACTGTCATTTACAGGGTATGTTACATGTCGTTCTTCGACTATTTTCGCTTTTCAGCTTGCGTTAAGTTTGTCTAATTAGAAAATTATGTTTTGATTGCGGCTGTGGCATTTTATTTATTTTTTTGTTCCCTCTCATTGTTTCATTAGCGCCCAGCTGCAGGCGACATGCAATTCAGACTACACACAGATCGTAACAATATATACGACACGATATATATATATATATATATATATATATATGTATATACGATATACATGCATACGAAACAATAACGAACAAGCTTTTCATAAAATAACACTCTGGCCGAGCGCATCGCACGTGCCTTAAGAATTTCAATGCGAAAGGTTCAGCTCAGCGCACATTCCAAGTATTTAATTGCTGCGCCATGCGCGACTAGCAGATACCCTGAGAATGTAGCAAGGTTTATTATTAGGCAACGCAAAAATGCATTTCATTTTTATTTATTTATATATATTTATTTATTTATATAATATTTAGTATTATATATTAGTATTTACTCTATATATTATATTGAAGTGATTGACCATTTGATACCCTGTAACAAGCAATAATTTAATATTTATTTTAAAGTAAATAATTTTTTACTATTTATCTTGTTTCTTTTTAAATAGCATCGAAATTCTTATTGACTAACAGATACCCTGTAAAGACATGTTTGCTATATGTTAGAGATATATTATTTTTCTACACATTTCATATATATATTTACCAATTTAAATTTGGAAGATGACATAATAATGATAGACTGTTAGATATGCTGCAAGAAATGTGAGGATATATCCTGTTAGATATATTAAACGGTCATATAGCAAATACCCTATATTAAATATGAGACTAATATGATAGACTAGCAGATACTCTGATTTTAGCTTTACATATTTCACATTAAGTCAAATATGCACTTTATACCTTTATCATTTATTGATCGATCGATATACCGCCTTTTTGTTACCGCCAACTTTTATAGACTCCAAAAACCGTCAAGTCTCGAGACTCTTAGGAAACGACTCGATTGCAATCCACGACTACCACAACTTTTAATATCCAATTTGCGATAAGACAAATATGAGTACAGGGTATATGGCTGACAGATGAATCACTGTCCTGTGTGGGTAACTGTGTTGCTGTGCTTTGCTCTGCTCTGCTCTGCTCTGCTCCGGTTTGCTTTGCTTTGCTGATAAGGGCGAAAGAACCCATCAGACAGTGCGGCTAATTGTGCCGTACTTCTGTGGAATAATAACTCGATATACGAGTGTGTATATATATATATATATGGTATACTACCATATATAATGACAGACATCGTTATACGGTATTAGTTAAGACAAATTATGACCAACCATAAGAACTTAATCAGGCATTATAAAAGATATGCCAATGGCAAACAAAACAAAGCCCTAACGAAATGAGTCTACAGATTATTTTTGGATGACAAGTCAAATGCTTAAGCAAACAGAAGAAAAGGGGGGCAGTGGGGGGAATATAGAGTAAAAGAGAAAGAGGGAGAGAGAGAGAGAGAGAGAGAGAGAGGGGAAGACAAATAAAGCCAAGTTCCTTGTCAATTTGATATTCAGTTTCGTTTGATTTGTTTTACGCATTAAGCTAACATCTGTCATCAGCCACATCTAATTGCTGGGCTATATAATTCTTTATCTTTTCACGATTTGTGGAATTTTTTTTTGTTTTGCGTGAGAAACAATTAAACTCAGTTAATGAGCGCTGTTAGAACTTAGCTAATAGCTTTTTGGCTCAGAAAACAAAAAACGTGAGCGACTCGTGAAAAACGTTTGCATTGGAAATAGCATTTTCCTATGCGGGCGGTGCCTCCATGGTCAAAAGTTATTAAATTTATATATATTTATATATATATATATATATATATATATATATATATATATATATAGATCTTAACTAAAATCTAAAGTTGCCATATGCATGTATAGTTAGCTATAAAACTTTTTGAACATATTCTAATTTCCTAAACTTTCACTTATGCTTGAGTTCATGAGAAAGTTCAAGCTTATATATATATATTTAGATATAGCTATAAATATTTAAGCTTAATAAAATGTGAATTTAGATATGTATCATGAATAGAGATAAATAAACACCGATTTGTATAAAAGAGCTTACCTCATATATATAATGAGGTAAGTTGTTATATATGGAGCACTCAAATGCTCATAAAGTTTTAATCGAGGAAAGTTAGTTAACTTTATGCTTTGCTCTCCATGGTCACTTTGAATAGAAAAGTTCTGAATCATAAACTATATTGATAAGACTTTTAAGCATTTTATTCCATATCGGTTAATAGGAGTAATATATACAATTTTTATTTCCCCTCATTAAAGTAGCTCAAAGCTAAGAATCACACTCGGCTCTAGCCTAAAGGTTCGGCTCATGCGAACTGGCTCAAATTAGGCTTTACAAAAGCAATGAGTAAGGCCTATGAATTTGTTTAACTACTCAATTGCCTAAGCTATTTACAAGGTATGTATGAGCGCAACTTGTCACACAACTCACGCGTTAGTTTTATAATTGTGCATTTATGATTTTCAGGGTTGCAGTTTCAGTCTCTCTTATCATAGTTTTGAGCTCTTATCTATCGTATGTTTAACAGATATCTATGCATATATATATAGAATTAGATAAATAGATATATGGATATATAGATTTCTAAGTCCAAGGATATATAGTTAAGTTAAACGAATACTCATATATATTTCTAATTTTCTTTTCAGTAAATAATGAGTCGAGTTTCTTGGAAATATCACTGAAATATTTGGATGAGCAGCTGCTCTACGATATATTGCCGCGTGCCAAATGCCCTGGTGACGAGGAAGATGCGCCCCTAGATGAATTCCCCGATATATTTACAGGTAAGCGTGAAGAGTCCAAGACCTTGAAGCGTTCTGCTCGCTGTTTTTCTATCAATATTCCTCTATGTAGAATATTAACTAAATTTTAAGCTAACTTCATAAACAACTAATTCAAACAGTTGTGATGACTCAGCGAGCATATAGTTAAAGAATTCATATATTGTTGAATCGCATAGAAGAGCTCATTCTCTCATTCTCCAGGAATATAGTTGCAATTATTGTGACAAGATCAACTAGATCAGTATCTAAAAGAAAGGAGAATGGCATAGAAGAGCAGTATCTATTGCTTTTCGTCTCCTTTGTATTATTTCTTTCTCTCTCTATTCCTTTTATATGTCGTTCAATCACTCTCTGTGGCCCTCTCTTTCTTATTGTTAATTTCTGGCTTAATCGGTAGGTCTCTATTGCACTCCATCTCACTTTCGTACTCTCTGTTTCACCTATCTCTATTTGCTACTCTCTGCCTGGCCTTACCCCTCCCCATTGGTCTCTTTTCCTCTCTCTATCTGTCTTTCTCCCTTGCCAATCTCACACTTTTCCCATTTCAGTCTCTCTCTCTCTCTTTCTCTCTGCCTCTCTGCTCTACTATACCCGACTCTATGACATGCCACAAACTTGAACTTGCTGACCATGTGGCTTCAATGGTCTTCCTGGCCGAGCACGCCTTATCACTGGGCCAGGGCCAAATCGAGTGCTAGGCCCCCCGATAAGGAAGACACCGTTCAGCGGACCAATAAATCAATCGAGGCAAATGTGTTTACACTGGGATATCACATAGAGTATTGCCACAAGTGCGAATTGCGTCCAGTTCCCGAACCAGTTATAGTTCCATTATAGCTTCGTTTCGGCACTTTAGGCACTTCCAATACGACTCTCGAATCGTATCTTCTATGAACACACACACATGTATATATATATATTTGAGTGTGTCTGTGTGTATCTATAGCTATTTACCTCTCTTCAAATCGTGCTTCTTATCGTGGAAAACCGTTAATTAAACTACAATACTTGGAACATGAGAGATACGCATACTTAGAGCTATGACTGTGCTTACCATGTAATAAATAGCAGCAGTTTCGTTATCTCCCACAATATGCCAATATAGTCTTGTATGCCCTGTAAACTAGAATATACGTAGATCGTATCATCTGCCCAATCATGAGTGTCGCCGTTAACAGATTTTGATATGGCGCTACTTAGAAACCAAAAATCTTCTGACTAAAATAGATTAGAAATTTATTTTAATAATAAAAGTATGATATAATTCCTTGAAAAGTATAGTTTTATTTGCCAAAGTATTTTATATCCAAACTGCTACATTCCAGCCATATTTATCTATACATTACTTGAGAGCTTTATCAGTCACATTATTTATAGAAATTGAGAGATTCTTAAAGAAGAATAAAATTGAATGAAATCTTAGGCATTCTATATATCCATTCAGTTCAGTATTAAATGTAATTCCCAAAATTTGTTCTACAGCTTCAGCTAAACTCAAAAAAAATTCTAATTTATTTTTTATATTTTTTTCCCTTTCAACAGTGGATCAACTGCGTCAGGGCTGGGTAGTTCTACACGTCTTCGCTGCGATCTATTTCTTCATATTGCTGGCCATCATTTGCAATGATTACTTTCTGCCCACCGTCGAGTGCATTTGCGAGGATCTGAATCTGTCCAAGGATGTGGCGGCTGCGACATTCATGGCCACAGCGACATCGATGCCGGAGTTCTTTACCAATACGATAAGTACGCTGATATTGGATTCGGATATGGGCTTGGGCACCATCATTGGCTCATTGATGTTCAATACCCTGGGTGTAGCTGGCCTTGCAGCCTTGGCCATAAATAAGGTAAGTGATTCGATGAGGCTTCGTTGATGAGCCCGCACTGTATGTGATATTTGCGTTTTTGCAGCCAGTACAACTGGATTGGTGGCCCATAGCTCGGGATTGCTTCATTTATATGTTCAATACGATAGTTTTGCTGGTGCTCGCTTGGGGCGGCAGCATTAGCTTTGTTGAATCATGCGTTATGATGGGCTTTCTGGTGCTCTACTATTTGATTACGTTTAACAACAATAAGTTTATGCCTGCCATACGTGTCTTCATCGAGGATCGCATGAACTGCTGCTTCTCGACGCGCTACGGTTGGTTTTGAATTAAATCGATTACGAAAGGCAGAAAATTCACCAAAAGCTTTTCTTTTGTAATTCTCAACAGATCTCACGGAACCGCCGGAGAACAGCGCCAAAGCGCAGCTGCCTTTGAAGAAGGATCCGCTCTCGGGCGATGGTTTGTTTGTGGTCAATTTTCCGGAGAATACCTCATCCATGTCATCCACAGCCAATTTAACACACTCCAAGCATTGTAAGTCTAATTAGAATAAAACGCGAAAAGTTCCAATTTGACATTTCAAATTACGCGCTGCTAGCGATGAGCGATATGTGCAAAGATGATACTCTTGAGTGTCATCGATAGATAACCAATTAAAAATCATATGCTAATTGCACGCGACAAGTTGCAATTTGACATTTCAAATTACGCGCTGCTAGCGATGACCGATATGCGCAAAGATGATACTCTTGAGTGTCATCGATAGATAACCAATTAAATATCATATGTTAAAATGATATTTTAAATTGAGCGAGAATTTAAATTAATTTGCCAATTGGCATACGTTCGTGATGTCGATAATTAAGTTAATTAAACATATCCTTGCATCGCGATCTTTCCAGGGAATGGCGAGGATGACGATGGCAATCAAATGCCGACTAGCATTTTTGCGTATCCACACAGTGAGACGCGTTTCATGAAATTCTGGTGGGTCTTCACATTTCCCATTAAGCTAGTGTTGCGCATATGCATACCACATCCGATGCGTTACCGTCGCCTCTATCCGTTGTCCTTCATCAT
This sequence comes from Drosophila mettleri, assembly GCA_035047625.1. Classification (NCBI taxonomy): domain Eukaryota; kingdom Metazoa; phylum Arthropoda; class Insecta; order Diptera; family Drosophilidae; genus Drosophila; species Drosophila mettleri. The sequence goes on along the minus strand of JAWNPI010000068.1, from coordinate 3,877,673 downwards.
GTGCATCATTTGCATTGGCGCCAATGCCTATATGATTGTCTGGATGTTAACGGCGTTTGGCGTTGCGATACATGTGCCTACAATTGTGATGGGTCTCACCTTCCTCGCCGCTGGCTCCACAATGCCTGAGGCGGTTTCCAGTCTCATATCGCTGCGAAATGGTAAGGAAATTCGATGCCAATCTTACTCACAACTGGAACTAATTTTCTGATCTTTTTAGGTGAAAATGGCATTGGCGTCTCGAATTCGCTGGGTGCCAACTCGTTGGCCATTTTATTGTCGCTGGGCGTGCCGTGGTTCATAAAGAACTGCATGAACTATGGCACTGGCATCAAGCAGCAGGTCGGCACCCAGGGCATCGAGTATAACATTCTGATTCTGATATTGTGCACCATTGGCCTATTCATCATACTCAGCTGCAGCGGCTATCGGCTAACGAAACGCGTGGGCATGGGTCTATTTAGCGTCTATATAGTGTTTATAGTGCTGCAAATTTTGATTGAGATGCATGTGCTCTTCCCATTGGACTGCAGCAGCTAGTCAGTCCCATTCCAGTTCCAGTTCTAGTTCCAGTTGGAGTTACAGGCACAGCGAGCTTTTGGCTGGCACCAGAGCTCAGTGATACGATTTTGCTAATAGTCTCTTTTCTAATTGGTTATTTGTATATATGTATGTGGAGAGGTTGGAGAGTCTTAAAGCTGCCTGGCCATTGGTTGGCTAACTGCTGTCAGAGTTGCCACCCAACTGAAAACGAACAACGATGAAACTTTCAATACTTCAGCCTAAGCAAAAATTCATTACGACTTCAGCTAGATGTAGATATAGACGCTTGTATTATAACAGATTTTTTTTTTATGCTTCACTAGCCTAGGTACTCCTTAAGACTGTCTACTATTTAGGTAAAAATAATTCATTGTTACGTACTTATCCTGTTGTACACTATTTATATATATACAGAAAAAAAGAAACCAATATATATATATATATATATATATATATCCCTATGTTATAGTCACAAATTTTGAACTGGTACCAAAAAAAAAACGCGCTAGATTCGATAGAGACCAAATGCTATATGTAGATAGATATTTATATGTCTAAGCTATGATTACGATTACGTAAGTGCCCTGCGATATTTATGTCCAATCATCGGCTAGAGTTTCCTTACCTACTTACTGTATGCATAGGGTATTATCACTGTTGATATTCTAGAATGTTTAGACCCTATCTATTGTTAACCGTTACACACACACACCGATAACTATATTAAAGCCGTTTGTTATTAATTTACAATTACACCTAGACAACAACAAATATCAACCATTGTGATTTTTAAACAATTTTGCTCAGATAGCAACAAAAAAAACTATAGAAGAAAATATAAAATAAATTAAAAAAACAAAAACAAAAAAACTACTCAAGTCGTTGCTCGAGTGGGCTGTGCGTGATTTACTGATTAGTGTGCCTGTGTGCACATACTTATGTCGCACACTGTGCTGATAAAAGTAAAATAAAAAACGTTTTATTGTGGGGATTTTTTTCTTCTCCTTTCTTTTTTCTTTAATAACTCTTCGGATTGGCGAAATTCTTAAAATTTTCATCACATAAATAAGTTGACAACTGAGATCAAAAAAAAAAAAAAACCATACAGATATATATATACAAATATATCCTCCTATACATATCTCAAGTGTATACACTGAGAGAAATGAAATCACAAATATTTTGTATGAGAGTTGCAAATGATTGGTAAACAATGCTCGTCAAAAGTTGATATCTTACAGTTAAAGTTGGTTGCCAGCTTCAGTATGGGCAGGTGGTGCTAATTGAATGGCCGCCACTGTAGCTGCGCCCACACTGTACTCCATAAGGAAGCCAGCGATTTTGGAATTGGTTTTTTCTTGTAATTGATATTTAACAATTAGTTATTGTTGGTGTTTTTTTTTTTTAAGTTTCATTATACATCAAACATTGTATGTACAGCGTACATCATTGATAAATAAATACTTATAGATAGTTTGCTTGGTTTCCTTGTTTACCGTCATGTCTTACATAGTTTTTTTTTTTTCATTTGGTATTCGAATACAAATTCATATACAATATATATATATACATATATACATGAATATATATATATATTATATATAGAAGTTTAACATTTCTCTCTTCACAGGTCTTTTCCTTAGCCGTCATGGTTAATTGGCATAAAATGCAATTGGTTTATACCATGAACAAATCAGTCTGAGCAATTACAAAATACATAAATAGAATTCTTTGCGAATTACACGTTTACAATCAACACGAATGTTTGCGGGGGCGGGGGCGGAGTCGGGGGCTTTGCGGTTTTGGGGCGTGAGGGTGTGGAACAATGTTCAAGACGCTTGACATTAGCTTTTAGCTGCGCGCTTCGAACTACCAATTGGCACAATAAATATTCTGAATAACATGCATACATACACAAATATGTATATATATATATATATATATATAAATATATATATATAGAACATCAATGAAAGTTTAACGGTTTTAAACATTATAAACTACACAAAGCGCAAAACACCAAAAAAATATATATGTGTGTGTGACTTGGTCAGTGCCTTGGGCCTGGTTAAGTTATTCTCTCTATAAGCGGCAGCTTAGGTGCAACACTGGTGTCCGTTTTTAACGTAATAGTTGTGCATGGCTGCGGAGCCGTTTTTGCTGTAATTACCGCTGCCGTCTCCTGCGTCGGGAGCACTAGCTTCATCTATGATGTCGCCAGTTGTCCCGCTACTTTCATTACTGCTCTCCGTTGCGGTTGCCGTCCCAATTACGATGCCGTTATCATCCATTTTGCTGGACTCGAACACCCTAATGTGATTCTGTAGAATTTTACACGTGAATTGGCGGTGTCCTGGTTCCTATTACCGAAAATGGATATCTAATTAGTAGCTGGCCTTGAAAACTCATACATATGCTTACGTACGTACATCTTTTATTGTGCGTGTGCGTGGGTGTTTTATGTGTGGATGTGTGGGTGAATGTGTGTGTGTGTGTGTGTGTGCGTGCGTGTGTGTGCGTGTGCGTGTCAGTGTTTGAAGGCCCTTTTGGGTATATTTTTACCTACCTTTGGCTGTATGGGAAAACAACACCAGAGTATGAAAGCTATGAAGGCCACCAGTGTGCCAACTAGCAATATGAAATCCTCAATGGTCTAAATGTGAGCAAAAAATACGAAAATCAATTAAAAGTCCTCTTTGAATTTGTCTGGCAACGTCGCTGTGTCACTTGGTCTATTGTTATTAATGCTGCTGCTGCTGCTGCTGCTGCTACTTACCGGCTCTTCGCCAAGCAGCACGTGATTTATTAAATAAATCAAATCATCAAATGGTGTCATTGTGAGTGCAGTTTGCAATTTGTTTGGGTTACTTGGGTTTAATTTCTTTCTTCTTTATTTTTCTTTTATTCGCCGTCTTCTGTGGCAGCTCATGGGCGTTAACTATTCGCGTTGTCCGCTTATTGTAATGCTAACATGACTTTGTTAACATGGCTTTGGCTCAACACAACCACACAAAACAAATATGGAAATAATAATCTGCAATCTGCACAAAATTATATGCTGAACGCAGCTGCAGTGGCAGCCCAAGCACAGCGCTTTGTGATGTGTATGGCGCGTTAAGCTTAGAATATCGATAGTATTGTTAGATGCACTTTGAAATATCGATCACATTTAAATGCGGTATCGGTAATTTTTTATTTCAGTTGCCCTTGATAAGCTAAGTATTTATGTTTATATAGATTACTAACCATTCAATAGGAATTTCATTTAGTAAGCTCTTTTAAAATGGTCGATAATAACTATCACGTATGAGTTTTATATAGCGATGAATTTGTAAACTATCGACAATGCCAATGGCTATGAGTAAATAAATATCGTAGTTTTGGCGCCAATGCTTGATATTTAAAAATATTGTAAAAAATAAAATTACTTAGCGTTATGAATAATATTGAAAAAATTAACTTACATTTACTGCTACAAGGAAATGAATAGTAAAATATTAAATGAGACAATTATTTTTTGTGTATGTGCAACCGATAGTTTTATTCAAATTTAGCGCGCAACTATCGCTGTTACAGTAATTTTTGAGGAGCACAGCAAACATATCGAATAATTCTCACTGCTCTCGATATTTAAATTTGTGATTATGGCGCGCTGCGTTCATTTTTCAAATTGAATATATTGTAATTTTTTATTTGGCAAAGTACTTCAACTCTAGCCAACTACGCACGATAGCAATTATATTCAAAGTTCATCTAATTAATACGTAGATATTCTTATTTCATTATCGAGTCATATTATAAATATCCTCATAAGCGATATTCTATGTCAAAATTAATTTTTTAGTGAGTTTAAATAATAAGTGGAGTAACTTTTTATACCCTGAATCCATTGAAAATGGAAATTTCAGGGTATAATGTTTTTGTGCAAATGTATGTAACAGGCAGAAGGAGGCGTGCCACACCCCATAAAGTATATATATTCTTGATCAGCTCGACGAGCTGAGTTGAACTAGCCCTGTCCGTCTGTCCGTCCGTCCGTCCGTCCGTCCGTCCGTCCGTCCGTCCGTCCGTCCGTCCGTCCGTCCGTCCGTGTAAACACCTGGATTTCTGCAACCACAAAAGCTAGAGACTTCAAATAAAAAGCAAAATGCTCGATAATACCATACGCTGTACGAGTTTATTTTTTTTTTTCGATAACTCGTCCCATTCCTTTTTTATCGATAACTATCGAAAATATCGCTTTGTTTTTGAGGTCTGGCGTGCACACCGTTAAAGATAGAATCGTGCACTAAGTTGTGTTTGGTTGCTATATTGAATCCGCACATTTTGTCATTTTTGGATTTTTGATGCCACGCCCCTTTCGCCCACAATTCAATAAAATCCATAACTCACGTATATCAAATACTAGAGACTTGAAATTTGGCACATAGGTACATTTAGATGTCATAATCATTCCCCGAAAATTTCATTAAGAACATAGGTCGAGAAAAAAAGTTATTAAACAATAAAGTTTCCATAGTACAGCCTCTGCTGCAGCCGCAAAACTGTGCAGTGAGCATATTACGTACACGCATATGTTTGTGTGTGTGTGTGTGCATGTGTTGGTTACTATTAATGAATAAATTAAGCTCTTAATGATTGGTATTACAGCTCAATGGATTCAGGGTATCTCTTAGTCGAGCAGTCTCGACTAGAGTTTAGTTACTTGTTTTAGAGTTATTGGGGCATGTTTAGATGTTTAGACAGGGGGCTTTATGCCCGCTATGCACGCCTGCCATTAATCATGTGCTACGACAGTAACAAAATACACAAGCAACGTAAAAGCCATATAAAAGTGATATATGAACGACTATATATTATAAATATATATTATTGCCATTTGGACAGTTTTTTTTATACCCTGAATCCATTGAAAATGGAAATTTCAGGGTATAATGTTTTTGTGCAAATGTATGTAACAGGCAGAAGGAGGCGTGCCACACCCCATAGAGTGAATATATATTCTTGATCAGCTCGATGAGCTGAGTTGAACTAAACACGTGGATTTTGTAAACCACAAAAGCTAGAGACTTCAAATAAAAAGCAAAATGCTCGATAATACCATACACTGTACGAGTTTATTTTATTTTTTTTTCGATAACTCGTCCCATTTCTTTATTATCGATAACTATCGAAAATATCGCCCCTTTCGCCCACAATTCAACAAAAACTAGAGAAATACTAGATACTTGAAATTTGGCAAATAGATACATTTAAATGTCATAATCATTCCCCGAAAATTTTATTAAGAACATAAGTCGAAAAAAAAGTTAATAAACAATAAAGTTTCCATAGCACAGCCTCTTCTGCCGCCGCAAATGTTTGTGTGTATGTGCATGTCTTATTTACTATTAATGAATAAGTGAAACTTTTTATGATTGGTATTACAGCTCAATGGATTCAGGGTATCTCTTATTCGACCAGTATCGACTAGAGTTTTTCACTTGTTTATTTTGTTCACGGTTTTGGTCGAGTGTAGACAGACGATTGAGCGAACGCGATTCAGTTCTATTAAGACCAGCGCACGGATTAGGCCGCCAAGAAATCCTCTCCCTCGCCCCACAACTGACACAAGCTGATCAAGATGGGCCGCATGCTAATTCTAATGCTAATGCTAATGCCATTGGCTATTATCGTAGGCGCCAGCGAGCAGCAGTCAAATGATGATCGATTTCCGTTGTCCATTATACACATTAACGATTTCCATGCCAGGTAAGTTGTCCAGCTCGATGATGATGGCTCGCAATCGACACTCGTATCGACACACTATAGCATTTGTATAGCTTGTTGAGTGGCCAATGACAGATATCATCATATAATTCGAGTACCGAAAACACAATCGTCTGAATCATGTGCGCCAATCTTATCTCCGACACTTGTTTCCACACGGCCATCGTATCGATAAGGCCACATTATCCCACATGCATATATATATATACATATATGTGCCAGTTCTTAATGTGATTACAAGTTTCTGAAATTTGGAATTGATCGGATTCTAGATATGAGCCAACGGACACCAGCGGCGGAACCTGTGATGAGGACGCAATCTGCGTTGGCGGCTATGCGCGAACCGTTCACATGGTGAAGCGCTTGCTCGAGGAGCAGAAGGACCACAATCCCATCTATATCAATGCGGGCGATAGCTTCCAGGGCACGCTCTGGTACAACATTGGACGCTGGAATGTGACCCAAGAGTTTCTCAATATGCTGCCAGCCGATGCGATGGTGCGTCTAACTCCAGCTGCAAATCCATAGCTGTTATTTAACCCCATCTTCGTCTTCTTCTTCTGGCAGACTCTGGGTAACCACGAGTTCGATCATGGCGTCGAGGGGCTGGTGCCCTTTTTGAAGACCGTGCAGACGAGCATGCTGGTCGCGAACATGGACTGCGCCCACGAGCCCACCATGGAAGGCCTCTATAAGAAGTCGAAAATTTTAGAGCGCGGTGGCCGCAAGATCGGACTCATTGGCGTCATCTTGGAGACCACTTATGTAGCATCATTCACTATCCGATTTCGCTGCGGCACTTCATTAATTCGAGCTGCTCTTCTTGCAGGACCTGGCCAACACAGGCAAACTGATCTTCCGCAACGAGAGCCATACGATACGCGAGGAGGCTCGCTATCTGTCGGAGCAGGGCGCCAATATTATCATCGTGATCTCGCACTGCGGCTACGACGTGGACAAGCTGATTGCGGAGCAGGCGGGCGACGTTATCGATGTCATCGTGGGCGCCCACTCGCACACGTTCCTCTACACGGGCGTGCCACCTGGACCGGATAGTGCGCGTGGTAACTATCCCACCGAGGTGACCCACAGCAATGGCCATCGTGTGCTGATCGTTCAGGCGGGCGCCTATGCAAAATATGTTGGCAATCTAACGGTATATTTCGATGCCAAGGGCGATGTTATCGACTTCGAGGGTGCACCCATATATATGAGCCAGGATGTGCCAGAGGGTGAGTAGCCTAGCCCCATTACAGTTCGCCCTTACCCTGTACTTATGCGACTTGCTGACAACAGCTGCTGTCAGAATCGATAAGTATCGATGCATATGAAAAGTTACTTTTAGGTGTAGACTTGCAGTATATCTATTGATTTGGGTTTGGTTATTGAGCTTAAAAGCTAGTAAAATGATATAAGAACTAATCGATATTTATCGATGCACATTTGCTAAAGCTTACTTCGCACTTTTCAAGATTTGAGCACTTTATATTTGTTAAGCCAATTCAGATGAAGATATATCTTAACGATGGATAACTATCGATAATTTGTCTCGAGTGGAAATAAGAGTGTTAGGATTGAGGGAAAAAATAATTCGTTTAGGGTATTCCTTCGCCGTGTATGCCCACGCTAACTAGTTGCTATTGCTGCTGCAGATGAAACTGTGCTGAAAGCTCTGCAGCCCTGGAAGGAGGTCATCGACAAGGAGGGCAAGGTGGTCATCGGCCGAACCCTTGTCGATCTCACCAAGAGCGATTGCGGCACTCGCGAATGCAATTTGGGCAACTTCGTTTGCGACTCAATGCTGCATTCGGTAAGTGCTGAGCGGACGTTTGGGGCCACGTAACTGAGCGAAGATTTTCATTTCAGTTCGTTGGCCTGTCCCCCTTTGATCAGCCTGGCTGGACGAACGTCTCGATTGCATTGGCTTCCACGGGCGGCCTGCGCGTGCCTCTGCAGCGCGGCAGTGAGTGAACGAAACAGTGAAACATGCTTCGGCTAAACTCCATACAAACATATATATATCTATATATATATATATTATTATAGATCTGACCTATGCGCATATGGTCAGCATGTCGCCGTTTGAGAACCTGCTGATTGCCTCCAATTTGCCTGGCCAGAATCTGATCGATGCCCTGGAATATGCAGCCAGCAAAATCGATCTACAGAATGGAGTGACCAGCTCGTACATAATGCTGCAGGTGTCCGGCCTGAAGGTGACCTTCGACTACACCAAGCCAGTCAATTCGCGTGTCGTCTCTGTGCTGGCCCGCTGTGCCGACTGCCCTGTGCCCATCTATGAGCCGCTCGATCCGGCTCAGATTTATCGCGTGATCGCGCCCAGCTTTTTGCAGGGCGGCGGCGATGGCTTCAGCATGCTCAGTACTGGCACAGATGTTCAGTGAGTGCTTATCGTTTAGCTTAGTCATATCGAGCTATCGATACTTAACTCAATCTCGATCTGGATCTCAATTGCAGAGTGGGCGTCACGGACATGGATGCCCTCATCTCGTACACCAGCAATGTGGATCCCATCTATACGGGTCTGGAGGATCGCATTACGGTGCTCAACTGAAACACATAACGATAAATATCGATTCACAACATAAATTGGCTATGAGGAAGAAAGCTTAAAAATACCAAAAAAGTTCAAAATTTGTTCTCCCATATCAAATACACAATTTACAGGAAATCGATAATTATCGATTACGCACATGAGCTTTATTTACAACAACATTTAGAAAAGTAACAATAAAGTTTAGTCAAGACGGATCGACTCAGGAATACCCTGCTGATATATCATACTAGGTTTCTGCCGTTCCAAGTCTCTGGCGGACGGATGGACAAGTCTAGCTCAACTATTATATATATACTTCATTGGTTTTGGGGGCGCCTCCTTCTGCCTGTTACAGACATTGTCACAAAACCAATTTACTCAGAAACTCAGTTTTCAATGGGTTCAGGGTATACAAATATTTGTGAATAAGATCATAAAAAAAAAACTTGTTTCTGATAAAAACAAATTTGTGTTTAAATAATCCATGGGTGAATAGACTGAGATAAGTCTGAATGTATAATACATAATCATTTTCATAGCCTTTCTCTGCTCGAATCCTGTATATATATATATATATATATATATATATATATATATATATATATATATATATATATATATATATATATATATATCTGTGTATCCCTGCTTATTTCGTAGATTTGTTTAATCTTCGCTGCCTTAACTTATTCCCGATGGATTTTTATTGATTGTGTTCAAAGAAATTATAGTCGAATTACTTTGCTTTAACAAGTTTTGATAGCTTATCTAAATGGCGATATCGCATTAAATTATTTCTATTAGTTCTTAACTGATATGCGAAGAGAGAGAGAGCTCTCTCTCTCTCTCTCTTCGCATATGCATCGAAGAGAGACAGATCGATAGTCAGAGAGAGAGAGAGAGAGAGCGAACGAGAGACAGACAGAGAGAAAGAGAGAAGGGACAACAATTGATGACTGGCATAAGGCTCATTCGATTCATTGATGCATTCTAGCTAAAAAGATACCCTATATCCTATATCCCTATATTCCGAGAGATACCCTATTTCCAGTTCCAAATAAGTGCTAGTTAATATTGACTCACAGATACCATATATACAAATACTGAAATTTGAAAACATTTCATATTCAGCTCTACTAAGCATTGCGTCTTCAGAAACGATCTTAACATATAAAAAACTGATGTACCCATTATTCAGTTAAATATAGGGTATGTACACCTGTCTATCACTGTAGCTAATCTTTTTTATTTCATTTTCATAACTTTTTCTTATGCAAGATGAGGACGTGCTTCTCGCTCTGCAGCCGTGGCAGGCGCAGCTGGAGGAGTCGTCCAATCGAGTTGTGGGCAACAGTCGCGTCTATTTGCAGCAAGTCGAGTGCGCGCGTGGCGAATGCAATTTGGGCAATCTTTATACAGATGCCATGCTCCATGCCGTGAGTAGTTTTCCTTCCTCTCTCTCTCTCCCTCTCTCTCTCTAATCCGCAAAATTTGCAGTTTGTTAAGGAGGCATCCGCTGAAGCGCCCAATTGGAGCAATGTAAGCGTCGCGTTAACCAGCCAAGGAAACTTTCGTGTGCCGCTGCCAGCGGGAAGTAAGTGAAGGCATTAGCTACCAAAAGTGAAAGACTGAAGGAACTAATTCATACTCAATCCTCGATAGACATCACTTACAAGCAGCTGGTGGCCATGTGCCCCTGGGAAAATCATTTGTATGCGCTGACAATGCGCGGCGATCATCTGCTGCAGCTGCTGGAGGATAGCGTGGCACCGATGAACGCCAGCCTTACACTGCCCACATCCAAGCGTTTTCTGCAAGTCTCCGGTTTGAGAATCATCTATGATCTAAAAGCCGAGCCCGGCGAAAGGGTGAACCAGATACTGGTGCGCTGTTCCAATTGCCCAGTGCCTGAATATCAGCCATTGCAACGGAGTCAGCATTATCGGCTGGTGGTCATGGAATACCTGGCCAATGGCAAAAATGGTTTCTCACTGATTAGCAATCATGCCCAACAGCTTGAGTAAGATTTGCGTCCATTGATATTAATTGATTAGAGCCTCTAAAGAATCTCTTTCAGAGTGGGCCCTTTTGATTTAGATGCCCTAATGGATTATATGAATGTAATTGGACCTATTACTACCGGTCTAGAGCAGCGAATACAATTTATAGGGTAATACAAATGTTGTTATTTTAAATAAACGTCTATGATTTCATAAATAGAATTTATTTTCTTATTTAAAATAAACGTTTACACAGAATTGCCAACGATAATTATCGAACTATTGAGCTTTCGAACTATCGTAACCATATGTGAGGTATATTCATTTGGTATTTTACATTTTATTTACCTTGGCACTTTTTTTAGCTTACGGCCTGCGGTCACACTGTGCTTGCATTCACTCATTCAAAAGTCTTGTTAAGGTTAGGAGTCCGCCTGCGGCACATTTCGAGCAAGTGAGCTTGTTAATTTACATCAAGTCAAATCGGAAGTGTTTCAATACACAGCTTTATTTTTGATTAACAATTCTATAACGATCAAGAAAAAAAAAACCAGCATAAATGTAAGTAAAATGAACAAATTTATTATTCTTCACTTACGTATGCCGCGTGCTCGCAAGTATTTGGATTATCATTGTGTTGTGTGTGCGTGTGTGTGTGTGTGTGTGTGCATTGCTGTGTTATATAAGATAACCGGCAAAGCGAGTGGCCAGCTTGTTTCTAGAATCTTCTGCAAAATGTAAAGTAAATTGAATTGAAGCAAATGTTTATTAATTATAATTACAATTGACAATTTGTGCGCGTTTTCTCTGTGACTGTCCATTGATAATCATAGATTTTCGTATTGGAATTACCTTCCAGCGGCACTCACACACACACACACGCACACGCACACGCACATAGACTCACGTAACAGCAACGAGCGCACATGTTTTCTGTCTTATTTGGATTTCACAATTTCTATGTTTTTTTTTATGAGACTTTCGTTTTACTCATCTATCGAAGGACCCTGCACTTGGCACACATTTCATAACATTTACATTGACTGCCCCCGGACAAGGCATTGGTAGGGTGGGGGGCGCGGCTTGATTACATAAATGATTTGTTCTGGAAAACTTGTTCAGATGCCGTATTATCGCTAGGCAGGGGGTCGCCGTATGCTTATCAATTGATTTAACTGAAACTGAAATGGAAATCAAATTCCATATTCCATGCACGTGTTTTATTTTTCCTTGATTTATCGATAATCCAATTGCATTTTGTGTGTCTGTTTTTTTTTTTTGTATTTTTCTTATTGCAGATGTTCCGCTTACCCGTTTCACTTGCACGCACCTCCATCAGCCGGCAGCTGGCGATGCGCAGCTATGCTAAGGATGTCAAATTTGGTGCCGAGGTGCGCGCCATGATGCTGCAGGGCGTTGATGTTTTAGCCGATGCTGTGGCCGTGACCATGGGACCCAAGGGTCGCAACGTAATCATTGAGCAGTCGTGGGGCTCACCCAAGATCACCAAGGATGGCGTTACGGTTGCCAAGGCTATCGAACTGAAGGATAAATTCCAGAATATTGGCGCCAAGCTGGTCCAGGATGTGGCCAACAATACCAATGAGGAGGCCGGCGACGGCACCACCACGGCCACCGTGCTGGCTCGTGCCATTGCCAAGGAAGGCTTCGAGAAGATCTCAAAGGGTGCCAATCCCGTTGAGATCCGTCGCGGCGTTATGGTCGCCGTCGAGACCGTCAAGGAGAACCTGAAGTCCATGTCGCGTCCCGTGAAGACACCCGAGGAGATTGCCCAGGTGGCAACGATCTCGGCTAACGGTGACCAGGCCATTGGCAAACTGATCAGCGATGCCATGAAGCGTGTTGGTCGCGATGGCGTCATCACCGTCAAGGACGGTAAGACGCTTATCGATGAGCTGGAGGTGATCGAGGGCATGAAGTTCGATCGTGGCTACATTTCGCCCTACTTCATCAACTCGTCGAAGGGCGCCAAGGTTGAGTTCCAGGATGCTTTATTGCTGCTCTCCGAGAAGAAAATCTCCTCCGTGCAGAGCATTATTCCAGCTCTCGAGCTGGCCAACTCACAGCGCAAGCCCTTGGTGATCATCGCCGAGGACATCGACGGTGAGGCTCTGAGCACTCTGGTCGTCAATCGCTTGAAGATCGGCCTGCAAGTGGCTGCCGTCAAGGCTCCCGGCTTCGGTGACAATCGCAAGTCTACGCTCACCGACATGGCCATCGCCTCCGGTGGCATCGTTTTCGGTGATGATGCTGATTTGGTTAAGCTGGAGGATGTCAAGGTCAGTGATTTGGGCCAAGTGGGCGAGGTGGTCATCACCAAGGATGATACCCTGTTGCTGAAGGGCAAGGGCAAGAAGGAAGATGTGCAGCGTCGCGTCGACCAAATCAAGGAGCAGATCGTTGACACCACATCGGAGTACGAGAAGGAGAAACTGCAGGAGCGCCTGGCTCGCCTTGCCTCTGGCGTTGCTTTGCTGCGCGTCGGCGGCTCCAGCGAGGTGGAGGTGAATGAGAAGAAGGATCGTGTCCATGATGCTCTGAATGCCACACGCGCTGCCGTCGAAGAAGGCATCGTGCCCGGTGGTGGCACCGCTCTGCTGCGCTGCATTGAGAAACTGGACACAGTTGATACACAGAACGAGGATCAGGTGAGACCCAATCGATATGAAGCTAAACCCAATCAATCCTAATCTCCTCCATATGCTCCATAGAAACTTGGCGTGGATATTGTGCGTCGTGCTCTGCGCATGCCCTGCATGACAATTGCCAAGAATGCGGGTGTCGATGGCGCCATGGTTGTGGCCAAGGTGGAGACCCAAGCCGGCGATTATGGCTATGATGCGCTCAAGGGCGAATATGGCAATCTGATTGAGAAGGGCATCATTGATCCCACCAAGGTGGTGCGCACAGCCATCACCGATGCCGCTGGCGTCGCCTCGCTGCTGACGACCGCTGAGGCTGTGGTCACCGAGACGCCCAAGGAGGATGCTGCTCCAGGCATGGGCGGCATGGGTGGTATGGGCGGTATGGGAGGCATGGGTGGTATGGGTGGCATGATGTAAGGCACCAATACTCGGCCACTCCCAGACACACTCACACACACCCACACAAACACCATTCATATGTTTAGGCTCATGATGCGCAATGCCAGAGTAGGGGATGGGTTCAACCACATTCTCTTAACCCGGTGTAGTTAGATTCCTTTATACAACATACACCACACACACACACACACACATACGCCACACACATACACACACACGCGTGTATTTGGTGGTCGCCTCCGCCGTGTGCTTTGTTTCGCATTTATATCCTTTTTTTGAACAATTGTGCCGGACTCGCAGCCCATCCCATACGCTCGCATTTCTGCATTCGTGTTTCACTTTCTTCTTATAATTTTTTTTTATTATTTGTGAAAAAAAAAAAATCTATTCCTAAATACTATTTTTTACATGTTATATATGTAAAGGCAACAAAATAGCGTTAGTTGTAAAAATAACAATAAAAATTACAAAATTATTCAAGAAAACGTCTCTGTGTGCTCTGTGCATGTCTAGAGAGGGATTATAGACTAAGTAAATGGAATAACATATATATATATATATATTGATTAATTAAATTATATATCTTATAATAAGCTATAGATATGTTGAGGATCTGTTGGTTAGGCTTGTATCTCAACTATGCCAATAAATTTGTGCATTTGAAAAAGGAGCAAGAAATCAATGAGGCCACATGACAGAGGAGCTGATGAACTAGGTTTGAGTATAGGAAAGGAAGAAGCTAATTGGGATAAGGAGGAAAGGCAAGGAAATGATTGAGGATGTAAGGGGAAGAAGCTGGAGGAGGAAAGGAAAGGAGCTGATTGAAAAGGAGAAAGAAGAAAGCAGAGGAGATTATTGAGGATGTAAAGGGAAGAAGCTGATTCAGGAGGAGCAGGAGAAAAGAAGCTGATTCAGGAGGAGCAGGAGAAAAGAAGCTGATGGAGGACAGGAAAGGAAAGAAGCTGATTGAGGAGGGGGAAAAATGGAGGCGATGATTGAGAACATAAAGGGAAGCAGCAGGAGCAGCTGATTGAGGAGGAAAGGAAAGGAGAAAAATCTGATTGAGAAAAGGAAAGGAAAACAGCTGAGGGGAGGAGAAAAAGGAAGGGAGCCGGTTAAGGTGAAGGAAAGCAGCTGATTTAGAAAGATGAGGAAAGAGCTGATGGAAGACAGGAAAGGAAAACAGCCGATTGAGGTGGAGGAGGAATGAATCTCTTTGACGACGCCAAGAAAGTGAGCTGCAGGAGATCACAAAGAAGAAGTGATTCTTCGGAATACTTCCAAAATCGGAAACCAGAGTCTCAGATCTGATTGGGGAATAGCTGCGAAGCATGCGAATGAAATAAGTGAATTTCGGAAATTTACAATTAGTTTTATTTACAATTTGATGCGTTGATGGTGTGTAAAACATTTATTGATAGCTCGATTTGGGAGGTACAAATGTATTTGCTAAATATACATAATCAAAGGAATACATCTTAAAATGTCCTCTAAAAATAGATTTGAACTTAACATACCGAATTTGAATAGCTCTATATACAGACACATGATTTTTATATACCTATATATATATATATATATGTATATAAATTTAATAGAGCTCCGCCTTTTGCATGACCGCCTCGACGAGCGCTTTGAAAGCGTCCTCGACCATGTTGATATGAAGCTGGGCGTCGCGATACGAACAGAGCTTGGCGCTCTCGGTTAAGGGCATTTGCATTGTGGTCACGCCCAGGGAGGATTGCGAATGGAGGCTGCGGCCGATATTCATCAGGATGTTGACACAGTCGTCGGCCAGAATGGGAAACGTTTCGACGAATCGCACCATGGCGGGCAGTACGTGCCGCAGGAATTTACACTTCACCGACGACGTGAGCAGCGAGAGCGTCGTCTGTATGACATTCAAGCAGAACTTGGAGACGCCCAGGCTCTTGGGTATCGAATAGTTCAGCACCAGGTGCGACGTCAGCTCGATGGTGAAGATCTGTTTGTCCATTTCGGTGACGTTGAGGAATTCGTGCACGAAATCTATGCAAATGTGCATCGACGGCACGCTGGCCACAATCATGGGTATCACGGACTTGGGATAGGTCTGGAAGTGCACCAGTTTAGCCAGCGATGGCTCCGTTATGAACGCCTGATGCACATACGTCCCAATGATGCCCTGCAGCTCGCGCAGCTCCAGTTTCGCCACACGCGTATCCGCCTTGCTATCCATATAGTCGAGCACCTCGAGCAGTATGTGCACCGCTGCGCTCTCCTGCGATGCAATCAGCGTCGTCTTGAGCTCCTCGCGATCCGCGTCCGTCTGCACCAGTCCATTCTTGTCCAGCACCTGCTTCTGCTGCATGTGCACGTTAAGGTAGGTCTTCGATGCGGCCAGACTGCCCTTCAGTATTCGCAGCAGAATCACCAGCATGTACGGAGAACAGAAGACCTCGCGCGGACATCTGAGAAGAGCAGATGAGACGGAATATTTAATGGGAAATTCAGCTATGTTGGGGCGGAGAGGTAGAGAAATGAGATGAGACAAAGGGATGAGAGGTAGAGCCCTCACGAGGGATTAGATGAGGCCGGATCAGATGAGACGAGACAATTAATGGGTATTCAGCTACGATGGGGCTGAGATAGAGAAAAGAGAGGAACCGAGAGAGGGTGGAGTGGACAGGGGTCAAAACACCTCACAAGGGATCAGACGAGAGGAGACAATACGATGGGGTAGAGGTAGAGTAAAGAGAGGGAGCGAGAGGAGGGTAGAGGCCAAAGCACCTAACAAAGGAACAGATGAGATGAGATGATAGGGTAGAGGCAGCGAAAAGAGTAAGAGGAGGAGGTCTATATACAGAGTGAGGCAGAAGGAGTGAGCGATAAAAGTATATAAAAATGACAACGACAAAGAGCAAGAGAGAGAGAGGGAGACAGGGAGATATTCTAGATTTCGCACACATAAGAAAAGAACAGAGAGAGCCAGAGGGAGCGTGTGAGTGAGGGAGACGCAATGCAAATCTTCCACACTCCTTGCACACTACTAAAACCTACCCTAGCACATCCATGGGCTCCAGCAGGCAGTCGTTGGCGAAGGTGCGTCGATTGAGTGCATCCGAATTGTTGGTGATGGCGCGCAGCGACATGATCCAGAAGGTGGTGGGCAGAACGGCATTCAATCTCAGCCAGAGATCATTGTACAGATCCTTGATGTAGCGCGGCACATCCTTGCGAAAGACGTGCGGCAGATGCTGCACCAGCTGATTCGCATGCTGCGCCAGCGCCTCCGGCGGCAGCTGCAGCAGACGCTTGAACAGACGTATGGCCAGTCGCGGCTTCGTCTGCACGTTCTGCAGGGCGCGCGTCAGTTGCTCCGGCTTCAGATCGCACGTTCGATGATCGTCCATGTCCATGGTGGTGGCCAAATAGTGCTCCTCCAGCCAATCATCGACCATGCTCAGGTGCGGATAGTTCGATATGATGAGACGCAACAGCGGATGGAACAGCGAGAGATAATCATTGTGATATTGATGCGCCTTCTGCAGCAAATACTTCAGCGGCAGGCCGCCAAGGAAATTATTTGTGTACTCCTTCTGTTTGCGTCCGCCCAAGGCGCTTTGGTTCATCAGTCGCGTGTCCTCGTACAGCATCAGATAGTAGATCATCAGCAGCTGCGAGGTCAGCGGACAGGCCACCTCCACCTGATTGAGCTCCTCGTTGGCAATCGATGGCTGCAGCTCTTCGGCGAAGAACGTGAGCGGCGAGGTGCGAAAGACGTGCAGAATCTCCTGTTCGGTGAACGGACGATGCATGTGATCAATGCTGATCTTGCCGGTTGGATTTGGTATGATCAGCGTATTGACAAAGACCTCAACGAGGGCGGGCATTACCGGGTGCACGGGCCGAACGGAGCTGCAGATTTGCTTGAAGATCCACGACTTGATGGGCACTTTGTGCTTGAGGAAGGTGCGTGACTTGAGCAGCTGGTGTATGCAATGGACTGGCAAATACCCTGGAATTGTGCCATTCAGATTGGGCGTGACGGGCACACGGACGGCATGCAAGGCCACCACCTGTTCCGTGAACAGATCCTGCGTGAACAGTTGCTTGATCCGATTTGTGCTGTTCGGCCGGATGGGTATCTTCATGGCCAGCGTGGAGCAGACCATTTCGCTGATGGCCGTTATCTGATTGCTGTGGAAATGTATGGCCAGCAGCAGCAGCATCTCGCCCAAGGAGCTGCTCGTGCCCGAACGCTTGCAGAAGAAGGCATCCTCCCGTATTAGCCACTGCAGCCACTCCACAGCCTTGTTCTCCAATGTAATCGTTGAGACTAGCGACGGGCACGCTATGAGCATGCAGAGCGCCAAGGTGACAAAGCGCACACCCGATGCCGTCGGCTGCGGGCAGCTGGTGACCAACTGTGACAAGGCATTGATCTCATCATCATTGAACTTGAGTCCGCCGATTCCACGCAGAGCGCAGTAGAGCCGCAGCAGGACAGCGCCCTGCAAATTGAAGTCCTTTAGCTCTGCAGAGCTGCTGGTTATCTGCAGTATCTTCTGCAGCAGCTCGATCCGCACCAGATTCAGGGCATCCCCCTTGCGCTTCTGGCTGGTGCGTATGTACAATGCAAACCAGGAGCGTAGATTCTGATCGTTGCCCAGCAGCAGGCCTGTGAGGAAGGCAATCTGCAATACATAACAGTTGAGAATAGGCTTATGGTTGGACTATCAAGTCGGTTTCAGTTACCAAATCCTCGGAGTGCTTCAGCGCCAGCTTCAGCATAAACGATGGCACCTTCAGCATGTCCACGCACATGGAACGATTGGCCAGCACCTGCGATGGATTCATTTCGCTCAGTGCCATCAACAGTGCCAAACGCTGTTTGCCCTCCGCGCCCTCCTCATCACAATTGGCAATCACATGCGAGACCACATCCCGATAGCAATCCGGAAAATTGGCCACCAAGGCGCAAACAATGCGATAACCGTTCGGCACATGCACTAGGGCATCTGTCAGTTCCAGGATGTTGAGCAGGGAGGGCAGTTCGGCGAGAGCAATGCATAGTATGTCCACAACTTCCTCCAAATAGATGCCGTCGTCAAGAATTTCCGAATGGCTTGACACGCCCAACGCTGCACTCGCTGACGGTTTTTGCTCCGCGATGGCTGCCACCTGTTGCTGCAGACTGAAGATTTCGGATAGAACGACACGAACTTTGCGTGCCACATCCGCACGCTCGAAGCCGAGAGCGATGCCCGACTGGAGGCCGTATTCAGGCTGTGGCTGTGGCTGACCTTGGCCATCGAAAAAGCTGTTCACGCTGCTGTTCTTTTGGCGCGTCAGCAACTCCTTTTTCAGATCGTTCTCCAGCTCATGGTAGTTGACCTGGAGATAGGAAACGATACTATTCACCACCTCGATGCCAATGAGTACGGCGAGTATTTGTTTGCGTGATTCCATCGAAGATTCGGTATTGTCCAGTGGCGAGAGTAGGCTCATCCTCACCAGAGATGGCAAAACCGGCCGAATCTCTGTCTCCGGATAGCTGGCTAGAGATGTTATGTCCAGATTTTGCATGGCGCCAAATACGCGGGCCGTCACGTCATACATCTTGACCGGCATCGCGACAGGCGCACCTGTTGCCTACTAGATGACAATTATTTTCAATTTGTCAGTCCGTTTATCTTTTGGATGCGTCTATCCGAGTAGCCGTGGAATCAAACACTCTAGCACTGAAGCATCGATATTAGCATCGATGCCGGCAATCACTTATCGATATGTTTTAAATTATTTAGCCCTTTCGTCACAATCAAAACAGTTCAAATATACTTATTTATGGTGAATTCACCTCAGAGAATCCAACTCAATTTAATCCAAACGCAGTTTATTTTATTGTCCGCCGGTGTTGTCTCATGTGTGCTGCCAACTTGTTTTTTCATTCGCGAACGAATGAACTATCGGATCAGTGGGTTGTCAGCGCATTCGATGTATCGTTGTATCGATGTTTCGATGTTTTTCTTTTACTGATACACACATTTTCCATTCCGTATTCAGCAGTCACTTTTTTTTTTACTCGCAAGTGAAGTTCGACCGCAAAGAATAAATGTGAATAAAAATAAATATATCGTGAAGCATCTATATGAATTGTGTATTTTATGAATCAATTAGGGAAAATTGAACAGCAAGTTTGCCGAGTAGGTAAGTGAAAGTTTCCATCAGTGCAGTGCAATGCAAACAGGCGGCAAAATAAAAATCAAATGTCGGAAAGAAAATAAAATAGACCAACGCCCCAGTGTTCAGTGCCGTGTGCCTCTAGTGAGACGAAGAAGCAGCAGTAATCGTAGTATTAGTAGTAGTTGTAGTTGAGGTTGAGGAGTCGGCCAATGTATCTCAAAATCGAAATGTGGGCCAGTTGGATGCAGTGTTAAATAACTGATATATAATCCATGTATATAAGTATGCATAGATACATGATCGAACCTACTTATATGTATATTTGTCTACATATATATATATATATATATATATGTATGCGTGTGAATACGTATATACATAATAAAAACATCATCGATTAAAATTGCCTGCCCCCGTCTATCGCAGTCGCAGTCACAGTACGTTCGCTGCTGGCGTTGATGACATCATTCGGTGTTATTTTTTTTTTCAGTTCGTTTAGTCTGTGCGATGTCAGAGCGTAGCGCAGGGTCGTGCGTGTGAGTGTATGTGTGTGCGTACTGCTCTGTTACTAGATGAATACGTGCGTGTAAACGAATATTTGAATTAACTCGAATCAAAACAAAGAAGTATGAGAAAAAGAAAAGAAATTGAATTAATTTATATTAAAGCAGCGAAATGAAAAAAACCTGAATTACATTTGCGTCACCGCTCAATAAAAAGTGCGATAAAAGCAATATATTTAATCAAGATATACATATACATATGAAAATTAAAAAAAAAATGTTGTTAATCATACACACGCACACGCATACAAGCGCATTGTATCTATCTTTTACTCCCTTTCTCGACTTGCTACTTTTTATACTCTCACTCTCTCACACATACATTAACAGCAAACTGCACTTTGAAATACAGTTACGTGCACACACGTAAACACTCGGCCCATGTAAAAATAGGAAATCCTTCCAAGAGGTCACGAGTTGAATTTGAAGTTGTTTATCGATACATGGAAATGGGTGGAAAGCAGAACGAAAAACTGTGCTGCACTTGTCCATATATGCTTTGAGTGTGTGTATATTCAGTCCCTGTGTGTGTATGTGTGTGCGGCATTTGTGAGAGTGTGTTTGCGTTAATGTTTGGCCCACCTTCTTAATGAACGCCGCTGTCGGCTGCCTTAAAAAAATGACAAATCAACGGCCATAACTCAAATTGTACAGTTGTAAGGTAATAAGCACGTACTGATGTACATATGTAGGTACGAATGTGTGCATGCGTGTGTGTATGTTAACTTGAGAGGTGGAGAAGCCTCATAGTAAAAACAACAACAAAAACACATTACGCGCTGTTCGAAAACAGGTTTTCCATATTGTAAGAAAAAACAACATATAATTATACATTGAAGTTTTCACTGATGTGAAGACTGCCCTGGTTAATTGAATTTGAACGACGTCAATTGCACAACTCCAACGCCCCAAAAGAAAAACCGCGCCTCTTACTTGCTAATCAAATCAATGTGATGAACTCACTTCCAACAAGATCAACTGGAGACAAACAGACACACGCACGCACAGCAGTAAATATGTGTCCACATACATATACATATGTATGTACTTGTGTGTATGCAATCATAATTGCAAAACTGGTCGAGCTGAGTTCAAAACCTACCCCATTTATTGGGCTTGCTGAATACGACGACGACAACGACTCGGCCTCCCACTCCCGCCCGCAGTCAATCGAGTCAGTTTTTTTTTTTTCTTCTACTTCGTTCTCATTAGCTCTCTTCCAGTTACACAGTTATGCTCTCACGCGCTCTCTTTGTGTGCGTGTGCCGCCTGCTAGTTTGTTTGTTTGTGTTGCGTTGGTGTCGGTATTGTTGTTGTTTTCGCTTTGTTGCGTTGGGCTCTCTCTCTCTCTCTCCCTCTCTGTTTCTCTTTTACGTTCATCTCCCAGTTGGTTGTCGGCGAGTTTTAAGCTTCGTTTTCGTTATAATCAGCAAAATATTACGTAATAGATAATAGAGCCGCGTGAATCTGAATGCGAATGTGTGCTATGCGCTCATAAATATATGCGCATATGTATGTAAATAAAGATGTGTGCTAAATTCCCTATTGTTTTCGTTCTGTGGCCATTTGTTAGTTTTTTGTTGTTGCAAAATTAGCTCATGCCCATTCAGAGCGTAAATTAAATCAGCAAGGCAACAACATACATATTTACGAGTGCAATTTTTAATAGTGATGTGTTAAATAGAAAGAAAAAATATAATTGCCCCAACTAATGTATGCATGTGTATGTGTATAGAGCATGAAGGGAATGACCTGCACAGCTTGGAATAAAGGTCAAAATACACTTGCGCTTGCATAGCTGTATATGCTACGTTTGTATGTGTGCAACGGTTCCCATAGGTATACAGATAAAAATACGCACACACATACATGCGCTTGTGTGTATAGACATGCATGTATTTGTGTATCTTTTATATTTTTCGGTCATGCCGATAGTTTTTTTGAATTGAATTTCCTGCAATTTCACCAGCAAGCGATTTAAATCAGTGCGCGTCCCTCCCACGTCGTGTTGCCGCCCACAACCTGTCACACTTATTTCTTTTTTTAAGAATGGGAATCAGAACTGGAATGAGAATCGCAGTGCGGATGGGGCGTGATGTAATCGCGTTAACTATAAAGCCAAAATAATGAACAGACAAACACACACAGACACACATACAGTGTGTATATGTATATCTATATACAGTGAGCGACAATTGTGATCGGACTTGTTAGCCAGTTGACCCAGGCGACCCGCCTGCCACTCAATGTGACGCCATTGTGTCTTATGAATCATCGTGAGCCAAAAAAAAAACAGGGAGGGGAATTGTATATCATGAGGAAAGTGTAGGGAAAACCACCCACCCAGGCGTGAATAAATATATTTAAATATTTTCATGCAAAAAAGTTTACCATGGAAAAACAAAAAAGTTCAAATGACAACAAAACTTTACCAACGATGAAAATACAGTGAAAGCTCAATTGAGTGAGGTAGAAAATATGAATTTCAAAGAAAGTTTAGAATCTAGGGCATGCCCCTGTGGTGCCCCATATGCAGTTGCTCATTAATATAGCTTCCATTTCATACTCGAATGTGGTTTTGTCTTTTATAACATTGCTAATCTAATCGGGTGAAGAGCTCATACGGCAGCTGGTGAAAATGTTGCAGTATCGTAAACCCGACTGCGTCATACTCGTTAACATTTCAACAAAATCTATTACTAAATATCGAACAATTTCTCTCCGAGTCTGAGTGCTAAAAAGAACTTGAAAGATATTTAAAAGTATTATTAAGTTTAACGATGCTTAAAGAGTATTAAAGAACTAAAATTCCTTTAGGTAAAGAGTTTTAATATTTTTTTTGATATTTCTTTCCGATAGATTGTATTTATCATTAATTCATTTTGACGTGCGAGTCTAAGATAAGAAAACATAGAAACAAGAAAGAAACAAAATTTAAAAGAAATGACGAAATTAATTGTATATTATATATATATATTTTCAATAATATTTTATTTTTCCCATTTTTGCAGTTATTCTTTGAGGTTTATTTTCGGTTCGGAATTGGGGGGATACAAAATTGAATTCTTTGCGGTGGTGAGAATAGTGGACAATCTAAACAAGGAGAGCTGACAAAATGACGACGGACATTTCAATTGTTCGATGGGACCCCAGCCAGGGTCCAGGCAACGAATATATCGATGAATACGAATACGATGGCGGCAATTCCAGTTCGCGACTGTTTGAGAGGTCGCGCATCAAGGCCCTTGCCGAGGAGCGCGAGAGCGTACAGAAGAAGACGTTCACCAAATGGGTGAATTCGCATCTCTGCCGGGTCAATTGCCGCATTGCCGATCTCTATGTGGATATGCGAGATGGCAAGTATCTGATCAAGCTGCTGGAGGTGCTATCCGGCGAACGACTGCCCAAACCCACCAAGGGCAAGATGCGCATACACTGCCTTGAGAATGTCGATAAGGCGCTTCAGTTTTTGCGTGAACAGCGCGTCCATCTGGAGAATATTGGCTCCCACGACATTGTCGATGGCAATGCCTCACTCAATCTCGGTCTCATTTGGACGATTATCTTGCGCTTCCAGGTATGTTCCAGTTCCAGTTCCAGCTCCACTTTTAGAGCCTTTTCCAGTTGCAGCTAAAGTTATGTTAGTGAGAGTTTAGTTTAGTTAACTGCTAATATAGTGAATGTTAATGTAATGTTAACAGTTAACAGCATATGTTAGGTAACAGCAAAAGTGATATAGTTTTATCCAATAAGTCAAAGAATTATATTCAAATTCTAATTTTATGAATAGCATATGCACAGTTACAAGTTAATATAGGTGAAAGGATATAGATGAATAACTCAGCACAGTCTTATACTATACAAGATATATAATATAAGTTTAGAGAGCTGATAAATAACTTATACTGTTAACAGTAGAAGATAAGTAACGTGAAGTTAATGCATAGCTGATTGTGAATGTTAATGGAAGATAAAGCGAATGAGATTGTCTTGTAGTCTTCATCTCAGAGCTCAGTGTAGAATTCCAAGGCAACGATTGTAATACAGATTTATATATATATATATATATATGAGAGAAAAATGAGTTTTATTATACATTATATAGATCAAATATAATGTATGAAATGTAGGCCTGATCTGGATCCATATTTCTAGTTCTAGCTGCATATACTATATAAACAATTTGTGTATTATGCTCGTAAATAGATTCAAGATATCACCATCGAGGAGGTGGACAACAAGGAGACAAAGTCAGCCAAGGATGCGCTGCTGCTGTGGTGCCAGATGAAGACCGCTGGCTATCACAATGTGAATGTGAGAAACTTTACCACCTCGTGGCGGGATGGATTGGCCTTCAATGCGATCATACACAAACACCGTCCAGATCTAGTGCAATTTGAGAAGCTATCGAAGACCAATGCCATTCATAATCTAAACAATGCATTTGATGTGGCCGAGGATAAGCTTGGTTTGGCCAAGCTCTTGGATGCCGAAGATGTGTTCGTCGATCATCCGGATGAGAAGTCGATCATCACGTATGTGGTCACTTACTATCACTACTTTAGCAAGCTGAAGCAGGAGACGGTGCAGGGCAAGCGTATTGGCAAAGTGGTCGGCATTGCCATGGAGAACGACAAGATGATCCATGATTATGAGCACTTCACCAGCGATCTGCTAAAATGGATCGAAACGACAATACAATCTCTGGGTGAGCGCGAATTCGAGAACTCCCTGGCCGGTGTCCAAGGCCAATTGGCGCAGTTCTCCAACTATCGCACCATCGAGAAGCCGCCCAAATTCGTGGAGAAGGGCAATCTGGAGGTGTTGCTCTTTACGCTCCAATCAAAGATGCGGGCCAACAACCAGAAACCCTACACGCCCAAAGAGGGTAAAATGATATCGGACATTAACAAGGCCTGGGAGCGTTTGGAGAAGGCCGAGCATGAGCGTGAGTTGGCGCTGCGCGAGGAGCTGATACGCCAGGAGAAACTTGAGCAGTTGGCGGCACGTTTCGATCGCAAGGCTTCGATGCGTGAGACCTGGCTATCGGAGAATCAACGGCTCGTCAGCCAGGATAACTTTGGCTTCGATTTGGCCGCCGTTGAGGCGGCTGCCAAGAAGCACGAAGCGATCGAAACGGACATCTTTGCCTACGAGGAACGTGTCCAGGCCGTTGTCGCTGTTTGCGATGAGCTCGAATCGGAGCGCTATCACGATGTTAAGCGCATTTTGCTTCGCAAGGATAACGTGATGCGTTTGTGGACGTATCTGCTGGAGCTGTTGCGTGCACGTCGCATGCGTCTGGAGATCTCGCTGCAATTGCAGCAGAACTTCCAAGAGATGCTCTACATCCTGGACAACATGGAGGAAATCAAACAGCTCCTGATGACCGATGACTATGGCAAGCATTTGATGGGCGTCGAGGATCTGCTGCAGAAGCATTCGCTTGTTGAGGCTGACATCAATATCTTGGGTGAGCGCGTCAAGGTCGTTGTGCAGAACTCACAGAAGTTCCTCAGCGAAGATCCCGAATCGTACAAGCCGTGCGATCCCGAAATCATTGTCAGCCGCGTCCAGCAGCTGGAGGATGCGTATGCTGAGCTCGTGCGTCGCGCTGTGGAGCGTCGCAGCCACTTGGAGGAGAGCCGCAAGTTGTGGCAATTCTATTGGGATACCGCCGATGAGGAGAACTGGATCAAGGAGAAGGAACAGATTGTTTCAACCGATGAGATTGGTCACGACCTGACCACCGTCAATCTGTTGCTGAGCAAGCACAAGGCACTCGAATCGGAGATCACATCGCATGATCCCCAGCTGCAGAATGTGGCCAAGGTGGGCGCCGAGCTCATTACCGAAGGTCATTTGGGCGCCGATCGCATCAAGGATCGTCTCAAGGAGATCTTGTCCAAGTGGGATCATCTGCTCGACCTGACCAAGTATCGTCGCCAGCGCCTGGAGAACGCCGTCGAGTACTTCCAGCTGTTTGCCGATGCCGACGATGTGGACAACTGGATGTTGGACACGCTGCGCATTGTCTCCAGCGAGGATGTGGGTCGCGATGAGGCCAACGTTCAGTCGCTGTTGAAGAAGCACAAGGATGTCGCCGATGAGCTAAAGAACTATGCCGAGGTCATCGATGCCCTGCACAAACAGGCTGAGACCTTGAAGCTCAACGAGCCCGAAAAGGCAAACGTAGACAGTCGCCTGGAGGCGATTGATACGCGCTACAAGGAGCTGACCGAATTGGCTAAGCTGCGTAAGCAGCGTCTTCTGGACGCGCTCAGCTTGTACAAGCTGATGTCCGAGGCCGATGGTGTGGAGCAATGGATCAAGGAGAAGACCAAGATGCTGGACACCATGGTGCCCGGCAAGGATATCGAAGATGTGGAGATAATGAAGCATCGTTTCGAGGGATTCGACAAGGAAATGAATGCCAATGCGTCACGTGTGGCCGTTGTCAATCAGCTCGCCCGCCAGCTACTGCACGTCGAGCATCCCAATTCGGATGAGATACTCGATAGGCAGAATCATCTCAACCAGGAGTGGTCGACGCTGCGCGAAAAGGCCGAGGCTAAGATGGATGACTTGAAGTCGGCCCATGGTGTGCAGACCTTCTACATTGAGTGCCGCGAGACAATCTCGTGGATTGAGGACAAGAAGCGCATCCTTACCGAAACCGACAGCTTGGAGATGGACTTGACCGGTGTGATGACGCTGCAGCGTCGTCTCAGTGGCATGGATCGCGATCTGGCTGCCATTCAGGCGAAACTGGCGAGCCTGGGACGTGAAGCCGACAGCATTGAGGTGGAGCATCCGGAGGAGGCCCAACTGATCCGTAACCGTATCGCACAAATCGAACTGATCTGGGAGCAGTTGACACAGATGCTGAAGGAGCGCGACTCCAAGCTTGAAGAGGCTGGCGATTTGCATCGATTCCTGCGCGATCTGGATCACTTCCAAACCTGGTTGACCAAGACCCAAACAGATGTCGCTTCCGAAGATACGCCCACATCGCTGCCAGAGGCCGAGAAGCTGCTGAATCAGCATCAATCCATACGCGAAGAAATCGACAACTATACCGAGGACTACAAATCCATGATGGTATATGGCGAGCGTTTGACGTCCGAGGGCAACACCTCCGATGATCCGCAGTACATGTTCCTGCGTGAACGTTTGAATGCCTTGAAGGATGGCTGGGAGGAGCTGCATCAGATGTGGGAGAATCGTCAAGTATTGCTGTCGCAGAGCCTCGATCAGCAGCTCTTCAATCGAGATGCTCGCCAGACGGAGGTGCTGCTCAGCCAGCAGGAGCATTTCCTCAGCAAGGACGACACGCCGGTTAATCTCGAGCAGGCTGAAAATCAATTGAAACGTCACGAAGCCTTCCTCACCACCATGGAGGCCAACGATGACAAGATCAATACGCTGCTCCAGGTGGCCGACTCCCTTGTGGTCAAGCAGCATTTCGATGCGGACAAAATTGGCAAGCGAGCGGAGAATATTACTGGACGTCGTGATGATAATCGCCAGCGGGCGCTCGATCAGCACGAGAAGCTAAAGAACCAGGTGAAGTTGCACGAGTTCTTGCAGGATCTGGAGGAGTTGGCCGAATGGGTGCAAGAGAAGTATGTCACATCGCAGGATGAGACCTACCGCAGCGCCAAGACAATTCACTCCAAATGGACGAGGCATCAGGCGTTCGAGGCTGAGATTGCTGCCAACAAGGAGCGCCTGTATGAGGCCGAGAAGTCCGCCCAGGAGCTGTCCAAGGAGAAGCCCGAATTCAAGGATGTCATCGAGCCGAAGCTCAAGGAGCTGGCCAAACAATTCGATGACCTCGAGGTGCACACCAAGGAGAAGGGCGCCCTGCTCTTCGATGCGAATCGCGAGGTGCTCGTTCAGCAGACATGCGACGACATCGACTCCTACATTACGGATCTGGAGAAGCAGATCGTGAGCGGTGACACGGCCAACGATCTGACCTCGGTCAATATACTCATGCAGAAGCAACAGGTCATCCAGACCCAGATGGCGGTCAAGGCACGCCAAGTCGAGGAGATTGACAAGCAGACCGAATACCTGCAAAAGACAGTGCCCGAGGAGAAGATCGAACCGATTGTGGTCAAGAAGACGGCGGTGCTGGAGCGTTTTGAGAAGATCAAAGCGCCGTTGCTGGAACGCCAAAAGCAGCTGGAGAAGAAGAAGGAGGCCTTCCAGTTCTGTCGCGATGTCGAGGACGAGAAGCTCTGGATCGATGAAAAACTGCCCGTGGCCAACTCCACAGACTATGGCAACTCTCTGTTCAATGTGCATGTGCTGAAGAAGAAGAACCAATCGCTGGCCACCGAAATTGATAATCACGAGCCACGCATCAATGCCATCTGCAACAATGGACGCAAACTGATCGACGAAGGACACGAGGATGCCAAGAAATTCGAAGCATTGATCAGCGACCTGACCGCCAAGTGGCAGGAGCTGAAGGATGCGATCGAGAATCGCAAGCGTCATCTGCTCGAATCGGAGAAGGTGCAGCAGTATTTCTTCGATGCCCAGGAGGCTGAGTCGTGGATGAGCGAACAGGAGCTCTACATGATGGTCGAGGATCGCGGCAAAGACGAGATCAGCGCCCAGAATTTGATGAAGAAACACGAAAATCTTGAGCAATCCGTGGAGGACTATGCCAACACCATACGCCAGCTGGGCGAGGTGGCACGGCAATTTAGCAGCGATGATATATCCAGCGGCGATGCCGTCGCTGTCAAGCAATCCCAGCTGGACAAGCTGTACGCAGGCCTCAAGGATCTGGCCGGTGAGCGTCGCGCTCGCTTGAATGAAGCGCTGCAGCTGTTCATGCTGAGCCGCGAGGTTGACGATTTGGAGCAATGGATTACCGACCGCGAGGTGGTCGCCGGCTCACAGGAGCTTGGCCAGGACTACGATCATGTCACGCTACTATCGGAGCGATTCAATGAGTTTGCCCGTGACACCGAGGCTGTGGGCGGAGAGCGTGTCGCCAAGGTTAATGGCATTGCCGATAATCTGATACAGGCCGGACATTCGGATTCGGCAACGATTGCCGAATGGAAGGACAATCTGAATGAGTCGTGGCAGGATCTGTTGGAGCTGATTGAGACACGCACCCAGATGTTGGCCGCATCGCGCGAGCTGCACAAATTCTTCCATGACTGCAAAGATGTCCTGGGCCGCATACTCGAGAAGCAGCACGGCGTCTCCGATGAGTTGGGTCGCGACGCTGGCTCCGTGTCGACGTTGCAGCGGAAGCACTACAACTTCCTGCAGGATCTGACAACATTGTATTCGCAAGTGCAACAGATTCAGGAGGAGTCCGCCAAGCTGCAGGATGCCTATGCCGGCGACAAGGCCAAGGAGATAACCAATCGCGAACAGGAGGTACTTCATGCCTGGGACAACTTGCAGGCCATGTGCGATGCACGCAAACAGAAGTTGGCCGACACAGGTGATCTGTTCCGGTTCTTTAACATGGTGCGCATACTCACCATCTGGATGGAGGATCTGGTGCGCCAGATGAACACCTCGGAGAAGCCGCGCGACGTATCCGGCGTCGAGCTGCTCATGAACAACCATCAGAGTCTAAAGGCCGAGATCGATACGCGCGAGGATAACTTCAGTGCGTGCATATCTCTTGGCAAGGAGCTGTTAACGCGCAATCATTATGCCTCCGCTGACATCAAGGATCGCCTGAAGCAGCTGAGCAACAGTCGCAATGCCCTGCTCCTACGCTGGGAGGAACGTTGGGAGAATCTGCAATTGAGTGAGTTGCAAATGCAATTGACACTTTTCATGGAGCTTTCATTAAATTGGGAAATTTTTCAGTTTTGGAAGTTTACCAGTTTGCCCGAGATGCTGCCGTTGCCGAGGCTTGGCTTATTGCCCAGGAGCCCTATCTGCTCTCCTCCGAGCTGGGACACACCATCGATGAGGTTGAGAATCTGATTAAGAAGCATGAAGCATTTGAAAAGTCCGCCGCTGCACAGGAGGAGCGCTTCAGCGCACTTGAGCGTTTGACAACAGTAAGTCGCGAGATTCGCTTCGCATCGATTCGATTCGCTTGAACATTTGATTAAATGCATTTATTTCGTTCAACAGTTTGAGCTCAAGGAAATGAAACGGCGCCAGGAGAAAGCGGAGGAGGCTGAACGACAGCGCATTAAGGAGGAACAGGAGGCTAAGGCTGCGTCCGAGGCGGCGGAGTTGGCCAAACGTGAGGCCGAGCGTCGCGATGACGTCGATGTGGGCATTGGCGCCCATGATGAAGCAGGTAGGATTAGATGGGAATGCAAGAAGCACGATTGAACTCCTATTACCACCTCACCTGTCTATCTGTCTATCATTATTATTAACAAACTATGATCTGTTCTCGTATGTACGTGCATAACCCCAACTAAAATCTTAACATTCCATCTTATTCATTCATGCCTACTATATATATCCATATATATATATATATATATCTATATATATAAATATAACAACGGATTAACAACCAAACAACTAACCTAAACTAAACGCAGCTGCTGCAGACACAGCCGTCGATACCGAGCGCATTATCGAGACCCAAACAGGTATAGCCAGCTTGCTTGTCCATCTCACGGTCAAGGAATGCTCCAACTAACTATCACTATCTGTAATCATAAACATCTTTCTCACATTAAACTTTATATATAAATGTGTTTTCGTGTGTGCATTAAATAATCGAAGTTTCTTATGTAGAGCGTGGCGCCACACCAGCTGCTGGAGATGGTCAGGAGGGTTATGTGACACGAAAGCATGAATGGGAGTCGGCCACCAAGAAGGCATCCAATAGATCCTGGGATAAGGTAAGCAACAACTTATAAAAGATTGTGCAGCATTAGGATATTTAGAGATTGTCTCCTAATCTGAGCAGAGATTTTGAAGTTTTCTTTTAAATTTATATATAACTGAAATATTTGTTTTGTCTTTAGGTTTATATGGCTGCACGAAGCGGACGCGTTTCGTTCTTCAAAGATCAGAAGGGTTACAAGAGTAATCCCGAATTGACCTTCCGCGGCGAGCCCAGCTACGATCTGCAGGGCGCTGCCATCGAAATAGCCAGTGATTACACCAAGAAGAAGCACGTGCTGCGAGTAAAGTGAGTTTTGAAGGCGCCATCCAAATTGCTGAAACGCAATTAATCGTTCAATCTTTGTCATTTAGGCTCGCTAGTGGCGCTGAGTTCTTGCTGCAGGCCCACGATGATAACGAGATGTCACAGTGGGTGTCCGCTTTGAAGGCCCAAAGCGATTCGGCAGCTGTGGCGGCGAGCAGATCCCAGACTTTGCCAGCTACTTCACAAAAGGACGAACCAAAGCGCAGATCGTTTTTTACTTTAAAGAAAAAGTAAATGCAATTATATAAGAGCAGCTAATTAAAACAAAACAACAACAAAAATACATATATTTTTTTCATATATTTAATGCAAAATCTTATTTCATAAAAAAAACAAAAAACAAAAAAACGAAAAATCTTGCAAGAGAGAAAAAGCAAAACGTAAACGTAAAACATTATTATGCTTATCAAATTTGCACGATAAATACTGCTATTATTGATTAAACGTATGTATCTTATTTATTTAAACAAATACAAAGTAATATAAATATAAAAAAAAAAAAAACAAACAAAAAAAAACAACAAATTGAGAACAACTCGTGTATGCATTTCAATGTATTCGATAAATAAACGAATTATTCCTCTACAGTACACACACAAATTGTTGGCATTGAATATATAGTATATATATATATATATATATATATGTATATGTATGTAACCCACCCAGAAAACACGTTCCGTCTGTGGGGCGGGAACATAAAGGCGTACTTTACTGTGCCATGCAGTAATTGAGGGTTGATTTATGCCTGAAATTGGGTTGAGCGGCGATGAGGTCATAGTAAGCAAGATAACTACAAAGAAAAAAAGTGGCAAATTTCCATAAAGCCGACTGGTATCCGAAAGGTCGTCCAGTTGCAGCCGCCACTGACATGAATGTATTTATATTTAGAAAATTTGACCTGGTTTTTGAAAAGCTGCTTGCTGCCCGCCATTGCAGTTTTCAAACAAAAGCCAGTGCTGCCAGATCGTGTCGCTCGATAGATGGGCGAAAATTGCAACAATATTCATCGATAATTGTTTTTGTTTTTTTTTTTTTTGCATGCAGGTTGGCAGCCTGGCGTACTAAGCAGTACAACGGCGACTATTAATTGATTAAATATATTTCACTTAACTCTAAAAATGCATAACTAAATCATTTAAATTCTTATTGGACTAAATTAATAATGTGTAGTATATACGTGAGATATGTGCATTGAATTAGCGCAAGTTTCATATAGTTTAGTTTTTTTTTTTTGACGCACACAATGGCAACGAAAATGAAAACTACGATTTATTCTAAGCCACTATTTGTGCGTGTGTCTCTTGTCTGCCTGTGTGTGTGAGAGAAGGCTTTTCGCGTGTGTGTGTGTGTGGGTGTGTTGGTTGGTGTGACGACATTGACTGAGCCTGCAACTGGGCCGACCGCTGCCCGCCGCTCGCCGCCCGCTGCACCTCGTACCATCAGCTAGTAACAGTAACCGTTACTCTGCTTCGTCTCAACGTGTATGTGTGCTGTGTGTGTGTGCCATGCCACAACAGAACAACAGCTAGACAAGAATAGAAAGAGAACAAACAAAAAAACCAAAAAAAAAAAAAATTAAAAAAAAAAAACAAAACATAACAATCTGAAGAAGAGTTGAAAAAAAAAACCACCAGATGTCTTGTGCCATGTTATTGTTGGAAGCGGCATCACTTACTGGCTTCCAGTGCTGTGAACACCTACACTAAGGACACACATTCCCTCCCACGCGTGCTCTCCCTGCCCCCTACCTCGGCATGTTCAATCGGTTGGGCAACGCTGGAGCAGGCTCTGCTGCAGCTGCCGCTGCTTCAGCCGCAGCCTCTGCCTCTGCCTCTGCCGCTGCAGCCACTTCGGAAGCGGCTGCTCATGTCGCCAACGGCTCCAGCGGACATGCCAATGTTGCCACGCCCATCAGTGATCTCTACTTGCGTCCGCTACCCTATCTGGACGCCAAATGGCTGCGCGCCGATCTCATTGCCTGCCTGCGCAACGGTGCCGAGGGCGCCGTACTCTGGAATCATCTGATACAGGATTGCGAATTGGTGTCCTCGCCGACGGCACCGCTGCTGAATGCACGCGGCCAGCTGTCCTATTTGGGCGACGATGGCAAACATTATTGTGGCGCCCAGGCGCTGCAGTGCGCCTGCTGCCAGCCCGAATACTGCGGTCCACTCTCCGCCTGCAATTGCGACGGCTGCCGGCCGCTCGACTCCGACATGGCCATCAAGAAGCTAACCTCGGCAGCGGCACAGCAGGCAACAGCGGGACAGCTGCACGCCACCGAGCTAACGCTGAGCAGCTGGATGTGGAGCCAGCCACCCAACCAGTTGGCCAAACACGATTGCCAGCGCACCATGATCGCCGAGCTGCATGAGCTGTCGCTGCGCGCCGCCGGCAATTGCCTCTCGGCGCAGCAGCTGCGCCAACAACTCTTCATCTACGAACGATACTTTGTGGCCCTGAAGCGAAATCAGCTGCAGCAGCAACAGCAGCAGCAACAGCAGCAGCAGCAGCAACAACAACAGTCGCAACAGCCGCAACAGCAGCTGCAATCAACACATCAATCGCAGCCCGGCCAACAGCAGCCCGAGGAGTGCGGTGCGTCCGCAGCAACTGAGCCGGAGCAGCCGCGACGCACGCTGCAAATGGAGCCGGAGCATGCGGCGCTCGGCCTGGCACGCGTCGGCACACGAGCTGCGCTCAATTTTAGCTTTGCATTTTTGCGTCGCGCCTGGCGTTCCGGCGAGGATATGGAAATGTGCAGCGAGCTGCTCAGCGAGGCACTCGAATCGCTGCAAGAGCTGCCCGAGGCGACGCTCTTCAATGCCGCCGCCCAGGTGTCGCCTCTCTGGCTGGAGGTCATGGAGCGTTCGATTAAGTTTTTGCGTCTCGTCGCCCTCGGTGATCCGATGGGTGGACGCTGCTTGGCACCGCTAGCGGACAGGCACACGGCCTTGTGCCTGCTGCTCGAGCTGGGCGTGCAGAAGGGCACACTGGCGGCCACGCTGGAGTGCGTGGTGCTGCTGCTGCTGCTCTGGGAGAAGGACAACGACAACGGGCATGGCCATGGCCATGGGCACGGACACGGACACGGCAATGTGAATGGCGATAATCGGGATATGCCACGCAAATCGGGCGCTCCATTGCTGCGCATCCTGCAGCGTTATCAGCGCCTGGGCGCCGAGCCCGTCCATCACACTCATAGTGGCTGCCCCAATCCCAATGTGGAGCTGCCGACACCGTTGGCCAGCGCCACCGAGACCTTTCTGCGTTTCCTCATGCTGCCCAAGAGTTCCGCGGCCATTGTGGATCTGCGCCGTGCCGCCGTGGTCATCATCTCCCACTTGGATCGCCTGGTGCAGCCGCATATGCCGCAACTGACGAATCTCCTGCCCAGCTGCATGCTGCGCACATCCACAGCCACAGCCACGACCACGCCCACAGCCCAGACGCCCACGAACATGTGGGAGCAGCAGCGCGTCTATGCCTTGGGCTGGCCAGCGCTAACCAAGGAGCAGCAGGGCTTCAACGTGGAGCCCGCCTTAAGCTGGACAAATGCAAGCGCACAGCAGCCGCAGACGCCGCCGGCGCTGCTTGGCTGCAAGTTTCAGCTGCAGCAGGTGGCGTGCAGCGAGGACGTCGTGCTGCTGCTCAGCAAAGAGGGCAAACTCTACAATTGGCACATCGCCAAGCCGGAGGCGGAGCCGCAGCAGCTGGACTTTGCGGAAATAGCCAACGAGACGTTCATATCCATAGCCGCCCACTGCGAGGGCAGACACTTTCTGGCGGTGGACAGCAATTGTAAGTGCGAGCCGAGCCGAGTTCAACTCTCACTCTCACTCTCTCTCTTTCCCTCTCTCTCTCCCTCTCCCACTCACTCAGATAACGCCTATTCGTGGGGCATCGGCGACAGTCGACGCTTGGGCCACGGCGACTGCCACTCCCGGGAGCTGCCCACCAAAATCGAGAGCCTGGTGCGCCTGGTGAAGGCCGTCTACTGCGGCTGCTCCTACAGCGCGGCCATCACGCTGGGCGGCAATCTCTATACCTGGGGCCGTGGCACCTATGGCCGCCTGGGGCACGGCAACTCCGACGATCAGTGTCTGCCCGCCATGGTTATGGCACTGAAGGATCATCAGGTGATCGACGTGGCACTGGGCAGCGGCGATGCCCACACGCTGTGCCTGACCAACGAGGGCTTAGTCTATGCCTGGGGCGATGGCGACTATGGCAAGCTGGGCAATGGCAGCTGCAACAGCAGCCTGCAGCCGCTGCTTATCGACTGTTTGCCGCGCGTGCAGCGCGTCTTTGCGGGCGCCCAGTTCTCGCTGGCGCTCAGCAGCGAGGGTCAGCTCTACAGCTGGGGCAAGGCCTCGTGTCTGGGCCACCAGCTGGTCGAGCGCAACGTCCAGGGCTGCAGTGTGCCCCGATTGATAAGCAGCCTGCAGGTGAGCCCAACTCAACTCCGTCTCTCTTCCTCTCTCTCTCTCTCTCTCTCTCTCTCTCTCTCTCTCTCTCTATCTCTCTCTTATCTTCTTCTTTTCGTTTTCATTTCTTTTGCAGCACAAACGCATTGTCGACGTGGCCGTGGGCGTGGCTCACTGCCTGGCGCTGAGCAGCAGCGGCGAAATCTTCGGCTGGGGCCGCAACGATAATCAACAGATTTGCCCCGCCTCCGTTTGCAGCGAGCCGCTGCTGAGGCAACCCATACTGGTGACGCTGCCCACACTGCCGGCCAGCGGCATTGCCTGCACCGCCACCCAGAGCCTCATCTGGACGCAGAGCACGCGTCAGGGTGTGCCGCTGCGCGCACCATTTGTCATCGATCTCGGTGAGCCGACGTTTCGGCTGCTCGACCAGCTGCTGGGCATGTGCAGCGGCAGCGCGGCGCAGGATAATCGACAGACGCCCAACCAGGAGTCCGAGTGCATCGCTGTGGCCTGCCTCAATCTGGTGCGTCTGCAGCTGCTGGCGCTCATCGCCAACGGCGTCGAGCCGCGCAGCGTCGGCCTCGCCAGCGGCGGGCGTCTGCTCAACAGCCTCAAGACGCGCATTCTCAGTCTCGCCGGCGGCAGCCAAGTGCTGCGCACCATCCAAATAGCCGCACAGCAGGCGCTCCAGGTAATCTCTGGCTCAATTAGCTTCTTTTTTTTTTTTTCGATAATATTCCAAACCGCATTTGCAGGATGGCTGGAGCGTGCTGTTGCCCACGGCAGCGGAGCGCGCACAGACGCTGACGGCGCTGCTGCCCTCGGAGCCGGGGCAGGCGTGCTCGCCGGGACATCGTTTCATGACGGATCTGTTGGTCAGCTCGCTGATGGCCGAGGGCGGCCTGGAGACGGCGCTGCAGCATGCGATACGACTGGAGAGCAGCTCCTGCTCCACCGATTGCACCGATGGCGCCCACTTGCCGCTGCTGCAGCTCATCACTCGGCTGCTGGGCAACAATGCGTCGCTCACACAGAGTCGCCTGTCATTGACGCTGCTGGTCAAGCAGCAGCAACAACAACAGCAGCAGCAGCAGCAGCCCGTCGAGGAGGATCACCATCATCACCAGCATCACCAGCACCAGCACCATCATCATCAGCAGCAACAACAGCTGCTGCTGCAGCAGCAACAACAGCCTGGCACCAGCCCCAGTCTGTGCCTGCTGCATCGCTTCCAGCGGCTGCTCTTGGCGCACATACATCAGGCCGGACCCGAGGAGGACACAACAGGCGCTGAGGCGCTGCTCTCCCAATATCTGCACAGCCTCATCCCAGCCTGCGTCAGCACGCTGCAGCAGGCCCAGGAGCTGGCGCTGCAGTGCCGCGAGTCTGGGGAATTGGTGACGCTGGGTGCCCAATTGCTGGGCGCCGCGCTGAACCGTGTGCTGCAGTCGGACATCTCGGATGCGTTGCTGCACGAGCTGCTGGTGGGCCTGGTGCTGCTGAAGCGCGATCGTCCCCAGTGCCTGGGCGGCTTGCATTGGGCA
This sequence comes from Drosophila mettleri, assembly GCA_035047625.1. Taxonomy (NCBI): domain Eukaryota; kingdom Metazoa; phylum Arthropoda; class Insecta; order Diptera; family Drosophilidae; genus Drosophila; species Drosophila mettleri. Next base: position 3,839,864 of record JAWNPI010000068.1, on the reverse strand, counting down.
CGCCTCTGCTTGCCGCTGCTGCGCGTGCTCGATCGCCTGAATCGCGCCCTGGGCGAGGGCGAGCTGCGCGATGGCGACGACATGGGCTGGCCGGGCATCATTTGCCGCGGCGGACCCAAGGGCGCCGCACCGCCGCCAGCCGCCGACCCAGAGACGCACTATGTGCGACGCGCCGACATGGATAATCTGCTGCTCGACGGCAGCCGCTGCATCATCATAGCCGGCTACGTCTGCGATCTCAATGGCTACAAGTGAGTGAGAACTTGAGGGATTTGCCTAGAGCTGACCTAATCCTGTCCAATTTCATTTTCAGCTGTGAATCGGAAAATATTCGCGCTCTACTGGATGTGGGTCTGGGCAAGGATCTGAGCGCGGAGCTGAGCACGCCGGCGCATCGCAGCGCCATGGAGCAGCTGCTGCAGCATCACAAGCTAGGCAAATATCTAGGCAATCAAGGCGCCAGCGAGGAGAAGGTAAAACTCAATCCATTTTATGGTAATCCAATCTCAACGATTTGCCTTGCAGACGGCCGCACCAGGCGCCACACGGCTGACGCACTTCAGCTCGGAGTGCGCCCTGGCTCAGCTGCTGGGGCTTGTGGCGAATCTCATGTGCACCGGGCCGAGCTTGCAGCCAGCTGAGCTGCAGTGCCGCCAGCTGGACAAGTCGTCGCTGCTCAGCGGCGGCCTGCTCATGCTCCAGCCGAGCAATCCCTTTGACGAGGAGAAGGGCGAGGCGCGCAGCAGTCACAGCACCGCGGGCAATACGCCGACAGAGGCGCCGCTGCCACCGCCGCCCAAGGCGCAGCTGCAGAGCCGTGTGGACAACTTTATTACCGGACTGGCGGAGGCGCGGCTCGGGGAGCCGCTGGTGGCCAGCTGGTTGGCGCTCACCGAACGCTACTGCAAGGCGCACAATTTGATGTGGCACCAGGAGTTCGCCACCGAGCATCCGGTGCAGGAGCTGGAGCGTCTGCTAAGCGCCGTCCTGCTGCGGCATCAAGGCCTGGGCAGCCTGGTGCTTAATGCCCTGGAGGCGATGTGCTTGGGCGAGCAGCAGCCGCAGCAGCAGTCGCTGCCCAGGCAGCTGGGCGAGATCATACGCCTGGTGCATCAGGCCAAGTGGTCGGTGGTGCGCACGCGGCAGCAGCTCAATCGCAGCTACAAGGAGGTCTGTGCGCCCGTCCTCGAGCGCCTGCGCTTCCTGCTCTACGAGGTGCGCCCTGCGATCAGTCCGCAGCAGCGCGGACTGCGCCGCTTGCCCATACTGCAGCGTTTGCCGCGCTTTCGCTTGCTCGTGCGGCGGCTGCTGCAGGAGCTGCGCGCGGCCAAGCAGCAGCCGGCAGCAAAGCCCGAGGATCTGCTGAATGCCAGCATCCAGCAGCAGCAGCAACAGCAGCAGCAGCAGCAGCAAACGGAGCTGCTCATCTACGATCAAAACGAACAGCAGCAGCAGCAGGAGGAGGAGAAAAAGCCCAAGCTGCAGCAGAAGCAGCTGGATGAGGAGGAATCGTTGCTGCGCCGCCTGAACGTGCGGCAGCTGCACACGGACATCGAACTGGACGCGACGCTCATGCAGGACATCGTCGACTTTGCGCTCCAGGACAGCTGCGACGTGGAAACGGTGCGACGCGCCATGTACTGCCAAATGCAGCGATTTCAGCTGCGTCTGGCTGGGCTGCAGCTGGTGCAGCAGCTGCTCGAGCTGCACGGCCTGCTCGATGCCGGCCAGTACAGCCTGCTCAATGGCTATCTGGGACTGCACCTGAAGTCGGCGGCCAGCGGCGCCTCGCCGCAGCACGTGCTCGGCCAGCTGAACATGGTGAGCGCGTACCAGAAGGCGCGTCTGCTGCTCGCCCAGTCGCGCGTGCTCGATTGGGCGGTGCGTGAGCTGCGACGCCTGGTCAACCAGGAGCAGCAGGGCGCCGCACGCGGCAAGGACAGCTGCAATCTGAGCACCTATGTGCTGCTGAAGCGCCTGCCACGCGCCCGCTTCCTGATCAGCGTTTTCGGTCTGCTCGCCAAGGAGCTGGGCGCCAACGAGCTGGGCATGCTCATCAACTCGGGCCTGCTGGGCACTGTGCTGGGTCTCTTGGCGCAGACCGGTGGCGAGTGCAACACCAAGGCGAACAACTGTGAGCTGAGCGTGCTGTACGAGGACAGCGTGCTGAAGCAGAAGTGCAGCAAGGCGCAGCTGAGCGGACCCGATCTGGCCAAGCTCATGAAGATTGGCACGCGCATTGTGCGCGGCTCCGATTGGAAGTGGGGCGATCAGGATGGCAATCCGCCCGGCGAGGGACGCATCATTAGCGAAGTGGGCGAGGATGGGTGAGTGTCGAGAGTCTAGCAGCTGCTGCTCCACTGAGAGCGTGTCTCTAATGCCTGCACTTTACAGCTGGGTGCGCGTCGAGTGGTATACGGGCGCCACCAACTCCTATCGCATGGGCAAGGAGGGTCAGTACGATCTGCAGTTGGCGGACAGCGCCTTGAATGTGGCCTCGCCCACAGAGCCGGAACGCGAGGAGCTGGGCACACTGGAGCCGCCGCCCAGCAGCGAATCTCATCCCACAAAGCTGCTGCGACACTGCGCCGCCAAGCTGCTGCAAATCCTGGCCGTCGGCAGCGGCCTGCACGGCGCCCAGCTGGACAAGTATGCGCTGCGCGGCATCACGAGCATGTTTCGTGCCATGCTCGATCCCAAGCCGGCGCTGGCCAATGTGGTGCACTGCCTCAACTGGTTGAATCTTGGCTTCATACGGGCCATAGCAGGTGAGTCGGCCACGACTACGACTACGCGACATTCTCAGTCCTCCTCAATCCTCGATTCTGTTTTGCCTGCAGGTGATTGCCCGCGCCTGTGCCTGGAGCTGAGCACAGCCAATTGGCTCTCGCATTACTTTGGCCTGCTGGAGCAGCCGGCGGGCACGGAGCGTGGCGTCTATCGTCAGCTGCACTGCCTGCGGCTGCTGCAGTGCATTCTGAGCTCGTGGAGCGGCGAGCAGGAGCCGCGCATGGCCGGTCTGGTGCGTCAGCTGTTCGCCACCCTCGGACGCATCGCGCTGCATTGTCCGGGCGATGTGACGCTGCAGCCGCTGCAGGAAGGCGGCAAGGCACGCGTTCTGTTAACCGCCTCGCATTCGGGCAGCGTGGCTGAGGAGCTGGTCGGCTTGCTGCGTCGCCTGCACACGCTGCCGCATTGGAATGCGGTGATCAACTCGTTCCTCGCCCAGAAGCTCTGCGTCGCCGCCGAATTGCTGCAGGGCGAATCACAGCTGCCACCCGCGCCGCTGGACACCGAGCACAGCCTGGTGCTGGGCGTGCTGAGCGCCATGGGCGGCTACGATTTGAGGCCGCGCGTCGGACTGCATTGCTTCCATGAGGGCAGCCACATGATCATCGCCAGCTTCACGCACAAGGGACGCTGCCTGCTGGCCCACAGCGCGGCGCCGGCGGTCGCCAATCTGGCGCAGGGCCTGGTGAAGGTGCCGCTGGCCACGGTGCTGCCGCAGCTGGATCACAGCGTGTTCAGCCTGACGCGTCTGCCCCTCAACGAAATGCTGCTCAACGCCTGGACCGTGCTGCTCTATGGCGCTGCCAGCTGCAGCTCTTCAGCCAGCGCCGGCAACTGGGAGCTACTAAACGCGGGCGAGGGCAAGCTCGATATGCGTCTGCTGCGCAGCCAGCAGCTGCAGCTGGCGGTGCTGCACACGAACGGTGTGCTCTATCGCCATCAGGCGGCCTTGCGCAAAATACTCAAGCAGCGGGCGCCGGCCAGCGTCTACAGCAGCAGCAGCGAGTGCAACGAGGAGCCCGAGGTGGAGACGCTGCACGATGTGCCGGAGCAGGAGCTGCACTCGGACGAGACGGAGGTCAACAACGGCGGCGGCGGCGGCAGCGGCAGCAGCAGCAACGACAACAACAACACATCATCGAACAGGTAAGGATTGCCTGGCATTTTCTGTGCAGGATTAACCCACTCCCACTCTCTCTCTCTATCTCCCTCCCTCCCTCTCTCTCCGCCTCTGCAGCCATCAGCCGTCGGAGCAGCTGCTCATTCAGTGCCTGCTGCTGCGCGCCACACAGCCGTCGCCCGTGAAGGCTTGCTATGGCTACACGGATCTGGCCACGGCGGCGCTCAACTGCGTCCAGACGCTGGCCAGCCAGGCGCATCAGCAGCTCAACGTGGCGAATGAGCTGCAGCCGGTGGTGCTGGCCAGCCCCGCGCAGCCGACCATGGTGCATGGCATCGCCGTTTATAATGTGGCCAAGGAGCGGGGAGCCAAGCCAGTGGCGGCCGCGCAAGCGGAACAGCACGGTCTGGCCACGCCGCAGGCGGCGGCCAGCGATGCGCAGCTAATTGAGCAGATCATGGAAATGGGCTTTACGCGACGCAATGTGGAGCTGGCGCTGAAGCAGCTGTCGCTGCAGGCGGAGGCAGTGCCGACGCCCGAGCAAATTGTCCAATGGATACTGGAGCATCCCGATGTCTGTGCGAACACCATCGATGTGGAGGCTGTGGAGCCGGCAGCGAATGGCGCAAGCAGCAGTCGCAGCAACAGCAGCACCGCCAGCAGCACCAGCAGCAACATCAACACGAGCAGCAGCAGCAGCTCCACCTCCTCATCATCCTCCTCCTCCTCCTCGGACACGGTCGAGGATCAGCAATTGCAGAAATTCGACACACGCAAAGACTTCCCCACGGCCGATCACTATGCGCTGTATGTGCGCGGCCTGGTACGGCCTGGCATGCTGGTGCGCTGCTGCCGCGACTTCGAGGAGATCAAGCAAGGCGACATGGGCACCGTGCTCATTGTGGACACCGAGGGACTGCACGATCTGAACGTGCAGGTCGACTGGCGCAATCATGGCAACACCTATTGGGTGTGCTTCGTGCACATCGAACTGGTTGAGGCGGCACAGCCTGGAGCGCAACTGGTGCCGCTGCCGCGCCCCCCGCCGCCCATAGTCGTTGGCGCCAGGGTGCGTCAGCTGATGCGACTGGGCGGCTCGCGTAGTCAGCTGGAGTACGGCTTGGTCACGGCCATGCGCGGCAAGCAGCTGACGGTCGAGTTTCCCGATCAGCCCAACTGGCAGGGTCACATCAACGATGTGGAGCCCAGTCCTACGGCAGCCGCCACAGCAGCCGCCACAGCAGCTGCAGCTGCAGCTGGTACGACGGCAACAGCGACACAAACGGACTTGATTGAGGACTGGTCGCGCTGCATCCGCTCGCTGAGCGTCAGCTCGAATGAGACGGCGGCCAAGCATCTGCTCGATGGCAGCGACCACGCCTGGCAGAGCTGCTCGAGCGGGCCGTGCCGCCACTGGATACGCCTCGAGTTGCACGATCGCGTCCTGGTGCACAGCCTGGCGCTGCGCGTCAGTCCCGAGGATCATTCGCATATGCCGTCGCTGCTGGAGGTGCGTGTGGGCGAGTGCATCGACAGCCTCAAGGAATACACCTGGATACCGGTGGCGGCGGACGCCAGTCGCGTCCTCCTCATGCAGCAGGTGGCCCAGTATTATCCCTGGATCGAGATTGTGATCAAACAGTGCCAGAACAACGGCATCCAGTGCAAGGTGCACGGCCTCGAGTTTATCGGACGTCGCCAGCAGCCGGACATTCAGCACATGCTGGCCAACGCCCAGTTCTTGGCCTGCGAGTACGGCGGCACCCAAGCCGGTGCCGCCACAGCAGCTGGTGCTGCTGCAGCAGCAGCCGCCACAGCGGTGGGCAGCGGCGCAGCTGCGACCTCGACGAGCGCTGCAACGAGTGAGCTGCTGCCGCCGGGCCACGCCGAACCGGACCGCATGTGCACGGTGATGGTGTGGGGCCTCAACGACAAGGAGCAGCTGGGCGGCCTCAAGGGCTCCAAGGTGAAGGTGCCGACCTTTTCGCAGACCATAAGTCGCCTGCGACCCATACACATAGCGGGCGGCTCCAAGTCGCTGTTTGTGGTCAGCCAGGATGGCAAGGTCTATGCGTGCGGCGAGGGCACCAACGGCCGGCTCGGCCTCGGCGTCACGCACAATGTGCCGCTGCCCCATCAGCTGCCCGTGCTGCATCAGTATGTGGTGAAGAAGGTGGCGGTGCACTCGGGCGGCAAGCATGCGCTCGCCCTGACGCTGGACGGCAAAGTGTTTAGCTGGGGCGAGGGCGAGGACGGCAAGCTGGGCCATGGCAATCGCAGCACTCTGGACAAGCCGCGCATGCTGGAATCGCTGCGCGCGAAGAAGATACGCGACATCGCCTGCGGCTCATCGCATTCGGCGGCAATCAGCAGCCAGGGCGAGCTCTACACCTGGGGCCTGGGCGAATACGGTCGGCTGGGCCATGGCGACAATGCCACACAGCTGAAGCCCAAGCTGGTGGCCGCACTGAGCGGACGCCGGGTCATCCAGGTGGCGTGCGGCAGTCGCGATGCCCAGACGCTGGCCCTGACCGAGGATGGGGCCGTCTTCAGCTGGGGCGACGGTGACTTTGGCAAGCTGGGACGCGGCGGCAGCGAAGGCTCATCGACGCCGCACGAAATCGAACGGCTGTCGGGCATCGGCGTCATTCAGATCGAGTGTGGCGCCCAGTTCAGTTTGGCATTGACGCGCGCCGGCGAGGTCTGGACCTGGGGCAAGGGTGACTACTATCGCCTGGGCCATGGCGGCGATCAGCATGTGCGCAAGCCGCAGCCCATTGCCGGTCTGCGCGGCCATCGGGTCATCCATGTGGCCGTCGGCGCGCTGCACTGCCTCGCCGTGACGGACACGGGACAGGTGTACGCGTGGGGCGACAACGACCACGGCCAGCAGGGCAGCGGGAATACGTTCGTGAACAAGAAGCCCGCACTGGTGATCGGCCTGGATGCGGTCATCGTGAATCGTGTGGCCTGCGGCAGCTCCCACTCGATGGCCTGGGGTCTGCCCAATGCCAGCCTGGATGAGGAGAAACGCGGCCCGGTGCCGTTTGGCAGCACCCGCGACCCGCTCGGCGGCAGCAGCCTGGGCATCTACGAGGCGGAGACACAGCAGCATACGCACACCACGCCCGACGTGGCCGGCAAGCCGGACGTGCGGCCGAGCACCTCGGCTGCAGCGGCGGCAGCGGCAGCGGCTGCGGCCGCAGCCTCGTGCTCAACATCCGGCGCCGGCTCGTGCTCCGGCTCAGCGCTGGCCAGCCTCAGCGAGAGCTTGGCCCTGGAGACGCCGGCGGCACGGCAAGCCGCGCTGGGGCATGTGCTGCGCGCAATGAGCATCTTGCAGGCGAGGCAGCTCATTGTCGCCGCACTCACCAGCCACAGCAAGGTCAACTACAAGGAGTCGGCGGCCAGGCACGCCGGCGCGCACATCGAGCTGGAGGAGCAGCTGAATACGGCAGCCGGAACTGGCAGCGGTGCTGCCGGCGCCGCCGCTGCTGGCTCAGCGGCGGGCGCAGCAACGACAGCAGCTGCGGCAGGCACAGCGACAATTGCACAGGGCGGCGGCGAGGCGCCCGCAGATGCCAGCGATGTGGAGCAACAGCACCAGCAGCAGCACAGTCCCGAGGAGATGCCACTGCCAGCCGCAGTGCTGAACTCCGGCCTGAGCGCCTTCCAAAGCCTGACCGGCTCGCTATCGATGTCGGGCATGTCGGCTGGCTCCCATTCGCGCATGTCGGCCAGCGCGATGTCTGTGATGGCGGCCACGATGACGCAGCAGGAGGAGATGCTGGCCCAATTCAGTCACAATCATGGACTGGATGACTTTGGTGCACTGCTGCAGGAGTCGGAGGCGAAGAGTCTGGTCGAGCTGCTCAAGCTGGCCGTCTGCGGACGCTGCGGTCCGCCGAGCACAGCACAGACCATAGCGGAGACTCTAATCTCGCTGAGCAGCAATGCGGGCATTGCGGCCATGCTGCTGGAGACGTGCATCACCGAGCTGGAGGATCTGTGCACGTCGCGCCACTGCCTCGGCAAGCTACCCAAGCCGGTGATGCAGGAGAGCAGCCATCCGTATGTGGACAACATGAATGTGAGCGGAACGGTGCGCATACCGGGCGCCGAGATGCTGCGCCTCGAATTCGATAGCCAGTGCAGCACGGAGAAGCGCAACGATCCGCTGGTGATCATGGACGCCGCCGGCCGCATGTTGGCCATGCGCTCCGGCCGTGAGTTCGCCCATTGGGCGCCCGAGATACGGGTGCCCGGCGACGAGCTGCGCTGGAAATTCTGCTCGGATAGCTCGGTGAACGGCTGGGGCTGGCGCTTCTGGGTGCACGCCATAATGCCAGCTGCGACGCTCGGCGAGAGCGGCTCCGATCGTGCCGTTCTGTCGCAGCCATCGATGGCGCTGGTCATGGCGCTGCTCGACGCACGCCTGGCGCCACGCCAGCCCCAGGTGCTGTTGCGTCTGGCCGCGGCGCTGGCCGCCTGCGCCCAACTGGGCGCCCTGAGCACGGCCCAGCGCATCTGGGCGCTGAAGAAGCTGCACGCAGTGCTGCTGCTGGAGCACGCGCCCAAGCCGCAGGAGCCCGCGCTGGCTGCCATCTTGCTGCCACTGATACCGGAGCTGCTGCGTCAGTATGAGTACGAGGAGCCCCAGGTGCGTGGCGGCATTCACTTGATGCATTCGGATTACTTCAAGACTCTCGCGGCGCTTGCCTGCGACATGCAGCTGGACGCTGCGCTGCCCACCACCAGCGGCGCCACAGGCAATGGCACCGGCACCGGCACTGGCAGCGGCAGCAGCACCAGCGCCGCATGCGCCGGCCCCGGCACAACAACTGCAGCCGGCGGAGGCAGCAGCAGCAGCCTCTGCTCCAATGCCTCCGCAGATCTGCACAAATGGGCGTGGTTCAAGCGGTACTGCATTGCGGTGCGCGTCGCCCAGTCGCTGATTAGACGCACGGAGCTGCCGCGTCAATTCTGCCTGGAGGTGCGCAAGAAGTTTGCCGAGATGCTCCCAGCACCAGCACCGACATCGACATCAACATCGACACCGGCTGCAGCGCCAGCGTCCTCCACCATAACTGGCAGCTGCCAGTCGCCGGGCGCCTCGCTGATCAACTCAACCACGTCGCTGTCGTCGAGCACGGTGAGCAATGCATCGGCCACGGAGCAACAGCAACAGCATCAGCACTGGCACGTCCAGCAGCAGTCGGCGCAGCAGGAGTTGCTGCTGCTGGAGCAGCTGCAGCTGCAGCCGCTGCAGCTGCTGCTGCACGAGGATCACACATTGTTCCAGGCACCGCACGATGCCCAGCTGCTGCAGTGGCTCAATCGTCGGCCCGACGACTGGGCCTTGAGCTGGGGCGGCGCCAGCACCATTTACGGCTGGGGTCACAACCATCGCGGACAACTGGGCGGCCTGGAGGGCAGCAGAATCAAGACGCCGACGCCCTGCGAGGCGCTCAGCCTGCTGCGGCCCGTGCAGCTGGCCGGCGGCGAGCAATCCCTGTTCGCAGTCACACCCGATGGCAAGCTGTTCGCCACGGGCTACGGCTCCGGCGGGCGGCTGGGCGTGGGCGGCAGCGACTCGTGGACCATACCCACGCTGCTGGGCTCCCTGCAGCATGTGTTCGTCAAGAAGGTGGCCGTCAACTCGGGCGGCAAGCACTGCCTGGCGCTGACCACAGACGGCGAGGTTTACGCCTGGGGCGAGGGCGAGGACGGCAAGCTGGGCCATGGCAATCGCATGAGCTACGATCGACCCAAGCTGCTGGAGCATCTCAATGGCATGAGCGTGGCGGACATTGCCTGCGGCAGCGCCCATTCGGCGGCCATCACGGCCAGCGGGCACGTGCTCACCTGGGGCAAGGGACGCTACGGTCGACTGGGACACGGCGATTCGGAGGATCAGCTGCGACCCAAACTGGTGGAGGCGCTGCTGGGCTATCGCGCCATTGACATTGCCTGCGGCTCCGGCGACGCTCAGACGCTGTGCATCACGGACGACGACAATGTCTGGAGCTGGGGCGATGGCGACTACGGCAAGCTGGGACGCGGCGGCAGCGATGGCTGCAAGCTGCCCTACAAGATCGAAAGTCTCGCCGGCCTCGGCGTCATCAAGGTGGAGTGCGGCTCACAGTTTTCCGTGGCGCTAACCAAATCCGGCGCCGTCTATACCTGGGGCAAGGGCGACTTCCATCGGCTGGGCCATGGCTCGGTGGATCATGTGCGTCGGCCCAAGAAAGTGGCCGCCCTGCAGGGCAAGAAGATCATCTCGATTGCCACCGGCTCGCTGCACTGCGTCGCCTGCAGCGACACGGGCGAAGTGTTCACCTGGGGCGACAACGATGAGGGCCAGCTGGGCGATGGCACCGTGACGGCGATACAGCGGCCGCGCCTAGTCGCCGCGCTCCAGGGCAAGCACATCGTGAAGGTCACATGCGGATCGGCGCACACGCTGGCCCTGTCCACGTCGCAGCTGAGCGAGCGACTGCGTCCGCTGCCCAATCCGCCGCTCGAATATGATTTGGTGCGTGATCTGCCGCCGGAGGCGCTGCACGCCCGCCTCATCCTGCTGCATCACTTCTCGGAGCTGCTGTGCCCCTGCCTGGCCATGCTGCCGATCGCGGGCGACCTGAGCCTGGGCGCCCTGAAGGACGTGCTCGTCTACAACATCAAGGAGGCCGCATTCCGCAAGGTCATCCAAACGACCATGGTGCGGGACAAACAGCACGGCCCCGTCATCGAGCTGAACCGCATCCAGGTGAAGCGTTCGCGCAGCCGCTGCAATGGCCTGGCTGGCATTGATGGCATGAAGAGCGTGTTTGGCCAGATGGTGCAGAAGCTGCCGCTGCTCACCCAGGAGGCGCTCGCGCTGCCGCATCGCGTCTGGAAGGTCAAGTTCGTCGGCGAGAGCGTCGACGACTGCGGCGGCGGCTACAGCGAATCCATTGCCGAGATGTGTGACGAGCTGCAGAATGGCAGCGTTCCGCTGCTCATTAGCACGCCCAATGGGCGTGGCGAGGCGGGCGCCAATCGAGATTGCTTTCTGCTGGATCCAACGCTGACGTCCGTGCTGCAGATGAACATGTTCCGCTTCCTGGGCGTGCTCATGGGCATAGCCGTGCGCACCGGCTCCCCGCTGAGTCTCAAGTGAGTGAAGCCAGTCCAATAAATGAAATTCCAGGAATCGATTCAAATCTTTTGTTTTGCAGCTTGGCGGAACCCGTATGGCGTCAGCTGACGGGCGAGCCACTGCGTCCCACCGATCTCACCGAGGTCGATCGCGACTATGTGGCCGGTCTGCTCTGCATACGCAACATGGACGACGATGCCAAGTTGTTCAATACGCTGGAGCTGCCATTTTCGACATCGTCGGCGCGGGGACACGAGGTGCCGCTGTCCACCCGCTACACGCACATCTCGCCCAGAAATCGGGCGGAATATGTGCGTCTGGCGCTCGGCTTTCGACTGCACGAGTTCGACGAGCAGGTGAAAGCGGTGCGCGATGGCATGTCCAAGGTGATACCAGTGCCGCTGCTGTCGCTCTTCTCGGCCGCCGAGCTACAGGCCATGGTCTGTGGCTCACCGGATATACCGTTGGGGCTGCTCAAGTCGGTTGCCACCTACAAGGGATTCGATCCCAGCTCAGCGCTGGTCGGCTGGTTCTGGGATGTCATGGAGGAGTTCACCAACCAGGTAAATGAAACATAGATCTTCATTTCCATTCCAGTTGCTCAATTCGTTTAATTTTAGGAGCGATCCCTGTTTCTGCGCTTCGTTTGGGGCAGAACCCGACTGCCGCGCACCATAGCCGATTTCCGTGGACGCGACTTTGTGCTGCAGGTGCTCGAAAAGAATCCGCCCGATCATTTTCTGCCCGAGAGCTATACGTGCTTCTTTCTGCTCAAAATGCCACGCTACTCCTGCAAGGTAAGTTCAGTACAGCAATGAAATATTATCCAGATCGTTGACTAAGCTAATCCCTCCCCCACCGTTTCGCCAGGCTGTGCTGCTGGAGAAGCTCAAGTATGCGATACATTTCTGCAAGAGCATCGATACCGATGAGTATGCGCGCGTGGCCATGGGCGAACCCACCGAGGCAACTGGCAGCGAGGACAACAGCGACATGGAGTCCGTTGCCAGTCACGATGGCTAAACGCATTATCGCATAACAACAATTAATTGAACCATCCTGCTGCTGCTGCTGCTGCTGCTGCCTGCTGCTTAACATACTATAAACGCAACGCACTTCAACCGCATTAGATTTAGCGATTTAGCCGATTAATCGATTAGTCGATTAATTGCTTAGCAATTTGCACCTCACTGCAGCAGATAGTCAAAGACACTCACACACACACACTCGCACTCGCACTCACAGCTTGGGAGAGAGAGCAAACAAAAATGAGAGAAGAAGAGTAAAGAGTACTGGAAAGCTTCCAGTGGAAACTGTAGATGAGCCGATGCGACACACGAAACCAAAAAGCAAATAAAATAAATGTTAAATGTTATTTCCATATTGCATAAATGTTAGTTAAAAAAAAAAAAAAAAAACAAAACAAAACCAAGTGCAAACACATACTCATATATATGATGTATGAGCACACCATAAATCTATAAATATATATACATATACATACATATACATATACATAAATATACATAATTATGCTTACATAGCTTACCGTTGGCAGGAACCGCCTACCTGCCTGCATGCAGTTGATAAGATTATGATATGAATTACAAATATTGATTATTGATAATGATAAATGCTATAACAATAATGATAAACTATAATATGCTAATGATGATCAATTCTAGTTGTGTGTTTTCAACAAAAACCAATTATGCAAACATCTGAAATTTAAAATTAAATTGCAAAAATTGAAAAACTGAAAATCGTTTAATTAATCAATTGTGAATGGGACATGGGGAAATTTGCAGGGTAAGCAAAAGGAATTAATCGACAGCTTATTTATTAATATGACACGCTCAACTTAAACAGCTGATTGAGGGAAATTTCAATTGGGATGGATGGATATTTGCATTTTTGGATGGGGTCAGTTTGACGCCAGTCAAATTTCAATAGTATCTTCAGAAGTACCAGGCGAACAGAAATGAGTAGTAGGGCGTGAAATGTTAGTTAAAATTAATATAACATTGAGTAAAACTTTGATGAGAGATGAGAGAAGGTCAGATGCTTATTAACATGTGCAAGTATGTTGCATACTTTTAGGCATGACATAAAATAAAATAGCTCTGGTAACATAATCAACACTGCTAGGTAATTATTTGATCATGCCTAAAGATATGCAACCTATTTGTTCATGTTAATTAACATATCACTCTCACTCTCTCACTCTCACTCTCACGGTCAATGTTTACTTAATTTTAACTCACATTTCACGCCCTACTACTCATTTCTGTTCGCCTGGTATTTTATCGCAATTACGATGGCGTTTGAGGCCTAGCCAAGATATTTTTTTATTTACAGAGAAATGCAGTGAAATTGTGAGCGGCTCTGCTGCAACTGATCTTAGCGCGAAATGCACACCTTTGTAGCAGTCGATTCAACTTCAACTGTAAGCTTTTAACCAGAACAATATCATTGGCATGGGTATAACTAATGATTATGAGTCAACTGGAAGCTCTTGCATGACTGGCTTGTTATGACTGAATCAAGGATGTTTGAAGTCACTGGAAACCAGCTCAATTACATTATTTTTTATACGGCTGATATATTAATTAGTGAGAAGCTTTAGAAAATGGAGGGAAATTTAAAAATTAAATCATTTAATATATCAATGGGAATGGGAAAGGCAAAAGGATCTTAATAATCGATAGCTTATTTATTTATTGATAACGAAATACAACATAGGCCGCTCAACACTTTTATAACAGCTGATTGAGGGAAATTTCAAAATTAGATCACTTAACAAATCAATGGGGATGGGAAAGTCAAAAGGATCTTATTAATCGATATCTTATTTATATTGATTGCTGCTCAACACGGTATAAACAGCCGATTGAGGGAAATTTAAAAATAAAATCGCTCAATAAATCAATGGGTATGGGACATTTGCATATGTCAAAAGGATTTTACTATTCGATAATTATTTATATCGAGATACATTTTCTGCGTAACACTGATTAATCAGCCTATTGAAAATTCTTATTCGGAAACAAGTTGGAAATTATTGTCATCAAGCTAAGAATAGTTAATCAACTATTCTTGCACTTATAAAAAATTTATGTTTTATTCTGCGTCAATGAATGTAGTAGATAAATAGTTTTTCTTTATATATAGTCTAAAGTTATTTAATAATCAGTTCCTTTGTATTGAGAATTTGGATTGATAGATATAAAAGCCTTTAACCACGGAACTAGCCCCGATAAATGCTATTCCTCATAGTCCTCGAAAAACAGCTCCGATATAAAGTCGTCCTCGAAGATGCGATATCTGGGATGCGCATGCGATTGCGGCTTCGACTGCGTCATGGATGTCGACTGTAGTTGAGGCTGCGGCTGCGGCTGCGTCTGCGGATGCGACTGCGACGGCGTCTGCGGTTGCGGCTGCGGTTGCGATGGAGGTTGCAACTGGGATAGAGTGCGAGATTCCATGTGGGTTCGCGTCTCGGGCACATCCTCCTCCAAGTCGAAGGCTGCATTGTTGTCGCTGCTAGTGGGAACACAGGAGCGCGGTGCAGTGCGTCGCTGGCGGCTGAGCAGCTGACTTTCGGGGTCATAGTCGGTGCCGTCGTCCTCTAACTGATCGTTCGCATCGATAATACCGCCAGTTGCGGTCGATCCAGTTGCCGGCACAGCAGCAGCAGCGGCAGCGGTGCCCGGAGCAGAGCCCTTTTGGCATCGGCTGCAACGCTCCTCGGTGTGGATGCCGGATTCAGTGTCGCCAATGACGGCGCCAATCACGTTGCGCAGCACCCGAGCCGCTGCCTCGTGCATCTGGGAGATGAGCTCCCGTGCCGGATGCGCCTCATCCACGTGCTCCTCCCTGGCACTGTAGTGCGTCTGCGCCTGATGCTGTTGGCTGCGCTGCGCCTGTGGCTGCGGCTGTGACTGTGACTGCGGCTGCGACTGCGGCTGCGACTGCGACTGCTTCTGTGGCTGATGCTGAGTTTGCTGTGGCTTCGACGAGTCGCACGGGCATTTGCGACGCTTCGGCTCTGCGCACTTCGCCGATGATGATGATGGCGGCGGTGGCGGCGGCGGTGGTTCCTTTTGGCAATTATCCTCGCGTGGCCGGCGCTCACGGCAAACGCTGCAGTCGCGCTCGTGCGGCTCCGGCGTCGCCGGTGGCGGCTTCTTCTCATCGCAGCTGCAGCTCGGCGGCTCTTTGCCCTCCGCCGGCTGGCCCTTGCCGCGACGCACGCGATAAAACAAATAGACAAGCGCCAAGGTGGCATAGGTGGCCTTGGCGACCTGCAAGCGATGGACCAGAAGCCGTTCGAATTGGGGCAAAATATAGATAGCTAAAGAATCACTTGGATTAGGATTAGGCGGCGCTACTCACATTTGCACGGCCGCTCACTGTGGTGCCATTGAAATACTTCTTGAAGCCATCGGCCATCGCGAATAACAGCAATTAGCTTCCGGGTTTTAGTCTAATCTGGGTTTTCCTAATTACAGGGTGGGGGGTGCCTGGGTCCGGGTCCGGGTCTGAACTGAACTATCCCAAAAACGAGCTGAGCTGAACTAAGCTAAGCGTCCAGCCAGTGCCTACTACGTTTGCTGCTGCAAAACCAAGGCAAATCATGCCACTATATGCGACTACCAGATACTCTGTAGCTCAAAATTTTCAAACTCTATATTCGTATACTCTAACTTTCTATATTCGTATACTCTAACTACATTCCAGCATTGCAGCTACACTTGATACACTTACTCCCACATAAGTGGGACATCTGAAATTGACGAAAATAAACCAATTGGTAGCCTAGGCGCTACTCTACCCAAAATTCTCTCCATATGCAGTAAGGCTCTACTATATCAGCTTTGTTAACGCTCTGAGCCCATTGAGTATACATCTTACATATGCTGAGCTGAGTCCAGTCTGTCTGTGAATCATCTCAGACTTTAGCCAAATACTTTCCCAAATTCGAAGACGAATTCAATTTACGCCGAATTAATTTAGAATTCGCAACTGGTTCAAGCGCTAAATAAACCTGGGCAAGTGTTATGCATTGCTTGAAATTTGAATATTTTTATTAACCTTTCAAAATGGAACACAAGAGATTTGGGTAACGCTTAACGTCCAGGATGCTTGCAGCCCAGAACACGAATGGAGGAACGGGAGACTAGGATAACATCGCTGCATGCGTGCTAGAGCAGCAGCTTCTGCTGGCAGCCTTTGCAGTATTGGAAGGACTCGCGGCGCTTGGCATTGCGTCGACGCATCTTGACCAGTACATAGATAAGACCCACCGATGCCCAGGTGGCCTTGGCGACCTATTGCAGCACAAAAGAGCTTTACTTATAGATTCGAATGGGAGGATCATTGCACTCACGTTGGCGCGCCCGCGCACAGTTTGGCTGTTGAAAATCTTGTTGAACTTGAAGTAATCCGACATCGTGCGAATAATTGATGAATGAGTTGGTAACTGGAACTGGGACTGTACCTTGACCTGAGATATATGTATATCTCTCTCTCTCTCTCTCTCTCTCTCTCTCTGAATATTTATGTATTTATATTTGTCAAACGGGGCGTGAATCGAGCTAGATTTCTGTTGAATTTTAAAGGCAGACTAAACTTTGTACGTAGCTCCCCAGCAACGAGCAGGCAGCATTATGAGCAGAGCCTGCTGCGATCCCGAACGAACTTCCTTTTGAGCTCATCTCAAATATCCTATAAGGTACATATATACAGCAATTATCTTAGATTATCTGTGATTACTAATTGCAGCTCGTTAGGTATCGTGCGATTATAATGAGTATATCCAGCCTGTATTGAGCGATTATTATAGGTCCCACGGGGGTGCATTAAAAAGATAACTCTATAATTCATAGAGAGCCCAAATAGGTATTATTTTTGCATATGCGAACTTTTAATAACAGCGCAGTTTCTGCTAAAGTTTTCATTGTGCAATTGGATTGCATTCGCATCAACTGAAGCGAGAAGAGAGAGAGAGAGGGAGAGGTAGGTGGAGTGAGAGATAGAGTAAAATAGATAGAACTGATTATGACAGACAGAGAAGCAAAGACAATAAATTTGGCTAGCAAGAATGGGGAAGATCTCGGAAGTACAGGAAGAATTGTGCAACGAAGGAAGAAGCGCAGTTAGAGAGATAGAAAGGGAGAGAGAGAGAGAGAAGCGAGCAAATTTAAATAGAGAAATATCTGTATCATATCTAAGTATAAAAGTCAAGAGAGAAGCGCAGCCTGGCAAACTCATGTCGGACATTAAGAGAGAAGCAAATGCTTCGGATATGCTCCTACGACACTGAACATAACCAAAGAGAAGCATAAGTAAAAGTAATACCTAAAAAATGTCCAGATCTTGAGCTAAAAGGCAAAGCAAAGATAGAAGTAACAGAACAAAGAATAGAGGAAAACTTACAGAGAAGCGTAAGCGCATAAGCCTAAGGAAGAGCGAGGAAATTTGGTTCTTGATCAAGCCTTAGCTAGCTAAAAAGCTAAACATGAATATATATGAATACATATGAATATATATGAATATATATTAATACATATGAATATATATGAATATATATGAATATATATTAATATAAATATATATGAAAATATTTAAATACGAACATGAATATGAATATGAATATAAATGAAAATTAATGTGAATATATATATGAATATGAATATATATTCATTCATATTCATATATATTAATAATATGTATATAAACAAATATGAATATGAATATAAATGAAAATTAATGTGAATATGAATATATACGAATATAAATGAATATATATGAATATGAACGAATACATATGAATATATATGAATATAAAACATGAATATAAATGAAAATTAATGTGAATATGAATATATTTCATATATGAATATATATTCATTCATATTCATATATATTAATAATATGTATATAAATAAATATGAATATATATGAGTATGAACGAATACATATGAATATAAATGAATAAATATGAATATATATGAATATAAATGAATATATATGAATATGAATACGTATACGATGTGAATGAATACATATAAATATGAATGAATATACATATATGAATATGTATAAATACGAATATATATGAATCTACAAAGAAAAGCTAAAGTAAAAGAACAAGCTGGCACAGAAGCAAGTAGATAAAAGTAAATTTTAGATGAAAAAAAAAAGATAAACAAGCTATGTAACTAGACGAAATGAGAAGCTATGAAGACCGAAGGAAGAACCAGAAATGATTTCTGCCTAAACTTGTGTTTACTAACTTATAAATGAAGGGAGAAGTGACTGAGGCAGAGTAAGTATAAGCCAAACAGGCTTTGTGAGTAAAAGAAGTGAATGATATCAGCAAATGGGAAATGGGAAGCGAGATAATGAGACGAATTACTCCGTGTGCCTGGGAGCCCGAACTAAGTCTAACCTTTTGTGGCTAGTGTCAGTTCCGCTGCCACCTGATTGCCCCCATGCAAAGGCGGGTCAGTTCGGCTCGCTTGTAGCTGGCAGCTATCTGGAGCCTAAAGATCTTGTTGACTCTTGCGTGCGCAGCTAAATTAAAATATTTGTTTTTCAAAAGGGAGATAGAGAGAGGGGGGAGATAGAGAGAGGGGGGAGAGTGAGAGGGAGCAAGGCGTGACTGGAGGCGGGTAATGATATATGAGCTGTAATGACGATGATGAACGTTTAACAAGGGGGCGTCTGGCTGAACCACTCACTGCAGTTGCCCCCATCGGTCCTACCCCAATGTGGCGTGCCCCAAGAACACCCGAAACACAATTGAGTAATCCTTAGTCGGACAAACAATTGTCAATTGTCAACTGTCAACTGTCAATTGTCAATTGGCAATTGTCAATCGGCAATTGGCATTGGCACAGATGGCAAATGTCTGATATTAGAGCTGGCAGCGCAACGCCCGGAGGTGGGTCCGCAGCGTTGGCCCCTCATTTGAATATCGATGCAAATGTCAATATAAAAGTGGGGTAAGATCTTGGGAATGGATCAGATGAAATCGGTTGCGATGAAATATCTACAGCTAATAATTGGCGCTCTGCTGCTCGGTCTGCCGTACTGTCGTCCGGG
This sequence comes from Drosophila mettleri, assembly GCA_035047625.1. Taxonomy (NCBI): domain Eukaryota; kingdom Metazoa; phylum Arthropoda; class Insecta; order Diptera; family Drosophilidae; genus Drosophila; species Drosophila mettleri. The sequence goes on along the minus strand of JAWNPI010000068.1, from coordinate 3,820,704 downwards.
GGTATGATATGGACAGGACATGGCTGAAAAGGATTTCACAATTTCGAAACTGAACATTTTTCAGGCCACCGAGGAGCAGATGTGGGCAGCCGGCAAGCTGATGCGCGATGTGTGCCTGCCCAAGTTCCCGAAGATCACCGTGGAGATAGCCGATGGCATTCAGAAGGGCAATCTGCCCGACGACAAGGACGCCAAATGCTACATCAACTGCATCATGGAAATGATGCAGACGGTGAGTAGAGACGGGCCGAATCTCAGCGAGATACACTGAACACGACTCTCCCCCATTCGTGCAGATGAAGAAGGGCAAGTTCATGGCGGACTCGACGCTCAAGCAGGTGGAGCTGCTCATGCCGGAGAGCTACAAGCCATCCTATCGCAAGGGCATCAGCGAGTGCAAGGATGCAGCCGTTGGCATCAAGAACAACTGCGATGCGGCGCACGCGCAGCTCAGCTGCTTCCGCAGCAAGATCGAGATCTTTGTGTTTCCCTAATCGGACAACTATATAGAGTATATATCGCTATATATATATATGTATATATGTATATATTACGCTCCAGTGGCTCACGAATAAATGTTCGATTCGCCCCGTAAATTGTGGCGCATTTTGATTGGTTTCCATGGGCGCCAGATGCAATCTCGGCATTTGTAGCTACAAGCGAACGGAATGTCAATCCAATCGGCGAAATGCGATCAAGTCGCGGGGGGCTATATAAGCAAATGCAAATGGATCGAGTGGAGTACAGTTGCCGTAGAGATTCGGAAAAACCTGGCAATGATGATGATGCAACGGAGCTGTTTGACAATGCTGGTGCTGGTGCTGCTCAGCGTGGCCCAAGCCGACGACCAGAAAGAGGACGATTCATCCATGACGCTCAGCGAGGTGGTCGAAATGGTGGAGCCATTTGGCAATGGCTGTGACCCAAAGCCGGAGCGCAGTAAGTGATTCACAGTTGTGCTCAACATTCTTGTTCCCCAATCAATCCGCATCGAATCCATCCATTGTCGGCCAGGCCAAGTTGAGGAGATGGTCCTGAACAAGGAGGATGCATCGCATGAGAGCAAGTGCTTTCGTCGCTGCATGCTGAAGCAGTTCGAGATCATGGGCGAGGGCAAGATGCAGTTCGATGAGACGAAGACCATTGACATGATGAACATGATGTTCCCCGAGCAGGAGGCCAAATCCAAGACAATTTTAGCCAAATGCAATCAGGCAGCCGCAGGCATTAGCGATGAGTGAGTCCCAGATTAACCCCACTTTCCCACTCTCTATCTATATCTTTATCTCTTTCTCTATCTCTATCTCTATCTTTAATCCCTCTCCTGTGCCAGATGCGACGTATGCCACACCATCTCAATGTGCATGCTGCGCGAAATGCGCGCCGCCTCCTACAAGATACCCGAAGTCAAGGAATAGATGAAGTCCTTCCGTCTTCCGTTTTATCACTTTATTTTTTTTTTTTTATTTGTATTTTTTTTTAATTAACTAAATTCAGTTAGAGAGCTCGCGGTCCTGGTTCCTGGACATGCACGGGCGAATAAAGCGAGCAGCCATTAGCAGCAGCAATCAAATCTATTTGGGTTGGGCTCACCATTTCAGCTTGACCTGATTCCGATCCAGCTGCCGGCCGATGCACTGATTCAGCTGATGCGCCGCCTCGCAGGGCTTCTTCGTGCTGACGGCTCGATTGCAGGCCTGGGCGAGGCTGCAGCTCAATGCCATGGCCACCTTGTTGTCCTCGGTGACCAGGCTGGTCAGCTGCTCCACACGGCGCAGATTCAGCTTGTTGCTGCTGTCATCCATCTGCATGGAATACGTGAGAGGGTTAGACTGGCTCCAATTGACTGAGCCATGGAGCACTTACGATTTTGATGCCCTTCAGGACGCACTCGAGCAGGCACTTCTCCTTCTCGGTGGGATTGGGCTCCCTGATCAGTGAACGCTGCACAGCCGGCATTTCCAGCTGCTGCAGGCAGTTCCTCTTCGTGCGCTCGATCAACTGCTGCACCTCGGGCAAATTGCGATCGAGCAGCGTTGTCAGTGGCTCGCTGCTGCGTCCGCCAAACAAACGCGTCAAATCGAACGGCGGCAGCTGCCGCTTGGTCTGCGCCTCAGCCATGCTGCACTGCATCCACAGGCAGCCGCTGGCCACAGCAAGCAGTGAGAGCAATGTACTGTGCATGATCTTGTCTTTCAGTTTGTTGCCGACCCATTTGCCAACATTCGCTTTTATATGGGCGAACGCATGCGGCACACACGGCTTGACCCTGATTGCATTTTCGGCTCGACTTGTGCGTGGCCATTTCGCTGACGGCGTGAAAGCAGCGACGTCGCGAAAGTTCAAGATTCAACATTTTCATTGTCATTGCTAGCTTCACAAGCCACAAATCAACTACCACAAATAAACTATTTAAAAACACGCAAATCAACCATAAATTCACACACAGCCGCACGTATGGGAACTGGAGCTGCAGAACTATTAACTGTCATATGCACTTACATATGTATGTATGTATATGTGTATATGTGTGTCACACTCCCAGTTCCATTGGCTCACGAAACCACCAAGAATCGCCACACAGGCATAAACCACTACGCGTAAATTGTACTACTTTGAAACGGCGTAAGCTGGACTACCTCGAAACATCATATGTACATGGTCAGCACTTTGACAGGATGTACGCTGTTGACATCGCTGGATTCCATTTACTAGAATTATGCCACTTCAGACTCACACATATACATAGCCTCTCTTGTATACTTTGTTTAGGTTAAGTTTCGATATAAATAGGACAACATGGCCAAATAAGAGGCAGTTCGAATTTTGAGTTGAATACAAGAAAACTACGTTCACGAAATAAAAATCATTTCTTTATTAACTTGCAAAGGCAAGCTAATTAATTTGCATGCATGTGTATATTCATGCAATGGATAGCTCGGTAAAAGGGAGCAGAAGAATTATAGCGGGATCTGCTTGTCCTCTATTAGCCTATCTGCTATATACTGTGTGCCTACTTCACTATGTGCAAAATGTCACTTGAGTAAAAAGCGCAATAGAGAGGCGAAGAGCATATTGTTGTTGCAGTTCACATATCACATATACATATACACACATACAAACATATACAGAACTGTCTTAAGTAACATTGGTGAAATGAGACAGGCTTGGCGAACTGTTTATTTTGAGTTTTTTGTTTACATGGGGTGGAAAGGGAAAGACAGCAAAATCGAGCCGTGCCGTAAGGTGCGAATAAAAGAGAAAAATAATAGCTGCGTGAGTAGCTTGCTTCTAGTTACGTACTTACATGTGTATTTTGGTAACTGTAGTATACGAAATTTCATTTGTATATACACATGTAGAATAATAATAAAAATATACATACATATGTACATATGTAAAAGAAAAATGATGGGTTTTATACAAATCATTATTATGTATATTTTATTATTATAATAATAAAATATACATAATAATGATTTGTATAAAACCCATCATTTTTCTTTTACATACATACATATGTATGTATGTAACAGCTATTCAATACGAACTTTTTAATAACACATTAATAACAAATTTCTACACATACTTGATTTCACTGTAATTAACTATCTTATTTTCAAATCAAGTTATTTTCAACACAGAATTGACTCCGTAATCTGCTTATGTCAGTTTTTAGCGAATGAAAAAGTTAAGGGTGTGCGAATAAATTCAGTGCCAACTGTACTATGTGCCAATATGCCGGTTGCGTGCATTTTCAATTTATGTATAACAGTTCAATTCAGTTTATCTTTGCACTCTCTTTCGCTGCTTGCACACTCATACATCCATATGCATGTACTCATCGTCGTTGTATTTTTAGTGCAATTCAAAAAGAATTTAACTTGCTGATTGTGTGTTGTAAATATTATTTTGGTAATTTTTTTTTTTTTTCTTATTATTATTTATTATTTGCAGAGTATTTGACAGTCAATTCACGCATAAGAAGTATCAATTGATCGCTGTGAAAAGTCGATTTGATGATCCAGCTCATGTCAACTTTCGCGGTCGCGGTCGCGGTCGCTATTTCTATCTATCTCTGTCCCTCACACAGTAAGAGTTGAGCGCCTTCCAGAGGGGAATTTTTTTGATTTGTTTTGTAAGTTTTTAACAAGTCGAATTTCCAGCGCGATTTGATTTCATGTCAGTTACCAATTAAACACTTAATTATAATAAGCAACGGAAGAGGGAGCGAGAGAGGGAGACAGAGAGAGACAGAGATGAAGTGGATTTCCAGATTTTCACACGTCGCCCAGCGGAGGGCATCTCCGGCGTTCGCCCGTCCAGATTCGAGTGTCATGTGCTGCTCATGTAGTGCAACTGCATCCCACAGCCAATTGGCAAATAATTGCAGTATAATTGCCAATATCTGGCACTTGGCCGAGAGCTGGAGACGTCGCTTGTCAGATAATCAGCCAACTTAAATCACAGATGCCGGTATATAAAATGCTGGAGTCACTCGCAGTTCGCATCCAAGTCGTAATCGCGTAGAGCTCTGTAAACATGTCGCGTTTCGTATGCATCTCAGTGATTGTGCTCCTGGCAGCTGTGCTCGTATCCTCCAAGCCGCACGAGGATTTCGATAAGGAGCACGCCGCCGAGGTGGCCGAGGAGTGCAAAACGGAAGTTGGCGCCACAGATGGTCGGCTACTCAGCTCAGCCCAGACAGTTGCCCACAGACTAAAGCTTTCTCTATTTGCAGATGATGTGAAGCACATGATGAGTAATGAGCCAGCCGAGTCACAGGAGGGCAAGTGCCTGCGCGCCTGCATGATGAAGAAGTTCGAGATTGTAAGTGAGAGAGAGAGAGAGAAACCAGCTGAGAGTCGCCAGCAATAAGTTCACTCTCTTTGCAGATGGACGAAGAAGGCAAGTTGAACAAGGAGGCCGCTGTGGACATGGTCAAGGTGATAAGCAAGGGGGAGGACGCGGATGTCGCTGATATTGTGGACAAATGCGAGGCCATCGAGGTGCCCGAGGACCAGTGAGTTGAACAGACATATAGCTATCCAGGATTTGAGCTCATCTCTGTCTCTATCTCCATTTCAGCTGCGACGCTGCGGCTGAGTACGAAAAGTGCATTGTGGAACACATGCAGGAGCACGGCTTATCCCCGGAATCGCGCTAAGCCTGCAACTGGAAACAAACATTTGCGAGCGCCCCCTGCTATATGATATACAATTCCCTTTCTTTTTTTTTTTCTACTATATATACATATAGTATATAATATATATATATATATATATATATATATATGTATATATATATATATATAAATATATATATATATATATATATATATATAAATATATATACGTCTAGTTCCTAAGTGCATGTAAATAAATTGCGCCAACTGCAGTTCAATCCGGAATTGTTTTAACTGTTCATAGCGCTTAGGCATTAGTGTAGCGTCCTAAGGTCCTTTGTACTAGAAGTTGAGATCCTTGAAGAACTGAATGTATATAGTTTGGAAATTGCCTTATATGTATATAAGAACAAAAACTTTCAAGGAGTGCTTAGGAAATATAAATTTCATCTATATTTGTATTATCTATGACATCTATATATATATATATATATATATATATATATATATATATATATTGATCTATAGCATCTATTTATCTATCATTTATCATCTATTATCTATAGCATCTCTTTATCTATGATATATGGGATCTGCATGAAAAATTTAGAAAAATCATTCTAGATTCTACATAGAAATCAGAAATTATCCTGAGCTAATCCTTTAACTGACTAAAAAAATGCCCTGAAGCCATTAAGAAAATCAATTTCAGAGTCTAATAGTTTACTGAATATATTAACAGGCAGAAGGAGGCGTGGCAGTAACTATAAAGCACACATAGACCATTATAATCATCCCTAAATATAATTTAATCATAACGAGTTGAGAGCATGAGGACATCCAGTCTATCGCTCATGCCAGAGGCAATACGACTTCATTAATATGTAGTATTGGATAATTTGATGCTGCTAGAGCTCCATAAAATATTTACAGGGCATTCCATTGCGAGAGACAGGGACAGAGCCAGCCACAGGAACAGAAACCAGGCACAGGTTCTCCCACAGGCTCTGAGCACTCCACTGCGACGACGGCAACAGAGTCTTACACAAGTACAAGGAAATTGTTTAGCATGTGCACAAGTAGGATATCACTTAGTCGTATACTCCCCATACTTCGTTCCCTCCAAAAGTCTTTAAAATACTGTTTCAACTTACAAATTCTATTTACTTTTATTCTCAATGTGTTTTTGTTTTTTCTTTTTCTTTAAATATGTTTTATGTTGTATGTTGTTGAAATAAAACCGTGCACAAACTTAGACGTATGCTTAGGCGTTGCTCGAGCTTAGTTTCTAATAAATAAAATATGAGTGCATTTGCTGTGGCTGTGGCCGTTGCGCCGCCTCGATCTTGCCACACAACAAACATGCATCAAACACATCATACATCATACTCATACATACATATATATGTATATATGCAAATACACATATATATGCATATCAAATTACATAACTAAATGTTAGTTTGGGAGGGGCGTTGAGTGGGGCTCTTAATGACTGCAGCCTTCCCAGCGCTCGTGCCCATTGAAACCGATATTAGGGCGTGGCTGGTCGATTGCTAGCAGCGCTCTAAATTCCAATTAAAAAAAAATGAGCTAATTTGTGGAAAAAATAAAGTGCATGACAGTACAAATCAGATATATATATATATATATATATATATATATATATATATATATATATATATATATATATATATATATGTGAGGCTTAAGGTCTAGTACAAATTGTTAATGGGGCGAGGCTAAGGAACCTTAAATATTAAATTTGTTTCTGTTTTTTTTTTTGTTTTTTATGTCTGTATAAAATGATTAGCTTTTATTTAATTGTTTGTTTTTTTTTTTCTTTCCGTTTTTGTGTTTCTTTTGCTCACTATTTGTTGAGGCAGACAGGCAGTTATAAATGAATTTATTACGACTCGAGTTGCGAGTGGCTAGGCGCAGGAACGTGCCTTGGCTGTGTGGCCGCCATTTAGAGGAAATAGTCAGCTTGAGGCTTCTTGGATGGTATGCCGCGACTCTCCTGTGGTGCCGCCTCAAAGATGACAAAGTCGCGATGCAGGTACTCGTTTAATTCCAGTATAGCAGCCACATTGCCGCAGCTAAAGAGCAGAGAGAGAGAGAGAGAGAGAGAGAGAGGAGAATACATAATTAAAAGTAAATCAAAAAAAGTGTCAAGTGTCGCAGAGCGCTTACCGATAGCAATAGTTTGGTGCCGACCATACAGTGAGCACCGTTTCGTTGAAGTGCCACTTGAAACCTTCCATGACCAACTGATGGGCGCGACATATCATATCGATGTCGTTGGTTCTATTGAATTGGGAAACGACATCGGAGCCAAATAGATAGCCAGCACCGCGTGGCGATACACCCCAGCCGGTCTGATCCTCGGGATCGCTCCACAGCAGATCGCACATGGGCCCATCGTGCGGCACCTCCTGTTTGCGATCGATGCTCCGGATCTGATCCAAATACTGTATTGATGGCGAGAGGCCGCCATGTACGCAAAAGATTTTCCCATCGATGATAGCCGACAGGCTGAGGTAGTCAAAGATTTCGGTGCAATAGCGCCAAACGGCTGTCGAGCCATATTTGCGCAAGCACTCATCATAGAAACCATACACCTGGGTTATCTGGCGAGATTCGTGATTGCCACGGATTAGCGTAATTCGATCCGGATACCGGACCTTCAATGCTAATAGCAGCAGGAATGTCTCGACACTGTAATAGCCGCGATCCACAAAATCGCCCATGAACAGATAGTTCTTCTCTGGTACATCGCCGCCCACTTTGAACAGCTCCTTGAGGTCATAGAACTGGCCGTGAATATCACCGCAGACGGTTACCGGCGAATCGACGCGCTGCACATTTCCCTCCTCGACCAGAATTTCGCGCGCTTTGGCGCAGAGGCCTTTTACCTCATTTTCTTTGATAATTTCGCAACGTTTTAGCTGCTCAATCTGGCGATCCAAGTCACTGTATTCGGACATGGCAATCGAAACACCGGCGACAGCAACTGCGGCTACAAAAACAAAAACAACAACCAGGACAACAAACAACAGCAACTGAAGTCAACAGCAATCGTCGCGGTTGCCAGGCTGCCGGAATAGAATGAACATGAATATTTATTATTGAAATAAACCATTTGCAATGATATCACAACAATTCGGCAACTTAAAAAAGAGGGATTCAGCCATTGTTTGTATTTTTTGCATCATCCGCACTCGACTTACTCTGCGTGTGTGTGTGTATGTTCGCTTGTGTTTGTATTGCTTGAGGCTGGGATTTTTTTTTTTTTTACCGCGCGCGAATCATTTGCTTTATTACCAGCATTTAATTTTATTTCATTTGCCGATAATATCAATTTGAAGCCACACTATATGCATGAAGTGAACTTAACTTACCTCAAATGAATCTCCCAATTTTGTGTTGTTTTGTTTTTAACAAGCACTTGCACGTACGGTCACCACAAGAAATGAAACAATTTAGGATGCACGTATCGGTGACAGCTGGTGGCGGACAAGCGATACTTAATCGATTGTTCATGATTTTTATATTCTACTTCTCGATTTTTTTTTCAGTTATAGATGTCAACTTCATAGTGCTGCCAGACTTTTGAAAACGACATATACGCAAAGAATAGAAATTTTAAATGTTTTTATAGAAATTACATTTTTTTGTTACGCAACAAACTAAACTCACATAATGACTAATCCGGAACCAACCGTGGAAGCCAAACCGACTATGCAGCCACTCGACGAAAAGCTAGAAGAACAAGCACATAAACAGCAAATTAAAGAAGTAGATATTTATCGCGATACCTTCCTGCGTTACATGGGTAAGCATTACTGGCATTACAATCCATCCAGCTCCAATTATTTGTCTCATTGCAGGCTACAGCAATGAGGTGGGCGAAGCATTTCGTCCGCTGATACCCAAATCTATAGTTGCCGCCTCCTATGGCATGGCCATTGGCTATGTCTGTACGGATACGTTCGACAAGGCCTTGCGCCATCAAATGGCCGGCGGCACCGACCGCCAGGTGGCGTTAGTGGGCGCCGATGTTTTCACTTGGCAAATGTTGGCATCAGTCATAATACCTGGATTGACCATCAATCGGTAGAGTAGCCGTACACCCCCTCCGAACTGCCTAAAGTCTTATCTAATCTCCATCTACTTCACACAGTATCACTGCCGTGAGCAAAACGCTCTTGAAGAATTCACCCGCTCTCGTGGTGAAGACGTTGCCAACAGTAATCGGAATGCTCAGCATTCCGCTGATAGTGCATCCCATTGATAATATGGTTGAACGCCTAATGGATGCCACCTACAGGAAGATTGTGCGATAAATAACTAAATGACTGAACCGCCTGCTCACGATTGGTGCTACTCTTGTATTGTTAATTTCGGCATTCCCAAAATTCAAAATGCTAGATTCTAAGTGCAATTGAATAATATTTTGATAGAAGAGCCTTTCGTGTTTCGTATTTACAGAGGAATTTATTGCACCAATCACAACTCTACGCGCATTACAAAAATAGTTTGTGGCATGGGGGTTGGGAGTTTATATATATATATATATTATTATGTTAAGTACTTGGAGCATATATAGGCAATGTGGGCAGAGGTCTAATAGTAGCCATCCTCATCATCCGAGTCTATCAGGTAGGGGCTGTCGAGGGCGCCCAGTCCAGCAGCCACACCGCCCTCATTGGCAGTGGATAGCTTTGTGCGCAGCATGTGACCCGCCTGGTAGTTGTGGTAAATGTGCTCCGCATCGCCAATGATGACACCAAATATGCCCAGCTCGGACACCATGTCGACAATCTGGGGCGGCATATCACTGCCCGGACGTATCATATAGCCCTGCGACAACGGCGGATGTATCAGATCCATCAATATCCATGCGGAGCGCTCTACGCGCGACATGCGCTGCAAATGAAAGTAATATATATTATATAGAGTAGTGCATATTGCTGAGATGCCTATGGCTGGCTCACCTTGAGAGCATCGGGAATGTCCAAGCCGTAAACATTGTTGCCGCCACCTTCGCGCTGCGGCTTAAGCACAAACTTCTCTGGCGTGCGCATTGCCATTTCATAGTTGGCATTGCCCACTTCATTGTCATCCATGGAGTAGAGGCCGGTAAAGATTTTGCCGACAGCCTTCATCTCATCCGGATCGTTGATGAAACGCTGCAGCACCGCTGGCTGTGCCAGTGCCTGCTGCACCTTCTTGGTGCCAGCCAAATGATATTGAATCGATGGACATTTGATGGCCAACGATGTCTCCATCAGATATCTGGCATCCCATTCACCCTGCGTGGGATAGTGACCCGGCTCATAGCCGGCACGGAAATAGATAACAGCCACCTCAGTGTTGCCGCTGCAGAAGGAAGAGATTATAGTGAGAATTTATCTGATTGAGGATTATGCAGTTAATACGCACAGCAGCAGCTCCTTGCTCTGGCCCAGCTTGCCCTCGGTGTGCACCTCGCTGAGGGTGCGACGCAGCACTTTGATGTGCGGATATTTCTCACGGATGTAGAACTCGTGGAAGCGCTGATCGCAAATGTTATACGAAATGTCCTCGATGATGAACAGGATGACTGATTTGGGCTTGGCATAGATATCCCAGGCCTTCACCATGCCATCGCAAAGGCCAGCCAATGCCTCGTTTTTGGGCATCTAAAGAGAGAGAGAGAGAGAGAAAGAGATGCAGTTTGTATAGTGTATAAGAGAGAGAGAAAGAGAGAGAGAGAGTATAAGGCTTTTGCAGGTACGATACTCACTCGCTGAAGCTTCTCGGCATGTCCCAATTCTCGCAGGACGAAGCTGTTGGCAGGTCGAAATAGTGGAAAAACGCAAGATTAGTAAAACTTTTACACTTAGCAACAAAAAAAAATAATAGAAAAAAAATTCCAAAACTAATTCAAAACAAAGAGATTACAATAACAAACAAACGAGAGAAAAAAAAATTGTTATTAGTTAGAGTAGGGGGTAGGTGGGTGGGGGAGGGTTATATACAATACGAGCAGTAAGTCATAGCAGGCAAAAATATACAGAGCGGGTATTACGATTTGGGGGGTGCGGGTTTTCAGTTAGGTAAACAGATTTGGAGTAGCATCTCAAAGCTCAAGTTAAAGCCATAACCAAAAGCTAAACAGTGTTGGTGCGCGTGTGTGTTTGTGTGTGTGTGTGTAGAAGAGTGTTAAGAATGTGGGGAGGGGAGAGAAAGAGAGAGTAAGAAGAGTAAGTTCAGCGGATGAGCGAGAGCGACAAAGAAAGAGAGAGAGAGAGAGAGAGAGAGGGGGGTAGGGAGGGTGCAAGTGCATGCCATTTACAGTTTGATGAGTGGGCGCGACCTTCAAGTGGTTTGTAATTACAGATGAGTGGGCGGCGTTGGGGTGGAGTTGATTGATTGATTCAATTGCGTGCTATTTAGTATATTTTTAAATATGCGTGTAAGTGTGAGTATTTCTGTGTGTGTGTGTGTGTGTGTGTGTGAGTACACTCGAAGCCTGTCTCAAATTGTGTTATTTGAAATTTGAAACAGACTCTCAACTTGAATCATACTAGAAAAAAGGTGTAAATTTAATACTAAAAAATGTGAGCTGTACATGAGAAAGAAATTGAGAAATAGTGTATGTATGTGTGTTTGTGTGTGTGTGTGTATGTGTGTAAGAGAGAGAGAGAGAGAGAGAGAGAGAGAAGAGCGCATAATACTTTTGCAGAGGCACCAAGTGTGTAGCAATGCCACCGAAACTGGAGGCAATCGTGTTGATTTCAACCTGCTTTATTGTACAGCCCTCGTACACGTGAGCCAAATAGTCAGAACGTAATAGACCGACGCTATAAGCCTGCAATTATGATCGTTATATATTATATATATATATTTAGAAAGAGAGATGTTTTGTGTGTAAAATACAGTGACTGCTGAAACAAGTTAGACAGCAGCCGCCCTTAGCCTAAGCTAAACTAAGCTAAATATGTATGTATGCACATATGTCTGTTAAACGGTAAACGACAAAAAAAAATTAAAAACGCCAAAATTATAATAAATATATGTATGTGTATTGTATGTTCAGTTTAAAGTATTGAAAATATACTAAAGGTACTGAGATTTGAGTGGGCAACACTCAACACAGGCGTCGAGTGTGTGTGTGAGACAGAGAGAGAGAGAGAGAGATAGAGAGGGAGAAATGAAAGCGAAAGCAATGGATATCGATGCAATTTATCGGTTTTCGATTGTTAAATTCATGTATCAATGTTTAAATGTCTGGCGAAGCGCAAGCGCCAGGCTAGCTTTAAGCAGATATTTAATGTTCATTATCAAGTGTGTGTGACATGTGTGTGTGTGTGAGTGTATGTGTGTGTGCTTGAAGAATGTTTTATGATCATAGATCAAACACACAAACACATAAAAATATGGTACATGCCAGACTCGGCAAACACATGTACACAAATATTTAAAATGTTTTTATTTTATTGCACTTTCTAGAGAATTACCTTCATACATACATATGTGTGTATCGAGTTGCCTTCTGACTACGTTCATTTTTGCCTGTTGTCGCTATTGTTACTATTCTTGAATACCGCAAATCGCTTACAGCGAAATGATCAGTATATAAACACAGAAACCTGAGCGCGACTCACTGCGTGATTTATGACTGTAGTGGTGTGCATATGTATGTATGTGTGTATGTAACTCATTTGAGTTCTAGTGTTTTTGCTTGTTCTGTTTCAGTCGCTAACTGGCTGACACATAGCGATAAGACGCAGCTGATTCAATGACACAGCAAATTTAATCATTTATGCATGTGTATTAATAGTATCACATATTTGTAATTGTAGAATAAAAAAGTTCGAGCGACAGCAACACGCGAAGAGAAAGGGACAGTCAAAAGTTGAAAGAAAATTATAAGTGATAGAAAAAAAGCACAACCTTAACGCTGTCCATGTGTGTGTGTGTATGCGAAATCAATCATCATACACATGAACACATGTATATGTATATGTATCTATAAATGTATTTATAATGTGTGTGTGGGAGTGTGTGTGTGTAACAGAGCTGTTAGATTAAGTAGAAGAGAAAGCATTGCAAGCTCGACAGGCAAAGCATGGCATAGACAAAGCGAGACGGGGAGTGGGCAGGGCTGAGACGGAGTGGACGAGCAGGCAGCGGTCGGTAGGCATTGGACACTGGGCGATGTTAAAGGGGCGGGACCGGGCATATTTAATATCTTTTTCAACAAGCAAACTAACAACTACGGATAACATATTTCAAGGACTCAAAAACAAATTGGTTTATATATATGTATATACATATATAAGTATATATGTATACGTATAGATAAGGAAAAAAGATAAGTAAATCGTATATTAATTGAAAGAATAATAAAAAGCTGTACATAAATCAAATGGACATTATATTGAAAACAGCCAGGATACAAAAAAAAACTCACACACACACACACACACACACATACATACATACAAATCCAAAAAACAAACGCACACACACAGAGTTATGCGTGCATACAAATTTTATTGTATGCATGTACATATATTTATATACATAGAGAAAGTAACTGTAAGCATGCAGAGTTAATTTTTGTTTGTCACTAGAATATACCCTTTAAAATACCCGATTCGATTTTAGTTATGCTTAATTCAAAATGAATCATTAATAGAAAAAATGATCATAGAAATTGCCTTTTCTGGTGAAATAATCAGTTGTTCAGTTTATTCTAGACGTTCTGGTTTATGCTATCTTGCGATTAAGAGCCTAACAACAATAAACAATTTACGTTACTTTCCAGAACGTAGGCTCTATGACCTTCAATGTTTTGGCATAATTACATATATTTATCAGATAGTAAATTGAGTATTTTTTTTTTTTTTTTTTTGTATGTTAATGGCTACCATAACGGTTGCCTACTTTTCTACAGGGTATTTTTCAAGATTAATTGCATATTTGCACTTGCACCGTTATATTTGGCTTAAGGTTACTTTGTCATGTATGTGTGTGTGTGTGTGTATGTGAGCTTAAGTGTAAGTATGCAGGTGTGTGTGTTCGTTTGTGTGGGGATGGCTTTGGTTAGACTTCAGAATATACAAGGCAATGCAAGTGTATATATGAGAGAGAGAGGGATATATTTATATAGGTAGAGAGAAAAGATCGTGAAAGAGAGACAGAGAGAGAGAGAGAGAGACAGACAGCACCTTTGTATGGTTTTACTTGCTGGTCCCAAATGGCCAAAACCCGATGCTATCGTATTGATCTCAACTTGTTTCCAGCAGCAATAGGCCGATGAGGAGCTAACGCTTCGCTGAATGCCCGACTTGGTGGTGGGCTTTCCCTTTTCCGCCTTCGTGTTTGCCTTTGTGTCCGCCGCTAGCTGTTTCTCCTCCTGCCCGTCCTCCGTATCATTGCCAGCGCCAGCGCTCGAGCTCATGTCCAATAGAGGCGATAGCTCCGGGCAGCGGGACTCCAGCATCAGATCGCTGCGCAGCATGCCCAATGAAATGCGCTTTGGTGGCGAATGGATGTGAGCGCAAGTGTATGTGTGGGTGTGTAGGTGTATATGTGTATATGTGTAAGTATAAGTGTTATAAGGAGTGTGTGTGCGAGTTGAATATGTAAATCGGTATACGAAACACGATAACGATTACGATAAAACGAGCAACACACACCATTCGTTTGTGATATTTTGGTTGGATTTTCGGAATCGGTTGTTCGGTTCGATTCAAATTTTGATTGATGCGCAATTTGTTAGATTTCATTGGGATTCGATTTTATTCGATATCGATATCGATTTTTTGATTTGGGTTTTGGTTGTTTTTTCGGTCGGTTTGAAACGAGGAAAGCAGAAAATGTCAAATCAATGCGTGAGTAAATTAAATTTATTTTTATTTTCTTTTGTATTTCTTTTCTTTTTTGAATAGATAAACGTAAAGCTGGACATATCAACAGCGACAACAACAATAACAACAACAACAACAACGCAACATAAGGAGCAGCACCACAAAAAAAGAAAAGAAATTAAGAGGGAGAGAGAGAGAGAGAGTAGACGAAAAGAAAGTAAAAAAGGAACTAGATCAATTTTGGAAGTATTTAAAGATTTTCTTTTTTTGTGATCAATTATCAGTCTCGATAAACAGCAGCAATAGCGGCAATAGCAGCAGCAACAGCAGCAGTGATGCCATGTGCTCAATTTGTCCAGGATGTGCGCATAAGTCATGTGGCAACGGTTGAGATTAGCTGTTGAGCCGATGGGGCTACACTGGCTATACGATTTATAATATGGAGATAAGATAATGGGATATGGAGCTAAAGAGCAACAGAAACAGAAACAGACATATGTATATATATATAGAAGGAGTGATTGGGGGTGTTCGGGTGTTGGAGGTGTGGCGCGGTAGAGCAATAGACAGACATTAATCTCTTTAGCTGTTCACCCAAAATACCTGCTCTAGCCGCCTAGTCCCTAAAGCTGAATGGATAAATGCCTGTGACAATGGGGTGCTGACAATGGGCATGGATGTGGGTGTGTGAGGGGTGTACGTGTATGATGGGTGTGGGTTGGGTGTGGGTGTGAGTGCGAGTGGGCGTAACTGATGACGAACAACATGTCTCACCTGGGTAAAGCCGTGGGCTAGCACCTTGCGGTAAATATTAAACAAATTTGCGGTAAACTCATCCACTTTAATTGTCTCCGCCAATGTCGTGGTAATGAACTCTTCATCGTGCGCAACATTGTGCATTAATCGATTAATTATCGGCTGCAGCATGACTGCCTTCTCGAATTCCTTGCGTGGAAAGGACGACGGCACCAACACAAAAGGCGCAAACTGAAAGGAGACCGAGATGGAGTCGTTTTTGTATATATTTGACACACTGCATATGTCATCTAGCTGGAGCGGCACTCACATTCAGAGAATCCGGACTGAAGCTGGTTTTGGAACGCATTGCGGCGCCATGCATGATCGCATAGTCCTTGGCCTTGGCTGTCACCTCGATCAACTCATCCTTTTGCAGCGGCAATTTAATGCAAGCTCGCAGCACGGGCGTATTATCATCCAAAGACATGTTTTTTTTATGAAATACTTCTAGAGTTAATTAAATTGAGTTGGTGTGGCAATTGCGGCTGGATTCTTTTATCGTCTGCGTCAGCTGTTGTTGCAAATGTCACGCCGTGCGATCTTCACTTTGACTACTTGTTGCATGCGCGCCGCTGTATATACTGTACGCGAAACTTGTGATAGATGTCGGAGGCGCTTCCTCAATGTTCAGAATGTTATGGAAATTGAACGTCACGAAACACTTCAGCACCACGGCACAGTCGATTTACGATAGACTTTTTCTTCTCTTCTCTTCTCTTTATTCTAATGGCGAGTCGGCTCTGTTAAGCGCGTGGAGTGCTCCTCTGTTAACGTGCGGCGCCTTACTATTAACATGACCGACCAACCAATATAAGGCTAGTCTGCACTGTTAAAGGTTGCGACTTGTGTTAACATCGATTTCGCCGCGTTACAACGCAACAATTTCGATATTGGACTGTTGAGAAAAAAAGACACCGATATTTTTTTATCTTTTTTTTTCTCTTACTAACAATAAATTTAAAATACAACTGTATTCATTTTTCTGTCACTTTGATTGAACAACACAATTCATATATCCTTTTACACATATTTTGAAGTGTATATGTATATGAAAATAAATATAATTTTTAAATAGAGTATTTTCTTATGGCTTGCGCTTGGGAACCGTTATTGAACTAACATAACAGCTGATGCGGTTAAAATAGAATTCAAATCGATAATCATTAAGTGGTTCTGCATGCAATTATATTATCGAATTTGAATTACACGATATTTGGCGCTCTCTATAAAATTCATGCATCCTCAGCAGGCCTTGAAATAAACTTGATTCGGGTTTGCTACAAGTGACTTACCAATTCGTTTTCAGGTCTGACAGCTAATTGATTTCGTCCTGTCACGAGCTGTTTAATTTGCAAATTAAAATTTTAATCCTTATAAAATCTTGTTTTGTTCTTTAACGTTTTTAACGACGAGAAGTCAAGCAACGTATTTAATAAATAACACAAAATGCCACGCGGAAAATTCTTAAACCACAAGGGCCGCTGCCGCCAATTTACCCCAGTCGAGCAGCTGCAGCGCGAACAAGAGCTGGAAGTTTGCATGGCATCGCATATCAACAAACTGTCCGAGAGCATGAGCAGCAGCACTGACGGGACCAACGATGGTGACAGCAGCAGCGAGTTCGGCAATGATTCAACCTACGCGCTGGGCAATGCCATTGGCAAGGACAACTATAGCTATAAGAGCAGTAACAGCAGTGGTAATGGCCATGGCAATGGTCATCGCAATGGCTTATCGAAGGCTCGCAAATTGGGCTGCGCTGTTGAAGGGCTAATTGAAATCTCGAATCCAAATCGCCCCATTAAGAAGTCGCAAAAGCTGGCCCTATTTTGCGAAGATGCACAACGCAAGCCAATTGCGGATCCAACGCTGGAGAAGCGTCGACGTGAGCGCAACAGGGAGAAGTCGCGCTCCAGTTCGAAGCAGGAGACGAATGGCGAGGCCAATGCCGATCTCGCTCGCCTCGCGCTCGTCCGCAAGAAGCGCGAAGCGGCTGCCGAGCTGCGCTTGGCTGCCAAGCGTGAGAGCAACGGCAGCTTTCATAATTTCGATGGGGAGACGTCATCCACATCCAAGTCGGATATATCCGTCAAGAAGAAGAGCAACAAGCACAAGTCGCTTGGCACGAGCCGTGCCAGCACTGATTTCCTGAAGAAGTCCGGCACCGAAGAGCCAAATGGTAAATTTGTAAGGAGCCGCAATGGTAGCAAACGAAATGTCAGCATGAAAGTCTAAGCAAACAGATGAGACTTTAAACAATATATATATATATATAAATATATATGTGATATAAAATCAAAGTAGGCTAGCTCAGAATTGTTGAGGACAATACATCATACAATAATATATTATATATGTGTATAGCTTAGCCTTCAGTCATTTCGATTTCATTTCACGTTTATTTCGATTTGTAAATTTTGAGTTACCTACACGAATAAAACATTTAAAAACTATAACAAAATTATATTGTATTCAAACTTTTGCCATTGCAGGCTAGCCGTTTGATGGTGGATCCAATCAAGTTTGTATGTATGTATGTATAATATATAGCTGAATAAATCACAATTGTGCATTAATTGCATTTGAAAAGAACAAATGCAGTCAAAGCACAAATCGCGCGCCACCACATTTCGATAGGCATGCATGCATGCACGCACGTTAGCCAACACTTGTTGTTTCTTGTGACTGCCGATACTTGCGAGTACACAATGCAGCTCTGGCCAGTTCGCTGCCTGCGTCTGCTTGCCTGCATATATGCCGGTGTGTCATCACTAAACTGTCTTTCACAAGTTGCAGCAGCAGCAGCAGCAACAGCAATATATGAGAAGCAGCCAGTTGGAGGAGTACGAACTTTGCTAAAAAAAAAAAAGACATATAGAAAATTATCATAATTCAGAATGGAAGGCAAGCCATTAAAACGTATGCGCTCCGAGGACGATGATAGCAACAATAATGTGACTCAAACCAAGGTCTGGGTAAATGAGAAAATGAACGATGCTTGCGATCCTGATAAGATGAAGGCGGTGCATGGTATGTAGACAACAAAAGTTTTTGTTTTCTCTTCTTTTTTGACAGGCCCACACACACACCCACACTTTCTGCAGAGAAAACAACGAAAATGCTATTTAAGGCAGCCGCCAACGTCGATGCCAAGAAAGATGAGCCAGTGGCGGAGTCAAGTGCACCGGCACCAGTTCCCGTTCGTCCAGTCAATTTGTGTGAGCAATATCAGCTGATTGGCGATGGCAACATAATACTGCGCGACATGAATCCGGATGTCGCCAATCCGGGGCTGGAGCGCCGTATATCAACATGTTGCCAGCGCCCGACCCTAATCCGTGGCACCTGCGTCAATTGTACATTCGATTTGTGCGAAGAATGCGGCTACTCGTGCGTGGAATGCAGTCAGTTTATATGCCGCACCTGTGTCACCCTGTTGTAAGTGCACCCGATTGCCATAAATGTCAATTAATAACAATAACAATAATAATAATAATTAACATTTGCAGTGGCAATCGTCCTGAGGAAGCCGAGCATCCGTTATGTGAAGTCTGTCAAATGTTCGTGGCCTAAGTGATGCGTGTGTGCACAGACACACACACACACACACACAAACACACACAGTCACACGCTCATACACGTACGCACACGCAGGCAGGTGCAAACAAAAGATAAATATAATAATAAAAAGAAAAATGCATTATAAATGAAAGCTAGTACAAATCAAACTAAGTAGGCAACATTACCCATTTGAGCTGCTCGGCTAGCTGCCGTGATTGGCTGAAAGAAAATAAACATAAATTATTCGAGCGGCGCAGTTCGAGCTGAAATTCAAATTTACTCACAAAAATATAACTAATTTTATGAAAATTATTACTCTAATGCTGAATACACACATTAATTGTAAGAGCAGGCAGATCCGCCACTCGCCGAGGCATTGTGATGTGATGGGGGCGGAAGGGACTTAACATATATATGTATATATCCACACTCGCATTGATCGAAATCAAATTTATAAGATCATACAAAAATAAAGTTTTAATTAAATTTATTCTTTATAATATATATATATATATAAAAAACACTTGAATTCCTTCTCGCTCTCTCTCTCTCTTTCTCTTTATATTTGTCTCCCTCTCGCGCCTTACACCTTGCCGCGGAACTTGTGATACTTGTCGTGCTCCTTCATGAGGCTCTTGTAGAGTCCTGCGCCCGCCTCGCTGCTGCAGCGCAGTATAAAGTGACCCGAGCGATGATCACAGATCGAGATTAGCTCGTGACAAAAGCGATCCAAATGCACTTTGACCTGGTTCAAAAGAGGATTAGGCACAGCTCATAAGAATACTTGGCTAACCAGTTAGAGTTACCTGCTCGAAGAGCGTCGTGGGCCGCTCGGTGTTTATCATTTGCCTAATGGTGAAGATGAGCAGGAACGGCGCCACACGCTTCATGGCCAAGGCCTGTGAGCTCGCTGCAATGTCCGCCATGAGCGTCACCAGCTTGAGCGCCAGTTCGCCCAGGCCGTTCAGTTCCTCTTCCGTCAGGCTCTGCGCCTGCTTGCGCTCGCTGCGATAGCAGACAATCGACTGCACCAGATCCTGGCAGAGGGCGATCAGCTGTGCGGCGCGATCCGACATGAGCGTGGCATGCTGCCGCAGCAGCAGCAAACAGTTCTCGGAGAGCAGCGCGTGCAGCTGACGGAAGTCCGTCCAGCTGCCGCCGGCCGTAATGAAGCGCTTGATATTCAGGTACAACATGCTGGCCAGCATCGAGTCGAGAGTTTCGCCCGTCAGCGGCACAGTGCGGTTGCCGGCCAAGGCACGCTGGGCCTCCAGCAGGCGCACCACATGACTGCAGTAGGTGGCATCGGTCAGCGCAGGCAGACGCAGGCACACATTGCCGCTGATCAGCTCAAAGTGCTCATTGAGCATCTGAGAGAGAGAGAGAGAGAGATTAGATCAAATCCAAAATCTAGCCTAAGGCGAGGCGCTCTTACCGCTCCCTTGATGCTGCTCAGCGAGCATTTGGCAAAGAGCGTCACGAGGACGAGCACATTTTGCAGGCTCGTGTGCTGTGCCGGCGTCTCTGGTCGCTGCATCTCGTCCAGCTGCTGGGCCAGTCCGCGCAACAGCAGCAGAAAGTCCTCATTCGTCTTGTAGCCAATGATCAGCTTGACCGCGGGCTCAATGCTGGCCATCTCCAGCGCCGAGCTGGCCGCAATATCCGCATTCAATTGCCGCCAGTAGCTGTCCAGCACAAACTCAATCTCGTCCTGATCCAAATGCAGCAGCTGGCGATGCGTCAAGGCCACATTCAGCAGGCGTATGGCATGCGCATTGCGATAGTCCAGCTGCGGGGAGAGCGAGAGAGCAAAGATGGGACATTAAATATGAAGAACTAGCGAAGCTACTCTCAGCGCTGCCTACCGAATGTCCTATGTAAATTTTTGATATGCGCCTAAAGTTCTCGTCGATGGGCTGCACAGCTGGCTCCGTGGTCGCAGCGGCAGTCTCCTTCTGCTGCTTGGCGGCGCGATTGATGCAGCTGCTCGCATAGATGGCATAGCCACTGAGGGTCTGCTGCACGAACTCCTTGTAGCTGGCGGGCGACTTTTTGCGCGAGCGAAATGTGTGCGCGACAAACTGGCCATAGATCTCGAGCAGCGGCTGCAGGTGACACTGCATGCGACGCGCCAGCAGGCCGGTGCCACTGGCCAGCGTCTCGATGGCCAGCAGCAGCAGGCGGCAATGCGAGGACGACAGCTTGGGCAGCTCATCGCGAAAGAGCTCAGCGCAGCTGGCCAGAAAGAGATCGCTGTCGGGCGTCAGGCGACGTATGCAGCGGCCAAAGAACATCTCATAGAAACGCCAGGCCACGGAGCTGGCCTCGATCTCAGCGAGCGGCACCAGCTGCATGAGCTGCGCCAGCTGCGGCAAATGGCTGCACAGCGCCAAAGGCTGGCCAAAGTGCAAAAGATCTAAAAGGCGAGAGCGAGAGAGACGGAGAATGTTTACCCATTATATGCGGAGAGAGTATGACTTGGAGGACTCACCGATGAGCTGGTCGAGCAGCTGATTGGACTGCGGCAGCAGCTGGGCCAGGCGCACGTCATGGTAGAGCGTAAGCATGAGCAGCCATAGGCGCAGCTTGATGCTGTTCTGCAGCTGTGCTAGAGGCAGCTGCTGCAGTGCATCGATTAGCTCCTGGGTGGCTGCAGCTGGCAGCTGTGCGGGCGGCCGTGCGGGCGACTGTGCGCTGGCGCAGCTCTCGCGCAGTCTTAGCGCCAGGGCTGCCTCATCGTCCGCCTGCGGCAGCTGCTTGGCCAGCAGGCAGCCCTGGATCTTGGCCAGCTTCAAGCTGTCAGCGAATTGCTGCAAGAGCCGCATAGCCAGCAGCTCCACGCACTCGGCATCCTCCAGAAGATTGGGCAACGGCTGCTGCTGCACTCGTATTTCCTTTTGGGCACGCGTCAAGTGACTGAAGAGCTGCTGCGGCAGCAGCTCCACCAAGGCATCCGGACAGGGCTCCAGCCGCTGATTGGGCAAGAGCAGCCAGCCGGACTGTGTCAGCTGCAGCTCGAGCCGCTGCAAGCGCTGCCGGCACAGCGTTTTGCCAAATTTATGCACGCGCTGCTCTATCAGCTTCCACTCGTCGCTGGTGAGAAAGCGCCGCAGCTGCGGCAACTCCGGCTCCGATTGCGGCGGCCCAAAGCCGTCCGGCCGATAGTAGCTCAAGAGCAGATCGAAGTTATTCGCGCGCTCCACACACTCGAGGAAGACGTTCATGGTGCGTCGATTGTGCTCCAGCGCGAGCAAATATCGTCCAAATTGCTGCAGTACTTCACTCGTGTGCTTGCGCTGCAGCTCCAGCTCGGCATGGTGCTGCTGCATGTGCTCCGCCAGCCGGCAGCCGAGCAAATACTGCGAGAGCAGCGTCGCCTGCAGCTCGATGGCAAAACTGAGATTGCCCGGCAGGACGGCATTGCTGCTGGGCTCGAGCAGCTCCGCGAAGCTGTGCAACAGACTCTTCCAGATCACAATCGATGGCTTGGACATGAGCTGGCTGACCAGCCGACTGAACGCGGCGCCCACCGTTGAGCTCGGCCAGGTCTGCGCCAAGGCATCTGTGCTGTGGCTAATTGTCTCTGAATGCGCATTGGAATAGGATTTGATCAGGATCTTCATATAGGCATCCACATGCTGCTCCCGCTCCGTTGTCTCCTTGGGCTCCACGCGACTGCGCTTGCCCGCCTCCCAATTGGGCAGCTCGAATTGGTGCAGCCATTCGCGCAGCGATTTCAGCAGATGCATAACAAAGCGCTCGGTGCGGCTCATGCGTCGGCACATGTCCAGCAGCAGGACGAGATATTCGGAATAGAGCTGCAGCTCCAGATCGTTGCATTTGACCGAGCACATCATCCAAATGGTAAACTGATAGGCATTCGGCTCCACCAGCAACGGATTGAGACGCAACGCCGCACAGAGCAGCCGCAACACATTGCCCAGATGCTGATGTCGATTGTTGCTCACGAGATTCACCAGGTGATCGCAGACATAGGTGATGCCCTTTTTGGCGAGCTCGTCGGGGAATGTCAGCTGGATGTTGTGGCGACGCATTGCGTCCAGTGCGTGTGTGGTCAATATTAGAGCCATGGAGCTATCCTTCGACTTGACCTCGACCTCACTGTCTTTCTGTCCATCCGTCATCTGGCCTGCCGGTCTATAACTCAATATGACACTTATCAATTCATACAGTTTGGTCGGATCGTAGCGATGGTTGAGCAGCGCACATTCCAGTGTTAGCAAATGCACATGCAACGGCTGCTCGGACATTAGCAGAATATCTTCCTCTATGTTCAGATGCTCCGTCAGCTGCAGCTCGAGCGCGGCCAACTGCTCGAAGCAGCAGAAGCCGTGCTCACGCAGCTGCAGCACTAGCTGGCATAGCGGCTGCTGTGCTCCACTCACAAAGGCCTTGTGCAGGCGCTCATGATGCTGGGCACGCTGCACATAGTCGCGCAGCTGCTGCAGCACCGGCAGCATGAAGTCCGCATGCCGTGGCTCTGGCTCATTTGCATTCGCAATCAGCAGCAGTTGTCGCTCGTAGCAGCTGAAGAGTATGCCATAGCTGCGCATCACCAGATCGTAGTCGGCACGCAGTGCATCCTGCACCAGCTCAAAGTTGAGCAGACATTGCAGCACCATTGGGTATGACTTGGCCTCGGCTGGAGCTGTTTTGTCGATGCATTGCAAGATCGTCTCAATTAGCGCCGACTTTGTGGCCACACTCACCAGACCCGGCTGAGCACGCAGGCTGAACAGTTGCTGCAGCTGCTCCACTGGGAGTTCGGCCTCCTCGGCGAGCGTCTCTGCGAGCCATTTGCAAATAACTTCGTGTTTGTTTATGTACACAAAGTCCAGTGATTGCCATACTTTAATACCGAATTCCAAGCGTGCTGTGTACGCTTTGCTCTTCTCTTGCAGCCATATTCGCAATTCTGCAATGTTTTATTTAATAATAATAGTTTGTTATTTATTAGAAACACGCAACTTACCGTCACCTATATCCATGTTGCAAATGCAAACTTCGATAACAGTTGCGTTTGCCGCACGTGTTGAGCCTGCTGACACTTATCGATTAACACTGTGCAATAGTGTTGCGTAAGTCTGTAAAACGACACAATCGACAAGGTAGTGCAAATAAAGCAAATTGTTTCTATTATTCTATATCTAATTATATATTTATTTATATTTAATTACTTATAAAAATTATGTATTGCAAATAAAGAGAATAAATTGTTTCTATTATTCTATTGAAAATTAGTTTATCCATTAAATATATAAAATTAAGTAATTAATATAAACAATCATTATTATGAATATACATGATAATTTATGTTATTTATGTTCACAGTGCGCGATGTCGTCACAAGTCTCTATCGATAACTTCGATAGCTGAGTGTTATCTTTCAAGTGTTGTTAATATGCTCGCGATCAGCTGTTTTAGTTGTTTTAGTGGACCATTTGTATGGGGGTCAAAATTCATAAGGTTTTTTTTTGTGACTTTTACACATAATATTATAACTTATAAATGAATGGTGGTCTTATTAAATTCATAGCTGACTGTATGAATTCTTTGTATATAAAATAGTATAAAATTGCATAAAAACAATGTTGTTGAACTGCACCAGAGTGAGGCACATGTGCACAACATTACGAATTACACAAATACCCAGCGCCGTACCCAGACTCCCCATCAGCTCGTCTAGCATACATAACTTTCTACTTAGGCGGCAGCATCATAACTATCATCTGTATAACATTCGACCACCTGCTGGGCGACAGCTGCTTGGCTCGCCCTCCTCCTCCTTGTCGGCAGTTGCCTGTGCTGGTGCGGGCGTCCGCTCATCCAGATGGACGGCCCGTTTGCTCAACGTACGGCGATGCATGAGCAGCAAAGAGGTCAAGCTGGCGGCACCCAAAGTGGGCTCCGTCCTTAAGAACGCCAAATTCGAGTCCTCACGCCTCATCTGTATGCTGAAGGAAGAAAAGTGGGTGCTCCTAAGTACGGAACGCCATCATTCGATCTATGCCAATGAGACACGCTTTCACGATTAGATCTATTTCATTGCAGTGGGACTGGCTTGCTTGGTCATCTCCTCGACCATCACCATGAGCGTACCCTACTTCCTGGGCAAGGTCATTGACATAGTGTTCAACAAGGATGGCATGGATGAATCGGCCGTAAACGCTTTGCACGACTACTCCAAGATGCTCTTCGGCATATTCATCATTGGCGGCCTGGCCAACTTCTCCCGCGTCTACCTCTTTGGCTCCGCAGGTGAGCGCGCGGCTCCATTCGACTTTCTCTCTCCCTCTCAATTTATGCTTTCGCCGCACAGCCTTGCGCATTGTGCGCCGACTGCGCTCCAATTTGTATCGATCGATGCTGATGCAGGAGGTATCCTGGTTCGATACGCGCGGCACCGGTGAGCTCATCAACCGCTTGAGCAACGACACATACTTCGTGGGCACCTCGCTTAGTCAGAATATATCCGACGGCATTCGCTCGCTGGCCATGGTCAGCGTTGGCTCCGTCATGATGGTGTGTGCAGTGCTTTGATTTAATCTACAGCGCATATCAATCTGCTCTCTCACTCTACAGGTCTACACGTCGGCCAAGCTGGCGCTGGTCAGCGCTTTGGTTGTGCCCGCGATGGCTGGCATTGCCATCGTCTATGGCCGTTATGTGCGTCGCATAACCAAAACCGAGCTGGATAAATTCGCGGACGTGATGAAGCATGCCGAGGAGCGTTTCGGTAATGTGCGCACCGTCAAGGTGTTCGGTCGCGAGCACGACGAGTGCGCCGAGTACGACAAGAAGCTGGATGAAGCCATCTCGATCGGCTACAAGGAGACACGGGCTAGATCCGTATTCTTTGGCCTGGTGAGCTCAACTGAATGGCAAAACTCCGTTTGAAATCGCAGCTTAGATCAGTTTTCTTTCATATGCAGACCGGCTTCTCGGGCAACGTGGTCATCATATCGGTGCTCTACTATGGCGGCACTCTGGTGCTCAACGAGGAGCTCTCGATTGGCGCGATGACCTCGTTTATGCTCTATGCCGGCTACTCAGCTGTCGCCATGAACGGCCTGTCCAACTTTTACAGTCAGCTCAACAAGGGGATTGGCGCTTCGCAGCGCATTTGGGAGATCATGGATAGGAAGTATGCGATGCCCATTGACAAGGGCATTGTGCCCACGACCAAGACAATCGGCGAAATTGATTTTCGCAATATTACCTTCGCCTATCCGTCGCGCATCGAGAGCAAAGTGCTATCGAACTTCTCGCTTAACCTGATGCCAAATCAGACGACCGCCCTGGTGGGTCGCTCCGGGTCGGGTAAATCGACGACGGCAATGCTCCTGATGCGTCTCTATGATCCACAGCAAGGTGCTGTCTACCTGGATGGCGTCGATTTGAAGACGCTGAATCCACATTGGCTGCGCCAACATGTGAGCGCTGTTAGCCAGGAGCCGGTACTCTTCTCTGGCTCCATACGCTCGAACATACTCTACGGACTGCATCCGGGCAAGCTGCCCGATGAGGAGCTGCTCCAAAAAGTAATCAACGACTCAAATGTCAGCGAGTTCGTCCGCCATCTGCCCGATGGCCTCGACACCGTTGTGGGTCAAAGAGGGATCCTCCTAAGTGGCGGACAAAAGCAGCGCGTGGCCATTGCCAGGGCACTCATCAAGGTATTCCTAAATATATATCTGCATCAATATTGATTTTCTGATCAACTTCGGTGTTTTAGAATCCCACCATACTCATCCTGGATGAGGCAACAAGTGCGCTGGATTCCGTTTCGGAGCAGTTGGTGCAGACGGCACTGGATAAGCTTATCCGCGGACGCACTGTGATTACTATTGCCCATCGTCTGAGCACAATACATCAAGCACACAAAATAGCTGTCATTGATGAGGGGCGTGTCGTGGAGGAGGGCACCTTTCAGGAACTGATCGGCAGGCCAAACGGCGTCTTCAAGGAGCTGGTATCCAAGCAAGCATTTGGGGGCAAGCATTAATTTATAAAACGGCGCTAACGGTGCACCAGGTGTTCATATATCTATATACATACAAACATGTAGTTGTATTTTGCAAGACGGGACAAATTTACAAAGGATTGTTATTTTTAAAAGAGAAAAGACGGAACAAAACGTATTGATTGATGTGTTCGGTTCTATTATTCTATTATTAGTGGTAGATTTGGTTGTCGCTAGAGAAATGTTGTAACAGGCAAATTTTAAATGTTAAAGTTAATTAATCTTAAGTAAATAAATGGACAAATTGTACATTAAGTTTCACGTGTGCCTTAAACATTTTGAATGTGTTTTTAATTTGGCGGTATAAGCAAGCGTTGCCAGCTCGTTGAGCTTCGATCGGCTGACTGCGTGAATTGCTGTATATATATTTTTTCTTCTTTATAAATTAATAATAAAGAAAGTTAAACGTTATAAATTTAACTTTAATAACTAAATGCGAAATTTTTTCATTTTGTTCACATTTTAAGTGAGCTTTAAATTGATTAATTTGTCCGCTTTAAGCAGCACACCGATAAAAGACGTTGCCACCTCGTTCGATCTTGCATTGGTAAAAGAACATTCAAAATTTGTCAGCGCTGCCACCTTGCTTTCAATCAACTGATTTTTTGTTTTATAAACATTTTATTTAGTTTTTACACGTTTGATTTTTACAATTTTACATTTAGCTTAATTCTAACTAACAGGCACAAAAAATAAATGCAGCAATTCCTTTCCACAGCTCACACCACACGAGTGCATGTGTGTAGGTGTGTGTGTGTTTGTTTTTCTTTGTGTGTGTGTGTGTGTGTTGTTTGTTTACTTCATCGTAGGCATGGCCACAGCCGCCTGGGTGTGGTTGACATCGGTCTCACGCCACAACTGGGTGACGGTCTTGGTCTGTGTGTAGAACTTGATGCCCTGCTTGCCATAGAAATGATGGTCGCCGCGGAAGGAGCCGCGTGTGCCGGTGAACGAGAACATGGGCAAGGGCACGGGAATGGGCACGTTGACGCCCACCTGGCCGGCGTCGATCTCGTTGACGAACTTGCGTGCAGCAGCACCGTTGGTGGTGAAGATGGCAGTGCCATTGCCATAGGGATTGGCATTCACAATGGAGATGGCATCGTCCAGGGTGTCGGCATTAAGGATGACCAGGACGGGGCCGAAGATCTCCTCGGTGTAGCACTGCATGTTCGGCTTGACATCGGTCAAAATGGTGGGGCCCACAAAGTAGCCATCCTCAAAGCCGGGCACCGAAATCTTCCTGCCGTCGAGGATCAGCTTGGCGCCCTCCTTCACACCCGATTCGATCAGATCGTTGATGCGCTGGCGCGATGCGTCGCTGATCACCGGTCCCACATCAGTGCCGGGCACATGGCCAGCATTGACCTTCAGCTTCTGTGCACGCTCAACCAGATCGGGTATCCACTTCTGGGCCTCGCCCACAAACACGGCCGTCGACAGGGCCATGCAACGCTGTCCGGCCGCACCGAAGGCGGCGCCAGCCAGCTGATTGAGGGTGTTCTCCTTGTTGGCATCGGCGAGCACAACGCCGTGATTCTTGGCGCCCATGTTGCTCTGGACACGCTTGCCGTTCTTGCCGGCGCGCTCGTAGATGTACTTACCGGCCGTGTCGGAGCCCACAAATGAGACGGCCTTGATTTCGGGCGCATCGCAAATGAAGTTCACTGCATCGTGCTGGCCATGGATGACGTTGACCACACCGGGTGGGCAGCCGGCTTCGTTGAGCAGCTCCATCAACAGCATCGTGGCACCGGGCACGCGCTCGGAGGGCTTCAGCAACATGGTGTTGCCGGTGGTGATGGCCACGGGGAACATCCACAGTGGAATCATAGCTGGGAAGTTGAATGGAGCGATGCCGGCGGTGACACCAAGTGGCATGACCAGCGAATAGGTGTCCATGTCGCGGGCAACATTTGCCACTGTTTCGCCCATCTGCAGCGAGGGGATGCTGCAGCAGTGCTCGACAACCTGCAGACCGCGGAGCACATCACCTTCGGCATCGGCCAGAGTCTTGCCCTGCTCCAATGTGATGTTCTTGGCTAGCTCACCCATATTGGCCTTGATCAAAGCCTGCAGCTTGAACATGACCTGCTGACGTGACACCACAGACTGGCTGCTCCACGACTTGAAGGCGCGCTTGTTGGACTCCAGAGCGGTTTTCATCTCATCCGCCGTTGCCTTGGGCACGCGGGTAACCACCTTGTTGGTGGCCGGATCTTTCACATCGATCCAATCGGAGGTCTTCGACTCCACAAATTTGCCATCGATGAACAGCTTGGTTGTGGGAGCGGACGACGAGTAGCTACGCTTGGCGATCAAACGTGCCTGCAAAAGAATATATTTAAGTGTTATCGATAAGTCAATCCAAAGTGAATTTCATAATCTGCTGGACCGAGGCTGCCACATCTACCAAATGGAAAAAGTACCTCAAAGGTACAATTTCCTCACAAGAGCTGCCCATATTTTCAAGAAATAAGCTAACTTAACAACACGTCATTTGACAGATGGTACAACTAACATGTACCAGGAAATCAAGGATTGCTGTATAAATATATTTTTTATATCTTATATTGCCTCTTGTTTAAATAAGCTTATATGCTGACTATATATAAGCATAAATATATATATATATAAATATTTATAAATATATATAATTATTTTTTTTTTTTGATTGTTGGGCGCCACGTCTTCTGCATGCATAACGACTGTACCAAAATGTATCCAATATTTAATTAGTACAGCAGATAAATTCTTATGTGTTATCTGCATGAAATAAAATTTGCTTAAATCATTTTAATCAATGAATATGCAAATCACCATGGCCATAAGGAACTTTGGTCTTTTTCCAAATGAATTTTTGGATGACATAACATTCTCATTATGTCAACTATCTAGATTTCCAGAAAATTTCAAGGACATTTAATAAATATTTCGCAAAATGAACAATGGTAATAAAAAAAATTGGTACATTTCGCTGTAATCTTGGGTACCACATAATTTTGTCATGTGGCAGCCCTACATGGGAAATAGTGAACGATGAGACCATCAAGAAGTTTTCTACAATTGCAGCAAAATATTAAAGTTGCGTAAAAGGCAAATGCGCTTGCGCTCGTTGGTCAGCTTGGACCAGGCTTTACTGTATATATTTGTATGTATGTATAAATATATGTGTATTTATATGCGCGTATGCATATCTTGCAAGTGTTTTACTGCGTTACTTTAAATTCAACAGGTGAGTACGGCTTTGCCTGGCAACATGATAATGTATATGTATGTCTATATATGTACATACATATACGTATATAAGGGATAAGTGCCACGCCTTTGCTTATCAGTGGCAGCTGCCTCCCGTTGGATAGGCGTTTATTTATATGGCTTACAGTCTCATTAAAATACAATTGTATTACACACATGCATACCTAACTGTGTTTGTGTGCGTGTGGCCGTTCTGGCGTTATTGTGATCGTCGCATTATCTGAATCGCAGCAAACCAAAATTACGTAACATGTGTTTGCGCTATCAAATTGTCAGTTCTTTTTTTTTACATTTCACCGTTTCGTATGGACAATTCATGAACACAAGCACACGCACACTCACACATCGGCGAGCACATGTGCTAGAAGCTGCATGCATATGCATTGCACACACACACACACACGCACACACTCAATTGCCAGTGCACTTACAAGTGTTCACCTCCCCACCCCCAATTCGACTTTCCAGCACTGCGCAATTGTTATCGATAGTTGTTAATAGAGGATATGAAAAATGTTAAGTCTTACCTCAGCACCAATTAGACGCACAAAGGACATCTTAGCACGGGCTATGGAAATGTCAGGTCAGGGATTCTGGATAATGGAAGCTCCGGCTGGAAACGCGTGTGTTGCTGCTGCTGCTGCTGTTACTACTGCGGCTGGCCCAACCAATGGTCTCACTAGAACTGAAAGCAAAAGCTGAGGCTGTGCCAAGTTGCGGCCCCAGCGCGCGCGTGTGTGGTGTGATTGTTGATATACGACGCGACGACAGCGGGCGAAGCCGGCGAACAGTCGGTTGGTCGGTCGAACCACTTTATTAGACGACCGAGCACACAGGCGCAACTGTATATATACATGCATACGCATGTGTGTGTGTGCAGCCACGAACTTGAAATAGCAACTGTTGTTGTTTTTGCTTCTACTTTAGTTCGTTGGGGGCTCGCTAGTTATGTATGTGTAGTGTGTGTGTGTGTGGGTGTTTGTTTTTGTTTCTTTTTTCTTTTTTGCGACGCACGCACAGGCGCTTAAGTAGACGCGCACATACATACATGCATGTAAATCTATTAATTTATCATTTCATACATACATACATACATACGTATATACATACATACATTCAAATGTTTGTGTGTAATTGCGTATTTATTTATGATTGCTCGCACGTGTAATATTTGAAATCATATGTTGCCTATGCAGGGGCGTGTGTGTGTTTGTGCGCTTACATACATACATATGCAAATAATTATTTTATTAATTGTGCATTTGTATACATTACATACATTCACACTTGCATAATTAGATAAAAAAGCTAACACCCCTTATTTAATATGTAAACAAACCTATGTTTGATCTGTGTGTATTTACATATATAACAATACAGGTAAATAAGGTGAGGTAATTAGATATTAGCATAGTTTTGGGCTGTCCAGCTTATGCTTAGGCACCATTTCCACTTGTTCATCATTGATCTGATATTTTATCAAAGTTGCAAACCGAATTCGAGTCTTTATTCTAGCACTTGGATTAAGCACTTATAAGCATGGTGAAGCTGGTTCAAGTCTTGACTACGTCTGATCATTTACCAAAGCTGCACATCCTATTCGAATGTGTTGTTTATTCTAAAAAAGCCAGCATGGCTCATGGATTGAGCATTTACTTAAATGCAGAATGAAACTGGTTCAAGTCTCTACTGAGTCGGATCATTTATCAAGGTTTCGCAAGCTTAATCCGAATTTGCTGTGTTGTCCAAGTGGCGAGCTCAAGCGTTTGTTTCAAGCATATTTTTAAGCATTCTGAAATTGACTTAAGTCTTGACTGCAAGGGATCAGTTAGCAAAGTTGCAAATTCAATTTGAATTTGTATGGCTAGTTCAAGCGCTTGCCTATATACGTTGTATAGTCATGGCGCTGGTTGAAGTCTTGGCTGCAACATAAAACTGGCTTGCTTAATCAGCTGAGTTGCAAGCCCAGCCTGAGTCAGTGCACAGTTCAAGCACATGGTTTGAAGATTTGCTTATGCGTATTCAAGTCTGACTGGTTTGTAACTTGACTATGTTTGCTTTTGCTCATAAAGTTTTTGTGTTTTAAAATTTTAAAATAAAAAATCGTTATAGTTTTCATAAATTTGTTCCTTGTTTATGCATAAGCAAGTCTTGGGCTATTTTCAATTTTTTGCCCCTCAAAGAAGAGCTAAGCTAAGGATTCGAAAATGAAATGGAGAAAAAATGTTTTTATTTTTGTTCGCAACTTTTATTTGTTTTGCATTGTCATATCAATTAAGACGTAAATAATTAATTAATTTAGTTAAGTACGCTAAACGCTAAGTACATAATTTAATTTGTTCAATCATGTTTTGTTGTTGTTGTCGTTGTTGTTTTTGTTTTGCTGTTTCTCATTCATAAAATAGTTAGAAAACTCGTGTTGAAATGCTTTGGTTATTGCTGTAAAATGTTTCGACTACTTTTTATATATATATATATATATATATATATATATATATATATATATATATATATATATATATATATATCTGCTATATATATAGCACTTTATATATGTATAAATTTTGTTATTATGCCTTAAAGTTTTTAAAATTAATTCCAAAAAAAATGGTTTTCAATGTATTTCGCATGCTTTTCTGAGTTTTTTATATTTATATTAAAATATTTATGTAGTTTATACGATATTAATGATAATTGTAATAATAATAATAATAATAAAAAAAAAAAAAAATAGCGCTTAAGACTAGAATTGTAATAATTAATATGGAATGCTAGAGCATTTGTTGTCCTTGTTTATTTAAAATATTTAAGTTAAGCCACGCTGCGGTTGAAGGCCTCAGAAAATGTACACGATATAAATCAGTTATATAATATTAGGTGTATATATATATATATATATATGTATGTATGTATGCATGTATGTATGTATATAGCTATGTAGGTAGAAGAAGAGCACTACGTGGGCAAATTTCATATACAGCTACAATAAAATTTTTTTTTTTTAATTTTTTCCCATTTTTTTTTTACTTTTTTTTTTGATATTTTTGCAAGTCTTTTTTTTTAAGCACTGTTTTTAATTATTAAATATATTAGGTATAAAAAAAAGTTATATATTTGCTGCCTATTTTTGCATTTAATTTATATTTATATTTATATTTATATTTTTTTTTTTTAGTTTTTTTGATTAACTCTGCACTGTTGCCAAACGTTACGTTCAACGGTTGTACCGTTAGACAACTAAAACTATGAAAAAAAAAAATGTTTTTTTTAAGTCGACAAAAAAAAACGAACTATTTAGGCTTTGGTATATGTAGGGCGAGAGGCTATCTCTCTCTCTCTCTCTCTCTCTATCTCATTCTGCTCTCTCTGTTTCTCATTCAAAATTCGCTGCAATGTATATGTATGTATCTGTATGTGTGTGTGTGTGTGTATGTGAGCTTGATTTGAAAATTTTAGGCATTTTTCTAGAATCTATAGAAATTTAATAAAAATGATTTTTTTTTATTTCAAATGAAACTCAAATATATCGGCTACTCATGCATATATATCAGATATATCAGATATATATATATATCATATATATCAGATATATCTTGTCTCATTTAGTGCTGCTTTTGTCATGCTTTGTTGCTTCTAGGACTAGGACTACTGAGCTGGCTCTGACTCTCTTTCGCTTTCGCTTTCTCTTTCTGTTTCCCTTTCTCTTTCTGTTTCCCTTTCCCATTCTGTTTCTCTTTCTGTTTCTCTTTCTGCTCTCTTTCATCTGGTTTTCTTACGCTTCACTTCTCGACGCCCAGCAGCTTGGCCGCCTCGTCCGGCGAGCTGAGCAGCTTGTTGAGTATGCCCTGGTCGGTGATGCCCAGCAGATTGCCCAGGAAATCGCCGCTGGCCACGCCCACGGCTGCAGCCGTTGTGGCCGTCGAGGACTCGGCGATGTTCTCCTTGTGCTCGCCCAGGCGGCTCACGCGCCACTCGTTCGCCTTGTCCAGCAGCTCGTGCAGCTTGGGCAGCCGCAGGCTCTTGCCATTTCCATTCCCATTCCCATTGTTGTTGTTGTTGTTGTTGTTGTGGCAAGTGTTGTTGTTGTTGTTGTTGTTGTTGGGCATTGGCATGGCCATGGCCATGGCCGTGGGCGTTGGGGTTGTCGGCGGCGTTGCCATCTGCTCGTCGTCGGAGCAGTCGGAGGCGCCGCCCTGCTCGCCGTTTTGGCTGTGCCCGCCGTGCTTCTTCATGTGGCGCAGCATGCTGTGCTTCAGCGTGAACTTGCGCAGGCAGATCTCGCACTGGAACGGCCGCTCGCCCGAGTGGGTGCGCATGTGACGGCGCAGGTCCTCCGTGGACCAGAAGCGGCGCACGCAGAACGCGCAGATCACCTTGCGGTTGCTATAGTCCGGATACTTGCCGGCGCTGCGTCCCGTGCTGGACTCGTCCTCCGAGACGGCAGCGGAGGCATTGCTAGCTGCTGCTGCTGCTGCTGCTGCGGCTGCAGCTGCGGCTGTCGCTGCTGGCGTCTCTGGCTCCGCTTCGATGGCGCCTTTGGCCAGGAGCAGCGCAAACTCTTGGGCGTGCTGCTGCTTGATGTGGTCGAGGCACTGCATCCGCTCGCCAAACGAGTACTCGCACAGGTGACACTTGTACGGCAGCTCGCTGCCGTTGGCCTCGACGACGGCTGCGCTGCCGCTGCCGCTGCCGCCGCTGCTGTTGGCTGCTGCGGCGGCGACGGCGGCCGCCTGCGCCGCCGCCATCATTTGCTGGCTGAGCGCCGCTGCCGTCAGCTGTTGGATGAGCTTCGTGCGCTTCTCCTCCTCCTGCAGCTCACGCTCTCGCTCGCGCTCCAGTTCGCGCTCGCGCTCGCGTTCGCGCTCCCGCTCCAGCTCCCGCTCCAGCTGGCGCTCCTTTTCGGCCGCCTTGCGGCGCCGCTGCTCCTCCAGCTCGATCTCCTCGACGGACTTGGGCACGGGTATCGGCTCGCTGACGTCCTCGGTGGGCACGTACACCGACATGGCGGACTCGACGTTGCCGTGCTTGCGCAGCAGATGCCGGTCGCAGTTGCTCTTCGTGGTGAAGAGCAGGGGGCAGTGGGAGCACTTGAAGGGCTTCTGCCCGGTGTGCGTGAGGATGTGGCGACGCAGCGAGCTGCTCCACGGGAACATGCGCTGGCAGTAGGGGCAGCTGACCCGATTGGGGGCCAGGCTGTAGGCGGACTTCTTTTTGGGTTCGCTGCAGCTGCTGCTGCTGGTGACGTCCTCGGTGCCGGAGTTGTTGCTCTCGCTGGCGCTGCCGGAGGCGACGAGGCCCTCCTCGTCGCTCTGCTCCATGTGGTTGGCCACGTCGCTGGGCCGAAAGTAGCTGTTGAACGACACCTGGTTGCTGGTGGCGTTGTCCACCAGCTTGGCCACCGGCACCAGGTCCTGAGATTCATCCTTGAACGGTGAGCTGGCCACCTCCTTCAGGGACTTGGCCACCGACTCGGCTTGGGCAATCATTGTCTTCATGGTCGTCGGCTCGCCGCCAGCCGTCGCCTTCGCCGTTGCCTTAGCCGTCGCCGTCGCCGTCGCCGTCGCCGTCGCCTTCTCCTCGCCCGACTCGGCGGCTGGCGGCTCGGGCATCTCATCTTTGGCATCAATTTCGATCGGCTGCGCTTGGTCCACCTGCTCCACCTGCTGCTGCTGCTGCTCCTCTGTGTCTAACTCCAAGTCATCCTCCTCCTCCTCTTCCTCCTCCTCCTCCTCGTCGATGTCATCAAAGTCATCGTCATCGTCCTCGTCTATGATCAGCTTGGGCGGCTCATCATCGTCCACGGGCAGCTGTTGCTGCTGCGCCTGATTGCTGCCGGCGTTGCCATTGCCGTTGCCGTTGCCGTTGCTGTTGCTGCTGTAGCCGAACTGCAGCAGGGGATGCACGCTGCTGGAGCCATGGGCCAGCGCCTGCTGCAACAGATCCGTATCCTTGCGCGCCTTCAGCTGCTGCGCCAGAATCGCATATTTCACCTGCTCCGATATGGGCGCGTGCTGCTGCTGTTGCTGGTGGTGCTGCTGCTGGTGCTGGAGCTGGTGCTGCTGCTGCTGTGGGTGCTGCTGGTGCATATTGGTTAGGGCTGCCGCTGCTGCTGCCGCCGCCGCTGCTGCTGCTGCGGCTGCGGCTGCGCCCGAGTTGGCCGCACGGCCACGCATCACGTGGTGGCCGCTGCGCTGGCGCTGCGCATAGAACTGCGGATGCTGCTGCTTGACGTGGCGCTCCATGTTGGAGCGCAGCGTGAATCTCGCCGAGCAGTGCTCGCAGGCGAAGGGCCGCTCGGTGCGGTAGCGCCGCTGCTTCTGCTTGGGCATCAGCACGCCGTTCTTGATGACCATCTTGACGGGCCCGGCCGGCGGCACGGGCACCGGCACGGGCACGCCCAGCCCGGCCAGCGGCAGACCCAGCGGTGGCGGCACTGCGGCCACCGCGGCCGCTGTCGCTGGCGCCGCAATCGCTGCCGCTGACTTCTCCAGCGCAGCGGCCGGCGGCGGCGGCATCAAGCCGAACAAGGCCGGAAACCCGGACGATTGCTGCATCATCAGGTTGTGCAGCAGCTGCAAGTACTGCTTGGCCGCATCGCCCGGACTGAAGAGCAACTGTTGCTGCTGCTGTTGCTGCTGCTGTTGCTGCTGTTGCTGCTGCTGCTGCTGCTGCTGCTGCTGCTGCTGCTGCAGGAGCAAGTCATGTTCGCGCTGCGGTTTCTTGCTCAGATCCAGCACATCCATGCTGAGGTCCATGGCCGGCGCCAGCGGCTTCTCCACCAGCTGATCGAGGCTCTTCACCTGAATCTTCAACGGCGGCTGCGACGTCGCCTGCTGCTGCTTGCTGGGCTGCTCGGCCAGCAGCATGTGCTTCAGCTGGGAGCTCGCCTCAACGTTTGTGGCCGACGGCGAGGGGCTGACCGAGCGGTAGCTGTGCTCCGACAGATCCAGATCCAGCTTGGGCTTGATCTCCTCGCAGCTGGCATCCTCGGCCGGATGATAGACGATGGCGCGCTTCACCTCGTCGCGGCTGGTCTTGCCGTGCCGATTGCGCAGATGCCGCTCGCAGTTGGCCTTCGTGGTGAAGGCGTAGTTGCAGACGGCGCACTCGTACGGCCGGTCGCCGTTGTGGTTGCGCATGTGCCGCACCAGCGCCGCCTTGTCGCAGACGGCGTAGGGGCACATGTTGCAGCGAAAGGGCCCGGCGGCGCCGACGGCTGCCAGGTGGACGCGATTGTGGCCCTTGAGCGCACGCAGATTGGGAAAGACGGCCGAGCAGAGTTTGCAGGGGAATTCGCCGCGCAGCTTCATGCGCCGGAATTCGCTGGTGAACGCATCCTGGGCCTCCTCCTCGCCGTCGCGGCCATCGAGGCTGTACTGGCTGGAGCAGGGCGTGTTCACGCTCTGCTCGAAGTTGCGCAGGAAGCTGGACGTGCAGCTGGAGCTGGTCATATGCAGTATGCTCTGTATGTCGGCTAGATCCTGGCGCTGCTCCGACGGCTCGTGCTTGATGGGCGACGGCAGCGAGGAGCCGTCCGCCTTGCCCCTCAGATATAATTGCTGAAAGAACTCGTCGCGTTCGCTGTTCGAGACGCGCTGCAGCCGCTGCTCCTCCTCCTCGTCCATGGCCTCTGACGCGATGTCGTGCTGGTGCTGGTGCTGCAGCTGCTGCTCGTCTTGCTCCTGCTCGTCCACGTCCGCCGGCTCCTGCTTGTGCAGCGGCGAGGAGCTGGCGCCCAGCAGCGGCGGAAACTGCAGGCCGCGACAGCTGTGCGCCTGCAGCTGGCGCTGCGTGGCAAAGATTACCTCGCACTCGCGGCACTTGGCGGGTATATCGGCGTGCTCCGTCTCCAGGTGCCCGTACAGCGCCGCCAGCGTCTGGAACCCATCGTCACTGCACGCGGGGCAGCTGGGCAGCGCGCCTGACTCCGACTCCGGCTCCGGCTCCGGCGTACGCGGGCTGCTGTTGCCCGACGACGTCGCCAGCAACGTGGCCACGTCGGGCGTGCTCGTTATCATCTGCGTCACATCGACTGCATCGCTTCCCTCAGCATCGCCATCGCCATCGCCATCGCCAACGCCTTCGCCTTCGCCTTCGCCGTCTCCATCTGTATCCAGCGCACGCTCGTCGCTCACGATGATGTTGTTGTTGTTGATGTTCGTCTTCAGCTGTTGCTGCTTGCACGCCAGCAGCAGTTGCGGCTCCTCACTGCTGCTGTTGTTGTTGTTGTTGTTGTTCGCTTGGCTGCTGTTGTTGTTGTTGTTGCTGGCTGCACTGCTGCTGCTGCTGCTGCTGCTGGATATGTCCGTGGAGCAGCTGGCGTCGCTTTCATAGCTCTCGGCCCGTTGAGCCACAGAATTTGATGTCGCATGTTGCTGATGCCGCTGCAACTGTTGCTGCTGTGGCTGCGGCTGTGCCTGCTGCTGCTGTGACTGTTGCTGCTGTGCCTGCTGCTGCTGCTGTTGCTGCTGTGTCTGCTGCTGCTGCTGCTGATGTTGCTTGTGTGTTCGCATGTGCCGATGCATGTTGCCGTTGGTCGTAAAGGTCAAGTGGCAGTAGCGACAGTTGAAGGGTCGCTCCCCGGTGTGCACCAGGACGTGCCTGTCCAGCGAGGAGGCCGACGAGAGCACCTGCAACAGAGTGAGCGAGAGGGAGAGACAGGTAGAGGGGGAGAGAGAGAGAGAGAGAGAGAGAGAGAGAGAGAGAGAGAGAGAGAGAGAGAGAGTGGAATGATGTGAAATTAGTTAAAGCTCGAACAAACGAAGAATTTGGGTTTGGCGAGTGTAGTCGACTGTTTGCATACCCTGTAATGCTGACACGCGTTTACCACTATTTGGCATACCCTCTAATTGACTAACAGCTAGCATATGTCTAATAGTGCTGAGAAACCCTATAACTGTATAGCTTATTTAATTGATACATACCCTGTAATGTGAAATACCCTGTAATTGTTTAATTATAACAGCCATATATTCGCATTGAAAACAATGTGGCTCACTTATGATTTATCGATACCCTGTACACTTAAATGTGGCACATATATAATATATGTAGATACCCTGGAATATCAAAATACCCCTTAATTTACAAATATTGCACTTTAGTTTACCCTAAATTGCTAGCGATCTAGATACCCCTTTATTATACTAATGCTCACATTTTGTATGCCAAGTATACATACCCTGTAATAATTCTCTTAACTGCATAATTTACAAATGGAGTCAAGTCGACTGCTTGGATACCCCGTGAATGCCTAGCTAAAACTCAATTTGAAGTAATGTTAGACTATACAATACCCCGTACATTCTGCTAGCTAGCTAAATACCCTATAATTGAAAAAAAAGGGGGGGGGGTAACTTACCTTGGAGCAGATGCGGCAGGTGAAATTCTCGGTGTCGCCGTTGTCATAGTTGTGGCATCGAATGTGATTGGTGAAGTCGTGGGTCGTGGTCGAGACAACCTCGCAGATGGGGCAGACGTATTTCTTGTGCTCGTCGCCGGCGCTGATGCCGGACTCGGCGCTCGAGTGGCACAGGCCTTGTGGCGAGGAGCCGCCCGAGCTGCTGCCCGAACCCTGCTGCTGCTGTTGCTGTTGCTGCTGCTGCTGCGCTGCCGTCGCCGACTGCGCGGCGCCGCTGGAGCCCAGCAAAAAGCCGCTGAGCGCGCTGCTATCGACGAAGCCCGACTCGGAGAGGTCGCCATTGTGGGCGCTGATGCTGCTGCGATTCAGGCGAAACTTTTTGCGCAGCGAACTGGCGTCGCTGCCGACGCTATAGTCGAGGACGATGCTGGCGCTGGCCGCTGCCGCGACTGCGTTGCCGCTGCGTCGCTGCTTGTGGCGTGTGCGCTGCACCGACTGCTCCAGCAACTGTTGCTGCTGCTGATGCTGTTGCTGTTGCTGCTGCTGCTGTTCGTCCTCCTCGTCAGAGTAAACGATTTGCATCTGTTGCTGCTGCCGCATCTTGCGTTTGCGCGACGTCGCCTCAACGTGCGGCGTTGACGTCGGCTGCGGCGCGCCGTTGCTGCTGCTCAGCTTCTTGGGCGTGCGTCCCAGATCGAGATGCTCCAGCGACGACTCCGAGGTGCTGGAGTCGCGCCGCTGTCGCTCCATAACAGCATCCTCAAGAGTTACTGCAGATGCTGCAGCTGCAGCAGCTGTTGCTGCATGTTGCTGCTGCGGCTGCTGCTGCTGCTGTTGCTGTGTGGCCAGCATTTTCGCTGCTGCTGTCGTTGTGAAAGTTGGCTAATTGAGATCGTAAACGGCTGCTGCTTGTCTGCTGTGATTAGCTGCTGCAAGCAGAAACAGAGTGTTTATCATTAGCTTTAACATGCGCTTTAACAGCGGGTCAAGGACTGACAAAATACGAAATAGATGCAATTTGAATTAAGCCTAAAAATTTGAGTATAACATGAATAAGTTAACATGAGCTTGACATTAGCATTAACTTTGTCATGAGGTTTATCGGCCGGTTTAATATTAGCATTCACATAAATATAACTATAGCAGGAATAGGGAATATATAGGATTATGTATGACCAAAGTAACAAGATAAGCATAGTTGGGTGGAACTTAAAAATTAGCATTGGGATAAAACTTAGCAGTTACTTTAAAATTAGAATAAACTGTGTCTATAAATATCTCTCACTAAATCTCATTACACTAAAATTTGACAAAAAAACCTAAATTTTTGTCATAGAAATTGACATGGAGATTTGATTTGATTTATTTGACATGAGCCATATATTAACATATGCATTATATATTGGTAAAATAATAAAAAAATACTTTAACATGAGATCTAACGGTAAGTTTAACAGCAAGTTTAAGTTTGCATTGATATAAATTATGCCTTTGTCATAAGAAGGCAAAGTAAGCACAAATTATAAGCATAAGCATTTGACAAGAGCTTTAACATGAAGTTAAACGCAAGCGAAATCAATATTCAAATCTAATTAGATTTATATCAACTTAAATAGAGCTACAGTTAAACAGTCAGCTTAACACTAATAATGCCCATTAGCAGAGCTCAGCATGAGCCAACGCAAGTCTTCCCATAATTTTCCTCACAGACTTCGCTTAGCTATTGCTCAAGGTCTTATCGGATTCCTGGCAGTTGGCACAGCACGAGGTAAACATCAAATTTCTCTCCAGTTACTGTGTGCCGTGTGCTGGTTAAGCTGGGATTGAGCGAAATTCAATATAAACTTGCGGCACAGATCGTATCTCAAATTCAGCTGAACAGCTGATCAAATGATCGATCGAGGGCGACGGGGGAGGGGCGGCCGGGCTACGGCGAATTGGTTAAACGAGACGCTATCAAAACAGTTGCGATGTATTTTTGTTTTTCTTTTGGTTTTGGTTTTGCTTTTGTTTTCGTTGTTCTTTGCTGTCTGCAGCTGGGAAATGCAAACGGATGAATTTCGCTAGAAATTCCAATCAGAGCAGATGACTAATTGAAGGCAGAGAGCTGCGAGGCACGACAGCTCCTCACATTTCTAATATGAATATGAATGTATCCGTGCTCTCACTCTCCCTCTCGCTCTCGCTCACGCCGCGTATTGATTTGTTATCGGCTCGTGCGCTTTGCGCTTTGTATTTGTTGCATTTCCATTCGCTGTTCATATTTCGCCATTAACATTTACCGTTATCAATTGGCTTTGCTGCCGCTGCTTAGGATTTCCAATTGGCGACGAGCAACGGTCCAACAGCAGCAGCGACAACAACAACAACAACAACAACAGTTGACAATTTTAGAAAGAAAACTTTGTAGCGATAACGTTGTTGTTGTTTGTTTGTTTGTTTTTTTTTTTTATTTCATTTTTATTTTATTTTTTTTGTTATTTTGTTTTTTTTTTTTTTAGGCTTTGGTCTTCGATTTTGGTTGGTCGATTTCGATTTCGACTTCGATTTCGCTCGTGACTCAGCCGCATGCTAAATCATTAGAGATAAAGACACGCCCCTAGCCACCCGCTGCCCTTCCGAGACTCTCGCTCTCCCCCCTCTCTCTCTCTCTTGCTCTGCGTGTAGCTCTCACCAAAAATTGTAGGTGAAGAAATAATTTCATATTTTTGGAGATTTCACAGGCAAAGTGCATGAAGTAGTGAAATTTGAATTATGTGGAGACTTTTATCGCCTAACACTAATTGGAGTGAGACGTGTAGAGATTTGCGTGTATTTTTGGAGACTTTGGCTAGGAAACTAAGATATAAGTCTGTAGATAATTAATTGGAGACTGTATTTATTGGAGACAAGCTTTTAGATGTGGAGACTTCACTAGCATATGGAAAATCTTGAAATAGGTAAATATATTTGTATTTATCCGAGAGTAGCTTTGATTTTAAAAATTAGTTGGAGTTGGAGAGATGTACGTATACTTTTGGAGACTTCATTAATGAGTAGACAATGATTTAGACTGAACATATCTTAATATTAAGTGATAATTAAGTAGATTTAATTGATTTGCAAGTGGAGATATTCTGTGCATAGTTTGGAGAATTGAGTAAGAAATGAATGAATAACAAAATTAAATCGTTTGTTGTATAATGGAGAGATAAGACTTTAGCTCAGTACAAATTAAAAGTGTTGAAAATTTCTTGGAGAGTAAACTGTAGTATTATAATATAAGCTGAAGTATTCGATATAGAGCTTTAGCGCTACTTTGAAATTTGAAACATCTAAAATTGTTATTATAAGATCTGGTCAAGGCTTAAGAATTTTATTGGAATATTTTGAGGAAAAAAATAAAAAATTATAACTGACGTAAACTCAATTATTATTATTTTTTTTGCAGAGTTTTGAAAAGAGAGATAAATCCCTCAATATTTCTATCCTCTCCTTAAATCAATTTTTAATTGGAATCAGGAAAATATCAAAATAGAATTCACATAAAACCTAATATTTTTTTTTTTCATAAATTCTTTGAATAAAAAAAATAATAATAAAATTAAATCAAAGTTTTAAAAACT
The DNA here is from genome assembly GCA_035047625.1 of Drosophila mettleri. Classification (NCBI taxonomy): domain Eukaryota; kingdom Metazoa; phylum Arthropoda; class Insecta; order Diptera; family Drosophilidae; genus Drosophila; species Drosophila mettleri. The sequence goes on along the minus strand of JAWNPI010000068.1, from coordinate 3,777,089 downwards.
TGTCTATAATCCAAATTATATATATAGTTTGTAATCCGGGATAAATGCTTTTCACAGTTTTCACAGTTGACAATTCACACAAGAAAAAAAATGTGTTTACAAAAAGTTGATAATTTTTTAGTTAACAAATTTTTACCTTTGTTTTGTTTTGGGGTTTTGTACAATTTGGCGGCGGCATTCGAAATTATTTTATTTTTTATGCATTGTATTGTTTTGTGGAGTTGTTAGTTTTTCCTTTTTGGGCTTTTTTGTTTGTTTTTGGTTTAAGTTTTTCACTAGGTTTCACGTATGCTCATTTGTTTTTATTTATTTTGCATTCCCTTTTCGTTGCACTCAATGAATATAATTAAAAATAATCAATTTGTAGCACGTTTCTTTGGTTTAATTTTAGTTGACAAAAAAAAAAAAAAGTAAAATAAAATAAGATAATATAATTTAATTGAGTAAAATGTTCTTATGATTTGTCGATGTGTATCACTGTAATTTTTGTGAGTTACTGCTTTGCTTTATCCCGTTTGTTGTCGCAGCGCGCCGGCAGATGCTTTCACGTTGACGCGCACACGAGTTCTGAGCGCAGCCGCTGCGCAACCGTTCGTCAGAGCCTCACAGCTTTATCTAATGTCTGTGCGTGTCTGTATTGCTCTCTCTCGCTCGCTCTCTCTCACTCAGTTTCTGTGTGTATGTGTGTGTGTGTGTGTACACTGAGAAGAATGCAGACGAGTTACTCGAAGAAGTGTTTGGAAAAAAAATTTGTATGTGTATAGAAAATTAAATAACAAATTCAAGACGTCTATTCAGTTCGCCTTCTGAATTGTATTTGAACGCATCTATAAAATTGTATTTATAAAAGCGCAGAGCAGCGCTAAGAGCCAGAGTCAGAGCAGCGACACTGGCTGCGGCAGCGGCAGCACGGCAACAGCAGCAGCAGCAGCAGCAGCTGACTCCGACATCGACATCGACATCTGAGCAATACGGCGAAGGCAGTGAGAGAGAACGCAATGGCTGCCTCTGCCTCTGTCTCTGCTTAGAGTATGCGTGCATGTATGTGTGAGTGTGAGAGCAGTGCTCGCTGTGGCTGTGGCTGCTGTTGCTGTGTGTTGGTGGATGGACTGGCGTTGGTATTGGTTAGATAAAATTGCAGAGTAGCTCTGCTGGCTTGACGGCGCTGTCGACGTCGACGTCGACGTCGTCGATTTAACGAGCAGCTAAATCTTTGGCGCAAAGGAAGCAGCAGCAGCAGCGTCGGCGACAGCAGCAGCAGCAGCTTTGCTGCTTCTTTGTTGGATTTTTCTTTCGTTCCATTTTATTTTTGGGACGCAAATAGGATTACACTTGGCGTATCTGTATTTATGTTTGTGTGCCTGTGTGTGTGCACGCATGCTGTTTGCGTGCGCCGTGGGTGCGTGTATGCTAGAGCGAGCGCGCGCTATATAACACACATGCAGGCATGCACACACACATGTGCACATGTATATACACACGCTTATTATACATATATCCATGTGTATTGCCCAGCCACCAGGAGCTGACATGCTCTGCTTTCTACATACTTATATACATACATGCTTGTAACTGGCTGTGTCCGTGGCAATGGATGTGTGTGTGTGCAACTTTATACATATATAGAGCTTGGTACAGTGTATCTATCTCCTTTGGAGTATATACACATATACACACATAGATACATGTGGCAGATATTTGCTGCTCTTCTATGTAATGTGTTTAACGTGTGTATTTGGAAACCTGGTAAATCTTGTTGCCATTGGCTACTTTACTGTTATGTTTCTGAATGCAGTCAAAGTCAAGTCTAATGGAAACAGACAAGCTTACAGGCTTTTAATATATTATTAATTATACGTTAAAAATAATATATATTTTAAATTTTGAATTAATTTTGTAATATTATTATATTAATCAAATATCTTTCAATCATGCTGAAAACAAACCGTTATACACTTATATTCCTTCTTAGATATATGTACATATATTGTGTATATACTGTATATAGAATCAGTCGGTCAATTAATATAAGCACAAAACTCTTATACACCCACTCTTATACACTGTATATTGCCTTTCAATCAGTCAATCAACCTTACTCTTTTACCCGTGTTAAGCTTATCAATCACCCAGTCGAACACATGCATACACTCATATGTACATATGTATGTATGTATCTATATTTAGATAAGCATCTGATAAGTCAAGAAATGATCTCATTTCGGTCGAATGAGTTAGGTTCGGTATGCACTCGCACACACACACACGTGCGTGATCGATCATAAGGCGAATGCACTTTGACCCACTCTCCCCGCTGCCCTGTGCTGCTCTACCCATTCCCGTTTGCAGCCCCGACCCCGACCCCGACCTCGAGCCCGAGCCCGAGCCCGAGACCGAGCCCGAGCCTGCTGCCCGTTGGCCACAATGCGATTCCCTCAACCTTCACCTCAAACTTGGAAAAAAAAAAAAACTCATCAAAAACGGAAGTAAAAGACGTTTTGAGCTGACTTTTTGTCGTCACAGTTGACCGCCTCGAAAAGGTGTGCAACAAACACACACACATCCCTCAGCATACACACACAGACACACAGAGAGAGATAGAGAGAGACATGGGGTGAAGATGAGTGTCAGCTGCCAAGAAATGCAAATGAATTAAAAGCCGATTCTCACTTTAAATAATTAATTTGTATCAAAAATTTTACAAAATGAACAAGAAATAAATAAATATATCAAAATAATAGATAAGAAAATATAATTACAAAATTAAATATATAAATTATTAAATTGTTTATCAATTTAAAATGAATTAAATTTAGTGAATATAAATATTAAAATAATTAATAAATATTATAATTAAGTGTCAATTTTTGTTGCATTAAGAAAATTTGATTTCAGGGATATGTTTGTGGCTGAGCGTTTCCAGCTTTTTCCTCAAATCCTTATTTATACCTAATGAATGAATAATGAAGAATGAAGAATAAAGAAGAGAATAGAAAAGAATGCTGGAGAAGCGTCGTCGTTTGGTCATCGATTGTTTGCTGACCGATAAATTGAAGCAACAGCAACGGTGACAAAAAAAACTGATTGAGACTGTTGTAAAGAATAAATAAAGTAAAATAAAATAAGAAAACAAAACAAGACACAAAGAAAACAAGAAAAACACAATTGCAAAAACAAAAGAAGCAGCAGCCAGCAGAAAAGTCGAGCATATTTGTAATAAATACATACATACATACAGGTACACACAGCACACACACACACACGCACATTGGCATATGCACACATGCATATGAGCAAAAAAGATACTGTGCAAAAAATGCAGCAAGAGTTCAATACACTCGGCCCACACACACATACGCACACGGATGGGACACGCGCGCTTTAACGCACACTCACGCACTCGCCCACACAGCGAATGAAAAACAAAAAAAAAAACAGCAGACAGCGAAATACACGTGCAATAACTACAACAATACTAGCAGTAGTAGCAGCAGCAGCGTCTGTTTGTATAAATTTAATAATATTGACGTTTTATTTATAATGAACTTGAAATACACGTAAGTGTGCGCATATGCACTGTGGTGCACAATGGCAACAAATGTTAAGCAATTTGTTAAGCGGTCGTCGCAACACTTTGAGCAGCGTACGCAGCACTGTGCAAGACGCACGCCTCCACAAGAAGAACAACAACAAAAGCAGCAACAATAGTAACGACCACAGCGCGTGTGGCAATGCGTGTTAAATAAACATTAAAAGCAGTAACAGAAACAGCATATTGCAATTTTTTTTGTTGCTTTTGCATTTTATTTTTCGTATTTTTTTTTTTTTTATGCGAACAGCTGAGAAACGGTTTCCATTTCGTTTTTCAATTGTGGCGGCGGCGGCTTTCAATGAGACCGAAAGTGATAATGAGCAGGCAACAATAACAGTAAACAGTTCACACACACACACACACACGCGCGCACAGAGCGAGAGACACACGCATACATATATAATTATAACAGTAACAGAAGCGCGCGACATTAAAATTTAATTGCCAGTATTTAGTCAGTATTTAACTTTGCATAAAACAAATGGCAACAGCAGCAGCAGCACTCTCTCGCCCTCGCTCTCTCTTACACTCTCAACGTGACACAGAGTCATGCATACACGTATGCATGCTTGCAGTGCACTCCTAGACGATCTGCTGCTCTCGCTCTGGCATGCGCATTTCAACTATGACCGAACTGAACATAAGCTTTAACATTGCTCGCAACACTTGCATTTACATTGTGTCTGTTTCGCTCGCACTCCTTATGCGGCATTTGCCCTTTTAGCAATGCTTGAAATTCACTTTCGTTTTGCATTGCTGCTGCTGTTGTTGTTGTTGTTGTTGTTGTTGTTATGTTTTTAATAACAAATATAAATAATTGTTACAATTTGCGTGTTTGCCATTAGCTACTTATTTGTTATTGTTATTGTTATTGTTATGTTGTGTTAATGGATTTAATAAGCCAACCGCTCTGACATGTCAAGGTGAATAGGCGCCACACACACACACACACAGTCGCACTCACACGCACGTACAGTCGCTTTTACTAAAGGCAGCATAATTTCGTCCGTCATTGTTGCTGATAAATAACAATTACTGTGTTTAGTATCGTAAAACAATTAAAAACTTCAAGCATGCCTTACTTAGAGATACCCATTACCAATGGGCTTACTAATTATCTTAAGCATAATAAACCACTCATAGGTTATATGTGTGTTAGCTAAAAATCATTATATTAACCCTTATTTATCTACCAATATATATATATATACTACTACTAGGCTCATATGTTCGACTGTTAGGATATTTTATAGTCGCTCTGCTCGGCATTTGTCACCTATTTACTTCCAAATATCACTGATAGTTTTTTTCGTTTTTTGCTCAAACTTTGCACCACCCACACCAGCTAGCGTAATGCTGTTGTGTTAAGCAAATACCGTTAGTATGATTCAGCTTACAGTTTTCAGGCGAAATACGTTGATATGATATGACACGACAAAGGCCAGCGGCCAATCCAAACCCAACCAATCAAGCAAATAAAGGATGGGGAGAAAAGCAAAAACAAAAAATGTGTAGCAACGTCATCGAGTGAAGCATTCAACAAGTGGAGTAATAGACGCGCCTCCAATTTTCCAATATATGAGGTTTACATGGACACCTATATAGCCAATATGCCTATGTATGCCGAGAGGTGTCAGACGGTCTTGAAAATAGCGTGTCGAAATACGTTTGAGCCCAACAGGATTTTATTGCCATAGCTAGTAACAACTATGTAAATATATCTATATATATAGTATATATATATATATACTGAAATCGATTAATAGTAGTTCGAGTATTAATCGATAAGTGCCAAGAGATGTTTACCGCTGTCTTGCCATTTGGAGATATCTAAAACTCACAATATATTGTTTGTTATCGATACATCATTCATCGATATCACAAGACATGACTAAGTTCACCTGCTTCTCTACACAGACACAATAAATGAGTATACAAACAAAAGAAATAGATCAATTTTCAGTTACCATCGATTTATCGATAGCATAAGATTTATTAGAATTCATTATTACAAGACACAGCTAAGTTGTCGTCTTCTGCTCTGTGGGCAATCAGGCTATTTACATTTAAGATATCAGGCGAAATCGATCAGAGGGAAGGGAAAATCGATAGCACAAGATATATTAGACAAGACATGACTAAGTTATTGGAGCTTATCAGCAATGTTGTAAACATTGTATATATTATATATTATATATCTTATGCAATTGGCCACGTGAGATAGAGACTCGACTGGGCCACTTCGTCAATGTCCATGCCATACGGTAGCTGAGCCCATTAGAAACCAATTGACTCGGCCGGATAAACGACACCAGACCGTCGGACCAGCTCGAAAATTTTGGGTCTGAGTGGACATCTATTGAGTCTGGCCATCGTTTGTGCATTGTTTGACAACAATCGAGGGCGATTAGGACACGAGTCGCAGCTCAGGTAGTTGCCCTCAGTCTGGCCACAGCGTTTTTTATGGCCGCTGGTGCCTGATGCAATTTTGAGGTTAACTGACGCAAAGAGAAAGAGAGAGCTAGTGAGATAGATTGCGAGAGTGAGGCAGACAAGGTAATTTCTAGTCCAACGCAATTTCCAGTTCTTGCCTATTTCTTTTGCCGTTGGCATGCCTTCACCTGATAAGCAACAGCTATATAAACCATAACTTAAGCTTCAACCTGCCTATCAGTTAATGTATCTGTATACCCTGTAAGTGCGTATGATGTAAGCAGTATGCGATAGAAGAGCAGCTAAGCTGTTGGTTACCCCATCACATCGATAAATATGAACTTATTTTCATAGAGATTTCTAAATCGATTTACATAGCTAACTTCGCCCCTGCGGCCTGCCTCTTGTAGGATATCTGCTAGTCATAGCGACCCCAAATTGGCTCTTGGGACTTTACCCGTTTCGCCCAAAAGCGAATTTCATCAATCGCCCAAATGGCTCCCCATACATCATGCGCCATGTTTCCGTCGCACCGGCCCCAAAACCAATATTAAATATTATGCATCATCAGCATGGTCAATGCGTTTTGTATCCGTATCTGTATCTCGAGTACTATGCGGTCTTTTGGCGTCATCCTTTCCATCAGTAAACATTCATTGAATATCGAACATCTCAACACGCCCAGCTCATAAATGATAAGCAGCCAGCTGTGTGTGAGTGCGAGTGTGTGTGTGTGTGTGTGTGTTTGGTAGATAGTAGCCATGAAGTGCTTCGTTAGAAATCGTCGCCTCACTCATTTACAACCGTTTCTATTAACTCGATTGTGCTTTCGCATTATCTTGGATCTCTCTAATTCTATATTTGCACACATATATATATATATATATATATATATATATATATCGATAACATATATCGGCCTATGCCACATGCATCTCTAACTGCTCCGAAACTTGGGGGTCGCTCAAGAGCATTATGCTCATAGATGAAGCTGACAGAGTTTTACCTTCAAGTTGAACTTTTCAATAGGTAATCCTAGGGATCTCGTAACATTTGGCTTAGATCAAGTTTTTTAGCTATTTTATTTAATTTTATTTATTATTTAATTTACTTTATTGTTCTCTTGATCAGTTAAAACTATTTTCCATGAAGCTCAAAGCCTAAGATCATCAAAGATCAACGTCAGTTAACATTATTTTTAAGCATAGTCTAGAGAGGCGGATTATGCCGAGTTTAGTTAGCCAGTTTTGACCTATGGCCTGTGGCAATTCTGGGTTCAATAGAGTTTCGTATTGATATTTGTAGTGGGAAATTGGAAAGTGCTTTTTGGCTGATCGTAGAATCAAGCGCTAGGCATAAATATTTACTTTTGCCTTATCGAGTGAAATTTCGTTTGTCATTCGTTTTGCTTTTCCCACAGCTTCAAATGGAGTCACCGCTTCGCTCGGGCGTATCGCATCGTATCGTATCATATCTCATTATCAGCCATAAGGCTGTAAGTGTCGTCTCTATGTCAATTGCCAGATTTATCACTTGAGACGCTGCGATCGCATAACGGCGACTGCGACTCTGTCTGAGAATGCCGCCCCCCCAAACCTCCGCCCCCTTATGCGAGGCTGTGCCAAAAAAGCAGAAGAAGAAAAGAAGTTGAAAAGAAAAACATTGCTCATTAGGTTTCGGGTTGTCGGCGAGAGTCGCTTTTCAGTCTACATCATCTCGCCTCCATCTCCGTTGTCATTGTCGTAGCCGCTGCTGCTGCTGCTGCTGCTGCTGGTGCTCTCGGGTTGTCTTTTTTTGTTGTTGATATTTACTCAAGTGTAATTGCAAATTGTAAATGCGACAACACAGATGCGCGTAATGATTGTGCCCGCGTTTATGTCTGTTCAAGCTCTGAGCGTGAGACTTCATCATCATCGACAACAACAACAACAACATGAACTTGATCAACACGCAGAGAACGATCAGTCAGCTTTATATGCCCGAAAAAGAGACAACAGCTAAAACGGCTCAAAGGTAAAAGCACCTGACTAGTAGATACTCCTAATTGCATTGATATACCCTCTATAGATGCCATAAACTGATATCTTTCGCTCTAAGGATCAAAGATCGATGGAATAAAAATTGGTATTTTATGTGATATATGTGGCAATTAAACTTATATGTATGAAATGTCAACATGCAGCTAGGGCATATACATGGATACCCTGCTTAGCCACGTACGGGGTATCGCAGCAAAGCAACGGGCGCTACGTGAGCTTCTGGCTCTGACATTGTTTTGATCCGTGCGTTAATGCCACCGAGTTCGATTCGCAGAGCAAAGGTATTGCCAAGGTTTTACATGAAACGTTTATTTTGTCAATTATACCCTATGCTGCTAAAGTTAAGCATATCACATCACATAGTGCAGGCAGCGCTAGAGTTCACATAGAAAATAAACAGATATTTGGATACTATAAAGATATATCTATATATAAAATAATGTATCTATATATATATTCGAGCAGTGTAAACGAGGTAGATCAATAAATAAAATTCTACATAGACATCCTCCAGTATACAAATACATGTAGATAATAGATAGGAAAAGTATCTTCCGATTGAGCAATCTTTATTGTCTTAACGGTAATTCAAGCTGTTTCTAATGTTTTTGCGAGCTGTATCTGTATCTGTATCTGTATCTGTCAGGCTGTCAATCTATGAGTATGCGTATGAGTGAGGGGGGCTGCGGGAGGTGTGGCTTTCGCTGAAGTTTACAATTTCAGTCGCACCGAGCTACACTTAAACAAATAATCGTGTGTTTTAGCTTCACATGTTGCACGTCTGTACCTGAATCTGTCGCACTGTGGCTGTATCTTTAGCTGTATCTGTATCTGTATCTGTCGGATACATTTTTATTTTTTTCTTTGTTTTGTTTCTGTATTGAATTTTATTTTGTTTTCTTTAGATACATTGGATTTCTCTGTGGCTTTTGTTATTTTTTTGGTTTCTGTGCGACAGCATTCCCTTTCCGATTATCTCATCGTTGTACAAAATATTGTATATGGTATCGTTGTATACCCAGTGAATGATGTGTAGGCGTAGGGTATGTTCACGTTGTGTCATATGCCAAGAAGTGGAGCTTTTTATTATGTATTCATAGCGCTGCAGTAATTGAGTTGAGTGTGTTAAGTGTGCACTGTTGATAAATATCGATAACATAGATAATGAGTTTTACTTTGATCACATTTGATCCTGAATTATTTTGAACTTTTTGAAATATATATTTTTATTTTCTTAATATTTACAGAGTATCTGCTAGCCGATCCGAGTTGTTTCTCACTTTTGTTTTTCAATGCCAACACAGACCTGAGGCGAACATCGATGGACGATGGGAGACGGACGAACGCAACTGATAAGAATATTTGCTAATAAGCATGGAAAAGATTATATTGGTCCAAGTTTGGTCCCTGCTGCGCTGTCTCCGCTCTGTGTACTTACCCACTCATCTTAAACAGACGCACACACACACACAGGCAATCGTATAAGCACACACACACACACACAGTCGCAACATGCGCAACATACTAATGATTTCATTTGTTTGCCATGTCGCAGATCTGTTTGTATTGTCATCAGTTTTTGAACTGAATCGATTATCAATAGAGATGTCACAAGGAAAGCCATTAGTTGAAGCACAATACACTATTGACCTGGACTTGACTTGAGCAAATAGTCATTAAATGTATATCTATCTTAGAAGTTTAATTTTGAATATTTCTAAGGCTTACAACAGTTATCGATTAACGATAGCATTTGAAATGCTTCTCTAAGTTTCTCGATCATGTCAAGCTACCCAAACGATTTCCAATCAGCTTCTAGGCTCTATCTATATCGTTAGCTGTGATTAACTTGCTATAGGAATACGTAAGTTGGCATTTGTTCAGTTCGCAGTTCCAGTTTGAGTTCTCGTTCCATATCAAAGGAGCCGCTGATAATGGATGTGAATGGAGAATGGGGTAAGTACCCTGTCGTCGGCGTCTTGCGCCCCCCAACGCTCTAGGGTATTTGCTCGCACTGTTTTGTATCTTTTTTTTTCACAACTTTCGGTGGGTGTTGGCCACAGATCGTGTGTCATCGGCGCACAACTCATCAGCAGATAAAGAGTTATAGCCCTCATGGCCAGAGTATGCCGACAGCGTTATTCTGCTCCAACCGCTGACTCTCGATTATCGTAACATTGCCGAAACACATTCGCCTCCAGCGCCTAAGCATATCAATCAAATTGATCACTTAGATACCTCACACAAACATAAATATAGATATATATAGCAAAGCGGATGGGACCCATCCAGATAAAGTCACAGATTTCGTAAGCTTTGAAAATGTGGGGGTCAAAGAAGTTGAAATACCCTGTTCATATACCCTGGGCAATATGATCTCAGCTCACAGATACTCAGTCAAACTCGAGAGTGGATCATAGAGATCATGATCATGTAAAGGAAACAAATTTATTTATGACTAACTGCCCATTGTAGGTCATCAAAAACTGATCAGTCAATGGATCAACTTTATTTCAGAATCAATCCAAAGTCTTAACATGAAAGCCATCATGAAAATTAATTTCTCAGTACTCAATTATTGAACTATATAGTTTATAATGCTAGGCAGATATTGTGTGTTGATAATACTAGATGCTTTAGCATAATCATGCACGTGAAGTGCTTTATAAAGTATATCCGCTCTTGTGCTGGTCGCAAGGGTATAGCAAAAGATTTGATATAGAATATAGATTTAAGTCAATGTGGAGTGCGTAGAAACTAATTATCAGGAACTGAGTTGAGTTGAATTGAGTTGAGACGGTGTAGCCATCGATAACTGATATCGATTTTGGGCATCGACGGCGACACAACAACTGGCGACTGCTGCTGGGCAGCTGCTGTCATATTAGTGACATCCAAACATCCGACATGGTCCGCCTCATCGCCCCATCGCCTCGACACTACAACTGCGTCATCGCTCACGATCAAGCCGATCGATTAACAAATGATTCAACTATTTAATTTAATATTATGACTAAATATGTTTTGTGGATTTCTCAAGAATTTCTGCTTAGATGCTAGCTTGGTTGGATTTGCTTTTTGCCAGAAAATTATGAAAATCGATATAAACAAATCTTAAGAATAAGTATTAACAAATGTGTAATTTAGATGTCTATGTTGGGTATACGATTTCCAGTTTCTGTGTAATTGACGCTACCACTAGGTATTGGGAAATCTACAAAATTTAGAGAAGTTTCACCTCTGCTAGCTCACAAAGGTAAGGAAACTTCATCTCGCTTAATCCCAATCTCAATCTGGTTGATTATATATACAATAATTAGCTATCTATCTATCTATTATATTATCTATCTGTTATCTATCTAATAGTCATATTCACATACCAAGCGTATGAGATTTCTAGTCCTTACTCAGCTCAGCAGTGAGCAGGAGGAATCTCTACTTCTATGATGCTCAGCAAGAGTAGGGAATAGGGAACTCATCTCGCTCAATTCTCCACATTAAAGGATCCCTCTCTCTCTCTCTCCCTGTCTCTCTGCCTCTGCCTCTCTTTCTGCTATATATTGCTACGTTTTAGTTTCGTAGTGAACTCCCCCAATGATAAAGCAATCGCAAAGATTTTTTTATTTTTCGTGCTAAAATTTACTTCTTGCTTACAACTAAACTCAAATGATTTTTTTTACGATTTCCAGCTACACTTTTATTTGCAATATTTAGTGTCGATGTCAGGAATTGATAGGTTTATCTATGGTAAATTACCTTTGGGCTATGACTGTGGGGGCTTATTGGCTGACTGGCTGACGCCTCGGAAGAGACAGTACGAACGACTTTGACCCCGAGACATTGATAGCGCTGGACTGCAAAGAAAATCTCTGACAACATTTTTTTCAATATATATATATATATATATATATATATATATATATATATATATATATATATATATATATATATATATATATATATAGATATTTCTAGGTAAGTGCGACTTCAGTCTCTCAATGTTGTCCAAAGTTTTGCTCATCGCTGTTTGTCGTTAAGTTCCCCAAACAAATTATCAACTTCTAAGGGCGGAGCCGACACTGATGAGCTGTTGCCGTTGTGGTTTTTGTCGTGTATAGAAGTTGGCTGAAGTAGAAGCAGAGTGAATATAGAGCAAAACGCATTACAAATTATCGGGTCGCAAGTTACAGAAATGGAAAAAAAAACAACTCGCTCAAATATCTCGAGTCGTCGCAAGTTATTGGCAAATAAACGAGCGAAACCAAAAACCGAAATGAAATGCGCTGAAAGTCCCGCTGACTATAGGCACACACACAAACACATAAAGACGTGACACGTACCTGTCACACACACACACACACACACACACAAACACACACACACATACAGAGAGACTTTGCTCTATCTGAGCGTTAAGCTACGCGCCTTTAGACACGATTTTCGCCATGATTTTTCCATGCACTTTTTTCAATACAATTCGATTCTCGCGCGCGCACTCATCCCCCCCCTCTCTCTCTCTCTCTCTCTCTCTCTCTCTCTTTCACTCTGCCTGCTCGCCTGTTTCTCGTTTACTCTGTGCTTCTCTGATAAGATATTTTGAATGATGATGTGCTGTTGTCAAATGTCTACAGTTACACACCTCAACCCCCCCTTGGGTGCCTACCCCCTTCCATCCCTATTCACCCCCACTCTTCACCTGTATGCCGCCCTATACTCCCCACCCATGCCCCACATACACAGCGGTACGTGAGCACAGTCCACATAAGCATGGGGGATTTGTCAAGGCATTAGATAATATCTCTCCACTGTGCGGGCCCGTCGCGTAACTTGGTTAGCGACATGGCCTCCGCTTTCAGAACAGAACAGAAATAACAACGAAATAAAGTTATAGAAACTGTGAGCTGTCAGCAGAGAGAGAGAAAGAGAGAGAGAGAGAGACAGAGAGAGAGACGAAAGGCGATAGACGCGAGACGAGAGAGAATAACCTTAATTAGGTTGCATATTTTAAATGGGTGGCCGCATCGTTCATCAACGAGTTTTCTGGCTTGGCTTTATACACCAAGTGTTAGGTTCTGTTCAACTATTTAGTACAGCGACTGCTGTAAGCTTCACAAATTGCTTGCAAGAATTCTGATCTATATAACACCTTTTGTTGATTAGTTACATGAGTTTGGAACTAGTTGGATTGTGGCTAGCTGGGATAGTGTGAGATCTAAGCTGCACATATTGATAGCAGCAAATTGCATTACTGTAAAATTTTCTAAGGCTGAGTTACATGAGGTTGGAGCTGGTTGGTTGAGATACTGACAGATCTACGCTCCACAAATGCATTTTAATAAGTCTCAAACATATACCAATTGTTGTGGCCCAGTTACACGAGGTTAGCTTGAGTTTAATCGTAGCTAGTTGGAACAGTGAGAGACCTGAGGGCCAGAAAGTGATCATCCACGGTCTCATCTATATTACACCATCTGTCGCAGACTTACGTGAAGCTGTTGCTAGTAGCATGACTGGAGCTGATAACAAGTGCAATAAAATCGTTAGGTTTTTTTTACGACTATTCGTTATTGACTCTCTATCTCAATATTTTAACTATAGTCTATATATACATATATATGCTTAAAATAGTTCCACTTCATATTCTCAACTGCTTATCGATCGGCCCACAAACGGCAAGTTAAATGCCTTGGGCCGCATTAATAACACGGCCGTAAAATGAATCATAATACGCCAAGGATTCTTTGTGAATTTCATGCTAAAACAGTTCCCAGACGCTCAGTTTCAACATGCTATAAGCAAGAAGTGCGCGAGGTACTTCAGAAATATGAGCTAAACATATATATATATATATATATATATATATATATATATATATATATATATATATTGTCAAACTGAGTCGACGAATCAATTGATCTGCTTTGTTTATATCATTACAAACTACGCCAGCTCTATCAGCTACTTCTAGGTGGATGCAAAGCTCACGACTTATCGGATTCAGATTTCGTAACTGCGAAATTGAGCGAGCATGCCGCCGCTGGATGATCGAACTTGAGTGGGCCATGCCGAAGCCCACGACGACTCTACCTATCTCATCTACTGCTCTTTTATCTGTGCCAAGCGCAAACCAAAAGCGTCTTCTATTTACTCAGGTGGTCATGCTTTACATTGATCTGGGAATATCTGCGAATAATTTTCTTAGTGATTAATCCGCAAGTAGTGTCATCCCTTGGTCTCTCTCTCTGTCTTTTCTACTATCTCTCGCTCGCTTTACTTTTGCTCTACCTTTCCCACTCATTCCCATTCTCATTCTCTCTATAAGTTGTATTCCTTGTGTGATTTATGTTAGAGCTCACTTTGGACATCTCTTTCGATTTATTAATTTATCATTCTCTCTCTCTTTATCTCTCTCTTTCTCTCTATCTGTCTATCTCTAGATATTTAAGTATAAATCTCTGCAATAGCACGGCTACTTGTATTTCTCGCTCTCTCTATCTCTCTCTCGTACTTTGTCTCTCTTCCTCACTCTCTTCTTTCATTTCTCTTTCTCTTTCGCTCTCTCTCTCTCTCTCTCCTTAGCTCTTCTTTTCCCACCTCCACTTTTTTCCTCTTTGTATGAACACACTTATATTGACTTCAGAATCTATGACAGTTTTCACTTCTTTCTCTTCCCCTCCGTCTCTTTCTCTCTCTCCCCATCTTTGTCTCTGTCTTCGCTGGCTTACTTTCAACCGAAATTCATAAAGTGCTCCCCTCATTTATTAAACTTAGAAAATCGCCAGCAATATGGGTCGTATGTATGAGCGAGTGCAAATATGTGTCTGCTGAGCTTGGTGAACAATCGCTGGCATTGAGTTGCTGTCATTCTTTGCTCTGCTGGGAGTTCGGTTTGTTCAACTCCGACGTATCTTGGCATTGCTAGGCGCCACCTTAAGAATTCAATGAAAATTGGTTTCCGTAATGCCAGAGACTTGTCGTAGAGTAGCCGAAATTCTTGAAAACTTATGGACTTTATCAATCGCCCTCGCCTTGCACTTCGTTCAATATGAATCAGATTTAAGAACGAACGATAAATGCTTAGCGATTTTTCAGCGAAAATGGAGTAGAGCAAAGGAATTAGGTCTGCCCAAGTTTTGATAACATAATTGACGATAAATTACTTGTATCGATTATATAATATACAAATATTTATTGATGTATATAATAAACAGTTATCGTTTGCTCAAAATTGGGTATAGAAATAATAAAAAAGAACAGATATCCAGAAAACAATCGATTTTTATCGATAATGTCTTGAGAGAAAGTGTCGCATTGATTGTGATCTATATTTTAGTATATTTTGATATTTAAATACATCAACAAATTGGGAATCAAACAAAATAATCGGAATAAAAGACATAAAATCGATTGCTATCGAAAGAACTCCCCCTATGTTTCATGTGAGCGCCATTTAATTTAGTCAGAAGTCAGCTAAAAGTACCTGTGCTTCAGTTTTTGCTGCAAATATGTATTTTTGTTTTATATTCCACAGATATTAGTTCAGATCCCCAAGATGGGAGCCATGCATGAAGTCATGTATATATAATATGTGCATATATTTACATATAAATATAAATATATATGCGCAATTTTCTCGATTTGCACAGATTCAGCGAAATTTTGTTGCAGACGTAAAGAGTGTGCAATCAACCCGAGCCCCAGTCATAGCCCCAGCCCCAGCCCCAGCCAGAGCCAGACCCAGAGGTGCTTGTAATATGAGACGCCCATGCGACATGACGATATGGCTATATGGTATTTACTGCCACCGAAATCCGTACCTCTATGTATATCTTCTGGACAAAAAACAATATGAAGAAAAATTGCACTCGCAAGATAAAATTCAGGCCAAAAACGAACGGAAAAGCAAAAAAATAAATAAATAAAATTAAATAAAATAAAACAAAAAGAATTAAATTGTAATAAAAAATGAAAAATTGTGATATGAAAAATTGAAATGCGGCAAGATCTCCGACTCTGTGTTCAATGACATCCGAATCAAAATATCGCAATGTACAAATATATATATATATATATATATATATATATAAATAATATATATATTAGTATGTGTGTGTGTAATCGGATCGTAGATTGTGTGTTGCTGTGTGGATGGATATGCTTATAGACGGCATTTACAGGTGCATACATAAGTCCATGCGCCGGTCTTTGTCAGCGCTCGTGAGCGCATGATTAATTCTGCTGTATTCCAGTTGATAAATGTGTGATAGTTGCATGAATATATATATAAGAGAGAGAGAGAGAGAGAGAGAGAGAGAGAGAGAGAGAGAGAGAGAGAGAGAAGTAGAGTATTGTAGAGTGGGAGGCACAGGAAGAGGAAGGGGAATTTGTATATAAGCTGCATAAGCTCAAGATAGACTTAGTTATAAAGATGAAGGTTGAGAGAGGCAGCAGGAGAGAAAGAGAAAATATAAGTGAGAGAGATGGAGAGAGAGAGTGAGTGAGTCAGAGTAAGAGAACAGAGAAATAGACAGTGTCAGACTAAAGGCGAGAGGTGAATGGGTTAAAATAGAGACAGAGAGAGAGAGAGATATATATATATAGCCATATAGATAGGGGAGAAAGGTTGAAGGAGTAACAGATAAAGCGAAAGAAAAAGAGACAAAGGAAGTAATTTTCAGACAGAGAAAAATAGAAAGACTAAGAAAGGGACAAAGAGAGAGAGAGAGAGAAAAAGAGAAAAAGGTATACAGTTAAAGCTCAAGATAGACTTGGAGAGCAAAAGGAAGAAAGTAAGCGAGCGAGAAAGATTACGATTGGCAGGGGCTATGCCAGAATGTAACACAAAGAAAAAGCTATATATTATATAATAATAGAGCGAAAGAGAGGGCGATAGAAGAGGGGCGGCTTGAGGCTATGAGGGACATGTGGTATAAAAAACAAACATAATGATTATTTCCACAGGCGTAAGAGAAAGTGTATATATATATATATGTAAATAAATATATATTGAGAAAGTGACAAAGTCTCAGATATATGGAATTGATGATAATGTATGTTTACCTACGTTTCGGGTGAATGACATCTACAAAATATCGACAGCTAAAACTCTAGATCTTGGCATCAATTTACCCACAGCTAAGGCGCTCTCTCTCTCTCTCTCTCTTACTCTTTCTCTCAGCTCGTGCACAGTTGCTCGGATTACAGCTGCTGCTGGTAGGTAAACTTATTTCATTTTGCGTCTTATTTCGAGCTTCTCTTTCTTTTCGGGGCTTTTCGATTTCGCTGATGTTTCGCATTTCTTATATAGATCAATGCTCGCTCGCTGCTGTATTCATGATTTGATTTTCATTTCATGCCGATTTAACTGCGCGTTGACAGTTTTTGTACCCCAACCTCCATTCCTTATTCAATAAAATATATACATATGATTTTCCCATTCCGCACTTGAAACATAATTCTTGGAATTTGTCATCACACTTGTTCGGTGTTATTCCCATGCTCTCACATGTGACCACTCAATGCTAACTAGATGACCGCAAATTTTTGGCCTTATCTTCACAATTTAGTCGAGTCAAAATGTGAAAATAATCATAATGTTTGTTTTTCTATACCACATATCCCTCATAGCCTCAAGCCGCCCCTCACCCCTTTCGCCCTATCCTTCGCTCTGTTATTATATATATAGCTTTTTCTTTCTGGCATATTCCATGTAAATCGTTTGGTTAACCACAAAGGTCCAATACCAAGTGACAAAGGCTTCAAATCTACTCAAATATGCAGATACCCTGTAATTCCATAAGCCCATCGTAAACTGTTCTATGAGATATCTGTAGAGCTTTCAGCTTATATTCAAAACAAGATTTCAGTTTAGCTCTTTCTCTTCTCTTCTTATCTAAATAGTTTTTGAGTATTTCTAAGAAAGTTCTGGTTAATATAGAGTCATTCGATATCTTCCAATCTTTTATTTATTTCTGCTCTAACCTTTTCCTCTATGTGCTGTTAAGTCGAGCCTAAAATTTCTATAAAAGGGCTCTCTGCCAAACCCATATACCCCATTTACCGTAGCTTATTTACTAAATTTAGCAGTGGGAATATTTATTTATATATGAATATTTGTTTTTTATCACTCATGGAACGCCATGTGTTCTGGCTGCTATCAGCAGGCTCGCTCTGGTCAACGTCTGGCCTGCCATCTCGACCGCAAGTCTCAGTGCCTAAGTGTACGTATTAGGGTTTGGGTCTGGGTCTGGGTCTGGGTCTGGGTCTGGGCCTGGGATGTTGACTGTGGTTGAAGCTCTGCCTGAGGCTGTAATGATTGGGCTGTCTTATTAGCCCCGCACAGCTTCTGGATCTGGTCAGACAGCTCCGCCAGATGTCTCAAGCCTGACAGAGGACAAAAAAAAACTGAGCGAGAGAGAGAGAGAGAGAGAGGGAGAGGGAGCGAGAGATAATGCTTGACAGTAGAGTGGCGGCTTATCGATCTACAGATATACGGGCAGAGCTAGTGTCTCGCGACCTTCGATTGCTTGGAATTCGACTAACATTCTCGATGTTTACATAAACTCGGAAAAAGTGCTTCCTTATGGCTGGCCATAATCTGCGCACTCAATAGAAAACGATTGCAGCCAATGGCAATGGGTTCGGCTGTGGCTGCAGCAACGCCTTCGCCTGCTGCCGATTGCGACTTCGATTGCCCTGCTCACTTCCATATACCCTGTAATGGATTCAACAATATGAGTGTATACGTCTGTAAATTGGTTATGTATATGATTGATTAATAATTCATTGCAATTATTTACAGGGTATCTGTATGGCCCAACGTCACTATTAAGATATTACTCACATTCAAATTTGCCTTCAGATTTGAAAATCGCTTAATCGATTGATATTTCATTGCTTTTTACAGGGTAACTATATGACAATATTGTCATGCAACCCTGACTGCAGTTCGTGTTCTTTATAGCTGTACTGTTTTATTTTTCATGACTGTCCATATAATTAATCGATTAATGTTCATCGATAACAACTATTCAACTTTGTTTTACAGGGTATCTGGCAAGCTTTTACAGTCTGATTGCATTTGTATTGCCGCGTGTCACGAAAATCTTTACGCGCATATTTTTTACAACTTTCGTCGTCGTCGTCGACGAAATGCAATTAGCTTCAGATTGCAGTAATTGTTATCGCCGTGCCGCCCTCCTCCTGACCCGACCCATGTTCAGTGTCCTCCATCTGGCACCCCTTTATAACTGTATTCCATGTCCAGGCCATCTGCTGTCAATGTCGCCAGAACGGACGCGTACAGTACTCTGGCAATCGATGTGGCACGAGAATTATTATCGATTACTTGCTATCGAAATGCCATAAAATAGCTACAGATCTCTCACTCTTGTTCTTTCTCTCTCTCTCTCTCTGAGCATGCTTGTCTTAAGTCTTATTGCGAGTGCCATAGTTAACTGATCGACTGACTGACGACTGACTGACGTTGCCTTGCTTAACAGATGTTGCGCTTATCGGGTCTGTCGCATTTGCTGTGCCCCTTATCGACAGCATTTTCCATGTATTTCTGCTGTTCTTTTATTGGTTACACTTTACCCGACCCGCCAGTAAAATCCAATCTGCTCAGCTCATTGGCAATCGTCGCTGGCTATTAGTCATCGCGTCTCGCATAGAGCACCAAATATTTCACAATTGATGTTATCCGCCTATCAGAATCTGTGAATTGCCTTGGGGGATTTTCAATCGAATTCCATGTAAATGTCAGCCATAAGCGACATATTATTACTGAATGAGACATTACTTGCCTATGTTGCCTTAGAAAAGTTTAGACATTTAACTTTAATACAATTTTTCAATTAATTAATTACAATTTCATAAAATTTTGTTCGTAAATCAATATTAAATATATATGATTTACATAGATCTTATATAAATATATATATATTATATAAGATGTATGTAAATCATATATATTTATAATTCATTCTGCATTTAGTATCTTATAAAATAAGATGATATATGTATATATATATATTCAGCTATATAATCTATAAATATATTATCATTCAAAGAATTGTAATGAAATGCTTCTAAAATATTATTATTTATGTATAATTTAATTAATTTATTAATCTTACTACTTCTCTCTCAGTAGAGCTTATCCAAATTCGACTCATATTTCGTCAGCAATTCACATCTAACCTCAAACATGACAGTGAGTCTGGCATTAGCAGCTGCATCCCAATGTGATTAATGCTCGTGAATATATATAATATGATATATCATCTAGACACATATATATATATATATATATATATATATATATATATATATATATATATATATATATGTCTGTAGTTTCTGTCCATCCATATTGATTTTTGCTGCCACATCAGAAAATGCTGCAAAAGCTGGAGGCAAAAAGTTCTACCGGTAGGAAATTCAACGCCCCAAACACACACACACGCAAGTATATGTGTATATATATATATATATATACATATATATATATATATATATATGTGGAACACACTCCGTGGCGCATTTGAAAAGAATTTATCAGAATAACATCAGAAATTCAGAAGAACCTGCGCTGGGGCCCCCCTCTTAGGCTGGCCTGCACATGGCCATGATATATACATATATATCTAGTATATAGAGAGAATCGGCCAAGGCAACAACAATAACAACAACAACATGAACAACATGTACAATGGCAATGTGTAAGAGAAACAACAAAAACAGAGAAAGAGGAAGAAGAGGGAAAAAACACGACGACGTCATCGTCGCTCATGATGTGAACCTGAGCGCGAGGGTGGCCGCAGGGAGCGTAGGATTTGGGGGTAGGTGTGTCAGGTGGAAAGGTGGAAGGTGGGCAAGTAGAGGTCATATAGAGGGTAGTGGCTGAGAGCTGCTGCGACCTGCTGCTGCTGCTGCTGCTGCTGCTGCTGCTGTTTCTGCTGCTGTTTCTGCTGCTGCTGCTGGTGCTGCTGGGGGTGGTTTGTGACGAGGGTAGTTGCTCTGCTCGAGAAACGAGAGAACCGAAAGCCGAGCCGCTGCCGAGCGTCAGGGAAGGTCGCAGAACAAAATTTCATAGATTTTTTCTTAGAACTTGGGAAAATCCAATTAGAAATGCGC
Organism: Drosophila mettleri; assembly: GCA_035047625.1. NCBI lineage: Eukaryota > Metazoa > Arthropoda > Insecta > Diptera > Drosophilidae > Drosophila > Drosophila mettleri. The sequence continues at coordinate 3,755,888 of JAWNPI010000068.1, read as the reverse complement.
ACAGAGGGAAATAATTCACCTGTCAGCCCACACACACACACACACACACACACACACACACAGAGTGAGAGAGACAGACAGAGAGTGAGACGGAGAGAGAGAGGGTAAGAGAGAGCAAGATTCATTGCATATACATAGCGAGTGCGAGCGAGAGCGTCGAGCGGGGGATGGAACTGAAACAGACGAGCTGACAAGGCAAACTGAAACTGACTGAAGGCTTCGCTGCCTGCGGAGGATGAGGCCGGTTGGAATGGGCTTTTGGAAGGGCGGCCAGGTGGGCCAGGGTGGAGGGATTTAGTGCTGGCAGGTAAATTAATGACAGGCGAGGGTGGCTGCCCAGGCTGCAGCAAGACGGGGGCGCGGCGGGCCAACGGGGGAGACGCTGTTGGCGTCGACGCCACGCAGCCAGACGTTAAATGATGGCGCGTCGCATTTTCGAGAATTGCGTCTCACTCAAGCTCTCTCGCTCTCGCTGTCGCTCTCGCTCTCTGTCTGTGTGCTTGTGTGCAACGGAAATGAGCAAACAGAAATACACAAGAAATAACAGGAGTATGCGAATGAGTAGCAGATACCCTAATGACTAGCAGATACCCTAAGGTCAAGAGCCAAGCTACTGTCCCAAGCAAAGAGGATTTTTTTATGTGAATCATAGATGTGCTTGATGCAGTTTTATTTAATATTTATGTTTTTGCTCTTAGCCTCTCAAGTTGTATTCTTATTAATGGGAAATCCAGCTTCAAGTTTCAGGTCTCTGAGTTGACACATCCCATTTGCTACTAGTCCATTGGCCTTGCTAAGCTATATAGAGTATATACGGATTATCCATAACATTTCCTTATCACTTTACCTGTTACATGCACTGCCATGCAGTCGGCATGCCGCGCTTAACCATTTCTATTTTAGGGTATCCATACTAAAAGCAAAGCCATGAATCTGAAATTCTGGGGCCTCTTTTTGCTTCAAAATCGAATGACATGCGGCTGACGTGAACGCGGCCTGATGAAGTGGCCTCCACAGAGCCCCCTCTGAACGCTCCCCTCTCACATTGACTCGCCCTGCACAAGCTGCCCTAGTACGCCCCGGTTTCGTACTCCTGTTTTTTTTTTTTCTATTTACCTGAGGGCTGCCAGCAGAGCAAAGGACAGTGTGCTCTTTTTGTTCATGCATACCCTACTTATTAGAAATGGGGCATGACAGGCTAGTATTGTATATAATTTGGCAAATGCCAAAAGATTTCGTTATTAACTTTCAATCGCTTTCTGGCTAGGGTAGCCTAAAGTCTATTGCATAGGTTTCTCTTCCCTTTGATGATTGCGCATTGATTTGGCAGGTGGTTGAAATCGTTAAGTAACCTCCACCCAGCAAAAAGGTTAGTCATCAATACGGAAAGGGAAATTGTCATTTAGAGAGCTTCAAATTCAGATTCAGAAAAGAGCATTCCCGCCCTGTTAGCATGGATTAAGTTATAAGGCTACACCGAATGCAGGCAGAGATGAGAAAGTTGGGGTAGATGGGGCAGATGAGGTAGCTCAAAAGCGCCGAATGAAGACACTGCTAGAGATTAGGCTTATTAGAAAGAGCTCAAGAAGAAGAGCGACTCTAAGGACGTCAGATGAAATGAAGGGCTCAACGAGTGCTTAGCCTGAATTCGATTCAGTTAGAGCAAATGTCTCGACTTCATATCAATTGCAATTGGCTGCTGGGCGAAACATCCCCAGACGGCGAGAAAAGCTCTGTGAGCGCGCCATTTTGTGTGCAGGAAGCTGTCAAAGGGGTCTCTCGGCGTCTAGCAACCCTCTAAAAAGTGGAAAGCCATAAGAGTGCAGAAATAGCTGTAACAATAGACACCCCCACCCAGAGCAGCAAATCAAAGCACGAGGCAGATATATATACAGAGAGAGAGAGAGAGGCAGAGGCAGAGGCAGTGGCAGTGGCAGTGGCAGTGGCAGAGGGAGGATGGGTGCTCGAGTGCGTTGGGTGGTTGGATTCAGATTTTGGCCAGCCAATGAGGCGAACAACTTATTCGCAAGAAGCCAAAGGCAATAAGCATTAATTACACACACTGGTGTGTAAAAGCTGAAATGACAGCTGCTGGCTGTGTGAGAGCCATGCGACACGCAAAAAAGGGCAAAGTCATCGCTGGGGCTGAGCCGCGGCGGATGCAGACACAGCACACACACGACCCGGATGATGAGGAGCCAGGAGTTCAGTGTTAGGGACTGACTGAGTGAGTGGGGGGCTGGGCAGCAACCCTCGACGTACACGTGTCCTTCGGCGTCCTCGTTCACGTCCACGTCCACGTCCACGTTCACGTCAACGTCAACGTCTGTCGCCTCGGCTCGGCTTGGCGTATCTGAAAAATACATTTCGAGCTGTAACGGAAAAATCTATTAAATCAACGTTGCTGCGGCAACCAATTGCGGGCAAACGAACGAAACCACCGAAAAACCAGCGCGCACACAGCCAGAGCGAGACAGAAAGAGAGAGATAGGGAGAGGGAGAGACAGGGGCGAGGGAGGCAGCGCTAGGGGTGAGTAGCCACCCCCATGTTCACTCGCATTGGTCTAAGTAGCGCACAGATACAATTTACAGCTCACATTTCGTATGCAAAAAGCAGCCAGCAACAACAAGGAAGGTCTACAACTTTGTAATACCCCGCACCGCATATGAAATGTGTGAGTGGGGTATATTGATTATTAGAGGAAGACTCCCAGTGGCTAGGTTTTGCTTTTAGCTACATCTACACCTCGCACCATCAACTCCATCTCTTATATACGGATTGAATCTCGAGACTGGCTAGGTTTGGGTATTTGTTAGTCGTGCAGTGTCTGCGTGTCTGCTGTTCTCACATTTGCAGCACGGCAACCGCAGGGGTGCATTCTGCTGGCCCGGGCAGGCGGTGGGCGGGTTTTGCGAGCGCAACGGCAATCGTCAGATACATTTCGCTCGAATTTATCGCTGCTGTAACTTGGACCTCAATTTCTATGTGTGTGTGTGTGTGTGTGTGTGTGCGTTGGATAACTTTTGTAAAGCAGGAAATTGTCGCATAGGAACACCCCAACGCTAAACTGCAACGAGAGAGAGGGAGAGAGACGCAGAAAGGTGCAGTCTACACCCAATCACCCACTCAGCGGCCTCTGTACATCCCTGCAGCTAGACGGATATGTTCGTTAAGCATGTCAAGATGGTAGCCAGAGGATTAAAGCCAGCACACAGAGAGCTCTGTGATAGGCTGTTCACAGCGGGTAGAGCCCCCGTATCTTCTGGAAAACTTTTACGTTATTTGGTTGCCACTGTGACTGCCCAAAGATGTTGCCTTTGGCCTAACTCAAATGATCCCAAATTAATTTTCCCGGTGTATAAATATTTTTGAATTGCTTTCAGCTCATAAAAGAAACTTTCGAGGAAACATTCTGTAGGTCCCTCCCTAAGACCCTATCAAGCTCTGCCTTGAAACTCCGATTTTTCTGGCAGCCAATCGATATACCCGCTTGATGCAGCTGAGTGCCTGTCTATGCGTCTGGCCCCAACCCATGACCAGTTAGCTGTAGTTGCGAAACAAGTTTAGCTAACGTTCACGATCCTTGAGGCAGCTGCCACAAATCCTGCAGAAAAACGCCAATGTGCAAGCGAGACTTGGGGCGCAGAACATTGACTGCATTGCTATGCAAATTATTCGTGGCGAGACCACAAAATAGCTACAGAACTAGATGGGGTAGCTCCGAAGCCCGTTGCAGTTACACATTTTTTGTTTTTGGGGTCATGTTTTGTGGACAGCAGCTGGCGGGGCGTAAATCATGTCAGAGCGACTTTTGGGCTTTTACTCTTAGTCATAGTGCTCTGAGTGCTTTATGTAACAGATATATCTATATATATATATATATAGGGTTGTCTAAAGTGCAGCTAAAAAGCCTTGAGTTGCATGCCAACCAAACAGAAGCGCCCAGCTCCAAGCCCGAGCCGGTCAAAGGGCAGCGACAATCATCATTACTCATGTGGCCCAAAAGTCCCATCATAAAGAAGTCATAAACTGTACGTCATTGTCAGCGTGGGTGTGTGTGCGAGTGTGTGTGTGTGTGTGGCCAGCACTCTCCAAGGACTCGCCTAATGAGCATGTCCATGTCCATAGCCAGATAATCAGCGGTCACAGTGCTCTCGGGTGACTAGGACTTAGGAGTTTCAGCTGAGTTAGAAGCGGCTGCTGATGTAGAGCCTCATTAGCTGCCAGCCAACTGAGTGCACTCGATACACACACATAGACATATACATATATAAACTTATATATATATATATATGTATATACATATGTGTGCGTGTGTGTGTGCTCCAGCCCTGGCGCCGAGCTTACATTAGGCCAGGTGGTTGGAACTGTGCGTCGCTTTTATGGCGCTTTGTGTGCTCAGGGACAGAGACTGCAAATCGTCGCTCCCCCTCTATGCACACTCCAACAGCAACTCCAACGAGTTGACTCTGCTCTCACCCTCTCATTTCATTTTGAGGATTATTCATGGTCGCTGGTTCCGCGCTGTAAGCTTCAAAAGTTGCCAACTTGCTTCCTTGCCAACGTCGTTTTCCCGCTCTCCCTCTCTCTGACTCTTTCTCTCTGTGTGTGTGTGTGTGTTTATAGTAAGGTGTGTCATTGACACTCGCCTGGCTGCCTGGCGGACTGGCTGGCGACTGTATGGGTGCGGCATGCAACCTCCCTCCGGACAGCATCTGCCTGGCTAAGCTCTTAACTTTTTATTTTTGGCTATTGATTTTCGTTGCCCAAGACGCACGCGATCAAAAAACGTAAAAACCAACACACGCATGGCTCGCACCCCAGCATTGCCAGTCAGCTAGTCAGTCAGTCAGTCAGCCAGCCAGCCAGCCAGCCAGCCAGCCAGCCAGACGTTGGCGTTGCTCTGCTCTCGGTCTGCTGTGAACTCGAACGTAACGAACAAAACTGGGCAAGCTGCTCGCTCCCAGCTCGATCTTGAAATTAGCTAAAAACTTAATCATGAGTCCTAAAGTCTTGCGTCTTAGACTGAGGCAAGCTGTTGGAGTTGGCCTTTTGTTGTTGTTGCTTGATAGATACTTTTGTATCTTAAAGATAGTTTTGTATATGGGTTATAATTTTGTATCCGTAAAGATGTTATTTTTATGCCTTGCTTTGGTCTATATTTTTGTGTTCCTTTTTGTATTCATTAAGATACTTAATGTATTTGTAAAGATATTTTTGTAATTATGAACTAATACAAAATATCTTGAAGTTTAAAATAAAAAAAAAATTCATACTTTTGCATGTCATATAAAGTTGTGTATCTTAAATATACATTTTTATCATACAAATTGTTATTATTAAAGTATTATTTGATCTTCTAAATAGACTTGTATGATGAGCCTGCTTTAGTTTTGCACTCGCCAATCCATAGATACAAATGTAGCGCAAAGATACTTTTGTATCTTAATGTCACTTGTTGCCAAACAGAGCTGCAAGCAACTCTCCAAAACATGTCACGAAGTCACAAAGTTCGTGCGCTCAGCCAATCGCATCGAAGATGAAAGATGGAATCCAATAATGAAAAGAAAAAAAAGAAAAACAAAACAAAACAAAACAAAACAAAGCAAAACCGTCGCCCAAGATGAAGTCCATGATTTGCTGTGGGCTAATGGCTGCTGCCAAGCTCCCCATCGGGGGAGCCAGCAAAATCAAAGTTAAACACACAGCCGCCAGCAGCCGACAGAGCTGCAGATACAATGTCGTAGACAGACACAAAGCAAAAGAAACGAAGAACGAACGAGGGAGCCACTGCGGCCAGAGCAAAGAGAGAGAGAGAGGGGCATGGGGGGAGGGCAGTGGAGTGGAGTGAAGGCAGTCACGCTGACAGAGATTAATGAAGCACTTATGGGTGAACGAGAAGCGCGCGCACACACACACACACACACAGAGACAAACGGGCGTCGGCTGCTGGCTGTGTGTCTGTGTATCTGTATCTGTATCTGTATCTGTATCTGTATCTGGTGGCTGCGCGCTGATCGCGTTGATCAGCAGACAGCAATTGCTGCTGCTGCTGTTGCTGAGATTTCGACGCCTACACACACACACACAGAGAGAGAGAGAGAGAGAGAGAGAGAGACGTGGAATTATGAGCATTGAAATTGTGGCTGCTGGCAATGGCTGCAGATATACGCAGCCAGAGCTAAGATCAAGACAAGCTATTTATAGCAACAGCTTGCTCGCTCTCGCTCTCTCCCTCTCTCACTCACTCTCTTTCGCTCTGTGTGTATGATGGCGCTTGTGGGAGGAGCTGTCTGAATATACATGATTCCTCTAGGGCATGCAGATGAGCTGCCAAATCTGTGCTGCGGACCATCAACTCTCGTCGCTATTTTTTCACACGCCCCAACACACACACACACACACACACACAGACTCTCACACACACTCATTGAATGTCCAGTCGTGCGCTGCCTTGGCCAACAATTGGCGGTCATCTTTGCATTTGCATTTTTCCAACGTATCCGCATCTGCATTCGCATTCGCATTCGCATTCGCATTCGTATTCGTATTTGTATCTGTATCTTTTTCTTCGCCGTTGTCGTCGTCTCCTCTTCTTCTTCAATTTTTTGTGTTTCTTCAGCTGCGCCGTGTGTAGCTCTTAATTTGCCATTGTCTGGCCGCGAAATTCTGTGAAAAATTCCAGACAGCGATTTTAGCAGCAATCTCTCATTCATCGTCTACACTGAAAGAAAACTCCCTGTGCAAGGCGAATCAAAGGCAATTTGATCTTCATCTTGATTTTGATTTTGATTATAAATGAAATTAAATTAATTATTATTTTTCCTCAATTATTCCCCTGCAAATTTGCCGCCAAAAGAGCTTCCTCTCAGTTTCTCTCAGTGTATCGTCAGATGACTGAGTATTTCAGTAGCTCGTCAAGTATCTTTCTAAAATGTTCTAAGGTTATCAGATAATTTGAGCAAATTGCCAAAGAAGAGGAAGAAGAACCATGTTCGAAAGCCGGAACAAATATTAACTGAACTGTATTAACTGAACTGTATCTGTATCTGTATCTGTATCTGTATCTGTATCTGTATCTGTATCTGTATCTGTATCTGTATCTGTATCTGTATCTGTATCTGTATCTGTATCTGTATCTGTATCTGTATCTGTATCTGTATCTGTATCTGTATCTGTATCTGTATCTGTATCTGTATCTGTATCTGTATCTGTATCTGTATCTGTATCTGTATCTGTATCTGTATCTGTATCTGTATCTGTATCTGTATCTGTATCTGTATCTGTATCTGTATCTGTATCTGTATCTGTATCTGTATCTGTATCTGTATCTGTATCTGTATCTGTATCTGTATCTGTATCTGTATCTGTATCTGTATCTGTATCTGTATCTGTATCTGTATCTGTATCTGTATCTGTATCTGTATCTGTATCTGTATCTGTATCTGTATCTGTATCTGTATCTGTATCTGTATCTGTATCTGTATCTGTATCTGTATCTGTATCTGTATCTGTATCTGTATCTGTATCTGTATCTGTATCTGTATCTGTATCTGTATCTGTATCTGTATCTGTATCTGTATCTGTATCTGTATCTGTATCTGTATCTGTATCTGTATCTGTATCTGTATCTGTATCTGTATCTGTATCTGTATCTGTATCTGTATCTGTATCTGTATCTGTATCTGTATCTGTATCTGTATCTGTATCTGTATCTGTATCTGTATCTGTATCTGTATCTGTATCTGTATCTGTATCTGTATCTGTATCTGTATCTGTATCTGTATCTGTATCTGTATCTGTATCTGTATCTGTATCTGTATCTGTATCTGTATCTGTATCTGTATCTGTATCTGTATCTGTATCTGTATCTGTATCTGTATCTGAATCTGTGTCTGAGAGGGAAGCTTGCAGTCAGCGACGCCATTTACACAGCGCGAGGAGTAGCCAAGTTAATGTCTTTCAGCAATGAAATACCTGGAAGATCATCAGCATGATGAACATGATGATGATGATGATGACGTCGGTGGTGGTGGTGGCGGTGGTGGTGGTAGTGGTGCTGCTGCTGCTGATGTTGATGGTGATGACGACGCAGATGTAGACGCACTGAAAGCAAACGTTACGCTTGGTTAAAGATCATTACCGGCAGCAACAACAGCAGCAACAATGTCAGCGACAGCGACAACAAACGACAACGGGGCGTCGTCAGCATTGCCAAGGGGCAATGAAAAGACCCAGACTCAGACCAAGACCCAGACCCAGACCCAGAGCCAGACGCAGACCGAGACCCAGAGACAGAGGCAGAGACTGAGCCCAGAGCGGAGGAGATATACAAGCCAGAAGCGAGCCTCGGCCCGAACGATGGCAACCAACAGCAAATTTGAAGATACCCTGGGCAAGTGTAACAAGAGGGTATGTAGAGCTGTGAGGACAGAACTACTACTCTACTTTATATCCTAAGAGCCCCCGAGACTTAATGCAAGGCCTTGAGCTGAGGCCGCACAAAGAACTCGTGTAATTGAAATTATCTACAGGGTAACTCATCGTCGATCATCTCAATTTGTTGGCTGTTGCACTTTTGGTAGGGCGCATCTCAAAAACTCAGGCGACTAAATATTAAAATTGAGAAAAGAGTTGAGAGCTGAGCGCTGAGGGTCGACCACAATGGAATTGCAGCTAAGCAAAGCTGCACAGCGGAGTGACGTTTACCAACACTGCAAATGGAGTGTGAGTAGCGCTGAGAGAGGTCGGCGGGCGGCGTGCAGTTGGTAAATGGTAAATGGTAGATGGTAAAAAAATGGGCTGCTGTTGACTGCGTCTCTCAACGGCTCAACGATTTTTGACCAAGAGCAAGAGCCAAAGCCAGAGCCAGAGCCAGAGCAGCGTCGGTTCGACCTCTTGGCGGGCGGCTGCGACGCAGTCAGGCAGATCAGCGCGCACGCCAGAGTCCACAGACCAGACCAGACTTAACAAATATATATAAATATATATAATATAGCATAGTCTCTGTCTGTGTGTGGAGGCCCCGCATAAGCCCCTATAGGTTTTATGGCCCCTGGCACAAGATGACGGATGTTTTCGCTCTCTGCCTGCCATCATTATCTGCAGCTTCTATATCTCCCCCTCCATCTCTCTCTCTCTCTCTCTCTCTCTCTCTCTCTCTCTCTGTTTGTCTCATTTCTGCGTTAGCTTTGCATTCTGTTTCTCCCATTTCTGCTTTAAAGTCTGGCTCCGCTTTGCTGTTGTTTTTGTTTTACATCAATGATCACTGAACCGTTTACGTTTTTGAACTGTTTCAAGGTCTGCTCCAGTCTGTTTTTCTTTTCAGCGCCTTGTGCTTCTGCTTCTTATTTGCCTCTCCCATGCTCTGCTGAGATGTTCAGCAAGGGCATATTCAGTTATAGCCAACAACTTGATATGCATAATATGAGATGGGTCGCAACAATTGCCTAAGATTGCTCCTAGAACTTCTCCAACTTCTCTCTTTACGTATTCACGGTGAATTTTGACTAACTTTGGCTAAGCAGAGCATTGTGCAGTCGTTGAAACCCGTTTGATGTGCTCTGGCTTCTTGTCTTCAGCTCTTGTTTGAGCCGCCCCCACCTCCACTGTTGTTCCGCTGTAGTTCTGTTGAGCGCGCTCTTCTAATTTCTGTTCATGCACATTTTTAGCCGCTCGCCTCTCTATGCGCTTCTCAGCCGCAAAGCAGAAACTTTCTTTCGCATTGGAAAGTGCCATTTGCTGAACCGTGTTAAACTGTGCTAAACGACGCTCCAAAGTTCAGTTGTGGCCGCCTTCCCTGATTGATTAGCGGTCCGATGTGTGGGCGGCTCCATCGACCACTCGCTGCGGTGGGTGGCTGCAAGCAAGTGCAGCAGCTGTCGCATGCAGTCGCATGCAGTCGCAGTCGCAGCCGCAGCAGCAGCAGCGACAGCGGCAGTGGCTGTGGCAGCTGCCACAGTTAGTTACCCCCGCAATGTTGCAGTTACAAATGTTGTTGCGGCAGGTGTTGCAACATCGTCGCCCCTGCCTAGCTCGGTCTCAGTTTCCTCTCCTCGGACTCGTGCTCATATTTGGTATAATAGCTCGTCTGCCCTCGCCGTCCACTTTTCGGACTGCGACGTCTTCGTCTCACATGCATTTTACATGGCATGCGATCACGAATTTAATGAGCGGCAACGTAATTGCTTCTTAATGGAAATTGGGCGAAAGGAAACTCGCAATGCAAATGAAAACGAAAATGAAAACGAAAATGTGTAGGAAAATGTGCAAGGCAACCACAATAGCCGCGCCCAGCGAGCTGACCTAGCCGATCTAGCGACAGTTTCTCTATGAATTTGTCGGCTAAACTGAAAGTGAACCAGCTCAAAAGTTCACATAAATATTTTGATGTGCAGAACTGAATCGGGAAATTATGAAATGGGTAAATCTAGGGTAAACAGTAACATGGAGCAGGCTAACCTTCCATAACTTGAGGCTTAGCTTTAAGGAACAAATTTGTAATATGAATGATGGTAAGCTTCACGACAACTCTCAAGTTCAAGCTAATGGTTTAAGCCTCATTGTAAAGTTTCCTTGTTTAACTTTTGTGAAGTCATAAAGTCTCATGATAAGCCTCGCGTCAAGTCACGTGTTAAAGTTCATGCTAAAGCCTTTTTCGCTCAGCTTAATAATATATTTAGCATAACAAATTGACTCTGTACAGGGCTGTACAAGCCTCATGGCAATCCTTATGACAATTCTCATTTTAAGCCTCAGAATAATTTATAAAAAATATTAAATGATACATAAATCGACTTTACATATTTATTATTGCATTTGATCAAAGACACATGTCAAACTAAGAGATAAAGTTAATGTTAGAGCTCTTAATTAACCAAATTTTAATGTTTTTTGCCAACATGGCCTTAAGCTTAAAGATTAATATAGCTTTTAGCTTGGAAATCCACAAGGTAGGCTCAATGGTAAGCCTCCTGGTAAACCGCTTGCTAAACCTCATGGTAAGCCTATTTTTAAGATTCATGTAAAACTTATGAAATTAATCATTTTTGCATTGATTATGTGAAGCAAGCCAAGAATCAGCCTAGAGTTCATGTTAAATGATCGAACTGAGAAATTGGCATTGGGAACATTGGATGAAACAAATGTGCTACGTAAGCGAAATTGCAATTGAAATACGAGTGTTGTGTCTTTGTTTCTGCACTTGAGCATTACGCAAGATGTGGTATATGTGGCATATAAGAGGCTTGTATAACACTCAGCTATTTGTGTGTGGAGGAGAACAAAGACCGAGGAACAGAGCGGATTTGGCTTGGGCGCCGAGTGAAGAGTCAGGTGTGTGGCACGTAGCCACAGATAAGTCCAATAAATTAGGTAACTATTCTAAATAGAGTGAGAGAGAGAGAGAGAGAGAGAGAGAGAGAGAGAGAGAGAGAGAAAGACTTGGGGCGTGATTCAGTTATGTGTCTGGCTGCAGAGGCTGCAAACGTAATGGAGACGGCAAACAGCAGACAGCAGTCAGTAGAGTGCGCGTGGCAGTAGAAGTGCCCAATCACGACTGTCTAGAGACTTGCGACATTTGCACTTACTCATGTACAGACACATGAGATATATCTCAGGCATTGGGTGACGTGTTAAGTCATGCTTAGCCAGTTAATAGTTAATCTTGAGGCTAAGCACAGTTGAGCTGCTTCTGCTAACCGCCTTCTGTTGTCCTTCTTCCGTGGACCTACTTCAACTTAACAATTTTCGAGGCTTGAGCGAGTATCAAGCAGTCGTTCATGGCCGTTTGCCAACCTCTTAGCTGCTCACGTAAGCCAAAAACGAGCCTGGCTGATTGCAAACGAGACTCGAGCTGCATAAGTACAAATAAATACATATATATATATATATATATATATATTATATATAAATATATCTACAATCGATCGCTTATCGGCACTCAGCTGGGATTACAAACTTCAAATGCCTAATATATGGCAGTTATAGGGTATACATATAGATATCCCCACACATACACCTATGCACATGCTCTATATATACATATATATATACGTAATAATGGGGCTCGTGCTTTTGCGATAAGCAGAGTGCAGCATGCCTCTGACAGGGTTGACGTCGCGCCAAGCGAGAGAGAGAGAGAGAGGGGGAGGGAGAGGTGGCGAGGGAGGCACTGGGGCAGCAGGCGGGGGCTCAATCGAAAAAAGGGGTTTCGTTGCATTTGCGAAAAACATTGAAAAGTGAATTTGAACACGTCTTCCTGTTTTGACCAATTACGTAATGCCTGAAACCTGACGTGCGGCAGCTAAGTTTCAGATAACTCGCAGCAGAAACAGCTAAGAGTGCTCCACTTGCCATTGCTTGACTCGCAGATACTTTCAAATGAGCTAGCAAAAAACAAATGAGACACACCTAATCTGAGCAGATTTAAAGAGAACTCATATGCCCAATATGCTGTCTCTAGGAGTCTTCGAGTTATGCCCTTGAAATGGAGAATGATGGCGTTTGGGTAAGTGAGAATCGAGCTTTGTTTGTGATTCTATCGATAATCTAGACATATATATAAATATATATATATATATATATATATAGGAATTTAGAGCTTGTTTCCAGTTTTACGTTACATACACAAGCTCCCAATCAATACGCCCCATTTAACACTGAACCCTAGTTCGAGTTTATACAACAAAATTAAAATATTTGAAATTTTATTCCAAACGAACATCATGACACATGGGTTGGACAAGCCAAGCTACCTTAACAGTCAGCTCGCTCTGTCTCGCTTGCTCGTGCTTCTCTCTCACGCACACCTCAAGTGAAACACAGCAGGCAAGCAGTCTGCGAGATTAGAACATTATGCTAATACTTATATATATATATATATATATATATATATGAGATACATATGATATACATCTGCCACACTGTAGGCGCCTTGGCTGAGTTAACGGTAATGTTATCAGCAAACAGTTTCATTGATTACACGCACACCCACACCCACACCCACACACACGCGCGCACACTCATTTGTTTTTGAATCTTGCGCAAGATGTGCGTCCAGCTGAAAAAGTACAGTTGCGTTTGCTGCAGCGCACAGACTACCGACTGCATACCCTAACCTCACTTGATGCACATTTTGAAACTGAAATCGAAATGACAATCGATACACCAACAAAAGTGATCTTAGCCATGAGTCAATCATGATTGATTGATTGATTGATTAACTGAAATCTATATGACAAAAGCTACTTCAGCTATATGATGAGCCATGATTGACTGATTGATTGACTGATTGTTTGACTGATTGATTGACTGATTGATTCATGAACTGAAATTTATATAGCAACATATACAATAACAATAGTTGCTTGAGCTATATGATGAGCCAGGTTGATATGGAATTAATTGCTTGATTGAGTGATTATTTGAGCGCTGCTTGACTGATTGATTGGTTGCTTGGCTGATTGATTCATTAATTGATTGATTGTTTTAGCTTAGCTATAGCTTTACTGTACTGTTTTGGTTCGTTACGCAAGTAAATGACTCTAGGCATCGCCTCTCTATGCGAATCTCACAATGTGATGTACAGTTAACGTTATTACCGGAAGCTTTATTGTAGCTGGCTTAGTGTTAGCATGGGCGCCTCTCTACGCAAGCCTCATTGCCCTAGAGTTAGGGCATTGACGCTGCGCATTGCTCTCGATACAGTAGAGTCGCGCCTGTCTGATAAATAATCGTTCGTTTGTTTCTATAATTGCGCCTATCGCATCGAAAAGAACCAGAAGAGGAAGGGAACAGTCAAATATCAAAATATCAAATACCAGAAGCCAATGGAACAGCAGCTAAGAAATCACACCTCAACTCAGTCAGTGTGTGTGTGTGTCTGTGGGTGCACTGCCACGCCCATACGCATAGCAGCCTCTGCGACAGGCAGAGTTGCTGCGCAGCTTCGCTAATCTTGTGACCCGGCGGAGGCGAAGTGGGGGTGGGGCCGGTGCCTGTCGTCAGGTATTCGACTGTCGATTAGATAAGCGCCGCACATCAAAGGCGACCCAACGATGGAGCAACTGCAATAACAACAAGTGAAAGCAGCAAGCGACTGGACTGAGAGATACCCTGTGCTGGCAGCGAAACCAAAAGAGAGCGTAGAAACTTATCAAATTGTGTGCGGCAAGCGATTGGGTTGCTCTGCAAGCAATGAGCTCTGATAAGCTGCATAACCAATATACTTCATTTATGGCTACAGGGTATCGCTGGCAGCCACAACAGCAGCCGTTCAATCATTGGCTCCAAGATAAGCGACAAAGTAGCCCCCGAAAAAAAAAAAAAAAAAAAAAAGAAAAACAAAAGTAGCGCTGACCAAAGGCGGGTAGCCAAAGAGAGTGAAAACCCGTCCCGCCGCCCTCTCACTCTCTCTTCTACACTATCCCCTTTCCCCCTTTTGGCCCCATCCACCTACATTTTGGCACTTCTGACAAAGTGAGGAGTAGCAACAATTGCTCGTGGCTGTGGCTGTTGCTGCCGTTGTTACGCGACAGCAGCAGCAGCTGCTACACGTACTTGCAGATACAGACACACACACACACACACACACACACACACACACGCAGACACACAGAGTGAGGGGCAAACATATTTTTAACTATTTATGGTTATTGCGCGTTGTTAGCGTGCTTTATTTTTAAAATAGACCAAAAAGAGCGGCGCCAACGTCGGCGACGGCGAGCGCGACGCAACGGGCAATGGAAATTGAGAAAATTTGTGAAAATGGCAAATGAAAGTCGAGGAAATTGTGTAGTGCAGCAATTAGGCAACTGGCCTGGGTCAAGGACGCAAGAGCCCAAGGGTGTGAGATAGAGAGAGAGAGAGAGCGAAGAAAGGAAGAGAGAAGGAGAGGGAAGAGCGAGTGGCTCTAATGAACGATAAATTATGATTTTGGGCAGTTAAAAGAGAAAGAGAGAGAGAGAGAGAGGCAGGAAAACTGAACGGCAGCTATTAAGAGACAATGGGACACAGACAGAGCGAGGGAGAAGGAGAGAGAGTGAGAGAGAGAGAAAGGGAGGTAGGAGTGAAGCAAGATACGAAAAGTAGCATAATATGTTCTTGATCAAACGATAACTCGTCAAATATGTGAGACACGAAAATTGCCATCATATGCAAATTCTACTTAAAATTAATTTGAAATAAATAAAATGCAATTATCAGTTATCGTTATCGTTATCGATAATATTTATATTCTTATATATATTCTTGTTAGCTAATTTGAAATGACTTACGATTAAACATAATATTGGCTATAGTACATTTTTATTTTATCGATAATAAATAGGTTCTGCAATAAATATTAATAAAAATGTGTATGACTCGATAACTAACAGTCAAAACTATCTATGGAATAGCAGCGCATGCTCTACTTATTTGACATCACTTTAACATATTTATTTATTTTCTATTTTTTCGACTTAACAATTTCCCACTATAATCAACTTTCCCTACAGCTTCATTATGGCCCCGCCCCAAGAGCAACATCATCATCTCAACGCTTTAGAATCAGCTCCGAAAATACCCCAAAAAAAAAACCAGGCGAAAAAAATAAGTTAAATGGCGAAGAAGCAGCAGAGAAAGACGAGGCGGAAAAACAATGAAAAAGAAAATGTCACTGATAGTTAATTAAAAAACAATTTAAACAAATTAGAGTTGAAGATGGAGACAAACATAAACAACACGAATAAAACAAGCGACAACAGCGAAAGAGACGAGACCAGAGCGAGAGAGAGAGAGAGGAAGAGACACACAGATGACTCCGAAAATAATATGTAAAACGTATTAACAAAACGTAAAACGCAAAAAACCGTAAAGCTGGCGACGAAAATTTCAACAAATTTTCCAAAAAAAAACGAAATAAAAAAAAAAACAAAACAAAAAAAAAAATAAATAAAACAAAACAAGCAGCAGCAGCCGCAGCAGCGACAACAAAAAGCCGCCACACGCTCATTACAATTCAATTGAAGTAGCGACAGCGACGCTGGCGCTGACGCCGACGTCTACAAACTGACGACGACAACAACAACGACAACCACAACGCGTCGTGAGCGCAGACACGTTCAACGACTTTGCCGAAGAAAAACCAAATAGCAGCAGCAACAACATTAACATCTACTCAGGTGTAATCAAGGCGCATAGTCTGCCGCCGCAGCAGCAGCAGCAGCAGCAGCAACAGCAACAGCAGCAGCAGTAACAGCAGCAGCACCATCAGCAGCAGAGAGCGCAGAAGAGCGCACTTCACATACTAACGCATGCCGCTCACACAGATAAGCCACATAGATACGAAGCTGAGAGCGATACGAAGCGAGAGCGAGCGCTAACGCGTCACATGCATAACAGCGCTGCCGGCGTCATTAACTGCGTCGTCGCATCTTGCGCAGCAGGAATGCTGATAAATTGCCGCCTGGCAATTGGGCAACGCGAGCGACTCTGGCGTCGCTGCTTTTACTATTGTTGTTGCTGCTGCTGCTGCTTCTGCTGCTGTTGTTGTTTCCTTCTCGTTTCGTTATTCTTTTGCTTCCTTTGACCGTTGAGATTTGTTCTCTGGGCAAGGCGGCAGAGCAGCCTGCTGGTTGTCTCTCTGTGTGTGTGTGTGTGTACGTGTGTGAGCCAACCACAGCAGCCTCTCGGCTGCTGCTATCTCTGTCTTTGGCGGCTGCTGCTGCGCAGGACCGACCACTTACAACGTTATATGCTATGTCTGTGTGAGTGTTTGTATACATCTCTGCCTGCGCCGCGTGACTTGCGTTTTTGTGATTCGTTTGCTCTTCGGCTCTGCTCTTGGCCTCTGCTCTCGACCGTTGCTCTGCTCAGCTCTGCGCATTGATTTTTCTGCCCGGCCAGATACACAGCATAATGTGCGATTAGTCATTGCTGCTCATGCTATATGTACATAAGTCTCTCTGTCTGTGTATATACAGGTGTATATATGTACATATGTATGTATGTGTGTATGTAACGCACACGCCCGCATTTAGTCAACGAACCACAAAACAGACGCAGCCACAGCCGCAGCCGCAGCCGCAGCTGCAGATACATTTATCGATTTTGTTGTTATTGTTGCTGCATCCAGCAGCAGACTTTTGTTGTTGTTGTTGTTGTTGTTGTCAGATGAAATCATGCGGGCAACCAACTGGCCAATGACAACAGCAACAGCAGCAACGCCCGCAGAGATGGGCTGCTTTTGTTACATACATATATATATGTATGTATATATGTATCTTTTTGGCAGGGGCTAGCAGGGGTTAGCTTTGGGTGCTGCCTCATCCACCCCTATGTCAGTTTGGGACCACCTCCCCCCACCTCTGCCCACCTGCACAGCTCGCAGTTTTGGTTTGTTATGTACAATTCTCATGGCTTTTGGTTGCCAGGCAACACTTGTGTATCTGTATCTGCAAGATACACACACACACACACACACTCACACGCACGCACATACATACATAGATATTGAAGCAACCCCCAGACAGAACGATGTTATCCCCATTTTTGGTGCACCCACCCAACCCACATTCTGCTGTTGCTACTCTTCTTCAGTTGGTCAGGCTGTGCGCGGCGGGCGAAAGAGATAGAGATAGCGATAGAAATGGAGACAGAGATAGAGCTAGAGATGGAGATAGAGATAGAGTAAGAGCGCTAATGATACACTAGGCAACATGAAGTGAACTCCATTTGTGGTCTATAATCAAAAGATTTGCCATCGAAATTATATGATTGATTCAGATATATATCTGAAATATATATATATACAGTATTTCCCCGCTCAAGACCTTCCAGCTGGTTCGCATAAACAACTGATGAATTCTTATATGTGTTATTTGATATACATCAACTAAATATCAATAATAACTAAGCTATTTCGCTGAGTGTTGTGGCAGAAGGCAAGCACAGCATTTGCTTCAATATGTTTTCAGTGTAATCAAATATTACGATTTATATTTTCTAACTCATATTTACGATACGTTGTATGATTAGTAGGAGCTTCAGAGCGTCAAGTTCTGGAAATGGATCTCTAGACATGGACATATCGAATGAACTTTGTTCTATATTCAAGAAGTAGCCCAAGCTTGTCGCACAGTGTACGAATCAATATGGCTGCAGACCAAAACATTTATGATGGACAGCTGGGGCGTTCTGATGTCGAGGCTTCTCTGCTCAACGCACGGCTCTGCGTCTCCGCTCGTCTCTGGAGGGCAAAGCTCATAAATTATGCGTGAGTTTTTTATTGATTCAGGATAGAGGAAAATGCCACAGCGATGGCTAATGCACTGCGTGGACAGTGGGCGGTGAGTGGGTGGAGATGGGTGGAGGTGGGTGGAGGTGGGTGGAGGTGGGTGGAGGTGGGCACTCTGTGTGGCAGGATAAGAAACATGGCCTAATGTGGCAACAATTGGACAATTACATAATAAGTTTAACTGGAAACAATTTACGAGCCAAATGCCTGGACAGGCACAACACACACACACACACACACACACACACACATGAGATAGCGTTATGAGACAAAGAGAGCAAGGCTATCAATAAGAAAGAGAGATATGCCTATATACACACACACACACATAAAGAAAGCGAGAGAGACATAGAGAGAGAGAGAGAGAGAGAGAGAGAGAGAGAGAGCAGTAGCATATATCTGTTAGATAGAGAGACAAATATTGACTGATACCAGGTAAATACGCAAATACCCCGAACTGCCCCATTCTGTGAGTCATGCTTTGACTCACAGGAAGTATGATCACCGAAATGTGATCAGCGCCCAAGTCACTGATACACATTCAGACATACATACATACGTACTTGAGGAGAGCTAGTTGGCGATATCACGCGCTGCGGCTCGATGCCGTCCGATGGGCTTAAAAATCGTTTACAGCGTCTTTAGGGCTAAGGCCCGACACAGACAAAGTGATACGAGATACTTTTTGTTATTTTTCCTGTCTTTGGGCTTTGCCAGGCTCAACTCGAGGCGACAGCACACCCTCTTTATACGTGTGTGTGTGTGGGTGTGTGTGCCTTGTAAGTTTATTACAAATAATGAAAAATACTGAAATGCTATTGCCTATCTTGGCCACAATAATAATATCCGTTATCTCGTCGGGGCCAATAGATCGATAGATCGTTCGCTTTATGGCTGCAGCTGCCTCTTACAAACACATAGATAATCGTACAATACACTGCGACAAATCAAGCGAGAATTATTGTTTTCAATGAATCGATATATATCGAATTTTCAAGGATATCTTGTAACAATTTCATGTACTGGTGCATATTGATACTATCTAAGAATTTGTTGCCAAGCCTATGCTCCATTTATCTATTTACCGATACTATCGTGATGAGAGAAGGCATAAATACTAATAATGATATATTCATAGTTGATAGCTATCGATTACAATTTGCTTTTCATTATGTCTACTGTCGATAATTATCGATTTTGAAATTTTTATATTTACATATTTTCATTAATCAATTTAGGGCAATTGAACTTTTTGTACAGATCAAGATCTTTTAAAATATACTTATTAATTTAAATAAATCGATACCAATCGATATTTTCTGAAAGCTTGATTACATCTGAAAGTCGAACAGACACGAATATACATTAAATTGTTCTCAGCAATACATTATAGCCTATCGATCAATGAATATCACTTGGTTCTATTTGCTCATTTTTTTTCTCAGTGTAGCATCGTATAAACAATTGTAAAATTCTACGGGCGTCATAAAATTGGCAAAAGGCGGGGTGCCCGAAGCAATGTGAGAGAGAGATAGAGATAGCTGCAGATAGACGCAATGACAGAATGCATTAAAAATTGTTTACACAATTACTCCGCATATATCTTGGAGTAAAATAAAATGAATGAGCGATGGGCAATGGGGCCCAACATAATAAAGATAAAACCAAGGGAACGGGATCCAAAATCGGACCAAAGCAGCGTCGAAATGCAATTCCCCGATAGGAAACACACACCCACCACACCTCACACCTATGTGTGTGTGTGTATCGATATTTAGAGTCTAAAGTGCGACGGTCGAGTCAATAGATCATTCGCCCAGATCTGCACACGCCGCCTCCACAGCGAGCTTGGGGTGGGTGGGTCCAAGGCGGCAAAATTTTTGAACTACAAGCGTATTTATAGCAACAGCCCCCAGACTTATCGCTAATGATGATGGATCGTAAATTTGAGATGATCGATGATTTTGCCAGGCGATAAGCGGAACGGAAACCCGCTCGACGTGCACTCGAGCCTCCAAGGGGCGGCAGTTGAGGGCGCCAAATAGAGCGGGGTTACGTATGTGTGTGTGTGTGTGTGTGTGTACGTACGTGTGTGCTCTTGAGATTTAAGCCGACGACAGCAACGAGAAGTAGCAGACGAAGGAGGAGCACGGCGATGTCGATGATGGCTGCGCGTCGCCTGATATCAGGGCCACAACTGGAATTCGTTGTCACTGAGGTTTTTCGGTGTGTTTAACAATAATTTCATACAGATATATACACTTGACAGAAGAGTATTACGAATCAGCCATGAATTATGGCTGCCATATACGTAGCGTCTATGGTTTGTGTTTAATGTATAGAATCTATAGTATTAAGAGCGTATTATTATTATATATTATACATATATTATATATATATATATATATATATATATATATATATATAGGTATCTAGAGCACATATCACTATGAATATAACAGTTACATGAAATATCTGTTATATGTCTATTGTACTTCTGTAGGGTATTCAAGACTGGCATTCTGACATCGAATTTTATTTTATATAAATTTTGTGTGGCTTTTCTTTATGAATCAAATTGAATCGCGTCAGCCAGAGACGTTTGCTCACCCGTTATCAATTTATTCTTGATAATGTTACCTACTTACATAGACACTCTCACAGACACATGCGCATAGGTGAGTCTCGACATTGGCTATTGTCCGATGTTCGATACGATTTGACTTTTGCTTTATTATTATGTTCTTTTTTTCACAGCTGCCAAGCCTTCTCGATTTCTCTCTCTCTTTCTCTAGATCTCCATTTATAAAGATGAATATATAGATATTTCCTTTCTTTCACTCATTATCTCTGTCTCTCTCTCTTTCTATATATATATATATATATATTTCCCTCTCAGTTACTCTCTCTCTCTCGTTCTCCTCTCTTTTCTTCTCTATCCTTCTGTGTCTCTCTATATAACTTCCTGTCTTTTTCCTTCTCTCTATCTCTCTCTTTATCTTCCTATGTATGTATCTCTCGCATTCTACTTCTCACCTTAGCTCTTTTCTCTCTAGTTCTCTCTTCTATCTTCTCATTGTCTTCCTTTACTCATTATGACTTGATTTTCTTAGTCTTATTTCGGATTGTATCTCTATTTTGTCTTACTCCTTTTTCTACCGCTTTTCCATTTTTTTTCTCATCCTTGACTGCATTAATTTCCCTATTCCTCATATTCCTTCCATTCTTCACTTCTCTCTTGTTAGTCTCATCCTTAAACGTTTGCTCGTCTGCCTTTCACCTCGTCCCTGTTTTGACAGTTACGTTTACGCCGGCAGTCTCTTCTTTTTTGCTGTCCCTCCTCTGCCCACCCTGCCCCTTCCCACCGTCGCTTCATCCCCTCCGTGTGTAATTCTCTCATCAGCCTGTTTGCTTAGTCTACGTTTACGTTGCGCTCAATTTTGCGCCCCATGGCAAATCGTGTGACCCAGCCAGCTCCCTCCTCCGGCTCCAGAGCGCTTAGTCTAGCGAGAGCTCGTGCGGCGCTGCTGGCGCTCTAACGGTTCGGATCGAACCACCGAGAACCACCGGGAACCACCCTCGCACACAGCCCGACCAACTGATTGAATATTCATGTGTTTGTTGTGTGTGTACCAAATAGTCATGGCAACTATCTTTACGTTTTTTTTTTTTTTTTTTTTATATGTATCCGTATCTCTATCTGTATCTGTATCTGTATCTGTATCTGTATCTACACACATGTGTGTGCGTGGGTGTGTGCCCTGCGCTAGGGACAACACATCAGGAACAACCGCAAACACGCGCTCTTAAATGCATCTGCGTGCGCTTGTTTTTTACCCGTCCGATTGCATTTTGAGCGGCTTATTTTTTGCTCTGATGGGTTCCACATATACCCCGTAAGTGTGGAACTTTTTGGGATATACGAAAGGAATTACTATTTATTTAGGGTATATAGATAATACTGAATACGAGTTGAAAGCTTTCAAAATGTCATCGATTTTATGCTGAGGCAAAAAAATTTGTTTGCAAATCAATTTCCATGAAAAGTCGCCTGTCTCAGGGCAACTGCCAGTCGTGCATGCCCGCCCAGAGCGAGCTATTACTATATTTTTTATCGGGCAACTCAAATATTTGCTTACAGCAGAGACTCAAGCTCGAGTCGCAGTTGCCTCAGAGGAAGTGGAAGTGCGCTAAAACAGGGCGCATGCAGCCGGCCAAAAGGCGAAGGAGTAGGAGTTGGCGGCGCAGCAGGAGTAGGAGAATCAGTTGCCTGGTTATCTGAGCCCATGAGCGTAGCTGCTCTTGGTGGTTGTCGCTCTGGTGTGTCCCTTCAAATATTCAAATGTTACCGAAACTTGCGGCTCATAGCCGTTGTGTATCTCTTATTTGAACTGATTAAATTGTTGACACAGCGACGCTGACAGCGACAGAGATGCCCTTCGAGACTAGCGCATACACACGCGCACACACACGCGCGCACACACACCTCGTTGTTGTCACTTTGCCAGGTAATCAATACCCAAATGCCAAGCAACGCACCTCTATTTGCACTCAGATGAATTTTTGGTTTTTTTTTAGGAGGGTTTGCAACTGGAAACTTTTTACAGTTGCTTAAGCCAAGTTACTGCTGAGTATTTCCAATTTTAGTCTAGCATGACTTGAACTTTACGTAAAGCTTGATTTCGCCTTTCTAGATTCTATCATTCCGAAAACTTTCTTCCTACTTCTCTCTGTTTGCTTTCATTTTTTCCTGCCCATTTCCAACTCTGTACTTCCGTGCCTGCTCCACCCCACTGCTAGACTACCTTGCTCAATCAATCAATCAATCAATAGCTAAACACATAAAGCTCATGGAAATATGCTCCGAAACGTATCGATAGACAGATAGCTTTCGCTCATCCAACAATGCCATCTATTTATAGCTGCTCTTTAGAGCCAGCTGAAGACTGACTGGAAGTCCTTATAATTATGTAGGCAACTGCGTTTTATAGTTCAACAAACTGAACAGCAGCAGCAGCAGGGAGCATTGATCCTGAGCCTAGCTGTGAGGGCAGACAGAGAGACTGACCGGCAGGTCCGGCGTCCTGTGGCAGCAGTTGAATGAACGCCGCAACTGAAACAATGAGGGATGTGTGGATGATGGCAACAGCAGCTTCTTAGCCTTCTTTGTACCTGTTTCGATGTTGACTTCTTTTGCTCATGTTTTTTTTTTCTTTATTATTATTTTTTTTTTTTGTGCCCTCGCTTCGCTTTCGGTTTCTTTTTTGTGTGTTTGTGACGTTCGACACACGTTTTGCATTACACTCGAGCGCACACAGAAGTCTGGAGAAGAGCAACCCCTGGCTAGTGAGACAATTGGCTGCAGTTGCAGCAAGGTGCATCCTTGCAGCATGATCGTCATCATGAGCATCGGGGCATCATCATTAGGAGCTGCACCTGTCATTGCGGTAGCCGCGGCTCGATTGCTCGCCAGCTTGGCCAGCAAAGATCAAGCGTCAACGGATCATTGTGCGGCATCAAATTACGCTCGCCCCGTCCCTGGTGGCAGGTCCTGGAGCCAGCTCGATGGCTCGCCTGCTAGCCAGCCCCTGACACGTTTCACAGAATCGTAACCGTTTTGAGCAGAGCTGAGGGTAAGACGCACTGTGTAGGGGCCGTTGGATAAAAGTGTTTAATCAAGTGGAAGGCGGCAGTTAAACTGGGACAGCAGGAGCAGCAGTTGCACTCGCAGTCGCAGTCGCAGTCAATAGCAACTCCTTCTGCGACAGTTTCAGTTCCAGTTGGAACGGTCTTAGCCCCCGCTCTACGTCCTGTTCACAATGCGTAATATGAGACTCGCATCGGAAGTCGGAAACGTTGCGCTCTTGTAATGCTTGATTGGTCTTTGCACTTGGATGCCAGCGGACAACGGACAGCGGACAACGGACAATGGACAATGGAGAATGGAGAATCGAGAAAGGACGACTGCTTCCTCTGTTGGGCCGGCCAGAGAAGCTTTACAAGGCGCATATCCCATGTCACACGCCAGCTGAGTCTGAGTCTCTCCATACACTGTCACAGCTTTACAATGCGCACTCAAACCAAAGTCTAGCTCAATCAAGGATTGACTGTCCGACTGCCAGTTGCATTGATGAGCGAGAGTCGGGGATTAGACCCAATTCTAGGAGCTAGAAATTCAGTGGAATAACTGATGGATATATCCTTCATTCTTTTCAATTTATGGACTCCTTTGCTAAGCTCTCTGGCTGATCAGTTGCGTAGCATCAATTTTGTACTTCCTGTTTGGTAGCTAACTGTAGATGAATTCTTCTTCGCTCGGGCTCGCATTGTTGGGCCATCAATCATTGGCTAATTTCTACAATTATCATAATGAAACCACGTTGAATCGTTCATGTTTGTTTTGTTGTTTTTATTTTTTGGGTCAGAATCGTGTGCAGACAACTTTCACGGTCCACCAGTTCGTTGACCATAGTGTCCAAGCCAATATCAACGTCCATGGGCCCATCCGCATACCCATACCCATAACTATGCACATGCCCCTGCCCATGCCCCATGCCCCATGTCCCATACCCAGGCCCCATACCCATACCCATACCCATACATATCTATGCATGCTTAATTTCTCCGACTTCGTCTCGCATAATGAATTTATTATTAAACAAATCTCAAACGCGCCACACACACACCACCACAAGTACATATAATTTTTTAATAATGCATAGTTTGTCAATAAATTTCTTTTATGATGATGGGACGGCCGTCCAAAAAGCAACTCGACTTTGTCGCCATGTTTGCTTGGGCATCTTCGCACAATTCGTGAGGTGGAATCAAAAAAAGCTCTTGAGTTTTATATCAACGATATCAATTGTCTTGAATCTGTGGAATAACTACAGTTAATGATAGTTTGATGGATATATGATACATGGATGATACATGGCATCTATCGATATTTGTTATCGATAAGTTTTGCTTATGATATATAGTAATATACCGAAATTGCATTTAGCTACCGTAAATCGTGCGCCCATCGATAGTCACTCGCATCGATAAGCTCAACTTTATCAAAATTCCCAAGCTCTGCTAGAAGAAAACTGTTGATCGATCGAAACTCTGAAAAATATAGCTTATCAATCTTTGATACCGAATAAACAACCGATTGCAAAATAAGCTCATCTCGATCATTTATCGAGTTGCGCACTTTATTTTTGATGGACTGATAACAGCTAGGGATTGACCTTAAGCTCTAATTTTTTAGTTCAGCACTCGCATAATCGATATTTATCGATAACAGCGATAGTTAGAGAATACGCATTTCGTTATGCTGGGCGAAGCGCTTTCCATTCTGGTTTTCTCAATGCGCTGCTGAGAGACGCGTCGGGCACGATTTCCAAATACATTAACATTGCGATGGGTGCACGATGGGCATGGGTCTGGGCTCTGGGCTCTGGGCTCTGGGGTCTGCGGGTCTGTGAGTCTAGGGTCCGTGGTCCGGGGTCTGCGGGTCGCGGGTCCACGCTCAGCCGATCCGCAATTCACGATCGACAATGGCTGCGGCTATGGCTATGGCTGCTGGCCGCCGGTCTTCAAACGCCGCGCCAAATACGAAATCACATCCAAAAAGCAACAATAACAACAGCAACAACAACAACAAACTCATTTCGTTAAAGAGCAACAACAACAATTCGAATCTTACGGCTCAATAAAAGAAAATGTGCGGCAACGTTTATGGTCGTGCCCCCGGCGGCCCCCTAACTTGGTGATTCTTCATTAAAGATTCATGATGTGTGTTTTCTTTCCATCGAACGTACGCCATATGCCAAGCGGCGGGCCCCAAGCGCTGGCCATTAACCAACAGCTCCAACAGCTCAAACTGCAGCCACTTGACGGTCTCCAAACCCGATTTGTTGGCTGCTGCTGCTGTTGCTGCTGCGCCGCCAATCTTCAATGAGTGATGGCCACTGAGGCAGCCAAAGCCAACCAAAATCAAAAGCCCAAGGCCCAAACAAAGCGAGTTCTTCTGCAGCGGCTAGACTACAATATACCCTGTATCTGTATCTGTATCTGTATCTGTATCTGTATCTGTATCTGTATCTGTATCTGTATCTGTATCTGTATCTGTATCTGTATCTGTATCTGTATCTGTATCTGTATCTGTATCTGTATCTGTATCTGTATCTGTATCTGTATCTGTATCTGTATCTGTATCTGTATCTGTATCTGTATCTGTATCTGTATCTGTATCTGTATCTGTATCTGTATCTGTATCTGTATCTGTATCTGTATCTGTATCTGTATCTGTATCTGTATCTGTATCTGTATCTGTATCTGTATCTGTATCTGTATCTGTATCTGTATCTGTATCTGTATCTGTATCTGTATCTGTATCTGTATCTGTATCTGTATCTGTATCTGTATCTGTATCTGTATCTGTATCTGTATCTGTATCTGTATCTGTATCTGTATCTGTATCTGTATCTGTATCTGTATCTGTATCTGTATCTGTATCTGTATCTGTATCTGTATCTGTATCTGTATCTGTATCTGTATCTGTATCTGTATCTGTATCTGTATCTGTATCTGTATCTGTATCTGTATCTGTATCTGTATCTGTATCTGTATCTGTATCTGTATCTGTATCTGTATCTGTATCTGTATCTGTATCTGTATCTGTATCTGTATCTGTATCTGTATCTGTATCTTTATCTGTATCTGTATCTGTATCTGTATCATACCTCACCAGCTCATATCTATAGGGTATTTCGAAGGCAGTGACAACGACTTTCTTTTTGACCAAATTGTCGCCGCTGTCCAGATTCAACAATATTCATGCACAGGGGGCAGCCCTTCTATGGACTGGGCCTCTGTCCCTGTCTTTGTCTCCACCTCTCTATCTCTCGCTCTCTGTCTCTCTGTCTCTTTGTCTCTCTGTCTCTCTGTCTTATGGCCGATGGTCGATGCCTGTTCAATGGCTGTGCAGAGCTCTGCAAAGCGCGCTTTGGCTTTGTCTGATTGGCTTTGGCTGCGAGTTGGAATTGGAATTGGAATTGGAATTGAAATTGGATGTTGGCACTTGACGCAATGGCTGGGATGGTGGGAGAAGGGAGGGCGGCCGAGTGGCACTGAGACTGAGACTGAGACTGAGGCCTCGGGGCCGTTGTAGGCCGTTGGCCTAAAATAATAAGAAAATTTCTATATTAAAATGCTGCGCCATGCCTCAGCCTCGCACGCAGCAGCAACAGCTACTAGCAACAGTTGTTGTCGTCGTCCAAAGTTGTTGTGGTTGCTGTCTTTGGAAATCTTCAGTTAGCTGTGTCGAGATCTTACCTAATTGCCCGCACTGAATATATAATGGACATGATGATAGTGTCGACTGTGTATACGCCATGGCCTATCAGCGCTGGTCAAGCGGAAGTCGTTATTGGGCGAGCGCAGGTAGAGCGGTCGAGTGGTGCTGCTGATCCTTGGGCCAGGCAATGACATCTTTATCGAAGGTCATGGCCTGCATTTGCATGGATAGAACAGGAAGCAATTCCACTTCCCATCTAACTATTTTGGCTGCACTTAAGACCGCAACAAATGTCAGATAAATCGAATCGAAAACGGAAATTCGATTAGCTTCAGACAATTGGCAATTTTGTAAATTTTTCGTTTCATTTGGGTTTCGGTTTCGGCTTCGGTTTTATTTGTCATTTCAGCTCTGCATATTTTAAATGTTCATATAACCTTACAGGAGCTGAGAGTATGGACTCGCTCAGCGGGACAAGATGGGGGGAACAGATGGTGGTATCATTGCGTATCTCCATAGGGCAAAGTGACATCCACATCGACATCGACATCGGCAGCGACAGCGACAGCGACATAGACTCATTTGCATAGATCAGCCACAGGCTACACGCGATACAATTGACTGAGGAGCTGAGCTGAGCCGAGGAGGGGCGCAGCCGAGCGGCGGGAAACTAGAGATGAGCACAGTGTTGTAAGCGTCTCAGCATGTTAGTAGTATTAAAATTCAATAGATCAATGAATTGAGACGAAATAATGCATGCAATTTCCCGCTTTTCCAAAGGAATTTCTATTTATATAAAAAGTTTAGTGCTGAAAAATATGTGAAAACTGAAATTTATTTTTTAAGAAATTATGTAAAAAATTTATTAATTTTTAAATAAATATTAAATAAGATTTTAAATATAAAATAAATTATTATAATTATAATACAAAATTATAATAATTGAAAGTATTTTATCAAATATAATTGATGTATTCAACATTTCAAAAATATATTATCTATAAAGATCTACCAATAAGTCGATTTTTTGTCAATTAAAGTAATTTGCAATTATTTAAAAAATTCCGATAACTTTATTCGCTTATAATTGTCCCATCTCTAATCGTTTTAAGTTCGCAATTTATCTACGATTCACTCCATCCCTCTCTCTCTCTCTCTCTCTCCCTTTCTCTCTTTGCTCTTTAGGCCTGAAATCTTTTTGAAATTTGCTCGCATATATTTTGATACATTTGCTTTTGTTTTCGATTAGAATTTTATTTTTTAATTTCCCTGTACGACGGGTCCAAGCTGTGAGCACTGCGAAATGTATGCACATATGGCATTGCTTGATAGCTACTTAATATATGTATTGTTACTTAGTATCTGGTCTTGCCACTCCTCCCGCCTCTCCCCATCGATAAGTCTCTGTCTTTGGCTTAGCTATACAAGCTGCCTCCCTCTCTCTCTCTCTCTCTCGGTCCCCCTCTCTCTCTCTCTCTCTCAGTCCATTCGTCTATCTGCCTATCTTTAGACTCATCAATATTCAACGCATTACAATTGCAATAAGTTGCCACAATCCGATCCAATGCGATCCGTTGAAATCATCAGCCCATCACATACGGATTTTTATGCTGATTTTGACCCAATTGAACCCGCCCGAGCAGCCAGGCCCCATTAATACGCAGCGTAATGCGTCAGCTTAAGTACATTTCGTTGATGTTGTCGTCGATCGCGCTGATCGCCAACGACACGCGACATGTGATCGCACATAAGTGCGTGATAAAATCTGTAGATGGCATTTAGAAAATCTAATCAACCTCTCTAAATATCATGCATATACTGTACTCTCTGTACTCTTTTTAAATGTATATATAATAATTAATGTTAACTGATTGAATTTCTCTAAATGATCTTTGCCCCATTGTGCGACACTTCAACTGACTTTCTCGATCTGTTAGGCCAAAGATGATCTCCATACTGATTGAAATAAAAATTAAATTGAATGAAAAGTGATCTTCATAAATGATCGAGTGTGATTATTAAAGGTCATTTTAGATAATGTTTGTGTGCCTTACTCTCAGCAAATGGCATTGGAAAGGCTCTAGTTCCTTGAGCATTGCAACTGATCTGCGTGCTGATCTTCAGGTTTATGTATAATATACAAATGTTAAATGATCATTTGAAGTGAAAAACTCACACTGATTTTTAGTAACGATTCAAGTGCGTTCAATTTAGAGTGTGATCTTTATTTGGGAAGCATCGCGCTTATGAAGTTCCGTCGCCAACCCCTTCACATGAAAGCCGATCTGCTCATATATTTGAGTGGGCTAAACAGGAACCAACAGATCATAAAAGATGTGTTTTGGCCACGCAATCGGCGTGGCATGTGACAAGTTCCGGCCATAATGACGATCAACATCAGACTCAACATCTTTACGATCTTTATGAATATGGAGCATCGCACACAAAGAGTGTGAGCGAGAGAGAGAGAGAGGGGGGAATAGAGATAAAGTACAACAAAGATGAAAATGCCGCCAAAGACAAACAGAACCAGAACGAGAGAGCGGGACGAGACGAGACGGCGTCAAAGCTGGCTGAAGAGATGTTTAATATTTGCTCACAAGATGTTGATAGCGTTGCAGTTGCA
This sequence comes from Drosophila mettleri, assembly GCA_035047625.1. Lineage (NCBI taxonomy): Eukaryota > Metazoa > Arthropoda > Insecta > Diptera > Drosophilidae > Drosophila > Drosophila mettleri. Next base: position 3,725,698 of record JAWNPI010000068.1, on the reverse strand, counting down.
CAAGTTCTCAGCAAACGAGACCAAAAGGCAGCCGACGCTGATCCTCAAAAGGTGATATCAGTGCAACTCCAAATTTGCTGGGCCACCCGTTTGGGCCCAGTTCGCGGCTCTGGCTTTGTAGAGCCGCCGCTGTTTTATGACTCAATCATCTTTAAGAAACCAAAAATAATGACTGAGTGTAGAAAATGTCACCAGCTACCGAATCGTTTTCCCCTTCAGTTTATGATTTTATTTTATTTTATTTTTCTGTTCTAGACCCTTGTCTAGCCTGTGATTTGGGTGGTCCAGGCAGCTAGCTCGCTTTCTAGCTGCCTTTCTTTCTCTCTCTTTCTCCCTTTCTCTCTTTCTTTCTTTCTCGTGAAACACTCTCGTTTTCGATTTCGCCCCCATTTCGAGCGAATCGCTGCGAATTGGTATGCAAAGTGTGCAGTCCGTCACAGCTACTTGGCTTAATTTGAAGCCGTTTCGTTTAATTGCTGGGCCACATTATGTGACAAGAAGCAGAGCACAGGCCCACTCACAGACACGCCCCCTGCCCTCCCTGCATACACACTCACACACACACACACACACACCGTCGCCGTCACCGTCACCGTCACCGTGGCCGCCCTCCCCACACGCCCCACAAAGCTTCGTCTTCGTTGATAATAAGCCGCGGGCCAAATAACTCATGTAATAAAATGCCAAGAAACATGAGCAGCCAAACGCAAATGCCTCGCGCCGAATACCGAAATACACTGCAGACAAAGCGTTTGATATGCAACTTTTCTCTCAGATTGCCTCAAAGAAATTAACTTTGGAAATTTCAGAAAAAAAATATAATAAGAAATCGAATTAAAAATAATTCTTTTAATAACAAGAAATATATTTATTAATGTTACATTTAATATAAAAATATTTTAAAAAAAAGTTTACAATTTTTTTTTACGTAAAATATTATATATAATATTCATAATTATTTTTTTTTTATGTATATTTTCTATATAATAAAATGTTTATAATTTTATTTTATATATGTTATATTTAATATTTATAATAAATTTGTTTAATGTATATTTTCTATATAATAAAATGTTTACAATTTTTCAAATAAAATATTATATATATTTATATTTTTTTTTTATTTTTATTTTCTATAAAATAAAATGTTTTTCTTTTTTTCAATGTATATTTTCTATTTATGTCACACTTGAACTTAATTCATTTTCTTATTCATTTTTAAAATGATTAATTTTTAACATAATTTCTTACATATTTTCATTGCAATACAATTTTTCTTGAATAGGTTTTATCTGACTTTCTGTTAGTCGAATGTCGCATTTGACATGCGAGACCGAACAGTGCCACTAATGAAAGATAGTGTATGTCTGTCAAAGTCAGAGCCGCAAACGTTTTTGATAAAATAATTAAAATAAAATTAATCTCGCTGTTTCCCACGGTCTTACAGCCCATTTGCTCCAGTTTTTTTTAACACATTCGGTGGAGACTGCATGTGGAGGGGAGGGAGCAGGGCTTCGAGTTTCCAGATAGTTTTCAAGAGCTACGAAAGACTTACAAGAGTTTTGTGTTGACTATGCGCCAACAATTGGCACAATGATTACAAATTTAATTTTATGCTAATTAGACAGAGCGCCCAGCGTTTACTTCACCTCATTTTCACTCGAGCTCGAATTCAGTTTGGGTTGGTCTTTGGTGGTGGGTCGCGGGTCGCGGGTCTAACGTCTGCTAGCATTTTCCACTTTTCCAATTAGCATGCAGCGTATCGACTCGTATCGGCCATTTCTACATGGCTAAATAGATAGTCAACTGGGTCTATGGGTGGCATTTGTATTTCGTTATTCGGAGACGGCTCGGGCCTTATCGCCCCCGTCTTATGCGCTCTTGTCACTCGGTTTTGCTCCAATTGCTCACAAGATATTCTCATAGCACTTAGCGTATTAATTCCTATATTAGCGAGCAACAATTCTCTCTTAATTGTCAATTACAAGCACACACACACATACCCAGCCTATATATCTACCTCTATGGCCAGACTTACCGTAAACTTTCTACAAGCTTACCAAGAATCCGACGACACGATCATAAACACATCGAATCATAATTGAAATTCGATTTCTGTTTAATTGCTCTGTTTATGCAGACTTCTCAAATGACTAGATACCCTTTAAATGTCGTTGTAATGGGTATACCATGAAGGGACTTCTTTGTAAGCAACAGCAACGAAAAGTAAAGCTGGAATGCGTCTGTATTATATGTATGCATAGAGAAATATAATTTTGGAATTATCGATATATATTCGGGGAAAATATTCTTTAAGTTCTCTCCTTGCTCCACAGTCAGTACCTGAATTTTTGATGATCGACTCAACATTGCCTTCAGTCACCTAGGGTAGCTCTTTGTCGTTCCTTTGCCGCTTTCACTTGCTCCTACTTGAGAATTGTGGATATCGCTGATCCCACACCTTTTTTTTCTGTGTGTGTGGAGAAAAACTATGGAAACCCTATGCTTGCAGATTCTCAGGCAGACTCAGGGGGGCTCCATGACGCAAAGGTTACATGGCAGAGAGAAATGCAAGAGATGAACACGAAAAGCAATCCAGGCAGGCTTATCACTGAAGATCGGGTGTCGCCAACAACCACCAAAAAAAAAAATAATTAAAATACAAAATAAATAAAAAATCAATACACAGAGACGACGACGAAAAGGGAGAGAAAAAACTGTGAAACTGGCGACAATAAACGGAAACAATTAGGCACCTGACTTCCTCAGGATGAGCCTCAATGAAACTGAGCACGTTTCAGGTGAAGGGATTCCAAATCGCATTGGGATGATGGCGGAGATGCAGCTGGAGTGGGGGATGAACTTGACTTGGTGTTGATCAGTCAATGCGAACGATCATCGAGCGCTCGATCTTCGTCGATCGGGTGAATGTTTGTGCACGTTGTGTGGACATTGGACATGAAGATGGCCAACATTGGAGCCGTTGATAAGAGCTGGAGTATGGAGGTTGACAAACGGCGGGCGGGCGGGGGACGATCATACGATCATGCATACACAATGTGTATCATATTTCAACGACGACGACGCACCTGATGAGAAAACACAATGAGAGACGCGCCGAAGACCAAGGCAAGAGCAGCTCGTTGGGCAATCACTTGACCTCTTTCAGGATGTTGTTGTTGCTGTTGTCGCTACTGCAGCAGCAGCAGCAGCAGCAACGGTACTGGTGAGGTGAGGTTCAAGTGCGTATCTGAGTGTTGCCACTGCTTGTTGTGCATGCAAATACCCTGTTGCTAACAAAAGTGTGCAAAAGTGTCGATGCGTGTCAAAATTACAGATACATATTATGTATTTTCTATAAATACTTATTTCTGAATAGGCTTTAAGCATCAAGATACCCTGTATTTGGTGCAATTGTGCTATGAAAGAGATGAATCTGAAGCTATATTGATTTGACAGAAAACATCAAGTTCTGCCTTCACTTTGATATTTTTAGTGTTATATGTTTTCATTTTTGATACCCTGTAAATATGAAAACATTTGAGAAAATATGTATATTTGATGAACATTCATAATTTTTGTAAAGTCTTATACAAACTAGCATGCCCTGTAAATTGTAGAATTATCTGATGCATAGGGTATCTATGAGTCGAGCACTCTCGATTCGCGAAATCTCAGTTGCTATACGGTTATGTCACTTTGTCAATGCCGCAACTCCGAATTCATATCAAAATCTAAATTCGAATATACGAATCCGATAAAAAATCAGATTCGGAATCCGAATTTGAGTCCGAATCGGAGTCCGAAATGTGAATGTCAGTTGGCGTGCGTATTATGAGGGCCATTGATGCCCCGGCTGGCATATAAATAAGCCCAAAAAGCCTCTGGCCCGGAGAAAGGGAGAGCAATAGAGGCCGAGGCATCCTCACGTATTCCCCATAAAATACATTTTCGACCGAAATTTGGTCTCTGTTTGTTTTGTTTGTTTGTAATTTTTGTTGGTAGCTGTTTTGCCTCCTTAAGTGATTCCCACGAGACGCTACCGAGTGTAGGCGGTCGGTCAGGCGGCAGACAGATCTCCAGGCCTCGGTTGAGTGAGGACCGCGGCCTCTGGCTGGGTCTAACGCATCGGAATCGGATGCACAGATGATGATCATCCACAAAAGCAGCAGAGAAACGTCTTGCCATTAGTATGCAGCTCAGGCAAATGGCTTGTTGGCCATTAAATTTGTTGTGCGGAGACGCAGAGACGTAACAGCAGCGACCTCAAAAATGGCAACGGCAGCAATCATCATGACAATGATTATGATGATCAGCATGATCATCATCCTCTCCCGGCTCGCATCAAGTACCAATTTAATGGCACACAGACTCACCGACAAATTCCCCCCTTATAATTAGTATGCCAAGTGCAGCTTCATCGTTCCAACTTGTCAAAAGGAAATGGCATCATATCGCTCTACCAGAGGATCAGATGCTGCTCTCTCGCTTTATACACCCTGCCCCCTCTCTCTTACTCTTTATCACTATCTGTTGGCTTGCCCACGCCCACGGCTTGACTTCTAAGCCAGACTGCGTTTTATGTTTGACACGTTTGACGCTTGCCTTGCTTTAAGTACCCTCAGATCCCCACTGATATATTCTTAATGCACTTCATGATCCAAGAACCAAATAGCTATAAAGTCTGCCACAGACCACAAGCTGCTATGCAGCGACTTTGAACTGATCATCAGTGATCTTTATAATCTTAAAAAAAAAAAAAACAGGTAGAATCAGTTAAGAGCCATAAAAATATACTTTGCAACGACATTTTGTCTTAAATTAAATATAATAGAAAAGTTATTTGTGGTGTGAGGCGATACTCGCTGATCTTCAATCTAAGATTCATATTATCTGATTTAAAGTCGAAGAAGTGTGTTTGACTTGAATGAAACCTCGCAGATATTTTCAATCACAAAAATAATTTTATTCGATGATCTTCAGTCTGATATTAACACGATCCCATTAAAAGCCAATTAAATGCACCAATTGAAAACTTTTGTTCTGCTGATCAACAGTTTAGTGATCCTTGGTGTTTATATTCTGTGCGAGATCTTTGGTAAAATGAATTTCTATGATCTTCAGTGATCATCGTTACTGTGCTATGCATACGAAAAGCCAGCTAAAGGGCTAGGCATAATTTTGGAGTGCTTTGGGCAGGCAGCCAAAGACAAAGACAAACACAAACACAAATACAAATGCTCAATAGACCGATCATCATCTGAAAGAGCCTATTTAAAATTCTGAGAGCAAATCAGAGACCAGACAGAGGTCTATAGGCAATGCGCAATGGGCAGTGGGTAATGGATAATGGCTTGCCGCCAAAGTGCGGAGAAATTATCAAAGTGAAAGACGAGCCAAGCCAGCCAGCCAGCCAGAAGAAGAAGAAGAATTAGAAAATGGAGAAGAAGAAGAAGAAGAAGACGCAAGAAGAAAGACAACAGATAAGCACATTGTATGTCATATGGGTGGGGAGGCGTTGTGGGGCGTACTCTACCAACTATAGTTCTTAAAATGGACTTGGGTACGAAACAGAGAGAGAGAGAGAGAGAAATGAGAGGGAGGGAGAGCGAGAGGGACAGCGCATATGACAATGCGACAGGAAATGCTCTTTGCCGCGATCAATTTCCATAATTAAACGGACGCAGCTGAAGACATTGGCCACTTGTAGGTTAAATGGGTTTGTTGGCCCCATCGTTAACAGACTGTCAATGCACACACCTATATACACTAGATATAAATACTATATATCTGTTTACTATATATATATATATATATATATATATATATATATATATATATATATATATATATATATATATATATATATTCATTAAATAATTGTTAATTGTTAATTGAATTGTCTGCGTTTTACTTTTGCACCATCAGCGCTCTAATAATTTCAACATTGATTCCATTGTATAGATTTTTAATTGAATTAACTTTAAATCAAAGCATTAGGAAGTGTTGAAAAGGCTGGACTAAGACATACCCATTTCATATAGATACAGCATAAACGTTAAGTCTATAAATACTAAGTGAAATACTTTCCTAGACTCAGTCAGAGAAATCTCGATCAGCTAGAATTAGACAGATTGACTTCGTAGTATACTAGATCATTACATTCTACAAGATTAAGGGGTATATAAAGCATTGGACGTAGAAGACCGCTGGCACCTTGACTTAAGCAGAAGCAGCTCCCAATTTATCGATTGCTTCGCTGGTTTTCTCAAGGCGATGACAATGATTCACATCGGAAACTGGCAGCTGGAACTGTTTTATAACACCTCCAACACCTCTTGTCAAGTGGGTGGGCGGATGTGCCAGCGCAGGCGGTACGATTAGACTCAACTCCAAATTGGCATTGCATGCGAATGCGAATACGAAACGCGTTCAAGGCATCGCCTGCGAATTCTGCGAGAAGCGCTTAATGAGAACCTTCGTATCGACTAATTAGTGGAGCTATTGGCCTAAGATTCTATATGAATATGGCAAATGACTTTGGCTTCGGCTTCGGCTGCCGCTTCGACCCCGTTGCTGGACCTCGACCCCAAATGCTTGACGGTCAAGCAATGCAATTCATAGCGAATCATCCAAGTGAGCAGCTCATGTTTATTTTAATTGATTAAGTTTAAGTTTAGTATTTGTCATTATCATTAATATAATTATGCTGGGTGACATTGAGTATTAGTATTAGTATTAGTATTAGTATTAGTATTAGTATTAGTATTAGTATTAGTATTAGTATTAGTATTAGTATTAGTATTAGTATTAGTATTAGTATTAGTATTAGTATTAGTATTAGTATTAGTATTAGTATTAGTATTAGTATTAGTATTAGTATTAGTATTAGTATTAGTATTAGTATTAGTATTAGTATTAGTATTAGTATTAGTATTAGTATTAGTATTAGTATTAGTATTAGTATTAGTATTAGTATTAGTATTAGTATTAGTATTAGTATTAGTATTAGTATTAGTATTAGTATTAGTATTAGTATTAGTATTAGTATTAGTATTAGTATTAGTATTAGTATTAGTATTAGTATTAGTATTAGTATTAGTATTAGTATTAGTATTAGTATTAGTATTAGTATTAGTATTAGTATTAGTATTAGTATTAGTATTAGTATTAGTATTAGTATTAGTATTAGTATTAGTATTAGTATTAGTATTAGTATTAGTATTAGTATTAGTATTAGTATTAGTATTAGTATTAGTATTAGTATTAGTATTAGTATTAGTATTAGTATTAGTATTAGTATTAGTATTAGTATTAGTATTAGTATTAGTATTAGTATTAGTATTAGTATTAGTATTAGTATTAGTATTAGTATTAGTATTAGTATTAGTATTAGTATTAGTATTAGTATTAGTATTAGTATTAGTATTAGTATTAGTATTAGTATTAGTATTAGTATTATCTCCAATATCAATCTATCTAGATACCTTCTCACATCACAATTATCGGTTACAGCTGGTTGTAGAAACATCTGCATATATTTATGTATGTGTGTATATGAACATGCATATAGAGCGAAAGGCTTGACGATCCGCCCATCCGAGCAGATCTAGACAAATGTTGATCTATGATTCGAATCGCAGTCGTTTGTTTGGTTTTTCTTTTTTTTTTTAATATTGACAATATGTTCCATTTGCGCCAGTGTTGATCAACTTGTGTGTGTGTGTGTGTGTGTGCGGGTGACTCGATAAGCTCACCAAATATTGAAACAACTGAGTCGGGGTCTGTTCGGTGTTCTGTTCTCAGCTCTCAGATGGGACACCTGCATGTTGTTATCTCTTATCAGCAGCGTGCCACAAAGTCAATCGAATTTATTTGCCTTAACTCGAAACTGAACTCAACTCCAGGCTAATACTCTCGCTCTGCCTCTCTGGATCTCTGCATATATATATGTATACGTATATATACATATAGATATATATATATTTATATATATATATATATACACTCGATTGTATATTTATCTATCCAGCATTGGGCATCGTCATTGGCATCCCAGTTATGCCTGCGCGCCTGTGCGTGTGAGTGTGCGTGTGTGTGTGCGTGTATCTTTATTTGATTTTGCTCAGATCGTGTGAATAAGGCAAAACCGAATTATTTTTATGGTCTGTTATCTTATCGTTATTATAGCTCATATTTATGACACTGTGCAATACTTTGAGAACTGTGCCGAACGAAAGTGTTGAGCTATGTATCTATCTATCTCTCTCTCCCAATCTCATTATCTCTCTCTCTCTCTCTCTCTCTTTCTGAATCTGCCCCTCTCTCTGTTAATCTTTGGCTGCTCTGTGGAGATCCGGACGGATGTGAGCATTACTTTTTATGGATATTTATGTAGAGAACGTGACAGTCGTTGGCTCAAACAAACAAAAAAACCAACTCAACCGATCAAAACAATTTGAGACCAGTCAAAAAGACTTCGAAGAACTTTATTTTTTTCGTCAAAGAGTTCTTACTCAGTTTTTGTATCTTTTTGTCGAACGCCAGGCGATTTTTAATTTTTAGTGCAGGAAATCCTTATAAGTACACCCTCCGCTAATCTGATAAAATGAGAAATTGTGAGAGATAGAGAGAGAGAGGGAAAGAGAGAAGGAGAGACATACGATAACGAGAAAGAATTTAAAATGACGAAGAAGCTGAGGAATGTCCTCTAACATACCCTATGGAAAAAGAGGGACTAGGAAGTGCTCCGAGAAAAGTCTTAGTTCGCAAACCTTGAGCAAGAACAAATTGTTATACTTCATGTACATATTCCTAGACGTATTATATCCTTTTTAATATATATATATATATATATATATATATATATATATATATATATATATATATATATATATATATATATATATATATATATATATATATATATATATACATATATATATATATATTGACATAACAATCCAATAAGAAATACCACAGACAGACTCAATTTAAAGTAGCTTTCTCGAGTGAAGCAATTTGCAAAGCTGCTCAGAAACATACGTTTACTTAGCTCAGCTGAGTTTAGAGTTATTGTCTCTTGTCAAATTCATAAGACCCATCTAGATTATCTGCCAGATTTCACAGTCATTTCCGTCGCGCGACGTCTGCTGCAATAGGCCGCATCGTCTTACAGACAATCCCAACGATGTATGGAATGGTCTGAGCGTGTGTGGTAATACGAGTTCTGGAACTTTAGTACCCAAAAAGGAGAAGGCTCAAAAAATGCGAATGTAGCGAAAAGATCAGATATATGCAATTTTATATATAATAATTAGAGATCATCTGAAGTTCAACATTTTAGGAAACTGCTGTTCTTATTGCTCTAAGATCTATTGCTGTGTGATGCTACTGAAATATATGATGCATCTTAGCTGTATTTATTTTCTTTTTCTCTCTCTCAACTCAGCTGCCATCAATCAGAGTTTTCTTAACTACTTTAGTTGTCAGAAAGTTTCTTTTTATTTTTAAAATATTTATCATATTTTCTTATATTTTTCTTATTTTACTACCCCAATTAAGGAAACAACTGAACGAAAGCAATTCATATAGAACATATTGATTTAGTTTCTAGGCTCTATGACTTGATCCAGACTTTAGCTCTGACTTTACTCAGCTGATCTATGTGCTTCAGAGCAGATCTTTAGATTCTGTTTAGTATTTTATCACATAGAATTCAATAAATATAAATAAATCAGCTTCTGCCAGGTCCACTAAGAAGACTACTTAGTGCGATATGAGATACGAGCTTGCTATTTAAAGTAGAATACATCTATTGATATTGCTCCTAAGCAAATTTGAGTATCCTCGATGGATTTGAGTAATAAAGAATTTTCTAAACAGCAATTATCAGGAATGATCACAGTGATCAGTGCTTTGATCATTAGTAATAGTTGCAATCGTTTTTGCTGCAATTTGTTGTTGTTTTTGTGTTGCATTTCTTAAGACGAGCGCAGCGCCATGAAATGAAAAACAAAAAACAGAGAAACAAAAAAAAAAAATGGAAAATGAAAATGAAAACTCAACTGAAATCATAATAAAAATCTCGCATAAATGCAACAAATTTGTGGCGCATGCGCAGCCAACAGAAGCGAGCGACGAAGCTGCCAGCAACGCCCCTCACCCCTGCGCCACCTCGCCACCTACCCCCCGCCACCCACTGCCGCAGCAGCTGCTGTGTAATTAATAAAAACAACAGGCTGCGCAGCTCCGCCTCCCTCTTAGCCGCATTGTTGCCGCCTTCACAGCCGCCGTCGAAGTTGCGCCGCCGCCCCCCCGCTGCTGATGAGCTAACCGATACCCTGTAGCTATTGGCCAGCTATGAGAATGGCATAGGCTAGTTGTTCATCATTGTTATCTATCGATAACTGAAAGTCGATAAACAGAGATTGTTAGCTTGAGATTTTTCTGCGCATAGCTCGAGTATTATGGGACTTCAAGATAAAGTATATATAAAAAATATAAAATACATTATTAGTAACTCCCTCCAATTCATCCGAGAATTCAAGTAGTCCACCTTACTACATATTTCTAAATGGCAACACACCGATATGAGATTTTAGTACTTATGCAGGATATCTGCTAGTCGTTCACTCCGCAATGCTGCTGCTCTCTGTGCGCTGTTTTTTGCGCCTTTTAACTGGCATTTGGCGCGCGAGGCGCCGGCACGCGCTGCACCAGCGTTTGTATCTTGCAGATACAAAATTGCATCGCTCTACAGTTTGTTGTTGTTGTTGCTCGTCGACTTTGTTGTTGTTGGCGCTGTTAGCGTTTGTTTTTATGATTAACGCTCGTTTCGCTTTATATAATCGCAATCACTGCACATGCGCGCACTGCGCAGCGCCAGTAATAAACATGAAGAGCACTCAAATGGGGTACGCACGACCAGCCCGATACTCTGCTGTACGCAAATCAATAGCTCTTATGTAGCTAAAAACTCAATAACAAATTGTTATCGATAACGACTAGCAGATAAAACTTATCGACAGTTGAAAATGACTTTGTAGCTAGATATATTATAAGAGAAAAATGCTGTAAATTGCAATGCATACGTCTTCATCTCCTCCATTTGCTCACGTTCAATACACCCGTGTGGGCTGTCATATATACAGGGTATATCCCAACAATTTCATAATTGAAAAGTGGCGCAACTATTTTGGCTGCTCTTTTGGGCTCAACTCCGTCACTTACCATCCATCCATCCATTCATCCCTCCCTCGATCCACACAGTCAACGATCCGTCCGTCCGTCCGTCCGTCCGTCCGTCCGTCCATCCGTCCAACCATCTTTTGGTCTGTCTGTACGTGTTGCATGTTTGATTTTAGTTAATGCAATGCTAAATCTTGTTGTTGCTGCCGTTGCTATTGTAATTAAGCAGAAATGCCGCAACTGCAAATTTAAGAGGAAGTTTACCCAACAAACTGGGCAGCAATGCGTCCATAGCTGGAAGTAGCCGTTCGACGACTACCGGCTTGTCCGAGTCTGGACTAAAACGGACAGCCAAATGCACAGCATAATATGATCAGCACATGGAACTGAGCAATCAGGCATAAGCAATTCCCATATAATATCTGAACTGAGCTGTGCACTATCCAGCTTTACTCGCTTAGTTCAGTTCAGCTCAGATCAATTATAGCTAGTTATCTATTATCTATACCTGGATTCAATTATTAATTTGCATTTATCTCTTTGCTTTTCTTCATCCGTTTTCTCCCCATTTATCTTTTTCTCTCTCTCTGCTACGTTTACTTTCTGTATGTCTTCATGTGACTCTTTTATATCTTTCTTTCTCTTTCGCTATAGTTCTCTGTCTATTTAGCTCTCTCTCTCTCTCTATATATATTTCTCTATATCGATCATTCTATCTCTCCTTTTTCTGTATCGATCATTTTTTGATGCCCTCTACCTTTCTCTTCTCTCTCTGTAAATACACCTCAGGCTTTCTCTTTCTTATTCTCTCTGCCTCTCTCAAAATGTGTCTCTCTCTCTCAATTTGTCACCCTCTCTCTCACTTTATTATTCATTTTATCTCTGCTTTACCTCTTCTTTATCTCATGCTTTGTATTTACACATTTATTTATTTATTTTTTTTTTTGCTTCTCTCAGCCTCTCTGTGTATTTTTGCAGACTCTCATCCTCCATCTGTTTTTCTGAGTTTCCCTCTCTCCTCTTCTTTTCTGCCTCTCTCTCTTTTACAATCTCCTCTCTGTTCCCCTCTCACTTTCTCTCTCTCTCTCTCTCCTTTATCTCAATCAATCTCTCCCAATCTATCTCTCCTTCCAAGCCTATATCTCTTCTAGTTTGATTAGATTCTGTTTTTGATCCCCTTTTCTATATAGCGCATATCATAGATAGTAGTTACAACTTAAACAACCTGTAAAGAGCTTCCAAATTGAGTCGATTTGTCTGCCCGTAGTTTGGGTACTTTGCTCGTTGACCTTCACATTGAGATGGGAATGTTATCTCTGAAGTTCCCAGCATTGAAGCAAGTTCAAGTGTTTGGCAAAGGGAAAACACCAGACGAACAGACAGACGGGCAGACAACGAGACAACAAGACAGCGCGACAGACAGATATCTGACACTTAATGAAGTTTCTTTGGCATTTCGTTAAATATGTTTTGCTGAAAACGGTGCTCGAAAAGCAAACCAACAGAGTATATTAGCTCTCAGCTAAGTCATGAAAAATGCATTAAATTCGAAATAGTGAGATATATTCATGATTTAATTAGACTAAAGTGAAGTCGATGTGGATGTTAACTTGACTTTCTTGTGACACGCCTACATATACTATATTTAGTATACTTATGGACTTTTCTAAAATTCTAGCTTCTGCTAACAGTGGGAAGAATCATGAGCTAAAAAGATCACAGGCTTGTGCCGTATGATCGAGACATGTCTTCAAGGCAGAGCATTTGCATAGTCGGCTATTGCTGTTTCGTAGCACTGTAAAATCTATTTAGTGGAATATCACTCCGAGCTCAAAGTTCAATTTAGACTTTATAGAGCATTGCGCAATCGAGCATAGCCGCTCTGTATTTGAAGTGAAGCCTGGAGTATGTAAACTCTAGCAATGCCATAACTGGAGCAGCGCAGAGCATGGCTCAGTCATTGACAGCCGATGGGCTTTGCCGTCTCGCTCGTGTGGTGGAGCGATGACAAACAAATGTGAGTTATGGCCAAACGAGACGAGCTACAAGCCGAACAAGTTGGGAGAGTGCTAACGGAAACTGTTTGACCGCCCAGTTGGCCAGTTTCCCAGTTTCGGGGTCAGCTCGGCTAGCTTTCATCTACTACAATTGTTGAGTATCTTTAAGCGTTATGAGTATCTTTTTATGGCTATAAACGCACGAAACATGCGAGCTGGGAAATGACAAAAAAAAAAAAAAAAAACAGAAAAAAACCGCGCGAATGACCAAATGGAAAAGAAAAAAAAAGACACCAAGACACCGAGGTGGGTCAAAAGGTGCTGAGAAAGAACCCCAACGAATGATGCTGAAACTTGTTTCATTTCGGGGAGCTGCTCGACTTGGATGTTGAAATTGCAGCTAAAATACACACACACACACACACATATACACTCTGTTACAGTTTCCAGGTGTTTGAATCCGTTTATTTTTTTTTTTCGCTGTTGTTTTTCTTTCGGGCCACTAATTGGACAGCTGTAGCTGACCAGCGAGTTAGGCCAAATCTCTGCTCACAGCTTAGCCATCCGCACAAAGGCCTTTTGACACGCAGCATCTTTGGTGTTGATCTGTGATCGACACGAGTTGCTCTACTTTTGCCCTTCTGCTTGAGGGTTACGTGAAGTTGCCAAGGGGTTGCGTGCTCATAAATCAACAGGGCAAAACCCGTTTAGCAGCTTAGTCCAAGCTGCTGTCGCTGCTTCTTCTTCTTGGGGTTGTTTTCTTGTTTCCTTATCCATTTACCCCTTGGTCTTAAGCCTTTTGAGGCCTGACCAATGCCTCGGCAAAATGATGAACTTTCTACCAAAAACAAAAATAAAAAAATTAATTGAATATGTTTCCTTTTGAACTCTTAATCTGCATCTTGATCTTGAGCATAACATTTCATTAAAAATGTCCTCGGACCTCGGAGAGTTCAACATCCCCCTGAACTCTGAGGGTTGCTCGTCAGCATCAAAATTCATACAAAAATGGCACATTTTTTGGGCTAGAAAATGTCAGTTTTCACCTCTTTAGCCCTGATGAACTGTGCCGAATCGTGGACCAATGCGAGTGCCGCAGCTATCAAAAATGGCGTACATTTACAGCAAGCAGCAACTGTAACCTGTAGATGCAGCTTTCACTATTTGAATGAGCTAGTTTTTGGTGGGCAAATCAATTTCGCTCTATGGGGGAAATGTTTCTTAATATTTCCATAGCAACGGTTTCACATGGCATCGCTTAGGCTCTGTTCTGCTGCTTCTCTTGCTCTTCTTCTTTGATGCCTTTGTTTTGTTTTCCACATTTTGTTGTTTTCCTCGCTGACCGTTAGAAATTTGGTCTCTTATTAATCCGAAACTTGTCCTGCGCTGCGTTGATCTAATTTTCGGCCCTTTCATTGAACCGCGTCCCGTTTCAAGGTGTGGAAACAAAAAGCCGTTACCTCTTAGCACAATGCCCCAGGGCATTTGCCCTTGCGTTCGCCTTACCATTTGCCCTAACTGCCTGTCCAGCCAGCAAGCCAGCCAGCCAGCCAGCCAGCCAGCCAGCCAGCACGAATGTCCTGTCTATCCTTCCTGCTTGTTCAGTCACTGACCTCATTTCGATCGACTGTGCCTTCGCTGCAGTTCGCATATGGAGAGAGCGAGACAGAGCGAGATAAGAAAGAAACGAAGAAAGCTACTATGCACAATGTATGAGATAAATTCTTTATATTCTATATATACCCATGATAAATATATTTTATCACATTTACTTATATTTATATTTATTTTATATGTATATATATATTATTATATTTTTAAACTTCAGTTTGTTCATGTACTTGCCAAGCAGCTCTAAGAGCTTTTTTATCCCAGCCCAACTTAAATTTTATTTGAATTATTTATATTTAATTTAATCATTCAAACAGGATTCACTTTAATCATCATAAATCCAACCAACTTAGTCTTGTCGTTGTATATCAAGCTCAAAAGCAGCTTACTTATTGGAAATATTTGTATTATTTCGAGTGAGAGTGTATTTTAGGATAGATTTATATATATGTTGTATATGCTATACTAAAATTTTAATATTATAGACAAATTATATAATATTATATCAAATGAGTGTATTATAAGCTGATTTCTACAGCCGATCAATAGTAATCCATTTGCTAATGCTAGATTTGCAGCTAAATCGAATGAAATCTATTAAAATTTCAAAATTTTATGACTCGGATCTATATACATATTAATATATATATATATATATATATATGCTGCAAATTTTTAATACATTGCCTTAGTAAACTATACTAATTCCTGTTGCCTAATATTAATACTCAAATTTCCAATTTCCATTTTTCTTCTAATATATGATTTTTCTAATATACTACTACTTAAAGTAGGGCAGATAAAAATATATATTGCATAAAACCAATATACTCCTTTTAGTTACTGAATTAATTTATTTTTCAAATCCCCTCGACATTCATACAAATATTATTTGAACTTGACTTCACCTATCCAAAACTATATATTCTATTCTATCTATACTCTATCATATTCAAATATTGATAGTTCATGACTCTATGTGCAAAATTTTCACCAATTGAAATTTCAGAGAGACCTGGAAAGTTGCCTAAATTAAATATTTTTTAAAATTTCATTAAATATTTAAAAAGCTTTTATTTATGAATTCATGGAGCCACATAAAACTCTCTGCTATGCGTAGTATGAGTATTTAAGCATGTAAAGCTTAAATTATAAATAAATTTAAGATATAAATTTAACACCCTTAATTTAAGTCTCATTTGCGGCGCTGGCTAATCAAGCGAAATTGAGGCGATAAACCAAAGCTAAAATATGTGGACCAAGGTTCAAGCAACCATTAACCCAGGCAAGGGTCTGTCGCGCTGGCTATCTATAAATTATCATTTTAACGGGCAAGCGAAAAATAACGCAGTCATAAGACAAATTTTATAATCAACTAAAGATGCACGGGATCAAATTGTAATACGCATGTTGACCGAGCGTAGAAAACAAAAAAAAAAAAGAAGGCAGTAAAAACAGGACTTGGGCATGAAATATGAGTTTAGAGACAGGCGCTGTAGGCAAGGGGTGCGCGGCTAGGGGCTTGGTCAAGCGTGTAATGCCAAAGGATGTGAGAGAATGCAAGTCGCTATCGCAATTTCACAGCAGCAGCAGTGGCAGCGGCAGCGGCAAATGAAGATGATTGACCAAACCCAACTAATATTCAAATGAGGTCGGCCGGATCAGTTCCGGGGCAGGAGCAGAGCCTTCAAGATCTGGATGAGACCGTAAATTAACAGGCAACTGACCAATGCGAAGGTTGGGCAAAAGGGTGAAACGAAGCGCAGCTCATTACAATGGGAGCAAACGGCAAACGGCAAAGGGCTCGCAAACGGGACAAGCACTAGAGGCTAGAGGGCCAGACGGGTTAGAGGGTAGGGGGCATAAGACGCATAAATTGCATTGACCCGAAGATGCGAAACCACCCTTCAGCTGGACAGTGGTCAGCGAGCGACCCTCGCCTCCGAGTCGCGTCCCGTTCTCGAATAGCTAAAAAGCAGCCTAATTTGCATTTGGCGCCTTCTACGTCTGTCCATTTATTTTATTGTTTATTTTGCGTCTTGTCCGTTCGTCCGCTCGGGCGATGGGAAAACTTTTGTCGACCGTTGGTCAGTCTCGCATCTCAGCGTCTGGCTCTGATCCCATTTCCATTCTCATTCGCATTCCCATTCCTAATACCAATTTTCAGGCCAACTTCAAGTGCGTCGGCCATTGTCTAGTTGCTGGCTTTTGTTATCATATGTCATGTAGGACACCAGGACTCTGGACCCTGGACCCGGCACACTGGACCTTTGCAAACTTCTCGGCGGCTACGGCAAAACACGTTTTGCCAACCAAATGAGACATATTTCGCGGCAATCAGCGATCAACAGCTGTAGGCCCTCTCGGTCTCGGTCTCGGTCTCGGTCTCGGTCTAGGTCGCGCTCTCTCTCTATCTTCCTATCTCTCTATCGTTTTAATTATATGACTAGATTCGATTTTGGCGCCAAACTGAATACCTAGAGTCGCGTCTCTTGCCTTCTCCTCTGCTGCTGCATTATGAATAACGTATTGCGCATCGCTTGTGATAAATCTAAGCATATTTATTATATTTGATGAACTGAACTTTAAGGACGGACAGGAAGTTAATTGCTTCATTTCACGCAGTTGCCGCAAAGCCAAGCCCAAATGAGCGGCAGCTCAGCCAAGCCCAAAAAAAAACCACCCGTGATGCACGAGATGGCTGTGGGAGTGGGAGTGGGAGTGGGAGTGGAAGTGGTGCTGCCCTGCCAGACGAGCTGGTGCTGCAGCGAGGGTGGCTGCGCTCAAATATGACTTTTAGCGCGCTAAGAGCCAAAGGTAAATGCGCTTTGGCATTAGGGTAAAGTTGCATGACTGACAAGAGAGGGTGGCTGTGGCTGGGGCTACGACTGTGGCTGTGAGTCTGCGAATCTAGAGACTAATCCCCGAGGTGCTGGCATTTCGAGTGCAGTTGACCTTTGGCTCTGGCGTAATTGCATTTGCTACAGCAGCAGCTGAGCTGTGGCTCTCTTCCTGCTCCTCCAATTCCTGGATCGAGTATATGTGCCAGACATACGCTGGCATTTCACAAAGTAGACGACGGGCTAAGTGGATCTTCCGCTCAGCCGATAGACCCACAACGGCGACCAGGAAACGACTTCCTCTTCGCATTTTTGCAGCGCAACTTTTTACGCTACAAAGCACTTCTATATCTTCATATCGTTACATATTTATATATGTGTATATGTGTGTATCGTGAATCTGAAATGAAAATGAAAACAAGATAAACACGAGGAAAAAGAAGCAATGAAAATCATATAAAAATAAATGCAGGCGGGCAATTATCACGCGCAAGCCATGAAAGCAGACGTTCGGATCGAGGAGCCGCGCAATGAGGATCCGGGGCGACCAGCTGCAGATGTTGCACATAAGAAAGCAAAAGTAAGAGGTGCTCGTAATACTCAAACGCCAACAATGTGAACGATTCCCAAAAAGCAAACCAAACCAAAGCTAAGCGAAAATTTACTCAGGGAATACAACAAAAAATCAACTGAACTAACTTGATGTGAGACGAACGGAAGAGCGTGTAATATATGCATCTATAATATTGTATTGTAATTATTTACATATATATACATATGTAGATAGTAATAGACAAGTTATCTTATAATAATGTAACTCATTATTTCTAAATGATGAGCGAGAGAGTCAGAGACAGACTGAGACTGAGAAAGGGCAGAGTGAGAAAGCGAGAGACTGACAGAAAATCAATGAGATAGATAGAGAGAGAGAGACAGTGAGAGAGAGTCTGAGAGATAGATAGAGAGAGAAAGACAGTGAGAGAGAGTCTGAGAGAAAGATAGAGAGATGGAGAGACAGTGAGAGAGAATCTGAAAGAAAGATAGAGAAATAGAGAGACAGTGAGAGAGAGTCTGAGAGATAGATAGAGAGAGATAGACAGCGAGAGAGAGTCTGAGAGATAGATAGAGAGAGAGACAGTGAGAGAGAGTCTGAGAGATAGATAGAGAGAGATAGACAGCGAGAGAGAGTCTGAGAGATAGATAGAGAGAGAGACAGTGAGAAAGAGTCTGAGAGAAAGATAGAAAGATGGAGAGACAGTGAGAGAGAATCTGAAAGAAAGATAGAGAAATAGAGAGACAGTGAGAGAGAGTCTGAGAGATAGATAGAGGGAGAGAGACAGTGAGAGAGAGTCTGAGAGATGGATAGAGAGAGATAGACAGCGAGAGAGAGTCTGAGAGATAGATAGAGTGAGAGAGGCAGTGAAAGAGATAGTGAGAGTGTGATACGGTAAGAGAGTTAGGATGAGAGTGAGAGAATAGGGAAGAAATATAGAAAAAGATTGTGAAAAAGATAGTGAGAGAAGAGAGTGAGAGAGATAGTGACAGTGAGGAAGGAAATGTGGAGCTGGACGAATGATTGTGAGAGTGAGAATGAGAGAGACTGAGAGACTGATATCAGAGGGAATTGCTGCTGATATAAAAGGAATTATATAGAAATGTATTAAGGTAATAGTCGCAAGAACCCAAGCTCTCTCTCTCTCTCTCCTTCTCCCTCTATATTCCGCTATCTCTGTCTCTACTTCTCTATCTTCTAAAATTTTAATTCTAGAATAATCAGAAAATCGTTGTATCTCTAAAGCATATAGAAGTTCTTTCTCTCCTTCTCTCTCTCTCTCTCTCTACTTTTCTCTCTGTCTTTTCTGCTCCCTCCTAAAACTGCAGCTCTAGAATAATCAGAAAATTGTTATAGTTCCAAAGTATATGGAACGTAATGAAAAAATTTCCCACTAGCTAAGCCCATCTGAAGGAACTCAGCATCTTTAAGAAGTATATATATTTATAAAAGTTGTAGTCCAGGCATTAGATATGCATACAAAGCTGTCGTTGTTGGAATTCCCACATTTTGGGCACTTGATTTTCCCACGAGTCGCTTTGGAGCTCGGAAACTTATCTTTGAAGCTTTCTGACGCCCGCATGGCGTAGGAGTAGGAGTTCCCAAGCAGCCAGGTTAGCTGATAAGCTTACTCTATATTGCCTCCCCCCTTTCTTCTCTCTCTCTCTCTCTTTCTCTCCAACTGTCTCTCGCTCTGTTTTGCTCTCTGTTGTCTGCTCGTGGACTTTTGCCGCCATTTGCGCAGCGAAGCGAAGACAACCGCCAAGACAGTTGAGCCCGCTGTGCCAGTCCCTTGATAAGGTGCAACTGAGACAAGGGCCTTTCGTAACGGCTGCTTGCGACAGCGAATGCAACTGCAACTGTGCCACCGTTTGTGGTGGCTTATTTAACTGTGACAGTTGCAGGAGTCGACCAGCTGACGCTGGCGCGTTCCAATTGCCCTGATTAGAAGCCTGACCCGTGTACAAATCAACTGGTTCACTCAACCGTTCCTTGGCGTCACGTCTATCAGAGGCAACTCGAAGCAGATGAGCAAGCCGCAAGGCGCTCCATCTAAAGTATGCTACGACCCCGACCGCGACCGCGACCGAGACTCCGACCCCGACTCTGCCCAGTGCAATTGACCAGCTGCAAGGCGCACGCGCGCCCGTCTTGCCACTTGGCTGACACTCGACTCAGACTCTGGCGCTGGCCGAGGCAGCATTTTGTCATCTTGATAATTATTAAATGTCATTGCATGTGAAGCGCTCGATGGCCCCTAGCCACTAGCCACCAGCAACCATCCACTAGCCCCTACCACCCTGCAAGAGCGAAACAAACACCTGAACGCGCAGATCTTGAGCTGTGATCTCGCTGATCGTTCGCATTGATCGCTGCAGCTGATAGATGACGGAGAAGAAGAGCAAGAGAAACTGCATCAAGTAGATGGGGCAGAAGACGAAGAAGAAGTCAACATCTGTGCCCTGCACTTTAAGGGACAATAGCAAAAATAGAGAACAAGAAGATGATGAAGAAGAAGAAGAAGTTGGAAAATAATGTCATGTGGGTTCAACTGCAACAGAAATGCAGGCAGGGGCAAACGGGGCAGGTACAAGGACAGCAACAGGGGCAGTGGCAGGGGGCACCGGGGCACGTGCCCTCTCAAGCGCGAAACGAAACGAAACGAAACGAAGCGAGTGACTAGATAAAAGAAGATGCCTCAAACGGAGCTACAGCCAAAAGTCATCAGCCAGGCCCTAAGCCAGACACTCAGCCAGGGTCTTAGCCTGTAGCTCTCGCACTCACTCACTCACTCACTCTTTCTCTCTCTGTCAGTCGCATCCGGGCCAGCACCTCGTGCTAGAGAGGTGCGCGTGACGTGACACGCATAGAATGCCAATGCGCGATAGTTGAGTTAACTAAGTGGCTTAGTCGTGTTAGCCAACTGAAGACTAGCTTACGACTCCAGTGCTCTCTCAGTCGATTGCCTATAAAACCAAGTGTCTAATAAGATTATATAGAAATTCTTAATTGGCGGCGATCGAAAAATTGAATCGCTTTCACAGTTGAATATTAGTCTATATCCCTCTCTGTCTCTCAGTTGTTTATCTCTCTCTCTTCTTAGTCTTTTTCTCTCCCTGTCTCTATATCTTTCACTCTCTATCCGTCTCTTTCTCACTCTTTGTGTGTCTCTCTCTCTCTGTATTTACCTCCTTTCTCAATCTCAATAGATGTCGGCGTTTTACAAGTTAAAGAATGATGAAAGACTTTTAATATTCTAAAAATAATAAGATAAGATAATAGAGGTATAGAGATAAAGAAATATACAGAAATATAGATACAGCGACACAACAATATCAATAATATTATTAATCCATATATGAATATTTCTTCAGCTCCTCTACGAGAGCCATACAAATGTATTTTTTTGAATCTATTTCTGAATCAATCTAAATATATCTTTTATATATATATATATATATATATATATATATATATATATATATATATATATATATTTAAATATATATCTATTAGCATAACCAAACCTCCTCCATACCCCAACTCCCATATTTCTATACTTCTACTCATATAATATCATCACAACAGCTTCTCAGTTAACTGAGATGTATTTATGCTATGCTATGTATATAGAGATCTGATCGAATATCTTCAATATTATATATAAAACTCTCACTTTATACATTTTTCTTTTGTTTAATCAACTTCTGCTTCGCCTTCATTTCCGGCGCTGCGGTTGGCTTCGCTTCACCTCAGCCGTTGCCAACTTCATTATCATTATCGTCTTCGTCTTCGTCATCGTCATCGTCATATTCCGTTGTTGAGTTTAATTACTCTGAACTCCTCGCTCGACAGTCCTGCTGCAACATTCCCGCAGGTTTTTCCCTTATTTTCTTCTTCTCGATTACAATGGGGTTTCTCTTCCTTTATTATTTTTATTTCCTATTAAATTAGATTAAGCAGTCATGCACATGTCTCCAGTTGCATTCGATTCGAGCCGCGCTCCTGGACACAGCTCGAGACGTCGAGGCAGCCGTTCCTCCAAAGGGTTGTCAGCAACTGTTGTCATTGCCTAATAGATTTGACTATCTTAGCCAAGGTCCTTGAGTGCCCAACAGCAGGCAACGCCAGCCGCGCTTTTAGAATGAATCGATGAAGTGATCAACAGATCAATTTTCTAATTTCACAAGCCATAATTAAGTACGAATTTGAGAGTTAATTGAAATTGGGGAAATTTTAGTAACCAGAACTTTTTATATGATTTACCCATGGATTGACGTTCATTGAGAATTGAGTCGAATTGAAAATGTGATCCAAACTTAACTTTGTATTCTGATAGACAGATATTCATAACGAATTTGAAACATCAATTTTGTATTTGATTACTTCCCAATTGGTCACTTGGGCTTCTTTCCGCTTACAGAATTCAAGCTAATTCCAATGTTACTTAAATTTTTGAACAGAAAAACCGTTTCGATTCCGAAAGCAAAACCCCCTAAGCTTTGCATATGCCACAACTTAGTTATTTTATATATGTATAAGAAAAAAACTTAATATTTATTGAGTTTTAGAATCAATTTCAACACAAAACTTAACAATTAGATAAGATAATCGATATAATAATCGATATTTAACTTTGAATGCCAAAAACTCGGATAAACCTAACATAATTTTTAAGCAGACTAAGCCCTTAGATGCTGCCTAAAGACAATGAGTCGAAGTCTGATCGGATTATAATAGATTATAATTCTTGATATGCCAATAACTCGATTCAATTTCAGCCGAGTTTAATAGAGCTCAAGTGAGATTCGTAGCATTCATTTAACGTCAATTGATGATATACCATTAATATTATAGAAGTGTCCAATATTATATACAGCTTAAGTTCGATTCGTAGCTTCAATTTAAATCAAAAATAATATAAATCTTTCAAAAACTAACTTAATGTCTTAATACCCTAGAAATTAGCGTCTCAAGTGCAAAACTTTTGACTGTGCCTTAAAGTGTTCATATATGAGCTCTGTGCAGCTCCCGTTCCCTGCCGTAAGATCAAGTGTTATGCATTGACAATGGATTATTGATATTGCCGCATCCAGCGAGGCTCTGGCCAATGGATGCTGCCACATGCTGCACGCGGTGCGCGCAGTGCATTGAACCTGCAAAGCGGCCACAGCGACTTGAGTGTGCGTGTGTGTGTGTGTGTGTGCCCCTTTAATAGGCCGAACAGGTGCATTGGCAGCTCTCGCAGGACCCTCGCTCTCGGCTGTTGCAGTCGCATCCTTGCAGCAACAACAGTAATAACTCGTAAATAAGGCAAACACAGGCGGCACGTGCCCCTCGTTGTTGTGCCGTTGTGCTTCATCTTGGCGAGTGCAGCGAGTGATGTCTTGTGGCATCTCATCCGCTAGCTGCTTGCCACTTGCCGCTTGCCGCTTACCTGTTTACCTGTTTATCTGCTGTTACCTTTTACCTGTTTCGCGCCGCTTGCTGCCCGCCTTTTGCCCCATTTCACCGTTTTTCACCTTTGCAGCAGGCAACATGCTGCAAGCTGCATTTGGACCCCTCTTTGCATTTGCCTCCCTTTTATTCATTCCTTCTTTCGAATGGGGCATCTACCATTTAGCGCGTGCCACGATCACTCCCTGATGCGTGTGTGTCCCTCTCTCTGTGTGTGTGTGTGTGTATGTGTGTGTTGCCGCTTTATAATTAACTTGACTTACGGCTCGTGCAGCATCCGAATGCTACAGTTGCCGCAGCTGCAAAAGTTTACGAGCTCGACGCGTCCTGATCCTCGCTCAAGATCAGGAGGATATGAAGAAGAGATTGAACGACTTGAAGATACTCTCGACTTTGTCAAGGATTTCTACCCGAAACCTTGTCAACCATATAGATCTTATAGCTAGCTTACAAATAGTAGACAACCCGACTTGCAGATACCCTACAAATTTGTTTTCTGTTCTAGATCTTTATATATATACTCAGATATGAACAGGTATCAACTTAGCCCTAAGGCCTTGCTCAGTGGTAGAATTTAACAACGTAAAGCGTGCTCGACTTATAGATACCCTACATACGAATAATCATTTCAACTCCTCACATAAAGGCATTTGTTGCCATATGTTCATACGCAGAAAAAGCAAGCTCAACTAAGAGACACCCTGCAATGTACACAACTTGGGCAGCTATGACAAAGTGAGTACGTATATTCCTTACGAGCATCAGTATGCAAACATTTTCATATATTGAACTTATTTAATCTACAAGTCAATTTTTAGTTTTAATTCATAAACGATCATTAGCCATTCACAATCGAGGTTCAAAGTCTAAGCCTGAAAGGCAACAAAGAGCTTCATCATCACTTATGACTTGAGCAGAGTATGTTGGCTACGCTTACGCCCGTTTCTAAATCTTCGGAGCACAGTTAACGGCATTAGGCACGCCTTTTTAGTCAGGGCTGCGAGCCCATTAAACGCACATAAACAATCGGACTCGGCATGCAGTTCGCCTCCACATCTCTCTGCATTATGCACGTCATCAATCCAATTACGCATCCAATTATGACTAAATAGACGCACCTTTTTGTACCTGAGGAGAGAGAGGGAGCCAGAGAGAGAGAGACAGAGGAGAAGCGGGCGAAGGAGAGGGAGGCACACGCCCACGTCGCTGTCGAAAATCATTGCGTAACTAGGCGCAGACCAGAGCAGAGCAGCTAAAAATGAGGACCAGCCTGTGATCTAAAAAAAAGAAATGGAAAGAAAAAACATCTGCCAGATACGTGGCCAGACCCTGGAGTCAGGGACAAACCCTTGGCCAATCTGTCGACAGCAACTGGCGTTAAAAGCGGCGAGGGTTGCCGCACTCACACCTCGATAGCGCGAGCAGAGATGGACGAGGCGGCCGCTTGGAGTAGAAGACGACGCGACGCTTAATCAATACGTGGCCATAAATCAGTAGGAACTAGCAGACAGCACACTGACTATGCCGCAAGAAATGACACGAACGACTTGTCAAATACCCTTCAAATTCCAATAGAATCAGTTCAATGAGTCGAGAATGTATCACAAGAATGTATCACAGAATGTATCATTTCTGAAAAACTTCTATGGATTTAGAATTCAAGAAAATCGATTATATGTATATCCATAGTCGATAAACATCGATTTGCATTTAGAAAATTTTTTAGAATATATTAATGAAGCAAATTTTCGTTAGCGATATATCTATTTCCTAGAGTTTGAGGTTTATCTGATATAAAGAAATTTAGCTCTAATCGACACTAAATTAGTTAATAAGCAAAACTATAATATGCTCTTTCGTTAGTATCCCGAAATCAATTTAATCGATATATACACAATTGATTTTCAGCCTTTTTCTGTATGTCTTGACGAATTAGTGTTATATATATATATAAATATATATGACTATACGGACATACAGTTCGATAGATATCGATTTTAAGCTTATTTAGGTCTGAGCTAACAGATTTCCCTTTTTCCTAACTTTTTCTAACAGAGTAACTGTTAGTCGATCAGCACCGTGTGTGTTTGATTGCCTTGTGCTCCTTTCGATTGTTCGAGGCATGTTCTTTGGCTCGTGCTCCTTTTCCAAAGTGGGGCAACCGCAACAGCGTATGAAGACCCGTTTCTTATCCGCATGCCAATGACCTGCTTTGAGGACCCTTTTCGGAAAACGCACAGCTGCAATGGGTCCTACTTAAGACCACAGACAGCTCAATTCAGCAGATCAAAGACCTCTCCCCCCGGCTCTGCTAGAAACTCTTTCAGTTTGCGCAGAAGTCGCATCGTAGCCCCCTCCTAGATCCTATGCGCCTGGCCGTTGTCGAATATCGCCAAAGCCTGTAAGTATTTACTAGTGTAAATAGTTAAAAAAAAAAAAAACATGGCAATAGCAAAAGTCGCACAATATCAATAACAGCGGACCCTATCCCCCGGCCTCCCCGTTCCATTGCTAGCTCCCCATAAGCCACCCTTGTCATATATATATATGCAAATAACACCAAAGCGTGAGAAAAGCAAAGTGAAATGAAACATAAAAAAGAAAAAAATAATAATAATAACATTTAACGTTTGACATTCGGTGTCCGATTTCCAATGAATAAGATGAATATTTTAGGTATTCAATATATAAACAAAGAAGTAGCTCGGAACTGTAATCCATATTCGGAAATGAAAGCAATGATATACGACGACAAATATTATCTTAACTACTTAGTTGTTAATTGGAGTGTTTAAGAGAGGGATACATAAATGCGCATATTTATTGATTGACTGATTGACAGACTGATTGCTTCAATGATTCATTTGAAAAGACTCCAAACAGTTTAGAGCATGACACACATGTATATTCTATACTTGCTTGATTGAAGGACTGTCTTATATAGACTTGATTGAATGATTGACTGACTGATTGCAGTAGTTGATTGACATTTAAAAGTATGACAGAATTAGCTAAATTGAAGTTATTCACAATACGAGGCATATCCTTAGGCATATATAGTGGTGGTCTTGACTAACTGGGTCAAAGATTGATTGACTGATTGGAAAAATAAAAAAAGATTAAATACTTATCCTTCGGTAACTCGTTTTTGTTGTATATTTGCAAAAATAATTTAATCATAATCAACTCATGAATTTACTGATTAATGCCCATGATTCATGGACTTAATTTTTTCTGTTAGCCGCCTCATTGTGGCATTTAGCATCAAAAATGTGTTTAACACAGCTAACCGAAAGAATCGCCCACTACCACTGCCCAGCGCTGAAGTGCCCTCCCCCCTGCCCTCTCGTTCCCTTCGCTTCGTAGTCTGCATTCCATGTAACATACATATTTTCCATACCCGTTCTTCTTATATTTCGATGTGCTTTTTGTTTGCTGTTGGGCTGCGCCTAACCCGCCCTCTGCCTACCTTGTCATCTTTTCTCTCTCTCTCTCTCCCCCATCTCTGTCTCCCCTTCCACTGCCCCGTTCTGGCTGTCGCCTGTGCTCTTTTGTGTCCTTTGTGCGCACGCTTTTTATTTATTCAGCAAACAGCTAAACCAACATAAAAAACGCAACTAAAACAACAATATTAACCGAAAATGGGCGGAAGCCAAACTAAATGCGCCCAACAAAGCGCGCGCCTCTCTCTCTCTCTCACTCTCTTTCTGACCCTCTCCGTGTGTGTGTAGGTGTGTCTAAGTGTATGTGTGTGTGCTGTATATCTTGTAGATACTTTTTTGCCAACCTCACGAAATGTATTGCTGCTGCCTGCCTGGCTGCTGCTGCTGCTGCTGGACATATCGATCCACTCTACACACACACAATCATACACGAGCACAGTGGTACACAAATCCAGTATAAACTCTACTCAAATGCATTTGATAATCAATTTCGAAAAACCTGCAAAGTATGCAATAAAAAATTTTTTTTTTTCAAACAATAATTTACATTTTATTTAAACAGTAAAAAATATTAAAAATAGAAATTTTATGTGAAATATATATATATATATATATATATATATGTATATGTATACATAGTAATATAATATCATATGGTATATTATTAGTAGTATAATATCAGGTGATATATATTTATGCAGTTCATATATAGCATATAAATTATATTCTCTCGAATAGCTTCTAAAGGCTGATAATATTTATGAACTTCACAATACTTCACAATAAAAAAAATACATTTTGGTTTAATAAATCTAAATTGGGTAATAACTGTATATATAACTAAATGCTGTAATTTTGAAGCTCTTAACAATTATATACTGTATAAATTATTTTCGTTTCATCAAGAACAATTAATATATATCCTCATCTGTAATGCATCTATATATATGCATACGAATATAAAGAATTTTGACTACAATTAAGTTTTTGGCAACATATTTCATAATTTTAACCACTGTGCGGCGTTTCGCTGCGTTGCGCGGTGGGCGTTTGGGAGGCGAACAGAGAACTAACGGAAATGCCGCAGCGTCAGGCAGCAAATGTTCCCATCGCTGACATTTTAAATTGCGCTTGCTGGCGCCATCTGGCAGCGGAAATCATAAACTAGCGCTACTCAAACCCAACTCCATCTCGCTCACACTGGCTGCATTTTGCTGTCTGTTTCGCTGCGCCCAACTGCGTCTGCATTGCCCACTTCTTCTCACTTGCTTGCTCGCTCTTGCAGCCTTCAGCTGGCCACGTCACGCGCCGAATAGCGGATTCATGTTACAGTTAGAACCAGCTAGCTGGCTCTGCAAGGGGGCGGCCGGGGTGCAGGTGTCGCACATTTTTGATGAGTTTTTGACCACAAAAAATAATCGATAATAAAATTGCTGCCGATTATTATTAATTCTTAAACGTGTCACGTAAAAAAAATTGCGAATTACAAAAAAATTGTGGCGTTAAATAAATAAATACTTAAATGTCGAGGAAAAAAAAAGTGCATTTAAAATTAGATTCGATGATTTGAGCAGCGCCATTAGGCGGCGAATTTCAGATTGGTGCGCTTGCGATTACCGAATTCGCCGTTTCGCCGTGGCGACTGCTGTGCCTCTGCCGGCTGCTGTGCTGCGGCGCGTCCCAGCAGATTCCAGAATGGACGCGGCGTCGTGGTCGTCGTCGTCGTGATCGGATCCTTGTTGATGTAGATACAGTTGACGACGGGCTCATCGCCGAAGTATTGCTGGCGATAGCCGCCAGCGTAACCTCCATTTTGCTGGCGAATCTTGTTGCGGCGACGTCGCTGGCGCTGCAGCTGCTGGCGGCGACGCTTCTGTTGCAGTCGGCGACGACGCTGCGCCTCCGTCTGCTGCGGACGGCGGCGCCTGTAGCCGCCCAACGAGTCGTAGCTATAGCTGGCGCTCGAGCTGGGTCGGCGACGTCTGTTGCCCACGCTGCTTGGTCTGCTCTTCCTCTTCTTCTTCTGCTGCTGCTTAGGCTTTGTCTTGCGACGCTTAACGGGCGTGCTGCTGCTGCTACCGCTGCTACTGCTACCATTGCCTGCTGGCTTCTGTGCTGGTTGATCAACGCTGCCGACGCTTTGCTGTTGCTGTTGCTGCTGCTTTCTCTTGTTGTCCTGCTCTACCGCATTCGCTGTCTGCGCTTCGTTTGCGGGACGCTTCTTCTTCTTCGACTGCTGCGACTTCTTGCGTTTCTGCTGCTGCTGCTGCTGTTGCTTGCGGCGTTTCTGCTTCTGCTTCTGCTGCTGCTTTCGCTTTTTCTTATTAACGGGTTGATTGGCCTGATTGATAACGGGATGTATGTCCTCATCATCGCCATCCGTGCTCCATATGGCCGAAGTGCTCACCGGACTGTCCTCCGTGATGAAGTGCTCGAACTCCTCGTAGGGGCCCAAGCCCTGATAGTAGAAGCCCTCACTGTCGATGTCGCCCTCCTCCTCCTCCTCTGCGGCCGCCACATCAGCAATCACTTGCTGCAGGCCCGGCTGGTAGTAGGCGTTTTGATTCAGCGGCTTCAGCTCGAACACTGCGTGCGTGTTGGGATTCACCTTGGGTGGCTGCTGCGACTCGACAACAACAATGCCCGCATCGGCGCCGACATTGGCGTGGGTCGCTGCATTGGCCACGACGCTGACGCTACCGGGTACGTTCTGTGCGAAGGCGACGAAGCTGTTCGAGCTTTGACCCGAGAACTGTTTCTGTTGCGTTGCATCGACGAGCAGCGCCTGTGGCTTCACCTGTTGCTCTCGTTCCAGCTGCTGCTGCTGCTGGGGCTGCTGTTCCTGTTCCTCGGCCTCGTCATCGGCCAAGACCACTTCCTCTAGCTCCAGCTGATGCTCTTCAACATCATCGTCATCGTCCGCCTCATCGTCGTCGTCATCCTCCTCGTCGTCCTGCTGCTGCAGATGCACCGCTGCGAGCGCCACATAGCGCCGCTTGCCCAACTCATGCTCCTGCTGCACAGCACCCAAACTCAACGGCTGCGAACTAACGGAAATTGTGGGCGCGGCCATCGAGCGACTCGCACGCTTCCTTCGGGTGACCACGCACTGCGATTTGCTGCCCTGGCCATTCAGCTGTCTGCCCTGGATGTAGAAACGCTTCAGCTCGTATTCATCTCCGTGCTCATCCACCTCGATCCTCGTCTCGCCGTTGACCTCGCGACTGGCCAGTGCCAGCCAGAGCACCGTAACAATCAGGGCCCACACGCAGCTGTGACTCCTCATGGCTCTCGACTAAACTGAGCTACGAGCGGCCGCTGCCACTTATATTAGCTCGCCGCGGACGCAGACCTATTGACCCAAAGCTAATTGCCAAAATCTTCAACGATCTTCGATCGAAAATCTGAATTATTCATTAGCTTCCCCCTGCGTACCCCTCAACCAACATGCCATTGGTTGTAGAATCAATTTGGCTGCCTATTCAAAGTTTGCTTTCTTCCAAGAACTCGTTTTCGCCAAGAGAAGAAAAAACAAGAAAAAAACGTATGTTTTTTGATATTTTTGGCTAGTTGGGGTCAAAGATCAATCAACTATAACCCTCTTGGGAACGACATCGACTGCCAAATTTGGCAGATGAAAGTTTCTAGTCAAAGGGCCACTCGGCGAAACCTCGATCGACCTCTCGACACATGAGCCAACGACAACAACAACAACAACAACAATCTCCGCTGGGAAATCATTTTAAGCATCGAAAGTTCGTAAAATTAATGATTCCATCTATTGTAAGCCGGATTCAAGGGTAAAACAGGGCCCAAAATGGGGCCCATGCCCCATGCCCCAATGCCCCATTTTGGGCCCCTAAATATATATATATATATATATATATATATATATATATATATATATATATGTGATGTGATGATGTGTCTTCGGCATAGTAACTTGCAGGTTATATTCTCATCCAAAGATAAGAATAAAATGTATATTTATATATTTCCCGAAGTAAATCAAATTTAATGTAGGGTATTTCCGTTTTCAAGTATAGAGTATTTAATATTCCACCCATATCTGAGCTCTATATACTAATTAGGTCTTAACAGACTTTAAAATGTATAAAACTTTGTTTTACCAACAAATTATTATAGAACATTAACTACGCATTAGGCGCTCAGGTAAAGAGAGATGCGCTCCTTGTCGATCTAATCGCATGGCGAAAAAAGAAGAAAAGAAAGCGAATTTTGACCTATGACAGCAAATTAATATTAAAAATGCAAAGATTTCTAGTCAAAGCGACAAAACAATCAATTTATGGCCACACAAAAGTATTTCCAAGTCGGAATCAGAAACTGTTTTTGATTTTTTTTTTTATTTTGTAGAAGCTGAACAAAAGACGAAGAAAAATATCATGGCAAAACGGCCAAAAATACGGCACAACGTGAACTCACTCGCACACATGCCTACCTACTGTGAGTGCGAATGCATTCAACTTCGCTGTGTTTGCTTCTGTTAAATTCCTTTTTTCGCCCGCTTATACTTCAAGCATATGAGGTGTGTGCTCAATGTGTACGACACTTCTTTCTTAACTCTATTCGCTCGCGGTGAGCCTTCCATCTGCTACGTGGTCAGTTTATGTCGCTCTACTCTCTTCTTTTCTCGCTCTCCCTCCCACGGCCGTTGCTTGATCAATTGCTGTGTAAATGTCAGGCAAGCTCCTTCCCCTCTCCCTCTCTCTCACAAGCACTATAAGAATTTGGTGTGCTTGTATGTGCTATCTGGCTGCTCTCTTCACACTTATCTCTCCTTCCGTACAGTGTAGCTTTTGCTATACATCACCCCTCCCGCTTCCTAAGCATTTGCTGTCCACTCTTTTTGCATGCTAATTATACATCATAAATTTCCACACACACGCGCACACATAGCGCGAGAGGGAATCACAGAAAACATATTGCCAAAGATAGTTTGCACGGGATGCCGCAGGGAAAAGATAGTGGTTGGAGGGAGGGAGGTTTATCAAGAAAACTGAACAAAAGATCAATTGACAGAGAGAAATGTTTTGCGGCAGCTGCGCGCAACACTTGAATAATAATAATGTAACAAAATATAAAAAAAAGTGGCCATTAAATTACAAACATCTTCAACAGCCAACAAACAGTAGCAACAACCACAAGCAGCAGCAGCAGCAGCAACAGCTTCTATTGGCCTCCAAAACTGATTTGGTATGGAGAAGGTGTCGCCGCGATCGTCATTCAAGAGGGAGCCCAACTCCAAGCAGCAGCAACATCAACATCAACAGCAGCAGCAGAAGTCAAGTGCGCTGCGCGTGCAGACATGCAACAAACACAACACAACAACGCTGCTCGTCAATTTGTGACGATCGTATCTCTCTAATGTGAATGTAAGTAGAAGTAGACGACAAGAAGAGAGTGAGAGAGTGAGAGAGAGAGAGAGTGTGTGTATGTGTGTAAAGGCAGGCAAACTGCGTTCGTCTCGTGAATCGATGACACGAAATAAATAAGTACTAAAAATAATTTGTACCGATATACAAATTCCATCTGACTACATTTTAATTCGTATGCCAATTATTAATAATCGAAGTATTTATAAATTATATTAATTTTTTTGCTATTCGATACAAGTAGCTAATACTTCTTTCGGCATGCGCTCATCTCTAGTTACTGCAAAGCGTAGGCTTGAGCAAAAGGTCACTCGCTCACACATGCACGCATGCATATTGTCTGGCGCTTTTGCTTATGTGAGCATGTGTGTGTGATACACTGATTCAAATTGATATGAAAATCCATTTGCATTGCACACACTGTTACTTATCGATCGAAATCGATTAACTGCAGTGCTGCAAAGCTATCACACATAGTGAACAAAAAAAAAAAAAAAAGGCAACAAAGCAAGGCAATGCGCCACAAAAGAACTTTCATTAATAAATTGTCAGCAAAAGCAAGCGAAGCTGTAGGCAGGTCGCAACAAAACGCCAAAGCATCAAATGGAAATGCGATTTATTTATTTACTTATTTATTATTATTTTCTTTTATTATTGTTGTCGTTGTTGTTGCTTCGACGGCGCTCGCTTATGCTAACTACTTTCGCGTAGCGGGCACCAACGGAATTTTTAATTAATTCATGCCCTCAACTTTTGTATATGCCAACGCGTGTGCGTGCCTGTGTGTGACTGTGTGTGTGTGCGTCTGTATATGAGCATATTTTGTGTTTATTCACAAATCAATAACTATCTGCTAGTCAGTGCTGAGTAAAAAAAAAGCTAACAATTGTGCATGCCAAAAAAATATAATACTGAAAATTAATAAAAATTGTAAAAAATCATTACACTTCATTTATATGTGATTTGATGTTTTTTTTTATATATATATTTTTATGTATTGTGTGCATTTTATTCATAATATGACTAATTTAAATTTGGAGGTCAACTTTTTTTTCAAGCCAAGTAGTCAACACTGTCGCTGTCGCCGTCTCCGTCGCAGTAACAGAGTTTTGTTTGTGCCAAAGTTTCTTTTATGATTTTATGCATGTTTTTTAGCTGGTGCTGGAATGTGTGGCATGCGGTATGCGGCACGCAACCGTAATCGGCTGCCAAGATGGCTGCAACAACAAATGCAGGCAACAAGTTTCATTTTGTGCAGCACGAAATCAATGCTGCGGCACCCAATCAGAATCCAACAACAAGAACAACAACAACAGCAACAACAACACACACAAACACATGCACTTGCACTTGCACTTGCATTGAGATGCTGCTGGGATGTGCTACCTCGCTCGCACTCGCGCGCGCAATTGCCCTCCCTCGCTCAGCAAAATGGCGCCCAGTGCATGCACTGTGCACATAAATTTGAAGTTCCCTGGGACATTTCGTCGTTGTTGTTGTCTCGTGTCCCAGAAATTGCCTCGGCTGCTGGCTGCCGCTGAATATACAGTTATATTGTAAATATGCGCAATAATTCGCACTTGCAAATGCAATGCGCCCCAACATTAATATGCTCGACGCGTTTATTAAATTTATTTGATTATTTGGCTGCCTTGCAGTCCAATCAGCTGCAGCTGCAGCAGCAGCCACAAACCGTTACCTTCTGCAGCTGAGGAAATGTGTCCGTGCGGAAAAAGCCCAAATGGGACATTCCATAATATAGAATAAATAGTTGACTTATGCTCTACCAATATATAAGAACACATATTATTATAACCAAAATACTTATTATAAATAAATACAAAACAAAAATTCAAAAGATATTTAAATCTGCGCGCCAAACTCTATTCAGTCCATGTTAGCGCCATCTACATGTCAAAAGCAAAAGCAAATATCAAATTGGGGGGTTGTTATTCGATTTGCTTGCATTTTAGGACCTTCGGTTCACGCAATCGAACTACATATCGATGGTCATGTGTCATATATCGTAAGCGAATATTATGACGATATGTGTGCCATATCGATATATCAAGCCATCCCTAGTCCAAGGAAGTATTGGGGTGTTTGGAAATGTTCGAATTTGCGTAGAAATTTTTAAAGTAAAACGAGAAACAATGTATTAAATTTGCAATCAATTAGTGATAAAGGAGTGGCCAATAACCATTTCAATCGTATATACAAAACGCATTCGCATTTGGTGGCGCCAGTGTTAAACTGTGCGTGTTGGTGTGTGTGCGTGCGTACTTAAACCAAAGAAAAACGAAAGAAAAAGAGAGACCCAGCGCAGAAGATGTGTCTATACTACGGCCTAAATGAATGAAATGTGAAGTGTGTGTGTATATGTAGGCGAAGGCGATACCAGCTAACTGTGCATGTGTGCATGCGTGTGTGCGCGATAGTATGTGTATGCGTATTCGCCTGACGCTCGCATCTGTGTGCGTGTGTGTGTGTGCTGCACACTGAAAGAATCAATAAAGGATGTGCTGTAGATTTTTGCAGCAGCAGCAGCAGAGCCACTAGCAGGAGCAGGACCAACGAAAACCAACAAAAACCAAATTAAAAAAAAAAGAAAAAAACAAAAAAAAAACCAACGACAACAAAAGCACCAACAACAGCAACAAAAGCAGCGCAGCAAAGTAAAAATTGAAACATTTACTTTTTCCCCCGATAGTTTTTAGCACAGCAAAAACTTGTAACGGTAAATGTTGCAAAAAGGAAAAGAAAAAATTGATAACTGTAATATGTGTAACTTTTGTGAATTGTAAAGCGAAAAAAGAACTGCGCAAGTGTGCAAAAAGGAAGTTGAGAAAAATTTTAATTAAAATAAAACAAATAGAAAAAAAAAATATAAATCGAATTCAGTCAATCAATCAGCGCAATATGAAGTGCTGCGTAATAATTACGGCGCTAATGCTGCTGTCCATTGCACGTAAGTGTTGTAAAGCTCATTAAAATATAAATCCATATAATATATGTATAAAATATATGTATATATGTAATGTATGTGTGTGTGTGTGTGTGTGTGTGTGCGGGTGGATGAATGGGTGGGGCATTGCTTGTTTGATTGATTGATTGATTGATCGAATAATTGGTAATCATTCGCAGAGCACATTGGCACTGTCGAGGTGCACTTCGAGGCACCCGACAGCGGCTTCTTCCTGAAGCACGCTCGCCAACCACCTGTGACACCGGAGATAGCCAATATCCAGACGTCGTCCTCGGTGCCGCCGCTGAAAGCGCGCTCCTCGTATGATTCCGTCTTGTCGCTGGATCGCTTCACCGTCGTGGAGACCACACAGCCCGTCTCCATACGCGCCAGCTACGGCCCGTTCTCGACCAAGCAGACCGTGCCCGCTCGCTACATTGTGCCGGACACCATGGACAGCAATCAGGCGGGCGACTATGTCAACGTAAGCCAGCACTGATTAGCTAACTGTAAATTCCATTTGCTAAACCTCCGTCTTCCCTTCTCTCTCTCTCTCTCTCTCTCTCGCTATCTCTGCCTCTCTCTCTCTATTTCTCTCTGTCCTTCTCAGAACTCGACGGCCACACTGCTGGAGCTACAGCAGCCAAACATGCATCTGGACATCTCGGCGCATTTGGTGCGCGCCACTGTCTCGCAGGATTCGCCCGTACTGCGCGTGCTGTTCCACGCTGGCGCCGATCCGGGCGGCCACTTGCAGCGGCAAAAGGTCTGCGTGCTGCTCCACGTAGCCATGGCAAATGAGCAACCGTTGAAGGGACGCTGCATGCCCGAGGGAGAGGATGGCGTTTGTGTGGCGGAGGTGGTCATTCCACTGAGCTGGTGGCCGGCGCTGCCAGCGCCCCGTCACAGTCGCGATGGCAGCGTTAATAGCGGCACGGATGGACAGCCGCAGGTGCCGCCGAAGGTGCCGCAGCGCTATGCCCAGGTCTCGTACAGCGTCTTTGAGCCACCCGTGCGCAATCCGGAGCAATGCGAGCCGAAGGTGCAGATACAGCCGTTGACCACATTCGCCCAGGTGCCGCTGCTGGCAGCCAAGCCCTCGTTCAAGGAGCTGCGCGCTGACGATTCGGTTACGTTCCTGTTACCCCAGCATCCCCTGTATCCCATGTCCAAGCTGCATGTGCCTGTCTTTCTGCACCAGTATGCGGATCAGGAGCAGCGCGTCGCAGCGTTCACGGTGCGCGCTCGCGTCAAGGCCGGACTGCGGATCTTGGGCGCCAGCGCCTCTAGCGATCAGTGGAGCATTAGCATTGAGAAGGAGAATCCCAAGCATACGACGGCGCGTGTCACGGCATTCCGCAAGGAAGCCGACTCATCCTCCTCGGCCACATCGAGCATGGAGAACAGAGGCAGCTACAACAGCAGCGGCGGCAGCAACAGCAACGAGGTCTACGAGGTGTTCTCCTGGCTGCTCGAGGTCGCCGATGACTCCAATGACATCATGGACGGCGGAAAGATCGTGTGGTCCGTGACCCATGTCTACGACACACCGAAAGACAAGGACTCCACGGAGCTAATTGCCACAGATGACACCAAGAAGCGCCTGATTGCCAAGCTGGAGATCAACAAGGACGACATTCAGGCAGTATTACCCATGGCCAAGATCTGGGAGGTGATGAACACGGCTGTGCTCACGGGCCGCCAGGTGGCCCAGGCCATGAAGGTCTTCATTGTCTCGCAGGCGGGCAAAGTGGCTGACGTCACCTTGCAGAGCTCCTGCCATGCCGAGGACGAGAGCGTCATCAAGGTGAGCACAGCGCAGCCAGAGGGAGCGACAGCCGAACCGAATCCAATCTCATTTTATGCTCTTTTCTCTATTTCGCTTAGGTCTCCTCGTCGTGCAGCTCCGTTTATGTTGATGGCTCCGAGCAGCGCGGCTCGTCCAATGCCTCAGTCATTGTTAAGTACGGCACCTACGTGGGCGTGGCCAAGTTCATTGTCTGGATGCCCGAATTTCCGCTCGAGGTGTACATCGCCGACTTTCGTCTATCCCAGATCAAGGGCTGGAAAGTAACCGACGACAGTCATTATCCGTAAGTGTGCCAAAACGGACAGAGAAGGGAAAGAGCCAAGAGGCAACAGATGGATAGTGAATACTGACTTGATGATAGGTGGGAAGGAGGCAATGGATAGAGAGCAAATATTGATTTGGAGTGAAGTGGGTAGGAGGAAATTGATAGAGTGACTCGGAGAGAAATGCGGAAAGGGCTTGAAAAGAAGAGGCAACAGATAGGAAAGCGAAGTGGGAAAGAGGCAACAGATAGGACAGAAAAGAGTGATTCGAAGAGAAGTCGGAAAGATGTTACAGATATTCTGACTTGAGGAGAAGTGAGGAAAAGGCTTTGAGAGAAGTTGAGGAGAGGCAACAGATGGACAGCAAAAGGGTGATTTGCAGGGAAGTGAAGAAGAGGCTTAGAGAGAAGTAGACAACAGGCAACAGATAGGACAGTCAGGAGTGATTCCAAGAGAAGTGGCGAAAAAGGCAACTGAAAGACAGCAAAGAGCATGGACAGACAGCCAGATAGAAAGGCAACGAGCCAGAGATAATCAAGGTTACAGATATTACAACTCTAATATGGGAACAATTAGGAAAAGGGGTATATAGGTTATATAAGTTGTAGCTATTTATACTAGGAGCACACGTTATTAGAGAACTATAAACCAAAGAAGTAAGGATGAGTGAGGTGAATTGAAAATAAGTTGAAATAAGTTAGGGAGGAAAAAGTAGCGAAAGAGGTAGAAAGTAAAAGTTGTTGCTACTCAAATAAGTTATAGCAGAAGGCGAGCTATTAAGAATTATAGATAAGGCAATGACTGACGAGATGAATTGAAAGTCTTTGAGTATTAAGATCTGTGCAGGCTAAGCTGGAAAAAGTAGTGAAGGAAAGCAAATGAGTAGCGAGCATAAAACAAAGAGTTTTCTCCACTGACAACTAATAAAGAGAAAGAACTAATAAATAAAAAATAAACTAAGATAAAAGACAGCCAAGGGAAACTGAAACCTAAACACTCCACTAAGAACTATTAAGTAGATAAAAAGATAAGCCAAAATAATACGCTGAGAATTAAATGATAGTAAATTCATGCCAATATTAATCTTTAACTGCCTGCAGAGCAAGCAAGAACTAAGAACTATCAAGAGCTAAGCAATAATTAGAGCAATGGATCAAGGATCACATTAAGCAAACTCAAATCTAGTCTAGTCAATGCCTAAAACTAATAATACAAAATTAGATAAGTTGAAGGCAACTGCATCAATATGAATTGTATTTATCAATACTCATTCAATTGTCATTTCCCTTTCATTCACTGCATCACTCGCAGGCACAACAAGCAGTCGAGGCGGCGCAAGAAGCGCTCGTATTTGTGGAACCAACACGGCACCAGCTACTACAACAATGTGGGCGCCGACAAGAGCATCTGTCGTGCCCGCTACCAGCAGAGCCCGGTCGAGGTGTACGCCAAGTTTCTGGCCATCGATCAGGTGAGCTATGAGAAGCCGCAACTGCATCGGGATAATGTCTAATGTCGCTCGTGTGTCTCTTAGAACTCGGGCCGCACCAGCTACTTCATATCGCGGCGCACTGGACTGCGCGTTACGGATCTGGTGCAGCCGCTGCTGCGTGTCGCTGATCCAAAGATCGCCTCTCTGAAGGGTCGCATACTGCAGGGCAAGTCGATGGGTCGCACCGATGTCCAGGTGCTGTCGCCCATCACGGGCCGTGTCATTGGCACCAAGGAGATACGCGTCGGCAGCGACAAGGTGAATCTCTCCCGTCTGATTGTGCGCGTCATCTCCGGACTCCAGCTGACCATTACGCCGGAGAATGCCATCGAGAACGGCTATCTGGCCGAGACGTCCGTCACACACAAGCTAACGGCACAGTATCAGGAGGGTTTGCTGGACATCGATCTGGAGTTCAACGACGGCTCGAAGACGCCGCTACGGTAAGCTGCGAATGCGCTCGATTCATGCGTGAACCTGTCCTCAATGGTTGTGCCTTTTCTTGCAGCGACATTGCTGTCGAGGATTACTTCCTGCTGGTCGAGAGTCTCGATACGGAAGTGGTTGCCTTTGCGCCCATGCTGGCCTCCCATCATCCGCGTGTCATCGCCGTCGGCGAGGGCAATGGCAATCTGCTGCGTGTCACGCTTCTGCTCTCCGAGGAGTGTCGCATGCGGCGCGGCCCAGGCGCCTCCACGTCGAGCAACTCCAAGCAGAACAAACCGAATGCCTCGCCATTGGCCAGCGCGCTGGCCTCCATCGAGGTGGACTTCAACAACGTGGACATTGTCAGCAAGCAGGAGTCCATACAGAACGACGGCACAGTGGGACGCGAGCGTAAGAACTATCGCAACACGGGCGACTTGGCCGACATCATTGGTAAGCGAGTGCAGCCATTCGGCTAGCTGACCACAGTTTCACTAACCCCCCTTCCGGTCCGATTAGTGGGGATTCCGCTGCGCGACTCTAGCCAGCAGTACGAGCCAACGGTGCAGGCGCGCCAGCATCGTGCGAGCATCCAGGCGGTGCACAAGTCGCACTATGGCAATCGCGGCGGGCTGGGCAGCGGCAACATGTCCTCCATGGAGCTGGGCATGTATGTGCTCCTCACAGCCTTCTGCTTTGCCATCATTGTGTTTGTCATCTCGTGCGTCGTTTACGCCTCGAAATTCCGGCCAGCCATGATTGAGTCGGGTCTCGATCCGCTCAGTGGCTCAGGCAAGGGCAACGGGATTGGCAATGGCAACGGCGGCGCCGGTTTCCGTGACGTGCGTCTCAAGGAGTCCACCACGAATGCCCACGACTGGGTGTGGCTGGGACGCTCGACCATAGACAGGCAATCGGTGGCAGTGAACGAGACGAACGTGCCGCAGCCACAGTCACAGCCACAGCCGCAGCAGCAGCATGTGAATGCACGCGGTAAGCCTTGAGTACCCACGGCTCGTCGCTCGCCGGGAATAATCTCGATTGTGATTGTGTTTCCGTTTTTTAGATTCGCGCATGCGCATCACCAGCAATCCGATCATCAACTACGACAATGGGCGGCGTGTCAGCTCGTTCGACCAGCCGCAGCCCAAGCTGCAAACGCACATTGTGCCCGCCTCCAATCTGAACAAAATTCACGCCGAGCAGTAAGTCCATCTGCCATCAGCCATCAGCCATGCCATTGCTAATCTGGCTAAACTGGTAATCTTTGCTTTTAGCTATCTGGCCGGAGGTGAGCGGAAGGACGCTGCCTTGGACTACAAGCCGCCGGTGCCGCCGCATCGCAATGTGGGCACACGCGCCATGCTGCCGCCGCAGGCAGCAGCCGTTAAGGTAGAGCCATAGAGAAGATAGAGTATCTGCTAGTCGTTGATTGATTGTTGTTTTCTATAATGCAGGACAAGGAGTTGATAAACAAGCGACACAGTCAGCTCTATAAGCGCGATGCGCACATGCAAAACAACGAGAACAACAATGCGACGCAGCAACAACAGCAGCAGCAGCCACATTTGTCGCTGCAACAGCAGCACCCGCAGCCACAGCCACAGCCACAGCCGGAACGTCAGCATCAGCGCAGTCATAGTCATAGCCACAACTTTATCCAAGAGCCCGCGCTCAGAGCAGCACACTTGAAACTCAAACAGCATCAGCAAATGCAGCAACAGCAGCAACAACAACAACAGCAACAACAGCAGCAGCAACAACAACAACAACAACAACACGAAGAGTTGCACAATGCTGAGAAGCTCGTGGAGTACACAAATCCGCATCAGAAGAATGCATTTCAATTCGATTCGCTAACACCAAAGAGAGTTACCAAAGCAGCAGCAGCAGCAGCACCAACAGTTGCAGCCAACAAAGCATCGCCACCTATAATACAAATCAAGGGTGAGTCCACAATGCAGAGAGGAGTGCAGAGAACAAATTGTGAATCGATATTCCTTTGCTCTGCAGAGAATCACAACCGGAGCATTTTGAGCACTGTTGCGGACGCGGCCAATTCGAATGCCACCGATGAGATTGTCCGGCTGCCGACACCGCCCGGCCACACAGTCAGCGAGCCGACAACAAAATCGTCGCGCGTCAAACGGGCCACAGTCGTTGGCAATCCGATGTTCTCCTCCGCCGTGGACGATACGCTGGCACCGGGCGAGCGCTTGGGCCTCGATGATCTCGACATGGACTACGAACAAATCATGCACTATTTCGACAACCTAAAGGTCAGTTAGCCGCTAACTGTCCCTCCGGCTTAATATGATATATATGTATATATATTAAATATATATTTTTTTATGCGCAGGAGTCAAATGCCTGAGTACAAGAGATCATTGCTAAAATTCGCGAGATATTGTCAACATTTCAACAGCGATATCAGAATGTCGTTACACCCCTAACAACGCCCACGCGAAAGCAGATCCAAATGCTCGACGAGCTCGTCGCCGTTGGAGTCGATGTTGGAATTGGAGTTGAAAACAATAAAAAAGCAGCCGGAGCTGCAGCAGCAGCAGCAGCAGCAACGGGTTTGCCAGAGCCAGAGCCAAGTCTGCATCGTTTTCAAATTCCAAGCAAATGCAACTAAAGGGTAACTAATACACACACAAACACACATACACTCACACACCACATATAACCGCAATTCTAGCAATCCAAAACTTAAAGAAAATACTCACAGCATAAAAATGAAATGTAACCCAGAGTTAAATGCGAAGCGCTGAACACACGAAAAAATATTTATTGCCTAGGCTAAGTTCATAATATAAAAAAAGCATATATAAAAAGCATATGCATATGCATATATATATATATATATATATATATATTTATATATATATATATAAATATATATATATATATATTTATATATATATATATAAAATCGTGCATTATTTGTGCTCTTGTGTCCTGATCCTCCCGCACACTCAGAAGTGGACAAATGTTTGTTGAATACATCTAGACTTAAAGAATATATATATATATATTATGTATACACAAATATATATATATATATATATATATATATATATATATATATATATATATATATATATATATATATATATATATATATATAATACGTATGTGTGAAAGAGAGCATCAAAGCATAGCTTATTCAAATTGCTTCCCAAATCTTCTTGCTTAAGCGCTTGCAATCATCCCAACTATATATGAAATCAATATATATATAAATATGAAACCTAAAACTTATTCTAGTAGCAACAATTGTGCCCTCTGTGCCAGACACACACACACACTCACACATACCCATTTTGTACGAGATCTCGGCCCTATATGCATATCTCTTATTAGAACTCTAAAGAAGAAAATTCACATTTATGCTGAAACTTTTGCATTTCTTGTATGTAACTCAGTTTATTTGCCCAAACTGAACCACTTGTGCTGAACACACGACATCAAATAATGCCACGATCTATATATATATATATATATATATATATATATATATATTTGCATATTTATGCATACTATAAATGTATTTAAAAACAATGAAAAACAGAACAAATCGCTTTATAACTGTATAAGTTGGCTAATTTGTGGCCCCAAATATCGCAATCATAATATTATTATTATTATTATGATTATTATTATTATTACTATTATTATTATGATTATGATTATGATTATGATTATTATAAACCCTAAGACAAACTACACGTAAATTATAATAATATTAACAAATAATATGCAAGCGAAAGCAAATAAGAAATTTAACTAAACGAAATCGAAGAAAAGTATATAGACGCTTATGAGCTTTATTTGAGCGATTGCATTAATGGACAAGCAAATAAAGCATGGAAAATGTGTAACCAAATATTATATGATATTACGGAGCGACTAAGCTTTATATATAATATTAACATATTTATAGACATCTATATATATATATATATATATATATATATATATATATATATATATATATATATATATATATGTGTATGTATATGTATATATATACGATTATTATTGTCATTATTCTGATTCATGTTTGGCTGCTTATCAATCACAGGCAAAAGGCAAACGCATAAATCAATTATAAGAAAATTGCTTGTGATCGATAAACGGCATATATATACAAATCGCAATCTTATATATGTGTGTATCTGTCTAACAAGCTAAACTAAGCTTTGATTCATTTTCATCATTTGACTTCTTTATATCTATGGATCTATATAGATATAGCAACCCCAAAGCTAATTCATTCCATTAGCAAAAAGAGTTTTTTATTTTGTTTTCTGCATATAATCATCATATATATATATATATATTTATATTTATATAGATAGATATAGCTTATGTTTTCTTTTATTGTATTTGTTTCTGTTGCCATTTTAATTTATAGTTGTGGCAGTTGTAAGGCATATAAGTATTACATTTTGTTACATCATTAAAGCATTGTTTCATAATCATATGTTGTAAATTGTTCCGTCCAACAAAAAAAGAAAAAACAAAAAAAAAAACAAAGAAACAAAAAAAAAAGAAAAAACAAAAAAGAAATTGAAATCGAAAAAAAAAATACACAAAGAAAACAGCAAAAGAAAATGTAAAGCAAAAGCTTAAATGTTTCTTTGTATACAGCAGCCATAAAAAAAAAAACACTAGAAACACAATTTTAATTTGTATTTTGAATTTGATTGTAAAGCTCTGTAGTTCAATCAGCATCAATCATTTGCCATTACGCTTGCTTTGTAGACGATCTATAGATCCGTAGCACATATTGTAAATAAGACTATATATATATATATATATATATATATATATATATATATATATATATATATATATATATCTTATGAAATTTAACCTAACTTTGTTAATTCTCACTCGCTCACTCACTTGCCTTTTCCCTTTCTAATTAAACCGAACTA
This sequence comes from Drosophila mettleri, assembly GCA_035047625.1. NCBI lineage: Eukaryota > Metazoa > Arthropoda > Insecta > Diptera > Drosophilidae > Drosophila > Drosophila mettleri. The sequence continues at coordinate 3,681,309 of JAWNPI010000068.1, read as the reverse complement.
CAGAGTGTTATATATATATATATATATATATACATACTTAATAATATTTAAAGTTCTTATCGATCACACAGACACACTCACACACACACACTCTTCGACTTGTCTTAATTTGTTTTAAGCTTATCACTAATTTCGATCTATTTTATTTTTTATCGTATAACTCGTAAACTTGTATCTCAAATTGTACACAAATAGACACGCAGACAGATCGCATTGCCTTGATAGCTTGCAGAGTCCCAGTGCTAGTGCTAGTGCCATATAAGCGCAATCAATCATTAGTTGTAGATCGTGCATCAATCATCAATCAATGAATCAATCATTTGGGGCATGCCTAGAGCTTAACACGAGCAAACGCTTGTTCTATCTCCCTCCAAAAAAAAAAAAAAAAAACAAAATAAATAATAAATACTAAAAAAACTAATAAAAATACAAATTACTATAGAAAGCGTAGTTATATAGAAAAAGAAGAAGACGACGATTGACCGATTGACTGACTGAGTGAATTTGAATTTGATTGATGGTAGCCAAAGCTCGAGCAATGATTGATCAATTAACATTGATTGTACAACAAATTAGCAAATTATTAACTAACAAACACCTACAGCACACACACACACACACACACCACACACATACAAATAGAGCTACATCTGGATGTAAGACGTGTGTGTGTGTATCGATTCCAATGCAAAGACTTTATACATGTTTTTTTTTTATAAATTATTATTATTATGTTTAGCAATTAATATATATATATATACAAACATATATATATATTTATAATAACGAACTATTATGATTGATGGCATGATTGACACGCATTGTACATCACGTTAAGACACTTATTTCGAATTTCTAGTCAGTTTGAAGCGTACAAATCGTTTTGTTACACCATACACACACACCCACACACACACCCACACACACCTTATATACATTACATAAATGTGTGTGTATTTATACACATGTTTTTTTTTTATATATATATATATATATACGATCCAATTATATTTTGCCATGCTTTTTACCAGGCCCAAAAAATAAAGAACAAATATTAATACAAAAAAAAAAACCATACACAATCCTAAGGCTAAGCTATATATGAATGTATTTGTATGTATTATCCAAAAAGAAAAGAAAAAAAAATTTAACAAAAAATGAATATTACAATGGTAAAAATTTCAAAATAAACACAATGCACACGAAAACTCAAAACAAAATAAAATTTAAAGTCAAAGAAATTGCATTTTCTGTTCTTTTCGAGTCTCTTTCGTTCTAAGCTAAACTCAAAACAAAAATCATATTTATAAAATAGTTAATGCAAAAGAAAATTATATATGTATATGTATATATATTTATATATATATATATATATATATACATATATATATATATATATATTATATGTATCAAATTATATGGTATATATATATGTGTAAACCAACTATACAAAATGCAACAAGAGAATGCAAATTGTTTAAGCTGCTTTTTTGCAAACTAGATATATCTATATATCTATAAAGATAATGCAAATTCGCTTGGCACTAAAATCTAAGTATTAGATAAAAACACGAAAAGAAATTCCCAGCATTCACTCACTCGCTCGCCAGCGCTCATTCACTCACTCTCTCTCTCTCTCGCTCTCTGTCAGCCTCTTTAACTCTCTCTCGAAATCGATAAACGATATTTATCGCAATTCATTAAGTATGTAAGTTCCATGAATGTCCCACCTGCTGTTCCACTTTCCAACACGCACACTCCTTAAGATCGCTGCTTAATTTGCACCACGCCAAAAAAAACTAACTTAACTAAATTCACAGAGAGATTAAGAGAGAACAGAGAGAGAGAGAGTTAGAGTGAGTGCGAGACAGAGAGTAAGAGAGAGAGAGAGAAGTATAAGAGAGCCACCGCCGCATAATTGTTAACATTGTATCAGTTATAACGTAGTTGTTGTGTATCTATTGTATGTTTGTAAGTACTCCATGATAAGTCGATTAATCGCTAATCGAGTATCGATCTATCGATTATTGCCACACATTCTTGATGTTGCATTTGGAGCTCATGTGTTTCCCACTTGAAAAAGCTATCGTGATATATGATTTCTCTTCCGTTTTTTCAGTTTTACATTATCCTCTTTTACAACACTGTGCAAGCAAAAGTCCCGCTCTACAATACACATATATATATATAAATAAATAAATATCTATATTTATGTATGGATGCTCCCTACCCTTACACACAAGGCTTACGAAATAAAAAAATCGATATACATATATATATATATATATAACTATATACCAGACATATACAAGAATCATATATGTATGTATGTCAGATATAACGCTTTTGCAACACTGTTTGTCCAGAGTATAGTAGTATTCACCCGCCCTTTGCCGCGAAGCTCTCAGTTCTCAACAAGTATTGCCGATCCCTCCTATCCCATTGTTTGTACCTCTTAAACATATACTTCGATATATTGCTTCTTCTTTCCGTCTATTCCGTTATAGAAAATAGAATAAATGAAAGAAAATGTCATAAAATTTGTACTGGAAGAAAACAAAGAAAGTTGTAAAACACTTTAGTAGAGTCTATTATTATTATTATTATTATATTACTAAGTGGAAAACAATTTTGTTTAAACGAAACATCAAATTCGAAGCAAGCAACAAGACAAAGAAGAAGAAGAAAAACGCAGAAGCAAACAGCAAAATAAAAAAATGGAAAAATATAAACGAAAAAAAATGAAAAAAAAAAATATTATAAATATTCAAAACTGAAATATTAATTTAAATAAAATAATTTATTAATAAACCACATATTATGAAATGACATAAGGCTAACAATTGTTTTTATTTCGAAATGGCGGGTGATTGATTGAGTAAAGAATAAAATTGATTTATTTTGAAAACTAAAAAATAATTGGAATTTAACATGATTGATCAATCTAAAATGCACTAGAGAATTGATTGAGTAACAAAGCTGACGAGTTAGAGCAAGAGAATAATAACTTTAGATGCTGTGATTACTCAATAATAATTGCATATGAAAGGTGATTGATTGAGTGAATGATTCACTGACTGATGAGAAAGAATAAGTTTAAATGCAATGATTAATCTATATAAAATGTGCATTAGAAATGATGGATTGATTGATAGACTGATCATATGATTATATAGATCAATCATGCAAATGCAAATTAGCAACTTAATAGCCATTAATTGATTGCCTGACTGACTGATTGATTATCAAATCTAAAGAAGCTCAGTACGAGAATAATAAATTTAGATGCTATGATTGATCAATATGCATTGAGAAATGAAAGATTATGTGATTGATTGAATGATAAAGGATTTTAAAAAATGTTGCGTACGTTCTTTAATGGAGTGGCTGATCGATTGATTGACAATCAAGAGGCAGACAGCTGCATAACATACGCAGCAAATGCACACAATGACGTAACTAACTTGGACATATTACGAATGAGGCGGAGGATGGACTTGGACCACTTGAAAATGGAGCTCTACGAACGTTGGGTTTTGCAGTTGTCTCTCAAATTGGAGCGAGGGGCAAGAGGAGTTTGTGTCGATTTATGTGTTATTTAGCTTGCAAATGGATCATATTGCTATGTTCCATGATAATTGGAATTGAACGCAGTTAATTGAGCTCCGTGAGTTAACATTTGTACGCTCCATATGCGAATAGTTCTATCAAAATTTTGCCGGTTGCCCTTATAAAGTCGTGTTCTTGAAATTTACGCAACATTTGGCGCTTCTTTTGACGCGTGATCTTGACAATTCTGCCGATGGCGTCAACCTGCATCATTATATACAACTGTGAGGCCCCCCTTCTGCCTTCGGCTACGGTTCCGCAAAGCGTCGAAGCCTCCACGGTCCGCACCCAAACCCACAATCGCCTCGGCCCCCCGAGTGGGCGAGGATCCATGTGGAACGATATGTTATTTAATAGCCTTAAACCTATCGAAATTTTGACACAACCGGCCATATTGACTATGTTACTAGACATGCAATAGCCCACATGCTATAGATAGATATATGCATAGATATATTATTATTGATCGATAGTAAAATCTGATATTGCTCGAAGACTTTTAGTAACAGAGAAGTCAAATTTTGTGTCTGGATTCGCCTAGGGTTTACTGAGATATATATATCTTTTTTTTTAACTCTAAGTTGACAAAATAAACATTACTTGAATATTGTAGGGGCTAGAGAGCTTAAGTTTTGTATTTATACTCCCAGAAGCTATATACAGATAAAAAGTATCGCCTTTTTTAAGACTCTTCAATAAAATATTTTATAACTTGATATTTTGAGCCATAGCTCAAAGACTTTGGAAGCTAAAGAGTTCAAATTTGGTATGTGGACTCAGGTAAGTTATAGATGAATAAAAGCAATTCCTTTCCGTCAAAAGTGTTTAATGAGCCTTTACATACATAGGTTAGTCTTATTGACGGGAATTATAATTGCTAATGCAACATATCTGCGCTGTAGGGTATCGGCTAGTCGAACAGGCGCGCAGCTTGAGCTCTCTTACTTGTTTTAAAGTGCGTTTCACGTTTTAATTCCAATTGTAAGAACTTCCAATTTGAGCGATAGACCGACATTTTGCCACACCAAGATCTGGCTGTAACTGTGTGTGCGGATGTCTGCGGATGTGTGCGGATGTCTGTCTGTGTGTCTTGACTTTCATTTGAGCTGTGCGCTGAGCCAGCCAAGCGTATAAAAGCTCAGCGAAGATGCTTTGATGTTTCAGTTGCTTTCAAAAATTCGCGCGCTCCTCAAGTGAAATCTGAATTGTTTTTTTTTTTTTTTTTTGTTGCGTTCATTATCGATTCACGCACGGAATAATTATGTCCTATATCGGCAACGCATCGGATGTGGAGTGCGAAAAGAACGAGTTCCCCAGGCCCCGGCCCACGGGCATCGTCACCAAAATGGCCGCCCACAAACTGTCGTCGGAGCCGAAGTGGGCCGACAAAAGGGACGATGACTCCGACTCCGAAGTCTCGTCGCCCGAAAATTTCCTAACCAAAGGTGAACGAACTTCAAAAGCGAATATCAGCTGAAATTCATATGATATAGTTATACATATCTGAGCAGGGCCTACAGTCACCGCCCTAACTCGATGCATTTCATTTTTCATTGATTGAGCTCAGCTTCAGCAGTTCATATATATTTATTGAGTGTTTTTATTGGATACTAGAACTGATCGTTTTCAATTAATTATGAGATATAAAATATAAAGAACAAATTTAATATATCTAAATATATATATCGAAAATTGTGGAATGAAAATATGAACGTTTTCAGATCTGATTAAAAGTTAACATTAAATTTTTTGATTTGCTTGCTTCGGCTTAGAAAGTCAAAGCTAAACTCAAACTAACTTCTGAGCAAATCGCGACTTCTATAGTATGCCCTATGTCACATATATCAATATATAACTTACTACTTAACTAAATCACAAGATTTAAATAAACTTAAACTCTTCATTATAAACTCAAAAAAATCCTTAAAATATTTTCAAATAATATTCATACATATATAAATATATATAGATAAATATATACATATATCTATATATATTTCAAAAGTGTTGTCCTTAATCTATGTGCTATAAATATTTCTGTAGCTTCAATAAAGGTTATAGCTCCTAATTCAACATCAATATTCATATATATTCGTAGCTACCTATAATATATCCATATTCCTATCCATATATCCATGCCCATATCCATATATATATACATACCTTTTATCTATATTGATGTCCATATTTATATCTATCTTATCCACATGCCCATATCCATATCTGTATATTTTATAGCCATATCTTATGTCCGTATCCACAAATTCTTATCCATGTCCACAAACTCATATCCATATCAATAACGGTACTAACTGCATCGTAACTGCTTTGCAGGCGCATTTCTATTGACACCTTCGTATGAACTATCCATGGAACGAGCCGCATTAATATGCGAGAAGATGAGTTTCAAGGGTTGCTTCAGCTTGACCAAAACGGCAACTGGAATTCTATTTAAATTCTCACATCCAGATGACTATCAGGCGGTGTTCAAGAAGGGATTCCACAAGGTGACCGGAGCGCGCTTCTATCGGAAAGTAAGTGACTGGCCAAATAATCTTCTATTTTTATAATTAAAACTTCATATGTAGAGCTATCTCGCACCCTCTCTATCACACATTCACGCTCTATCTCTCTCTGCCTCTCACTATCTCTCTGTATCTGTTTCTGTTTCTGGTCTAAGTTCTTTCCTTCTCACCCTATCAAATATAGAGATCACATATATGGAAATGTCTCCGTCTCTTTCTGCTGCTGTCGCAATCTGTCTCATTAAAATTGAACTGATATACCTTAAGTACCTCTTATGCACACTCAGTCTTCATCCATGCCTCTCTCTCTCTCTCTTTTTCTGTAACTCTCGTTATTAGAGTTTATATACTAGCCTCCCACGTTCTTCATCTCACTCTTTCTCTGTAATTTTTTATCCTTTTCATTTCTACTCTCACTCTCTTAATTTATTCCACTAAAAACAGAACTGACAATACAATATATCTCAGTCTCTCTCACTCACACATTCTCCCACTTTCTCTGTCTCTTTTTCCCTCGCTATCTCTCTCTCTCTCTCTCTCTCTCTCTTTCTCTCTTTCTCTCTCTCTCTCTGTCATTGCATTGTGAAATCTTTTGAAAATCTTTTAACATTTTTGCAGCAAACATTCTCGCGCAGCGTGAGTATATTGGCAAAACCCATTGGCAATCCATACACACATATCATATACTCGTATATATAGTAGATATATGTTCATAGAAAGTAGAGATCATTCTGCTCGCTTCAGCTGTAACATCTAGTGTACGTGTGACCCATCTTTCGCTTGTCTGTTGACCTTGTTTGCCTTGCAGATCGCCATACCGTGTCGTCCGCGCAAGACGTTTACGCTTTATGTGCTGGACGTGCCGGAGGATTTGCCCGTGGAGGACATACGGCATGCCATGTACAAGTTCGACTCGGTGGTGGAGGTGGTGCGTCTCCATATCTATTCCAGCCCGAGTCTGGCCAGCGGCGGCGCCTCCAGCTCCAACCAGGACAAGGTTGAAGGTGAGCAGCTCACAGCCTCCCCGAGCCAGGGCCAAACTCTGCGCCGTGCAACCATACGAAGTAATGTTCAAATATCAATTAAAATCACTCACACCCACACACACACACACACACACACACACACACAAACCCACCCACATCAGATGCTCACATATGCCGTTTACTCAACTCTTTCAGGCAGCAGCAGCGCCAAGAGTCTCATCTCTGGCATTGTGGGCGAGGCCATTGAGAAGGCGGAGCGTCCGGAGCGCCGAGAGCTGCCGCCCGCTGTCATCCGTATAACGCTCGCCTCCATGGACGAGTACAACATACTGCTCCAGAACGGACTCAACTTCTACGATGCCACATTCTTTCCCACCGAGGCTAACATCTCCCTAAAAGGCGCTAAAATTGATTACAAACGGCGGTAAGACCTAAACTCCACTAATCCCATCCTCGCTTCTTACACTGCCCAAAATTCGCACAGACTTCGATTAGTTTTGTGCTTAAATGTGAACAGAAACCATATCAAGTTGATCGGTTTACTAAGTACAATCTTAAAAGGTCTCCCACTCTGCCTCTCTTACACTGAAAATAATGAGTATATATTTCTATGGCATATTTATCTTTATCATAAATTGAAGAGTTTTCTTTGAAGCTGAGCTGAGTTCATAACTGCAATTAATTTACACTGAGAACAAAATATAAAAGCATATAGTATAAATATAAATATAAAAATGTATATATTTTTCTCAGTATACTAAAAAGTATATATCTTATGAAATAGACAACCTGAAAACGTGTAGTAAAATATTAACACCCAACTGCTTTGGATCTCCACTTTAATTATTTATACTAAAATAATATCTTTATTAATATTTCGATATATATATATTTTATATTTAAAAAATTCTATTTCTTAAATATTTTTTAAAAGTTAAATTTTTTTAATATTTTTAAAAGGAACAATTTTTAAATATTTTTGAAACGAAGCAAGTTTTAGACATTTATATATTCAATATTTCAAGAGAAACATTTTTCTAAATATTTTTATAAGTAATAATTTTTTAAATATTTGTACAACTAAAAAATGCTAAAGAAATAAAATAATAATTTTAGCAAATTCTTTCAAGAGGCATAAAATTTCGCAAAGTTTGATAAAAATAATATAATAAATATTTTATATATATATAAATATTTTATATATATTGCCAATTCGCATCTTGAATGCTCTCCGATATTTGAAAACTCTAAGCTTTGATTTCGCTCAGCATTTGCTCACAGTTGAAGTCCATCAACGACCCACTCAGTGTCGGCCACACGGCTCAGTCCATTCCACTCACCCACACACATGCACGCGCTTTGTCAGTATCGCCTACTCGCTCTCACCCACTGCCCTTTAATTGACAGCATGCTCGATGGCTCGATACCGGGGCGTGTGCGCGAGCTTTTGCCCGTGTTCGATGCAGCTGGCTTTTGCAAGCTGCCGGCGCCCACGAGCAAACTAATTAAGCCGCCGAGGTCATAAGCGACGACGACGACGACGACGACGATGTTGACGGCGACGACCCCAGATGTTCCGGCTAAATAAGCAGCCAGTCGAAGACCCAATTCCCCCCACTCCACATTTGACGAAAGCAGCAACAGAAATTCTCGATTTGATTTTGAACGGATGCTTGGAAACGTTTCCGCTGCCAACCAACTACAATCTATAATAATTCCTCTTTTGGACAAAAAAAAAAAAAACAATTTTTTTTTTATTTTGTGAACTCTATTTTTTTTTTGCCTAGTGTTATTATTAAAGCCCCTTAAAAGGCTTAGCGTCTAATTTGTTTGATTGTCTAACAGCAAAAAAAAAGAAAGAAAAAAGAAAACAAAACACAAAAAAAAAAGAACAAAAACAAAACAAATAATAAAATAAACATGAAAAACAATTTTCAATGGCAAACGGAAATCAACTAATTCAATTCACACGCCTTATATAGTATATAAACGATCTGTAACTTGTAAAATATATACATATATACCACATATATCTACCTATATATATACATATATATAACCCTTGACACATCTATATAAAAGTTTATTGTTTATTTTCATTGAGCGAAAGCACTTGGACACCTCGAGCATGGCTCATAAGAATCTACGCATATCCAAGAAGATTCGTACAGGAGCCAGCTCCAGTTGCTCGAGCGAAGTCTTTTCTAGCATCTTTTTAGCCAGCTCAAAAATAAAAGTATTAAATCTAAAATATAATAATATTATAATATTATTTTTTTAGTCTATTTCTTATTGATTGTGCAGAGTAATAATTAATCAGGCTTAAGTCCAGCTGCAGCGTTATTTCTCATGTTCTTGTAGGCTTACATCCATCCTGATCCCATTAAAAATGGGAAAACAGGGTATAATGGTTTCATTAAAAGTAAGTAACAAGCAGAAGGAGGCGTGCCACACCCCTCAAAGTATATATGTATATTCTGGATCAGGACGACAAGCCGAGTGGATTGAGCAGTGGCCGTCTGTCTGTCGCTCGGTCTGTCCATCCGTCCGTCCGTCTGTCCGTCCGCCCATATGTATGAACGCGTCGTTCTCAGAACCAATAGGAGACTTGCATTTTTTTAATTATATTTGTTTTAATTTATTCTGTGCAATAAAATATGCAAATATTTTCTTTAAATATTTTTGTTATTATATTTTTGTTTGCTCATGAGTGAATTTTTGGATAGGGCCCCTTTGACGCCAGTCAAATTTCAATAGTATAATATCTCCAGAAGTACCAGGCGAACATAAATGAGTAGTAGGGCGCGCAATTTTAGTTAAAACTAAGTTAGCATTGAGTTGAGATGAGAGATGGAGGTCAGCTGTTAATTATCATGAGCAGGTGTGTTGCATACTTTTAGGCATGGCACAAAATAAAAAGCTCTGGTAACATAATTAACAGTGCTCGATAATTATTGATCATGCCTAAAAGTATGCAACCTACTTGTTCATGTTAATTAACAGCTCACTATATCTCTCAATCTCATTCTCTCTCACTCTCAAGGTCAACTCAATGTTTACTTAATTTTAACTCACATTTCACGCCCTACTACTCATTTCTGTTCGCCTGGTATTTTATCGCAATTGCGATGCCGTTTGAGGCCTTAGCCGAGTTTTTTTTTATTTACAGAAATGTGAGCGGCTCTGCTGTAACTGATTGATCTCAATTCGAAATTCACACATATCTTACCTTTGTAGCAGTCGATCCCGAAACTACCAGAGCTAACACTCCAAGATTTGGTTCAACTGTAAGCTTTTGACCAGGACAATATCAATGGCATGGTATAACCAATGATTGTGAGTCAACTGGAAGCTCTTGCACGGCTGGCTTAATAGGACTATATATACCTTTGATATGACTGAATCAAGGATATTTGAAAGTCACTGAAAACCAGCTCGCCTACATTATTTGTGAATAACGTTCATCTTAAGTCAGCTGCAGTTTTGCAGCGTAATATCAGAGTGTCTGATACCAACACCCCATAAAGTATATACATATATTCTTGATCAGCTCGACGAGTTGTGTCGATATAGCCCTGTCCGTATGAACGCAGCCAGAGCTATACCTCTCACTGTATCTGTATACCCAAATAATTGATCAATGCATCTTGATAAATAAACCTTCTGGAATTTCAACTGAATATATGTCCATATCTGTACTCCCCCATTTTGGAATCTGTTTCTTTTTGATATATCAGGAAAACCCTAATAGCTACAGACCAAAATATACATGTGTGCATGTATACATGTATGTACATATATATAAGTTTTATTATTTAGCTGCATTTAGGGTATCTGCTAGGCGAGCAACTCAGATGCCCCTCAATTGAGAATTGCAGCTCGTTAATTGTGGAAATATAGGAAAAGAATGTGTATAATGTGTGTGTGTGTGTGTGTGCATATATATATATATATATATATATATATATATGCGTGTGTGTGTTTGCGTATGTGTGCGTGCTTAAAACTAAAGTGAAATAAGACCACAAATTGTTGATTCGTTTAATACTTTTTTCGCTCGTTTTTTTTTTTTTTGTTTATTATTTTTGCACTTTATTTAGGTAATTGATTTAGATATACATTATATATGTATATACATATATTTGTATATAAATATACATACATATATATATATATATATATATATAGCGCAGATCTTGATTGATTTAACAGACAAAATTGTTGCACAAAGTTTAACACAAAGACATAAGTAAACGCTTACGCACACACACAGAGAGATGTGTGTGGGTGTATGTATATATATATATATATATATATATATAGGTTATATAGAATATATAGTTTATATAAATATATTCTCATAAGCATATAATTTATCATACTGAAGAATGTCTTGTATATATATATATATAATAATTAATAATTGAATTAAAGCATATAAGTAGTAAATATACACACATATATATATATATGTACGTATGCATGCATATGTATAGGTATAGTATTTATATATATATACACACATGTTTATATATATATATATATATATATATCTATATATATATATATGTATATAAATAGGTAATATATAGTCTGTTTAGGAAATACTCATAGAATATAAACGAATCGAACATGAATTCGTTAAATAGTTTTTTTTTTCGTTGGAAAAAGAGACAAAAACAGCAAAAAAAAATATCATCCATTATCATTATCAACATCATTATCATCATCATCATCATCATTATCATAATCATCATCATCGTATATAAGTATATATGTATGTAATAAAGAAATATAATAATCAACATTTAACAAACAAAAAAAAATTGTAATAAAATACACACACACACACACACTCAATCACACACACACACACTCAATCACACACACACACACTCACTCGCACCTTCAGTAAGCACATGGTACATGTATTGAAAGTTGAAAGCGAAAATCAGGATGCGCAGACAAAGGACACGACGGACACATAATTAGTATACAAAATATGTTTATGTTTATGTTTATGTTTGTTGTTTGTTTGTTTGTTGTTGTTGTTGTTGTTGCTGCTAGTTTTTCCCTCTAATACACGGAGTGCACTATGTTATCCTTCTCGACAAGCAGCCGCACCTTCATGCAGCCATCGGATCCACAGGAGAAGAGACGTCCAAATGGATCCACATACACCTGACTAACGCCCTGGCCGGTGTGCTTGAAGAATCCATTTTTGGCATGCTCATGCGGGAACGTATTGATCAGCATAAACTGGTTCATGTCCCATATCTGCAATGCAAAGGCGATAAGTCAATAAATCATAAATTAAACATATAAAGAAAATAAATTAAGGCTATTGATCCCTCAGCCAGCTAATCAGGGTTCCCAAATGCCTTTTAGATACATAGATTTGTCATCGATCGAATTATCTAGAAGCTCTCACTCAATCAGCCGATCAACAATGCTGAATCTCTTCTAGACTCTCATCAAGTTACCTTAATGTCGCCCTCAATGGAGCCCGTGACAAAGAACTCCTCGTGCGGATCCAGGGCAATGCACTTGATGGTGCTCTCGTGTGCCTGCGAACATGTTGTGAATTGCATTTAGTTAGGGCTAGATTAGGAATAAATGCTCGGGACTCACCTGATAGCGATGCCGCAGCGTGCGCTGGCGCACATCAAAGACGCAAACGTCACCGCGTTTGCCGCACGAGATGAGCACCTGATGTTGTGGTGCAAAGACCAAGCAAGATGAGCCCTGATCGTGGCACGTGAAGGCTACAGTCAGAAAAGAGGAAAAATTAATAAAAATTGTGGTCAATTGCGACCCACCACACTTACCCGACACGCAGGACTTCTTGTGCGGCAACAGTGTGTCCCAGATGTTAATGTTCTTGTTCTCCGAACTCTGGCCAGCTGTGCGGGAAAAGAAAGAAAGTTGTATAAGCAAAATGTTGGCCGCATTGTGAGTCAGGCATGCGCTTACCGCTGGCTAACAGGCTGCAGGAGCCGAGGAATACGAAATCGGAGAGCGCCTTATTATGGCACTGATAGGTCTACGGGACAAGAGCAAGAATCAATCAATAAAATAATACACAAAGACGATTGGACTCACAATGAAGGATCGATTGTTCTGGGAGGCGGTGCCCGCTTGCCAGAGGCTCAGATTGCCGTCGCCATCGCCGATGCCGAATTTGTTGCCCTGCTCGGAGAAGCGACAGCGCGTGACCTTGGCAAAGGTGCCAGAGGTGCGCGGACAGCAGACTGGCTGCTGATGGCCCCACTCCCAGATCTGCACGGAGCCATCCTGGCCGCCGGTCAAGTAGAGCGGCATCAGCGGATGGGCGCTCATGCGCTTCACATTGTCCACCTTGTGGCGCAGCACCTGGCACACAAAGAGCAGAGTTTAAGCATGTGAGGCGGAAAGGGGAAAGTGAGAGGAACTCACCATAGATGTGCCGCGACCCGACTGCGAGGCGCTCTGCGTGCTAACGCTGGCTTCGCTGTAGCCGCCGCTGCCCGTGCCAAATGGCGGCCTATGGAGTGGGAGTGGGAGTGGGAGTGGGCAAAAGAGTAGAGATTACGATTAGAGCTGATTCAATGGGACGCATTGGGGCTATCGACTCACTGATCCTGCGATTGAATGATGAGAAAGGCGGAGCTATTGGTGTCCGCATCCTTGGACAGATTCATCATATCGTACTCGCACTCATCCTCATACCAATTGGGCGACTCGAGCAGCAGCGATATATCGAACTCCTGTATCTCGCGCGGATTGGCAAAGGCAATCATCGATGAGCTGTTGTTCTTCAAGCAGAATGTGAGTATCGATTCATGGTCCTTGTGTATGATGCGTATGTGATCCGTGTTCTCGTTTGTCGAATGCGATTGGCCTAAGCGAGCGCAGCAAGGAGAGAGAGCAGAGAGGAGATGAGAGTAACATGAAAAAGAAAGAGAGAGATACAGGGAGAGAGTGAGAGATAGAGAGAGAGAGAGAGAGAGAGAGAGAGAGAGAGGGAAATGGTCAGTGTGTGAGCAAGAACTGTTAATATAATTTACAGCTAAGCCAAAGCATTAGTTTAATTACAATTGATTTCAATCGAGCTTAAATGTAGCTAATTAACAATCTCTGCTGCTGCTGTGCGTGCAACTGTTTTCTGTTTTCTGTTTTCAGTTCTCGACTAGCTGGGCTGCCAGGTGTTAAGCGACAATTGACGACAAGGTGTTAATTGAGCTTCTTCTTTACGATTACGATTATCTTATCAAGTAAATTATTTGGTAATTGCCTGTTGAAGCAGTTATTTATTTAGTTAACAGCTAACAGCGGGCGGTTAACAGTCGCTCAAGCAGTTCGCGCCAAGCAGTGCCAATGTTATCGATTAACGGCTTATCTCCCCCCACCCCACCCACACACCCACTCCTTAAGTTGGGATACGCGAAAAGCTCCTTCGAGCAGAGTTTAGTGAAGCAAAGAAAAACGAAAAACAAAAAACAACAACAACAATTCAAATAAAAAATAATTCATTTACAACGTTTTTGGTTTCATTTTTTTTTTCTTTTCTTTTTGCTTTAATACATATTTCACTGGTAAACGAAAATCACAAATAATTGAACATTGGTTAAAAACAAAGAAGAAGAAGAAGATGTAAAAGAAAAACAACTAAGGAAAATGTAAGAAAGCTGGGGGAAGACTTGTGCGTAGTAATACTTTGTTTAAAATTAAGTAACATCTGCCACCTCAAATTAACTAGCTAAAACCAAACAACAAAACAAAAACGAATTTTTTAACGAATCAAAAAAAAAAAAAACAAAAAAAAAATAACAAAAATAATAATCAAATAAAATAGTAATAATAATAATAAATTTACAAGCGACTGCAATACGATACGTGGGCTAATTAAAATATATACATTGGAATGCAAAATAAATACATATATATAACGTTTATATATATATATATTTATATATATATATATACACATACATACATACATACATATATATATATATATGTATATGGTTCTCTAGAAGATAACTACTGCAAAACTACTATAGACTACTGGCTACTGGCTACTGGCTGGGCCCCGGGCGGGCTGTGACTTAGAGGAATTTGCAACAACAACAATTATAATAGCAACATTTTGGTACGGAATACACACCTTCGTCGGTGTCGTTGTCATTGTGATGGCTGTGATGATGGATGCTGCGCGCACTGCTCTCGGTGCTCTTGCCAAAGATGCTCTTGATGAACACCTCCTGGGTGGGCTCCTGCCGGACCAGATAGTTCCACAGTCGCCGTATGGGTCCCGCCGCCGAGCCCGATATGAACGGCGTGTTATCCTTGCTCAGCAGCGAGCGATACTTGTGTATGGCCAGGCCATTGATGCCGCTCTCCGCATAGCAGCCGGGTATATAATGCCGTGTGGGCGGGCCGCGACTAATCAAATCGTTCAAGGCGAACTCCTGCCAGCGATTCAGTGTGCGTAGCACCTCATGCGACAGCGGACTGATCACGGGCAGATCTGCAAAAACCAATTACACAATGTGAATCTCAAATGGAAATTGTTCGTGTCTGGCCGTGGTGTTACGCACCCTGCAGCTCGATGCCGGCTACTTTGACGAACTCCTGAATTTTGTATGTGCTAAACTTGATGAGCGCCAGACGTAAAATGCTCCACGAATAGGACATGGGATTGGTGTGCTCCGTATTATCCTTGGCCTTCAATTGGGTGCGACTCACATTGACATTCACATCGTCATCGTCGTCCTCCTC
Source organism: Drosophila mettleri (assembly GCA_035047625.1). Lineage (NCBI taxonomy): Eukaryota > Metazoa > Arthropoda > Insecta > Diptera > Drosophilidae > Drosophila > Drosophila mettleri. The sequence continues at coordinate 3,665,429 of JAWNPI010000068.1, read as the reverse complement.
CTCCTCGCCGTCCGACTCATGCGAGTCATCCGTGTCGTAGTCATCGATATCTGCCAAATATGGGCAATTAGCCGAGGACATCGGATAAATAAATGCGCTTGGAGTCTTACCCGTATTGGTTGGCTTCATCAGGAAGTAGGAGAGCATCGATGTCTGCGGCGGCATAAACTGTTCCCTGTACGTGGGCTTGTCCTCCTTCATGTTGCTCGACGTGCTGTTCTGGCTGAAGCTGCCCAAGATTTTCATGTTCAGCTTCATGCGCTGCTTCGTTATCGATGTGACCGTATTCCAAACGCTATTCTCATCGCCAGCATCCTCGCCGGCCGCAGCCGCAGCCGCAGCCGCTGCTGCCTGCGCTTGCGCCTGCGCCTGAACGTGTGCATGCGGCTGGGCGGCCGGCTTAATTAGCAGCTTCTTCATGCCGCCGCCAAAGAGCGTCGACCAGGTGTCGTTGGTGAAATTCTGTCCGCTCAGGCGGTACAGCAGACGACTGTCGCAGGTGGACAGCGAGTAGATGAACAATGCCATGTATGTGGACACAAAGGACTCGAGCAACAGCACATTCAGCTTGGGCACATCCTCGTCCTTTTCGCGCGCCAACAGCGCACGCAAATTGGTAACGCCCGGCCACTTGGAGGGCGTGGTGCAGATGCCCGCCGGCTCGTCCGTGGAATACTTGCGGCGCCTGTGGAACGCATTGCGACTGCCCACCAGATAGCTGCACTCAAACGATGAATTGATCTTGGCTATGTTCTCAATGCCCGGACTGGGATAGCCAGCGATGGCGGCATTGTTGACCACAAAACTCTCCGAGTCGCACAGCGACTGGTAGATGCACGAGGAGAGCGCCACGGCCAGGTCGCGCAGCACAAAGATCTCGCTGAGGGCGCTCGTCTCGATGCCCGGGAATGGCAACAGCTTAATGATGCTCTGCAGCATGTCCACCGTCTGCGACTGCAGATACTTGATGGGATCGGCAATCACCGTCTTGTTGCCGGCCACGCAGGCGCTCAGCAGCGGCAGCGTTGTGGGGAACGGCAGCGGGCTCAGCAGCTGTTGCTGTGTCTTCTCCTGCTGCAGCTCCTGCAGCAGCAGCACCAGCTCCATGCGCACTGAGGCCAGTCCGCCGCCGCTGGCACCATGCAGCGAGCAGTAGCTGAGCAGCGTGCGCAACAGCGTCTCATTGGCTATGGACGAGAGTCAGGCGATTAGCTGATGCCATTGGGTATGGGGAATGGGGCATAGACTCACCTTTGAGCCAGCGCTTGCGCTTGGCGGCCCGCATCACTTTGGCCTCGAAGTCCTGTTTGTCCTGCATGAGTATCTCGTGCAGTGTGGGTCGCTCCGTGCTGGGATATATGCTGGCATTCATGTCCTTGTCCTTGGCATCATTGGCGTCCGCATCGCCAGTGTCGTTGGTCTGCTCGGAGCTGCAGTAGTTGCACAGCTGCTTCAGTGCCTCCACCTCGCGCTCCAGCCACATGTACAGCTGGTAGCGCAGCTGACCGCCATCCACCTCGAAGCCGGTCGCCAGCGTCGACAGCTCCTCCATCAGAATCTTGAGGCACGCCACGAATTTCAGCTGCTGCGCCATAATATCCATTTTGCACTCGTTTGTCCTGTTGGCCTGTTTGCCCGGCTGCGGGGTTACCAGCTCTGGATCATCGTTGTCCTTTCCATTGTTATTTGCCGCAGCTGCCACTTCATCATCCCCATCCCCATCGCCATCCCCATCGCCATCGTCGTCATCGTCGTCGTCGTCCCACTTAATCTCGAATTTGGTCTCCACTTGGGTGGTCACCGGAGCGCCCCAATCGAATTGATCCGCCTTGGCCGACGCCTGCCACTGATCCATGGTGCCCGAATTGATGAGCTCATCCTTGACCGTGCCGTGCTCCGCTGTGTCGGCGACGCTGCAGCTGCTGGAAACTGGAGCACCATCGCTGTCGCTAATCTTCATGGGCAGCTTGTTGAGCACCTCCAGTGCCAGAGCCGGGCAGCCGGACTTGAAGTGTCCGTGAGCCGTCGTAAAGTACAGCTGACGCTCAATGGCTGTTATGGAGTCCTCGAGCTGCAGCTGCTTATCGCTAGCCACCGGGCGGGAGCCCGTCTCGCCGGCATAGCTGAAGCCCGACAGCACCACGTGTGCGATGCGCTTCTCCTGCGCCGAAATGGCAATGTTCTGACGTATGAGCAGCGGATGGGTGCGCAAATAGATGTAGAAATTGAAGACATTCGGATTGGTGGCGTGCGGCGACTCCGGCCGCAAGAGGTCCTCCTCGCGATAGCTGCTGTGCAGACTGCCCACGCCGTTGAGCAGCAGGGTGTTGAGGCTCTCCTGGTACTTCTTCAGGTTCCAATATGTCATCGAGCGCAAAAATGGATCGGGATGGGCGCGCGTCAGATCGCAGCGTCCCGTGTCCACATCGGTGCCCAAAACATGCTCATTGAGCAGCCGATGATAGTAGCAGCCCTCGGTGTCGCCCTCATACAGCCGGGCAATGATCAGGGCCAGCTGGAAATCCTCGAGCTTATTCATGCACACCTCGATGGCATCGTTCAGCGAATTGGCCAGCAGAAAGAAGGCGACCGCATGCTCGAATCTCTGCTTGCCGAGCAGCACAAAGGCGTTCTTCAATGCCGCCTTGCGCCAGCGATCCTCGGCGAAATTGTTGCCAAAGAACGTGGTCATCTTCTCGTCGCGCATCGACCGGAACAGGCCCCAGACGAGCGACTTCTTCTTCATGGCCAGATAGTAGATGGCCGCGTCCAGTGGATCCTGCTTCAGCTGATACGCACACTTGGCCAACTTCTCGACGCAGCGGCGCAGCGTATTGATATTCTTGAGCCAATAGCCAACGCCCAGGTCGCGCAGCGTGGCCCAGCGCAGATCGCCCTTGGTGTAGCTGGGTATCAGGTGCAGCAGCTCCTCCTCGCTCTCGGAGTGATAGGCCCACACGATGTTGGCGGTGCCGACGCCTTGCCGCTGAAATTGCGCACGCTGCTGCAGCGGCAGGCAGCGCAGCAGATACGTAAAGTGTTTCATGGCCAGCAGAAAGCGGAGACCGCAATCGTCCAGCGATTCGGTGGCCTGCTCCTTGATGCCGGCAATGCCAGCGGCCGAGCCAATTTGGCTTTGATTCTTGCCCAGGTCGGCGGCAAACTTATCGGAGAAGTCCGTGTTGCAGGTGGCCACGGTGTCGGCCAGCGCCAGCAGATGCATCTGATCCAGCGACGAGAGACCCGGCAGATGGGTGTGCGTCAATAGGCGCGACAGCAGCTGGCCCTGACGCGGCCCGAAATGCGAAATGGAGTGTTTGTCGGGCAGCGAGAGGCGACGCTCCTGTCGCTTCTGTTCGCCATCGCACAGCAGCTCGTCCAGATTATCATCGGAGTTGTGCATATCGAAGAGCTCGTTATAGTCCTTGTCGCCATCGGCGGCATTCGTCGGTTTGCCCGGCTGCTCGCGATCCGCATTGAGCAGCACCCACAGCGGCAGCGGCGGTATCGAATTGATCTCGGCATAGTCGAGCATCAGCTCCTCCGGTATTTGTGTGGTGCTGCCCCGATGCTCCGCCTGTATGTTGCTCGTGTCCGCGTTATAGCTAATGCTCAGCGTGCGTGATCTTGACCAGCTGCGCTGTCGGCCGCCAGCGCCGCCACCGCCAGCGCCGCCACCACCAGCGCCACCGCCGCCGCCGCCCAGGCTGCCGTCCTCATCGTTGGGTATGCCATTGAGGGCAGCACTACTGCCGCTGCCGCTCATGCAGCGCACCAGATGCGCCAGAATGGCCTTCACCCAACGGATTTTGCCACAGTTGAGCAGCTCCATCAGCTGCTTGGGATGGTATTGCGGCAGCACGGGGCATGCGATGCGCGACGCCTGGAACAGGCCAAAGTCCGTCATATAATCGTCATTGGGCGGCGCATCGCCGCCGTAGCCACCGGCCAAACCGCCAGCGCCATCCTGGCCATGGCCATTCATGTTCGCCATGCTGCTGTTGGCGGCGAGACGACGCTGCGAGAGCAGCTGCAGATTGGCCGTGCTCACTTTGCTGATCAGCGGCATCGAGGCGACGTTCTTCAGCCGCATCTGCGTCGACTCGTTGGCCAGCGAGCGCAGGTCCTCGTCGCGCAGATTGCGCGTGTCCATCATGTCATCCATGCCGGAGGCTCCAGCGGCCGCGGCAGCCGCCGCCGCTGCCTCGGCGGACATAAAGTGGGCGCCATAGTGCGGCTTCCATTGCGAATAGACGTGCATCTCCGAGTCCATGGCCACGACGAGAATGCCGTCGCGCACCCACGAGATTTGCATGGGCAGCGGCGGCAGGCCGTCGGCCGTTTGCAAATCAATCTGGCGCAGCTTCATCCAGCGTATCTCATCGACGAAATTCGGCTGGGCCAAGGAGCTCGCCTTGCGCAATATCGGGCGATTCACCGAGCGCGACTCCTTCATGGCCTTGATGTTCGCCTGGGCAATGTCGGAGCTGACGGGCGTGTACAGCAGTATCTTGCTGCCCACGGCGACGGTCAGAATGTGCGAGCCATCCTCCTTGGAGACCCAGTCGAGTTGCACCAAATGCTTCTGGGTGAGCGGACAGGTGTTGCCGTTCTCAGCAATGCTCTTGCGCAGCGATTGCAGCGTGCTAAAGCTGGGCACAGTCAGCAGACCCGAGACAGCCGCCGCTTGCTTGGACGTGGCCAGCTCCGGCGTGGTCTCGCCGCTGCGCGGCGATCGACTCTCCTGGTCGTGGGCGAACGTGTGCAGCACCTGATTGAGTCGCTGCTTCTTGGCCAGCAGCCGGCTGTCGTGCAGATAGCTCAGATCGATGCCCTGGCCAATGTTGATGCGCGGCAAGTGGACGTTCTTCAGGTGGATGGTGTCCTCCAGGACCCATTCGCTGCCGCCGCTGCTCTCGCACTCGTAGATGGCCACACAGAGATTGACGTAGCGCGAGTCCGGATCGCCGCGATTGGGTCGCGTGAAGCTCTTGCCGTACTTGTAGGCGCAGGCAATGCGGCCGGAGTAGGCGGCGCTGATGTTCAGCGGCTGGCCGGGTATCTCGATGGCCGATTGCTGGATGCGGCTGAACATCTTCCACTCGGACCAGTGATAGGCATCGCTGCCGGCGGGCTCACACTTCCAGAATCTCGATATGGAGTCCGAGCAGGCGGTCACAATGATGTACGGCGCAAAGCACGCCGGATAAATGCTCGAGCTGCTCAGGTGGCCGGCAGCGGGCGAGGCATGAATGACATCGACGCCCTCCGGCAGCGGCAGCTCCTGCGTGCACACCTTCTTTGTCGTAATCGAGATGTGTGGCGCCTCCACATGCGGCCCAAAGTGCTCGGCACCGGTCAATGTCTCCGCACCCTGGGACATGCGACGCGGCTGGCCGGCATTCTGTTCGGCATCGTCCGGCTCCTGGGTCAAATTGCTATCGGGCACATACATGGCCGTCTCGGAGAGGAACGAACTCTGCTGCTTGGAGCTGATGACAATGCGCCACATGTGTATGGTGCTGCCACGCAGCGTCTTCTCAATGTTCACAATGTAGAAGGGCTCCTCGAAGTCCACATTGCGCTGCAGATCAACGATGGCGTCCATGTCCGATTCGAGCAGCGCATTCATCCTGGGCTCCTCCAGATCATGCATGTCCGGGACCGATACGCGCTGGCCGCCTGTAATCAGCTGCGCTTGGAATACGTGCAGAAACTGTGTGTTCTGCCAGTCGTGCTTGGCATCCGAGATGGCGTCCAGCTGCAGTATGCAGCCGGGACGCGCCGTTGACTGCTGCGAGACGACCTTCAGCTTGTCGTGCAGCGCCGAGCGTTGCGCCTTCAGCGTGGACGAGGCATTCGAGATCATCGACGAGAGCGAATGGGATTTGTGCAACGTATTCAAATTCTCCGAGCACGAGATCTCCGCCAGCAGCGTGCGCGCATCAATCACCGCCTGATACACGCGCAAATTCTCACCGTCGCTGGCCACAAAGCAAGCGGACGGCGAATTGCTATAGCTGCCCAGGGTGGTGCTCGGCAACAGCGTGGGTATCCAGGCGACGTTGCTGAACGCCGATATTTCCGGCGAATTGATGCGGGCCAATTCGCTGACGCCGCCCGAATGGCACAGCGGACCCACCGAGTCCACACGCCACAAGATCAACTCCGAGCAGAAGCCCGTCGGCGTGAATATATCCTTGTCGCCACTGGGCGTGCTGCTGCCAGAGCCAGAGCCACCGGCAGCGGCAGCGGCGGAGGCGGAGGCGGCAGACGTTGCAGCTCCACTGCCGCTGGCGAGCGGATGCTCGTAGGGTGACATCGGTGACTTGGCCTCGGTGTCGGACAGATTGTGATGCGAGGTGGAGACGAGCAGCGGCAACACGGGATGGCAGGTGATGTCATTGACACGGAAGCGATGCCCCGAGGCACGACTGACATGGCCGATGCTTAATACTTGGGTGAACTTCGTCTTGAAGGCGAACGTCAGCTGCCACAGATTGAGTGTGCCGTTCGAGTGCTTTGTGACCATTGACACCGATGGCGACACGTTCAGCGGCAGCGCTGAGCCGACCTGAGCCGCAGCAGCTGCTGAGTCTTGTGAGCTGTTGCTACCAGCAGCACCTGCGCCGCTGCGCTCAGCGCCATCCTCTGGCTGTCCAGTCGCAGCAGCATCATCGTCATCATCCTGCTGCTGCTGATCCTGTTCCTCGTCGTGCTCGTCATGCTTGTCGAACTGCTGATTGGAATTTTGATCGCTGCGCAACGAATTCTGATCGCTGCCGCCCTTATGGAACTCATCCTTGCTGCGCACATTGTTGGCAATGTCCCGAAAGGCCAACGGATGCGTGCCCGTATTGAATAGACTGACCGTGGTCGACATGGACATGGCGTCGCCCAACGGAAACGCGGATGGTATGCGCGTTGAGAACGACACTTGCGCCTGCCTATACGAGCCGGGATAGTAATCATCGAGCCACTCGATGACCCATATCAGGTAGCTGCCATCGACCGGATGTATGGCGAAGAGCAAATCGGGACTCTGGTGCCAGTCCCGCAGCAGGCACTCAATCTTATTGTCCAGCGAATCGACCAGCTGCGTTATCGGATTATGCTGATCCTGATTCAATGAGTTCTGCGATGTGGTATTCGACATGGAATTCAAATGCAAGCCGGCGCCAGTTGCGCCCGTATGCTGCGAATACTTGCTATACTCCTCGCCGCTGTCGTCCACCGACACGGACTTGGAGTTGCGCATGAATTTCTTGTGCGCCGGCTGTTGTGCATCGTCGGGCAGATCGACGCCCGATGAGGCGGCCGCAGCCGCCGTATGGCTGCCAGCGGCATGATGAATGCCATTCTCCTCATCGATGACCTTCTTGGTTAGCTCCTGGAGTATGGCCTCCGCTTGGAGCGTGAAATGCATCTCCTTGTTGTTCAGCCAGTGCAATATGAAGACATTCTGATTGGCCGGATCGGAGGTTTGCATAGACGGCACCAGCGGTATGTCGGTCTCGGCGTTTATCGATGCCGCCAAATGGAAATGCATGCCAGGCGTGACGCCTGATCCCTGAAACCCATACGAATGGAAATCGTGTACGCTGCACGACGACGGCAACGACGGTATCGGGCCCTGATAGTTGCTGAAGCTGGCCGGCGAGCTGCCCATAACAGCGGCTGCACCGCCACCAGCTCCGCTGCCACCGGGCATGCCGCTGCCGGAGCTGCCGGGCACAGAGCCAACGCCGTGGCCGCCCGCAACGACGGATGCATTGGCGCGACGACGCAAATGGAAACAGGTCTTCATGTGCTTCAAGCGCTGCATGAATCGATGCTTGTGCCGATGCGTGCGAAATTTGGGATTCTGCGAGGCGAGCGGATCAAATTGGGTCATATTGACCATGCCATCGTCTGGCAGCACCGTCTCGATCCAAATGCGACAGATGTTGTCCAGGCACGATGTGACCAGCATATTGGCCACCGAGCCCTTGGGCATATATTTGCTCGTCTTTCGCCACACGATGTTCGAGACGGCGCGCGGATGTGCGATATAGACGTATGTGAAATTTAAGTCTCCAGTTGCAACTGCTCCGCCCATTCCTCCAATTCCGACTCCTGCACCTGCTGCACTGCCAGCGCCGGTGCTAGCCGAGCCCGATGCGCCATCATGCGAAGCTTTGGCTGGGAATAGCACCTGCTTATTCTCGTACCAGATCTTGACTAGACGATCGTTGCGGCCACAGGTGGCAAACAGTGTGCCATCGGGACTAAATGCCATATGATAAATGGGTATGGCCGTCTGGCAAGACCATATGTTCTCCCACGTGGATACATCATCCGCTTGCGAATTGGACGTCTGTTTCGTCTCCTTGCTCTCGCCAATCTCGAACTTAACGCCTGCAAGTTTACAAAGTCCTCAGACACAATTTCATGCCACGAAAATATCAGAATACTCTGCTTACCCATGTGCTCCTCCTCCTGCTGGTGTATGGGCGACTTGCTCTTCCAGAGCTGTATGTTCGTGCCGCCTGTCAGAAGACGTGTGCCCTCAAGGTTCCACGACAAAGTCACCACATTTGAATGGCTGGTAAACGAGCCCGTCTGCACCCATCTGTAAGATTGCACGCTCAATCAGCCTCAATCAAATGGCGGTGTCTATAACTATGGTACGCACCTGTAGTCCAGAAAGTGTGTATTGTGTTTGCTCGACTCAATCACTGGCGTCGGCTCGAAAATGCAAATCTTATTCTCATAGGCAGCTGCTATCTTGCCCGTATCGGTGCTGCAGTCGAGGGCCGATATCTTCACATAGCCGTGATTGGCGCCCGGTATAATCTGGACGCGTTCGAAGGTGCTCGCCAGAATGACCACATTGCAGCCGGCGGCATATGCCTGTAAAGTAAACAAATGAAAGGCTCATAAATCATCCATATCAACTTCTCTCTCTCTCTCTCTCTCTCTCTCTCTCTATCTATCTATACAGTACACATTGTCAGAGTCTTATACATCATGACGCAATTCCATATCATGATTGATTAGCCAATTGACTGATACAATTTATCATCAAGCAAAATGGAACTCTTAAACATAATCATTGATTGATTGACTGACAACATAATGTGGGAATGAGCAAGCACACTATACATAGACTGATTGATGGATTGATTGAGTGATTGATGTCTGCACACACCTTTACATCATATTATATAATCAATTGTATATCTATAATTCCTATGTGATTAATCAATTTAAATTATAAAAAAAAAAAAACAAAAATCAGTTTTGTGCTGATTGATGATTGATTAACCGATTGACTAACTGCTCGGGGACACCTATGTATCATATCTTATCAACTATTTAAGCACTGCTGATTAGATTGCTGAAGCAGTAAAAAATCTGTTTTAGTTGTATAAAAGATGATGAAATAGCTGATTGTTTGATCGACAGACTCGACTGATTGATTGATTACACTTTGAAAACAGAATTTGCTTAAAATTCACTTTTAGATTTCGTCATCAAATGTGCCACTTTGCGCACTCAACGTGCATCTGTGAGCCACAAAAATGAATCAAATAAACGACAATTTCGTGACGAATTCTTTCAGAGAAGCGAATGTCACGTGCTAAGCACATAATGGAACATTTAGTATGCATCATTTACCATATCAATAGATTGATTATAAAGATAGCGAACGATTAGATGTGTGAAGTGTGGAGGGAATGGGAGCCAGGGAGGACCAACTTTGAATTGTGGCTCAAAACTGGGACAAGGCTATTGCAGAGAAAGGCTGACCAAGTGATGTAATATATAAGAGATATATAAGAAAAATATATATTCGAACAGGTACGACATATGTGATGCCCATTAAACTATAATAATTGAGACAATAAATGGCTATGACCAAAAAAAAAAATAAAAAATAAATAAATAAAAAATAAAATGTTGAAAATTAATTTGAATAGTCATCAGAAGTCGTGTGGATGCAAATTAAAAGCGAAATTCCGGCACAAAGCTAATTTAAGCCAATTTGGTTTCATACCGGATTGTACAGGAAAAGCATACGCATCGAAAAAAAAAAAAAACATATTTGAGAAAACTGAAATTAAATCGTTTGCCTTGTATAAGAGTCGCCTAACAATTGGGCAGAGGCAGTTATGTTCGTTGCCTTATCTATCTTTCTTTCTTTCTATTTATTTTTATACATATTTTTTTTTTGTTTTAGTTTGGGTTAGTTTTAGCTGTTTCCCCGCCTGTGATGTGTGTTGTTTCATTATCTTAAGTAGGAGCCAAAGCAAGATATGGTTGCGGATATTTTCTTGCGTCAAGGCCAGCAAGGCTCAATGCTATGGTACTTGTGCCGCCCAGTGCCAGATGGCGCCACAGTATACATTTATATATGTATACACGTGTGTGTGTGTGAGTGTGTGTGTGTGGCTGCCCATTTTTCAAGTTCAGCTGTGCCTCTTATGTCTTTATATTAATAGTTGTTGCACACACACATACATATATAATAAATATTATAAAAATACAATTGAAATGATGGCATTTACATAGTTAAATGAATGGGTGGCAATGTCAACAGCGGCGGCGATGGCTCGCAGCTCATTACAGAATATAATGCAGATGTGTACACACTGTACACACACACCCACACACACCAACACAAACAGAGTCATGTGCAGCTGTTGGCAATATCAAATTAATTTTTTTGCAATAAAAATAAATAAATAATATATTTATAAGAATAGTATGTGTAGAGACGGAAGGGTGGTACTGCCACATTTATTTCTAAATATTTATTATTTAGCTATTCGAGCTAATATCGCTTGTGACTTCTCAATTACAAGGAAAAATATGTAAAGAAGAAGAAAATACAGAACTCAGGCGCTAGCGGTAAACAAATAAACGCAAACAGCGCGTGTGTATGGGTGGAAGGGGTTACCGTTAGTAATTAATATTTGATATGTATGTATAAATATATGTTTGTATGTACATAACACAGACATACGAACACACATACACATGATCATAAAAATAAACGACTTCAGCCACAGTCGCCACATTATAAATGCGTGCTCACGACAAAACACAAAATATATGTATAAATAAAAAAAAAAAAAAAAAAAAAAACGATAAACGAATTTTTGCAGCATTTTATGGGCCGTGTATAATTTATTTGTTATTGACGTTTTGATTGTCTGACAACATTTAGCAAGGATTGCATTTGCTGGCTGCAGGGCACCCACACACACTTACATGTATATGTATATATATATACATATACATAGGTATATACAGTGATGTGCCTAGTTGTTGTATGTATATTTATCGAATTTAGGGCATCAAAGGCCATTTGACCAATCGAATTTTACATATACATATACATATACGTATACGCAAAAGCTGTGTGTGCTGCATGCGTGCGTGTGTGTGCGTCTGCATGTGTATGTCTGTCTGTGAACATGAGTGCGTAAGGCAACGTGAGAGGCTTGTTTACAGCCAAAGCACTTGACCTTTAAATATAATTAAAAGCCAGAAAACATGTTAATACATTGATTTCAAATTGGAATACCGTGAAAAATTGTTTGCTTGCAGCAGCATTTGTCGAAACAGAAAGAGAGACAAAATACACACACGCAAGCATTCAGCGACAGCAGCAGCAGCAGCAACAACAACAACAACAACAAAAACAGCTGAAACAGTTAACAGTTGTTATCGAATTTACACAAAATAAAAAAAGCATTTGCTTTGGATTTAATTGACCACAGCCGGACAAAACGGACAGACAGTGACAGCTAGTGACAGCCAAGCATCACATTTATTTATATGCACTCACACACACATGCACATATAAGCGTTGTGTACACAAGCATGCCTATGTAAATAAAAACATTAAAATCCCCTTTGGGCCAGATCGGAATTGGATATTCCAATTGGAAATCGCAAAACGGCAGGCGTGCTGGAAAATGGGGTACATATAATAGATGTACCCTTAAGTACCTAATGTACCTATATAAATGCAAGTTCATATATATACAAAATATACATATATACTACACATGACTGTCGCGCACGTACATATGTAGGTGTTGCCAGTATGTGGATGTATGTGTGTTTGCAGGTTGTACAATATGATGGATGCGTGATAAAAACGAAAACGAACAGAAAAAAAAATATATGAAAAAAAAACTTGGTAATCGTAATCGCTCGTATTCTTACTGTAAATGGTATCCCTTCCACGGAGCCAATTGCGAAGCACCGGTCACCCGCATTGCAGGCACCGCTCAATATTTGATGACAATTCATTATTTTTAACAATTGGATATCACATCACAGCGCACAAAGTAATATTCTTGGTTCTTTGGTTTGGTTACTAGCACGATTTTTCCTTTGTAAAACGACAACAAAGTGATGAGTGACATTACATAAAAATGTAGGCCAAATAGTGATGGACGCTATCGACTAGTATTATCGAACGACATTAGTGTCTAACTGTCGTATCGATACGCACACTACTAAAATATGAGGTTCTAAGCAATATACCTTATCGATATCAAACATTTGCTTGTTATTTAGATATATTTAGCTATCGATATACTGAAATATCGCCTAATAATTTGCAACACTGCATCAATCTAAACGCCGTGTATGGTTTGACTGCTGTTTGCATGGACCCAATAATTGTAAAATCATAGTCGTTGGTTTTTGTATTAGCTGGGCATATATTCCAATAGCAAAATGGCCGCTGGTCCAATTGCTGAACGTAATCAAGGTAAGCAACAGTTGTACATGTGCATTTACTTGTTAAACTTAAACGTTTACGCGGACCTCCCACTGTAGATGCCACCATTTATGCCGGCGGTCTGGACGACAAAGTTTCAGAGACGTTACTGTGGGAACTCTTTGTCCAAGCCGGTCCTGTTGGTAAGTTACATTGAACCATCATCATTGCATTTGCTAAAATCATTGGTTTATGTAGTCAATGTGCACATGCCCAAAGATCGGGTCACACAAATGCATCAGGGTTACGGATTTGTTGAGTTCCTAAGCGAAGAGGACGCTGACTATGCGATTAAAATCATGAACATGATCAAGCTGTATGGCAAGCCTATACGAGTCAACAAGGCGTCGGCACATCAAAAGAATCTCGATGTCGGCGCCAACATTTTCATTGGTAATCTGGACGTTGAGGTGGATGAGAAGTTGCTCTATGATACGTTCTCCGCTTTTGGAGTGATTCTGCAAACGCCAAAGATTATGCGTGATCCAGAGACGGGCAAATCCAAAGGCTTTGCCTTCATCAATTTCGCTAGCTTCGAGGCTAGCGATGCTGCCATGGATGCCATGAATGGACAATATTTATGCAATCGTCCTATCTCTGTTTCGTATGCCTTTAAGAAGGATCACAAGGGCGAACGTCATGGTTCGGCAGCTGAACGTTTGCTGGCCGCACAAAATCCATCGGCGCACGCAGATCGACCACATCAACTGTTCGCTGATGCGCCCGTACAGAACATGATGCCCGTTATGGGTGGTCAGATGATGCCGCCACCAATGATGGCACCGCCGCCGCCCGTGGTGCCCGTGTCGGCAACCAATATGGGCATGATAGCACCACCGCCGCCGGTGCCGCAGCCAACACCATTTCCAGCTACTATACCGCCGCCACCGCTGCCACCCATGGGTGGTGGCCAGCCGCCACTACCTCCCACCATGGGCATACCGCCGCCGCCACGCATGCTCCAGCCACCAAATGCCTGGGCTCCACCTGGCATGCCAGCACCGCCGCCGCGTCCACCGCCAACAAATTGGCGTCCGCCGCCCGTGCCCTTTGCGCCGGCTCCCTTCTCTCGTCCCTATCAACCGGATGGCTACCAGTACTAGATCATCCATTGTATAGCCCTAGCACTTAGTTATACAATTACTTAGACGACCCAATAAATCCGAAAACTAACTTTTATAATACATATAAAAAAATGCTTTTTATTGCTTGGTCCAAAGTAACTCCCTAAATATGGAGAATATTATTAGTTTCTTTTTTTTTTAGGTTTTTATCTAAAGTTTTGTCAGAAACTTCAAATGTTAATCTATAAATGAGAGAGAGAGACAGAGAGAGATTCATGCCAGGATCTGAGAAAGAGATTTCCAGCTCCATATACATATGCATCCATGCCAAACGTGTGAGGGAGAGAGAAACACCTTTTTTTTTTTCATTTATTTTTGTTGATTTATTTTTATTTGTAACATTTTGGAATAAAGAACAAACGATTTATCCGATTATCCGAAGCTTGGAAGATCACAGCGAAATGAAACTGTGCTGCGGATCAGAGATCGGATCGTATCATATAGTACAACATTTATAATATCGATTTACTATATCCACAACATTTATAGCATTAATAATATAATATAATATATCAATTTTACTATTTTTCTTCTTTCTTCGTTAAATATTGTCACCGAAAATGTTCACAAGTTTTTTCTTTGCTCAAAATATTTGTCCAAAAAAGTTATTTTAAAATTATCTAAATACATTTAGTAATAATTAACATTAACATTTATAAATAAAATAGTTTTTGATTTTCTTTTGGATAATGCAAAAAGCGATGCAAATATTTATGGAACAGCGCAAAAATCGATTACGATTTGGAGCAGATGTGTATATAGATATATATATATATATATATATACCTATATATATATCAGATTTATATACATATATGTGTGTGTATATGTATTTACATTTGCCTTAATTATAATTAAATCAGCAGTAGCGAATTTCATTAGCTAACTATAACATCGCATCCAGCAGAGCCTGCATACAATTAAATATACATAGTTAGACTTGTATATATATATATATATATATATATATATATATATATATATATATATATATATATATAGATAAATTTTAGACCGTTGTCTGCACATTCTGCACGGCCTTGGAGAGCTCCACCTTGGAAGGTATTAAATAAAATGCGGGCGTCATCGTCTCGCCGCAAGGACACTGGCAGGCTGCAAAGAGAAATGTATAAGTTAATCAAGTTATATGTATAAGAGTTGCTAGTCAATACTGAAGTCTGTCTTATACCCTAGCTATAACAGTCTGTCTTGCCTAGGTAAGCCTGTGCGCAGACTGTACAAACTAAGAGTATAAGACTTATAAGTATAAGAGCTCTGACGTCAATAATGCACAAAGCTTGGCATTGGCTGGATCTATAAAATAGTATAAGAGCTAACTGTGCTATCAGGCAAACAATGCGTATAGGACTTTTCTCTCCTACAGCTGCATTTATTCTTATATATTATGAGGAATATTGTGCCTACCATTCACCCAGCTAAAGTTGCCGATCTTCTGCTCGCACTTGGGACAGTAGAGTCGACCCTGGGTGTTGAGCATGATGCGGTGCATCCACGCGATGGGCTCCACAAATAGTAAGCTGCGACAATTATTGCTCGAGCCAGCCACAGCGGCAGCGGCGGCGCTGACGAGATTCTCGTGACTGGGCGAGCCGAGCGACGCCTTACGTAGGCGCTCCGCCAGCTGCTCGAGCAGCCGTGGCTCCGCGCCGGATCCAGTGGCGACGCCCAGCTGTTCCTCCTGGTCCTGTTCGTGGTCGTGGTCATGCTCTTGCTCCTGCTGCTGCTTCTGCTGCTGCGGCTGCTGCGGAGTGCCGCGCGGCCGATGCTCCAGCACATTTGACTTGGAGGCGAGCACACGTCGACAGCGGCGACAGCGAAAGACAATTGGTTCGGGATTCTCGCGCGTGATATCCGGATCGGGACGCACCACACTATGGAAGCTCTGTGGCAAGATCTTGGCCTTGCGCATCTGCTCGCCAGCGAGTCGCAAGCGATGCATCTTGTAGCGTTGATAGTTAGGATCGATTTTATAGCCCATGCGGCGGAAGAGCTTCAGCTGGGCCACAAAGCCTGCATTGGGCTGCACAAAGCGACGCTTGGCCAGCACCAGTTCATACGCTGCCTGATAGTCCAGGCCATGCCGTTGCATCATGTAGGCAATCACCGCCGATGAGCTGCGACTGACGCCAAAGTAACTAAGGAATATATAAAATATATATATATATATATATATTAATAAAATATATATATTAATAAATCTGCTGTAAATACCAGTGGACGAGCACATTGTTTTGCTGCTCCAGGGCTTGGGCTATGAACTGCACGCAAGCCTCCAGATGCTGTAAGATGTCCTCGCGTGGCATATCCGAAACTGCAACAGATCAAATATATAATAAATTCAGTGCAGGGTATATCTGACTAATACATACTCTGCACGTATTTAGTTGTTAAAAAGCTCGCCTCCACAATATGCTGCGGCAGCGGCACCGAGTCCAGCGTCAATATATGCGTTATCTTAAAGGACTTGAGCGTCTCCATATGCGTGGCTGCCGTCAAATTGCCTGCAATATGAGAACATATATACATGTATACACATATGTATATACATATATATAAATATGTATATATATTTATATGGCAGCTGCTGCGACTTACCTAGAAAAAGACCCGTTTCGATTTCATCTATGCTCACTGGTCCGCCATTGAAATCCTGGCGCGTTAATGTACCACAGTCCTGTCGCTTGCCACGCGCTGCTGCAGCTACTGCTGCGGGCTCCATGCTGCACGCTCAAGGGCAGCAGCGGGCTGCAACAGCAAACAACGAAAAACGGCAACTGTTGCGCTCAACGGTTGTGAAATTGGCGCTCACACTGTTGCCACTGACAGCTGCATGGCAATTGGGGCAGTTTTTCTTCCTTCTTCTTGCACTATTTACTGCTCCTCGTCTAATGGCAGCTCCTCGCACGCCGCGCCCGCATCAAAGGAAATGGCATTGCGCTGTTGCTGCTTCGGCCACTGCTTTGTTCGTGTAGCACAATATTTTATACGGCCCTGATCCGCACCATAACGAGGGCCGCTAGATAGCGCCAAATTTACGCGCAACTCTGCTCGCTCACACTGCGCATGACGTCACAACGCTAGCATGTATATGCGACATAGTCTCAAGTATACAAATAACTCATAATGTAAAATAATATTGCTTAGAATAATGTTTATTTGCCTATAAAGTGCAAATATTCAGCGAAACAATTGAAGATATAATTGACAATAAATTACAGCTGTGACGTCATACTGATTAGTTTCGAATAGCATACCTGCATAACTCATTATCCTGTGACCTGACTCTTGTTTGAACTCAAGTATCGATATACAATTAAATTTGAATTGACTGGAATAAACAGTTAGATTCTTAACAAACTAGCCAACAAGTGTAATAAAAAAATTTCTTATATTTCAGCTTATTATAAATTTCAAAATACTTAAACGAAGTAGTTAATTTTTAGTCTTCCTTCTCGTTGCTTATTATTATTATATTATTACATAAAAGTATTGTTACAATAAGAAAGTCAGTCCAATCAGAAAAGTTCTTGCATGTCTTCTACGGAACTGGAACACAGACAGATGTACAATATCGATAACACGCAATGTGCTCGCATTGCACAATCGATAGATAGATAGATAGAATACCAATTGCCTAATATTTGGAGGGCACCGGCTAAAACACATCAAATAAAAATTAGAAATAACACAAAATGACCACGTTGCGACCATTTACCTGTGATGACCTCTTCAAATACAACAATGTGTAAGTGCATTGTGCCTATATCTAGGCCTCTGTGTGAGTGTGTGTGTGTTTTGTGTGTGTTTACGTCTGTGTTTACATGTGTATGCACGTGTGTGCATTTGTTTGTATAAAGGAAACAATACAGCTAGTCTATTTCAGGAATTTTGACCCGCTTACAGAAACATACGGACTATCCTTTTACACACACTATTTGGCGAAATGGCCGGAATATTTTCAGCTAGCTGAATCGCCCAGTGAGCATATCATGGGATACAGTAAGAACACGTTAAATGCGACTGCCAATATATAAATATATATATATATATATATATATATATATATATATATATATATATATATATATATATATGTATGTACATATAATAAGTATGTTCTACTAATTTACAGTTATGGGCAAGGTGGAGGGTCATATGGACAATTGGCATGGACATGTAACAGCTTTAACCGTTTCACCCGACTACCGGCGTTTAGGACTGGCTGTGCTCCTAATGAACTTTTTGGAGGATATATCCGAGAAGTTGTTATGTATATTGTATATGTATGATCTATTTCTAAACTTCTCGCTTTCACTTATGTAGAAAACGCGCGTATTTTGTGGACCTATTTGTGCGGAAGAGCAATAAAGTGGCAATAAATATGTATAAAAATCTAGGCTATATTATCTATCGCACCATACTCGAGTACTACTCGGACCAGGATGAGGATGCGTATGGCAAGTGCTATCGATGCAATGGAAGCAAGTGATCGATTAATTGACTTGATTCGTTTTGTTTACAGATATGCGCAAGGCGCTTTCACGGGACGTCTATAAGAAATCGGTTATACCATATAGCCAACCTGTACGATTGGAAGACGTAGATATGAATTGATATCCACCCAATACTGTCCGCATTCGCATTTATGTTTAACTTTGATTCAGATTCACCAATCAATTGCATTTTGCATACAAATTTATAGTTCAGCAACAGAAACAACAAAATAAGTGCAAAAACAAAACAAAAATTGTATCTAATTCTAGAATTATAATGTCCCTACAACACCATTAGCTAACTCTCCAAAAGCCCCTAGTTCAAATCATTAAAAAATTCCTAGTTGGATCGCAGGTAGTATTGCAATCCAGAATACTGTATTATTAATACTTCTTATACACATTTTTAATTAATTCTACACGATTTTGTTATCAGTAAATAAGACTTCTTAATGCCGATTATGTAACAATTGCAAAAAAGAATGTTCTCACTGAAACTCAAAGGTAAATAATATAGTTTATCGCTTACAAATTGTAGCTAACCTTATATCATATTTTCGCCATATCGCTCTCATATGATCTAATCGGATTTACGAACATTTTCCATCAATTAATCTTTGCAGATGACAATGCGTGAGTTGCGCCACCAAATGCGGCAAGAAGCCTAGTGCGAATAACGAAAGAAAGTATCCATCCGTCACGAAAGGGAGCCAATTATTATGAAAATAATATTCAACATTTTTTTTGCGATTTCAATTTATAGGTAATATTCAACAACATTTTAGTCGTTCAGGGGACTGTTATATGAATAAATTAAAACAAATTTTTGAAAAATAAAACAAAAGTCGAAAAAAAAAACACGTCTTTTGCCTTCAGAACGCGTCTAAAATTGCGACTGGTTGGCTGTTCAGCCATCTCACTCTAGCAAATTGCCGTTAGCCAAGCCCTTTGATTCGCAAGCAATTCATATGCATGTATTAATAAAATAAATACATTGAGATTATCAATTTATAAGTGCGAATAATTACGGCACTTACCATAAATATTAAATTCAAGACGAAATAATTTTGCCAAGGTCTTACTTATTGGTGCGAAATGAAAATTACTTCGATTTTTAGGCTGTTGGCATTTAAATATGAAATAACGGGTTTTCATAGCCATTGCAAGCGTTGTACGTGCCTAAACTCGAATAAGGGAAATTTATTGTCTGTGCGCTTGGCTTACCTGCTAAAGAAATATCCCTACACAAAATGCATGTGCACGGTGTGTGCGTCTAAGTAAATGCGTGAACTAACGGTTCAACAACTGAAGCTCAAAGAAGAAACAGCACAAAGAATACGAATGTATGTACGTAAGTAAAAAGAGTATTCAATACACAGATGTACATGCACATGTATGCATATTACTGCGAATGAAAAACTATATGAGAAAATATGCATGTATGTATGTATGTAAAAACATATGTATACAATGTATGTATCAAACACATTTGTATCTATGTATGTATGTACGTGGAGCCATTTGTACTTGGCTCTGTAAGTGGATCTAAACAAATTTCCAAACTCAATATATTCGCCGCTTCGGCCGCATTACGAAGAGCGGCGGACAGCAACGTGTGGATTGCCTTCTCTCCTTTTCGCGTGTGTCACGCTCTAGCTGTGCATGTGTATGTATGCGATTGTGCCACTACGATTGTGTGCGTGTGTGTAGTATGTATCGGTATATCTGTGTATGTGTTCTGTATCTGACGCTTTATAAAAACGTACGAAACAAAAATTCAGCTTGTTTTTTACTATTGTAGGGTATCTTTGGCGCAACGAAGCAGCCGACCATTTGTCTCTCATCTAATTATCATTAATAATTCTGCGGTACGAAAATGTGGGCATGACGGAGCTACATTCAGATTCAGTGCGAGATTGAGACTCGGTCTTAAGTCTCATATTCACATTTCATGCATGTAAAACTCGTTTCAAGTTGAATTTTTGCCCGCAGTGTGGCAACGCTGCGCCCCACAACGACAGCAGCGGCCTCAGCAGCAGCAACAACGCTGAACATGACGGATACTGATGTGCCATTGTATGCGTGCGAATGTGTGTGTGTGTGTGTGTGTGTGTGAGAAACTGAACATAGGGTAAAAATAAGCGAACCACAAACAGTCAACAGCTACAGAGCTAAATTGCAGCTGCTATACGCGTCGCCGACGACGACGAATAGGGTAAGTAAAAAACAGGCAACAGCAACAACAGCAACGAATCATACAGCAAAGCGAAAATGACGATAAAACCGAGACAAAGGCGCAGATGGCAAAACGAACGAATGCGAACACGAATGTTACAGAAACAACAACACGGCATCAGCAACGACGAACGTACATACAGCTTTGAGCGTATGTATGAATGCAGGCATACGAAGCGATAAACTGCCAGGGGCGTTGCGAACGGGGTACACATTGATGGATGGTTGGACTGAATGTACGAATTGTACATAAATTGTGCACTCATGTCGGAAAGTAAGTTTTTGTATTTGCTGCTGCTGTTGTTGTTGTCGTTGTTATGGATGAGTACAAATGTGGCAGGCGGCCGTTGGCAGTTGGCAGTTGGCAATGGTTGCAACAACCCCTATAAATGGTGACTGCGACGCCGCTGTTACTGCCGCTTGTAGCGAACAGCGACAAGCATTGAATACGAATGAACATTCGAAAGTGGAAACGACGATAAAGCGGTGCGCACACAGTCGTGCGGCAACGAGGGGTGAGCCATCGCTGCTGCTGCTGGTTCTGCTGCCGTTGCTGTTGCGGCCACTGGCCACTGGCAACTGGCAGTTGAAAGACACACAACTTCAGTTCCACTCATAGTCATTCGGGGCGAGTCAGAGATAAGGCGCTCCTCCTGCAGTTCGGAGTAGTGTTCTAGCGCGTACGCACACAGCTGCATCCTTGTTTGTTTTTTTCTGTTTTTTGTTTTTTCGTTAAATTTCTTTTTTCGTGCTCGTGCGCCCCTGCTCGGCGACGCCACTGACATTCAAGGCAGAGGCAGCGACTACTGCTAGCTTTATAGCTGGCTGGCTCTGGCACTGGCTGTTTTGCTGACTGCCTCGCTGTGGACAGAACGAAAGACAGGCGGCAACTAAAGCGGCGGTCGCAAGCGAAATTTGTTTAATATTAAATACAAATACAAATACAAGAATCATAACAACAACAACAGCAGCAGCAGTGGCGACGACGCTCGACGTACTAGAAACAACTATAATAATAAGAAGAACATACATAAAATAAAATTTAAAAAAATAACGGCAAATAAAAAAAAAGAAACGAAGACGAATTGTGGCGGTAGCGGAGCACACACAGGCTATACGAAACGTTTTTGAAAAACGCCAAAAGGTAAGCGCACAAGCAGCTGCACTCTCGCATACGACTATGAATATTCGCGTTCGCGTCCGCATTCGAAATTCGCAAATCGCATTTGGCTGGCCTCCTCTGGGCAACCCGTGTCTGCGACTTGGACAAACAGCTCTCAAACAGAAACTGCAGCTGAATGATGTTATGTTTTAGTTGTTAGTTGTGCGCAAATACACATATGTATATTTTAAATTCGTATCGTGCTTCGTATTATTTCCCACTTTTATTCTCTTCTTTTCCAAAATACAATATATATGAAAAGAAATTTCGTTGCCCCGTTTCGCCTTAATGGTGGTAGTGTGTGTGTGTGTGTGAGTCGCTGTGAGTGTATATATATATAATATATATTATATATATAATGTGTGTGTGTGTAAGCGAGTTGTTTGCCTGTGTGTATGAGAGTATGTGTGTGTGTGCATGCTTGTGTTTTTGAATGTGTGCGTGCGAAAGACCGACAACGACGTCGACGACGACCAGTAAAAAGAACCCGACTGACTGTTAGTGTGGACTGCGACTGCTGCGGAGAGTAAAATTCGATTTGCTGTGCCCTGAAAAATTGCAAATTGCAAACGAAATGTGATTATCGGTATTGAAAGATTCTGCTGACAAATTGACAAAAAAAAAAAACAAAATAAATTGAATAAAAATAAATGATAAACGAACAGTGCATAATAATTGTAAATTATAAATCGACAATTATTTAACGGTGCATGCAAACAGCATACGGCAACGCTGTCATTTTTTCTTTTTATATTATTTTTTTTTTTAAATTTTTCTTCTTGCTGTGAATGCTTTAACTGTAATGCTAATTTGTGTGTCGCTTGTGTTTTCGCGTTGCCTGCTATATACATCTTCTTCTTCTTCTCTATTTTCATGCCAACGTTTCGCCGGCAACAACAACAACAACAACTATAACAACAACTGATGTGACGGCTACATCAATAACAACAACAACAATCAAATCAAATCAAATGGAAACTGTATCGATAACGATAGTAGCCGTAGGCTAATCGATAGACATACTGAAGAGGCAAAGAGAACGTCCCATACAATCTCTAATACACAACACACACACTCACACACATACACATACACACACATATACATATATACACATTAATCGATAACCGATCAACAAAAAGAAGAACCACAACAACAGAAAAATGTCGAACGGCAAGGCGACAGCTTCGTTCTTTGAGAACGGGAGCACCACACAGTTTGAATACTGCTACGAACTGTATCCGCAGGTGCTAAAGATTAGGGCCGAAAAACGTAGCAAGAAGCCACAAGAGCTAATCCGTTTGGATCAATGGTTTCAAAACGAACTGCCCGGTTTGATAAAAGCGCGAGGGAAAGACGCCCATTTGGTATACGATGAACTTGTCCAGGCCATGAAATGGAAACAATCTAGGGGAAAATTCTATCCACAATTATCATATTTGGTCAAGGTGAATACACCGCGCGCAGTCATACAGGAGACAAAGAAGGCCTTTCGCAAGCTGCCCAATTTGGAGCAGGCGATCACAGCTTTATCGAACCTCAAAGGTGTCGGCACCACAATGGCATCCGCCTTACTAACAGCCGCCGCCCCCGATTCAGCACCATTTATGGCCGATGAATGCCTGATGGCCATACCAGAGATCGAGGGTATCGATTATACGACCAAGGAGTACCTCAATTTTGTGCAGCACATTCAGGCGACAGTGGAGCGACTTAATGCGGAGGTTGGCGGCGAGACGCCGCATTGGTCACCGCATCGCGTCGAGCTGGCGCTCTGGGCGCACTATGTGGCCAATGACCTCAGTCCCGAGCTGCTCGATGATATGCCATCGCCGGCGGCAGCAGCTAATACAAATGGCAGCCTGAGCAAGACGAGCAAGGTACTCGATGGCGAGGACACCAACGATGGCGTCGCTGTCGATGTCGATGAGGACGAGAGTCTCGGTGCAGGTAAGTTCAATGAGGTGACCGAAATCCAAATTGACAAATTTGAGCTTCAGTATATAGATATGTATATATATATATATGTATATGTTGATTCTAATTATACACATCTCATCAATCTCCATCTCAATCCTAATCCAGGTGGTCGGAATACGGCAACCGAGTCGGAGACAGAGAACGAGAATACCAATCCGATATCGTTGACGCCGCTGGGCAATTCCAGTGGAGTCGTTGGTGGCGGCAAGAGCAACAATAGCAGCAACAGCAACAATAACAACAATAGCAACAACAACAACACTGCCGCCTTGCAGGATGGCGACTCGAACTTTGTGTCGAACGATTCCACCTCACAGGAGCCGAACATTGATGACAACACCACACAGACAACGGCCACAACCACATCGACAGAAGATGGCGATGGGCCGATGGGCGTGGCCACGCCACTTGCGTCCGACTCGGAAAGCAATCTAGAGGCGCCGCTCAAGAGTCGCTTGGCGCCCGTTGGAGCAGCAGCTGCAGCAGGTGCAGCTGTTCCCCAATCGCACAACAACAACAAACAGATCAATAACAATGGACAAAGCGCTGCACAGCCAACAGGCGCAGCAGCAGCAGCATCAACAGTGGCAGAAGGATCAGAAGGAGCGGTCACAGCAGCAGTGGCGGCAGTAGTCGCTCCAACAGCAGCCAATGGTAATGGCAATGGCGTTCTCTCGCTTGGTGGCAGTGCGTCGGCAGCGAATCAAGTTGATGATGATGACGAGGAGGAGGAAGAGGATGAGGAGGAGGAAGAAGACGAGGAGGATGATGATGATGAGGTGGACGATGAGCTAGAGGCTGATGAGAGCAACAGCAATGGCAGCAGCAATTTGCGTGCCAGTAAGCTGCAGCATTTGGCTGCAGCAGCGGCTGCGGCGACAGAAGCGACAGCGCTAACAGCGCCATCTATTGGACAGAAGCGCACAGCGCTGCATTGCGAATTGGACGCAAATGCTGCAACTGCAACTGCGGCTGCCGGTGACAAATCGCCCGAGTTGAAAAAGCTGCGCAGCGACTGAGCTGAATGCAGCGCAGCGCCGCAGCCGTCGCTAAGAAACACCGTTAGGCCGCGTATATCTGGTGGAAAGACATATGTATGTAGTGCAGTTGAGTCGACATTTGAGAGCAACATTACCTACACTTTGCCACAACAACATTCAAGAAATTTTACTATTAAGCAAAACTAATTATACATATAATATATAATATATATATACAACAAAGAAAATGAACACACACATACACTTACACAACACATAACAAGAAGCAGCACACAAACACACACACACACACAACGAGAACATTAAAGGAGATCGAGAAGCAGCACAGCAGCAGCACTTAACATAACATAGGCTTAACTGGCAAAAATATAAAAAGATAACAAGGAGAAGAACCCATAACAGAGAGAACGCAACACACCACACAACACCACACCACACCACACCACACCACACTCACACTCACATTAAATTAGGAACATAGTGCGGGCGCGTATTAAATGAAGTTTAAGTTCAACTCGAGGATAAAAGCGAGTAATGTTGGATGATGATAAGATACGATGATCATGATGACGATGATGATTGATAAAATGAGTAATAGCCATACGGAGTCCCCAATTGCAGCAGCGATTAACATTATAATGTGAAGTGAAAACGATAAGCAAATACATAGTAACTATTAAATCAGATACAAATTGATATTTTTACACAGTCAAATG
This sequence comes from Drosophila mettleri, assembly GCA_035047625.1. Lineage (NCBI taxonomy): Eukaryota > Metazoa > Arthropoda > Insecta > Diptera > Drosophilidae > Drosophila > Drosophila mettleri. The sequence goes on along the minus strand of JAWNPI010000068.1, from coordinate 3,639,916 downwards.
AAACCAACATTTAAATATTAAACGAAAAAAAAAAGAAAACAAAAGATAAAAATTTACAAATGCCGCAGTTGCCCACTACATACAAGAAACGGAAGAAAAAAACAATAATTATAATAAAAAGTAATTTATATAAGTATTTAAAATTAACAATAAATCAAAAAACTTGTCGCATAAAACTCAACACATCGCCCCCGGTTGATCGCCGCCTTTCTCCTTGACCAACACAACACAACACACGCGCTTCATCTCTCTCTTGCATCCAACCACCCATCTATACATGCTCACAAAAACTCACCAACCTCATGCACAAGCATACATCAACATTCATACATCGACACATACACATCCCACTTCAAGCAGACGACGCCGCTGTCGACGTCGACTGAGCAAAAAAAAAAAACAAGAAAAAATACAAAAACTCATTTAAAACAATGCGAAATTTTTGTGGTCGTATTTGTAATAATATAATTTTTAATTTATGTGTACAACTTACTTTTTTTTTTAATACTATATATAATACTGAATTTTTTATAATTTATACGATATTTTTTCATTTGATTTAAAAAAAAAAAAACTAAATTTAAATTCATTTTGGCATCGATCTACTTTTATCTGCGGGGCTGAAGCATCATAATACGATAATTATTTCAGCTTCTTTCAATTGGTATCGAAAGCGAATCAATTGTAAGAACGTCATCTCTCAAAATTATAATAATTTTAATTGATATAGGATAAGTTCAAAATAAATTGTGAAAAATATTATGAGTACAACCGAGCCAGATGCAAACCAATGAAACCTCTCTAAAGTACCAATCGAATCAATTTCTCAATTTTAATAGTTCCAAATTGCGAGCATTTGCAAACACTTTTTGAATATCTTCTACAAGCGCCTTAACGGTTTGGTATCGACAAGCCGCCACTAGTAAGCGGTTGGTTTTTGCTACCACTGAGGCTTAAACAAGTTTCTGCTTGTATATATTGTGTTCTTATATGCTAAGGGACTAATATCACTGCATAATTTGAAATAAAGTAAAATTCTGCGATAATAAACACAAGACGTGATGCATTAATCGAGTATTTATGCTCATCCTCGGTATATGCTACAAAAAATACTGCTGAAACATATCGATAGTGAGTTCTGTGCTTTAGTTATCGCTTAAGAATAAGAATATCGATACGCCTGCAACATCCCTATTTTTAGTATTTTGTTATTTATTTATTAAAATAAGAAAAAAAAAAGAAGAAAGATACCTGTGTCATCTGTGTGCTGTTGCGCTGTGTCGCACAATGTTTAGCAGATGCCATAATCGCAGCTAAATGCTGTGAATATGCGAAAAAAACGGCAAAAGCACGCTCCAATACATTAACATTAACTAGCTGCCGTGCCACTAAACACACACACACACACACAAATATATATTTATATATATATACATAAACACACACACACACACCCTTGGACGCCACGGATTAGCAGGAGGACGGAATAGTAGCGATTCTCGTGTGGATACGGCGCCATGCTCCTGGTGCGTCAGCTGTTTGGCTCATCATCCAATTCGTGGGTGCGCGCCCTGATCATCTTTGTGCTCGCCTGGGCGGTGCTCGTCTATGTGTTTGTGCTCAAGCTAACCAACAGCCAATCCAGCCAGACGCAGAGCCACCAAACAATCTCCAGCACCGACAATGAGTACAATGCGCGGCGCATTAATCAGGCGCTGCAGCTACTGGAGCATACGGAGCGGCGCAACGAGGAGCTCAAGCTGCTCATCGATGAGCTGATGAGGTATGTGAACAACAACAAGAATAACATCATCATCATCATCATCATCAGCATCATCAGCAGCAGCGACAAGCCACAAGTAGAGCTTAAGCTGCAATGCTCACCCATACACTCAGCCTACCTAATCCGCTCCAAGTGCGGCCCATTAATGCGACCTTTCATATGTAAAGCGAGCGACAGAGCTTGGGTTCGGCTAGCCGAACTGTGTATGCCCTCACAGTGGGCACTGAATGGGATTTATTATATATATGTATGAATTTATATAATCTCTAATAGAGCCTAATATATATATATATATATATATATATATATATATATATATATATATATATATATATATATATATATATAAAGAGTCTAATCTCTACATGAGAGTAGTTGAACGAATCTATATAGAAATATAAAAATAATTCCAATACGGTATATATATATATTACGCCCTATTAGAGATTATAGAGATTATATATATATATATACATTCACCTCTTTTCACACAAAGATTCGATTCTATTAGAGATTATATATATATATATATATATATATATATATATATATATATATATATATATATATATATATATATATATATATATATATATATATATATATCAAACCCCACATACCTCTGCCTGTCACATGATGTATGCCGTTGTCAATATGCCCAGTGCTAGGGTATGCAATGAATGCTCGGTCACGCTCGCATTCGCAGGCATTGACGAATGACGAATTACCACGCACAACCTGTGCCCATGACTCTGCCACCAGCAGTGACCATGCCTCCAACTCCGCCTCCGCCTCCGCCTCTGTCTCTGTCTCTCTGTGTATTTGTTGTTATCTTCTGTTGTTGTTGTTGTTGCAGCGAGCAGCTGGATAAGCAGAGCGCGATGAAGCTAATCCAAAGGCTGGAGAATGATTCGCACAATGCGAAGCAATCCATGGGCGACGACACGCTCTTCGAGGTGATTCCAGCCGATGCCGCTGGACAGGATCAACAGCAGCCGCTGCCGCAGCAGCAGCAGCAGCAGCAGCGGCTGGGATCTGATGCGGTCGGCCAGCTGCCTGGACAGCCGGGCATTGAGCCCAGTTTGGAGTACGAGTTGACGCGGCGACGCATCCACACGAACATTGCCGAAATCTGGAGCTACTTCAGCAGCGAGCTGGGCAAGCTGCGCAAGGCGATTGGACCCGGCAACGCCGAGCTGGAGGAGTCCATACAGCAGGTGCTGCTGCAGGGCGCCGAGCACAAGCGCTCGCTGCTGAGCGACATGGAGCAGCTGCGCCGCGTCGACGGCTACGAGGCCTGGCGCCAGCAGGAGGCCAGCGAGCTGAGCGACCTGGTGCAGCGGCGACTCCATCACCTGCAGAATCCCAGCGATTGCCAAAATGCCCGCAAGCTTGTCTGCAAGCTGAACAAGGTGCAAGCCCAGCTTCTATCTGCTCGCACCTATTCACCTTTCATCTTTATCATTTCCTCTCTCGTTCCACGTGCTCTCCTCTTTGTTTTTTAGTTTGTATATATATCATTACTAATAGCATGTTCTCCTTGCCATTTGTTATTCCTTACGATTGTTAACAGAGAGAGAGAAGGGAAAGACTTTTTTCATTTTCTTCTTTGCCTCACATTCTCACTGTCGCAATCTCTTTGACTGCAACTGAGACTCGATCATACTCTCTCTCTCTCGCTCTCTCTTGCATGTTTTTTCTTTTCTCTTTCTCCTTTATCACTTGTCTTGGGATATAACTGAAGAGGAGGAGGAGGAGTAGGACAGCGAGGTAGCATCAGCTGTTGGCTATCTCTATTAAATTTAATAAAACCAATAGCTGCTTCTCTCACCTGTCTCTCACTTTCTCGCTCCCTCTATTCCTCTCTTCTCTCTCATCTATATCCTTTCTCATCTCTATCTTTTTTCCTCTAGTCCTATCCTCTCTCTCTATTCATCTATCTCTCTTCTTGCCTTTTTATTTTTTCTTTTCTGCTTTCTCATAGCTCGCTCTCCTCTCTCTCCCTCCTCTCTCTACTGCCATTTCTCGGTTCTCTTTCGTGTTGCATTCGTAAGTTTCTTTCCATTAACTTGCCCAAACTAACTCCATTTATTTTAATCCAAATTCCCCTTTTCATTTTACACTTTCTTTACACACTTATTTCGTAAACGTTGCACTGACTGCTCCTAATAGTTTTACGCCACTTCATGCACTCGTTTCATTCCATTCCGTCTCAATGCCATTGCAGGGCTGTGGCTATGGCTGCCAGCTGCACCATGTGGTCTACTGCTTCATCGTGGCGTACGCCACGGAGCGAACGCTCATACTGAAGTCGCGCGGCTGGCGCTACCACAAGGGCGGCTGGGAGGAGGTATTCCGTCCGGTGTCCGATGGCTGCCAGGATGCGGGCACTGCGTACGCCTACAATTGGCCGGGCAAGTCAAATACTCAGGTGCTGGTGCTGCCGATCATTGATTCGCTGATGCCGCGCCCGCCCTACCTGCCGCTCGCCGTGCCCGAGGATTTGGCGCCGCGCCTCAAGCGGCTCCATGGCGATCCCATTGTCTGGTGGGTGGGGCAATTCCTCAAGTATTTGCTGCGTCCGCAAACGGAGACGCGCGACTTCCTCAACTCCGGCATGCGCAAGCTGGGCTGGGAGCGTCCCATTGTGGGGTAGGCATACACCGACACCATCCCCCCCATGGCTCCTGGGTCAAGCGTAGCTCTAAACTTGAAATTTTCTTGCAGCGTCCATGTGCGTCGCACCGACAAGGTGGGCACCGAGGCGGCCTTCCATGGCATCGACGAGTACATGACGCACGTGGAGGACTATTATCGCACGCTCGAGATCAACGGCAGCAGCGTGGTGCGACGCATCTTTCTCGCCTCCGACGATGCGCGCGTCATTGTGGAGGCACGCAAAAAGTATCCACAATATCAGATTGTCGGCGATCCGGAGGTGGCACGCATGGCGGCCGTATCCACACGGTACACGGACACCGCCCTCAATGGCATCATACTGGACATCCATCTGCTGTCCATGTCGGACTATCTGGTGTGCACGTTCTCCTCGCAGGTCTGCCGTGTGGCGTACGAGATCATGCAAACGATGTATCCGGATGCGGCGTATCGCTTCAAGTCGCTGGACGATATCTACTATTACGGCGGACAGAATCCGCATAATCGACGCGCGGTCATTCCGCACAAGCCGCGCTCCCACGAGGATCTGCAAATGAAGGTGGGGGATCTTGTCTCCGTTGCGGGCAATCATTGGGATGGCAATTCCAAGGGCAAGAATACGCGCACCAATCAGGGCGGACTCTTCCCCTCCTTCAAGGTGGTCGACAAGGTCGAAACGGCCAAGCTGCCAGTCTATGCCGGTGTCTAAGCTCCGTTCCGTTCCGGCTAAACTCCTCTGCTGAATCTCAGCGTCACACTCTGCTCCGCACGCATTCCAAGTGTTTGGGCGCCAGAACAAAAAAAAAAAAAAAAAAAGATATTGAACAACAAATGTAAAACTCAAGAACTCAAATTCTCCAAATGCTCGAATCTCGTTTCTGGAATGTGGAATCGGTCAATGTTCCGCGCAATTCCATTTGTTGCACTATTTCTAAACATTTCCGCAAGCCGAAGAAATTATAACAAGAAGCAAAAGCAAAACAAGATTAAATGTTGACAACGTAAAGAATATACATATAGAAAAATTATATATGTCTATATATGTATATATATATCTATGTATGTACGTATATACACACATATACATACATATACATATATATATATACATATTATGTTTAAGCATGCATGTAGGGTTCAAATACGCGCAATATAGTTTATCCTTTGTAACATAGACGAAACTCACACAAATAAATATAGTCAAGTTTTAATTTGGAACATGCAGTTTAATTCGTTTGGGGCGGAACGAAAGGAATGGGAAATACTAAAAAGGTACATTTTGCTATCAACTGGTACATTTTACTAGGCTGCAAATGCATGCAGCTCAATAAAATGCCAGACTCACCTTCATACAGTATGTCAAGAAACTATACACATATTGTTCGAACTTAGAGCCAAAAATAATGGTATTCTATTTCTTAAACACTTTTTTAATTTTGCTTATTTATTTGTCATTCGCATGAACAAATTATTTTATTTTATTAAAAAGTCATAATTTTCGCCACTAAAGTCGAAAAGTACACACATGCAGACATATATTTGTCTCTTTTCATCATTTGAAGCAAAGCAATGTAAATTAGATCAGTCTTATACACTGTACCAAATGGCACCGCTCTAACATAGGCAAAGCCATTACAGAGTAATGTGTAAAGCCATTACAGAGTCACTCTTATACACAAATGGTCCCGCCGCTCGCTGTGGTACAATTGCTGTTAGTTTGTGGTACCAAATAACAGCAGCAGCGCTGTCAATGTCAATGACTGAGCTTGGATATGCACTCACACACACACACACACACTCACAAGCACACGCAGACAGACGAGCCAAAAGACAGAACGTAACACACTCCGCGATTGCTATTTTGAACTTTGTTTGCTTTGCAGCTCCAGGTTCAAGATCCCAGCCGGTGAAAGTGCACGCTGCACGGGCTGCCCGATGAGGATAATGATGATGATGATGATGATGATTTGTGTGCGAAATGTTGACTCAGAATTGCTCAGGAATGCGACATCAACACGAAATAAGCAACCAAAAATTCCCAAAAATGTACAAAAAATCAAGTATTAAAAACAAAACAGGCGCCAATTGACAGCGCAATGAAAAACGTGATAAGCGCTCGATCGACCGCTCGCAAAAAAAGAAGCTACAATAAATACATACACATACTATAGTATATAAATTAAACCACATCACAAAATTATTTATATGCGTAATATAATTAAGTACTCAATGAACCGCAGGGAAGTCGCCGCAACAACAACTACAAAAAAAAAAAAACTTACCAAACAGGCAGCTGCCGTTAAACCGGCATGGGCGCGAAAAGGAGCGGTATATGGCGAGAGCCATGCGTTGGAGAAGGTCAAGTTGGTTGAGCCTCAGCTGAGCCGCAGCTGACGGCGCTCGATAAGCCCGTGTGACGGGCTTTGGCTTATGATAACAGGCAGCGATGCTGTATATAAAACATTGCCGCTGGCTTCCAATCAGCAGCACTTGCGGACTTACATCCCAATCAGCAACACCAGCAGCAGCACCGCTTCCAGCTTCCAGCTTCCAGTCAAATTCCACATACGAAAAGAATTTAAAATGTCGCAATTCACTTTTATCGCTCTGATCGCCTGCGCCGTCTTCTACGTTCTGAGCAGCCATAGCGCCACAGCGGCCGTTGTTGGCAAAGGCGACTTCAGAAATCCCAGTAAGTATAAGAGATAGAAAGAGACAGATGGAGTTACACATGCTAACTGCATAATATCCTTTGCTTATCTACTCTAGCTTATCCAGGCAAATGCGTGCTGAGCTCCAATTCGATTATGTCGCCGGGACAGAGTGGCAAGTCGCCCCATCATCCATGCGCCAGCATTACCTGCTTGGATAGCGGTCATGTCGAGTTTCGCACCTGCAAAGCTGTGGCGCCACCCAAGGGCTGCAAGCTGCGCGACTTTGTCAACACCAATCGCCCTTTCCCCGAATGCTGTGAGCGTAGCTACGACTGCAACAAGCACATCTAAGTGTTATCGTTCTCGATAACCTTTTCTTGTTTACTTGTTCTAATCTCGCATGTATTTTGTAGGTTTTTGTTGGTATTTGTTTTTTTTTTTTTTGGTTTTTATTTATTTTGTATACTACAACATAACAATTAAAAATTAAACGCTTAGCAATAATTTTAAATAATTTAATAAAATCATTAACAGAAAATACATATGCATCTATGTATGTACATATGTATGCTGGTTTTTACTTGTGGGCAAAAGGCCTCGCTGCTAATTAACTACACACCTACGCACATTCATATCGCTGTTATATGTATGTATATGTGTATGTGTATCTATGCATGTGTTGCTCCTGTTTACTATGTACATACGCATTACTCTGGCGTAGCTTTTTTCTCTTTCTTTCTCTGCACACACAGTACGCATCTGATTGTGTGCGGGGGTGTGTGTGTGTGTGTGTGTGTGACGTGTGACAAACAGAACAAACTAAATCAAGAGTGTGAGAAAGGAAAAGGAAAACCGTTAGCTTCTGATACGTCTTTCTTCATAGTGTTTTGGTGTCTCTTTCATTATTTGTTGTTTTGCCTTAGTAACTGTCGCTTGTATCTGCATTTGTGTATGTGTGCGTGTCGTGTCGTCGTCTCTCCTATCGACTGAGATTGTTTATGTAGAGTGCGTGCAATTCGGTGCGCGGAGTATTCTCGAACAGGGCGGCACGATTCTGGCCCTCGCCCTTCTTCACCCAATGGCCATAGACGCGGAAGGCGCAGCCATCAATAACCTGTTAACACAATAAATGTTATTATTATCAACGATCAAAGTTCATAAATCATAATCAATGACGCATGTTAATTACCTTGCGCAGCACCTTGACGCGATAAGGATCACGTATGGCCTCCTCAACGTGCAGCGGCTCAGCCGTGTAGCGCAGCCGGCGTATCCTAATAACAGCGCGTATTACTAATATGGCGAATTGGAACTTTTTGCGCGCATTGAAGCGACTTTGTTTCCGCAGCTAAATAATTGAGAACAAAAGAAAAAATCACACATGGAATGGGGGTTAATTTGTTATAAGGTAATTACATCAAAATTGTTTATTGTGTTAGGGTTCGTCTTCTTTTTCTTATTATGTTTTAGTTCATACGCCTTGGATTAATACGGTTAATGTTAGCAGCTGTTCAATACAACAATTCTAAATGTGTGTGCGTGTGTGTATATGTGTTTGTTTTGGTTTGTGGGATTAAAACACTTTACGCGAACACAACTTGCGTTACAATAGTATTATGCGACTGTGTGTGCGTGTGTGACGGTGTCAGTGTATGTGTGCGTGAGAGACACTTAGTCTAGGCATTTACATATGTATGTCAGGTTAATATCTTAAGCTGTTAGTTGCATGCTGTTATGTGCATACACAGCATACTTAAGTCAGCGTAGGAAAGAGAGTGTTAAATTCACCACATTGTCAGCTTATGGGAAGTGCCAGTTTGCTAAGTGTGTTTGTGTTTCTGTGTGGTATGTCAAAAGCAAAAGCAAAAGCAAAAAAAAAAAAAAAAACAAATACAACAGGATTGAAATGAACTCAAAACAGAAAAAGACGTGTGGTGTAGTGGGCGAAACTGTTAATTCCGTGAGCGAGTGAAAGAGAGCGCATGCGGAACGCGCTCAGGGACAAGAAACACACACACAGACAGAAATATATAGATATATGTACATTGATTATAAACATACACATATATAGTGGATAAATATATATATGAATACAGAATTTAACAATGGCATTTGTAAATGTAAATATATACTGTATAGGTAACTAATTGTTTTATATATGGCTTTGCGCATTTTGACTTTGGTTTACTCACAAGGGAGTCTCCACAACACCGACTTATAGACACACATCTTATAAGGGCGTTGAGACTCTGACAATATAGAGAACATGACACACAAAACAAAACGTGTATATCAAATCATACAGAGGAGAAATTAAAAACAAAACAAAAAACATCGTCAGTGAATCGGTAAGCGTAATTGTTTTTTTTTTTTTCAAAATTTTAAAGTTTTTTTTTTTTCATATATTATCTATGTGGTATATGTGGTATGTATGTATATGCATATGCTCAGATGTGTACTTAAAAGTTACATTTAACGTAAACGTAAACGTAAACAAAAGCCATGCAAAGCAACAGAGTGAGAGGGAGAGATGAAGGTTGATATACATATACATATGTATATATAGATAGAGAGCCAAAACTACAACAGCATTATGATTAGTGATATACAACATATTTAATAATACTACATTACTACAATAATACAAACGGCAAAAGCGTTTTCATATTATTTTCTTTTTACAATTGTAAAAAAAAAACAGTAGAAATATATAATTTATAAACTACATACTATAAAGGTGCATATAATACAAACAGTTTTTTTTATATATGTATATATATTGAAAATACGACTATAAACAGCTAAAAATAAATAATTCATAAATATTAAAAGTGTATAAAATAAAAGTGTGCGCTCCATTTACCACAGGGCTAGCAATTACAATATCAAAGTGAGGTGAGGTGAGTTGAGTTGAGTAGAAGTGTGGTGTGGTGAGTGCGCCCTGCTACATGGCTACAATATTTTTACTGTGCTTGAGTGAAATGTGGGCAATGAGCTTCATGTGTGTGTGTGTGTAGGCGCCGCTGCCATAGTTAATAGTGTGTCTATGTGTGTGTGTGTATGTGTGATATGCTAATCAAATACAACTAAAAGCGCTTTTCCTTGAGTGTTTCAAGAAGTAATTTGGAATGCGTTTTACAACTAAATTGATACGTGAACAAATTGATAAAACAAAAGAAAGGAAAAACCTGCCTGCACTGATGAATACAATAAATGTTTTGCATTTGCATTTGCCGCACTCTCATAATTATCGTTATCGATATCGATGCCCAAATGCTGCCGCGCTTTGATAGATGTGGCTGAACGCTGTCGCTCTTGCTCCTGCTGCTGTTGTTGTTGTTGGAATTGTTGTTGTTGCTGCTGATAGTAAACAGTGGCCGTCAAGGTCATCGACGACGCTGTATTACAGGTGGAATTGGATGTTGCTGCTGTTTCCAGTTGTTGTTTCTGTTGCTGCTGCTGCTCGTGCTGCTTGTCCGGCTCAGGCGCAAAATAATTGTTGTTGCTGCTGGTTATGGCGACGTCGCGTAATCGATTCGATGAATACGAACTCTGCGGCGCACTACAGTAAATGTAGGAGGAGGATGTGCCGCTACTGCTGCCAGCGTTGCCACTGTTCAGTCGATTGTAGCGGAAGCCAGTTTGACTTTGTCGGCTAGAGCTGGGCCCGTTACCGCTACTGTGGCCAGGATAATGCGCAGCCTTAGCATTTGTATGCAAGTGTTGCATGTACGTCATCTCGTTCATTAGAACCTGATTATCATCGCGTCATTTTTTTTTTTTGTCGATTTCGTTTTCAATTTGAGTGCGACAGAGCGGGCGAGCGAGCGAGAAAAATCGAGTGGGAGACAGAGGGGAAGAGAGCGAGAGATTGGCAAAGTGCAGGCAGCGCGTATTGGTTGGGCAGGTCAGAACGCAAAGAAAGTGAAGAATCAAAATTGTAAATATGTTAACGGTAATAATTGAAATGAACAAAACCAGACAATAAACATAAAATTATAAATTATAAATATGTCTAATTATATGTGTGTGTATGCTGTATATGCCTAGCTATGCTTAATCTAGGGGCTTTTTATAAGAGTCTAAACGCGCCTAGTCTACGCTTTATATGCACCTTCTTAAACGCTCCTCACTTAACAACTATAGGAAAACATAAGGAGAGTGTGTGGGTGACAGAGACAAACAGATAGAGAGAGAGAGAGAGAGTTGTGTGACGCATACATGCAGTATAAGAGTATACCACAAATGTATACGAGGTGAGTTTTTATGTTAGATTTGGCATGCATTCGCTTTTTGGCTGCGGCGTCTGCTGCTGCTGCTGCTGTTATCGTTCTCGTTATCGATATACATAGAGATGTTAATTAATATCGCAATCGCAATCGCAATGCACACGCAACGGGGACAATGACGACGAATACATACATACATACATTGATAAACAAGAAAATATATATATATATATATATATATACATATATATATATATATATATATATATATATATATACTGTAATTATTATGAACTAAATTAAGTACTAGAATAACGCACATGAGTCTATATATATGTATATGTAAATGGAATAAAATGCAGCTGCATTCAATCAAAAAAAGGAATAGGAACAAAAACGACAACAAGCCAACACGATTACGATAACTGAGTCGATAAAAAGAAACATACACATTCAAAGGAAAAAAGAATAGATAAATAAATAAGGAATTGATATTGAAACGGACAAAATGCAAATGTTGGTTTCTATATTATGTTGTTGTTGTTGTGGTTGTTGTTTATTAATAGTGTTTAATAGCTTGAATCGTTTGGCTGCTGTTGTAGTTGTTACATTAGAATTGGGTGGATTTGGGTTAGTCCAGTAATAATTCGTTACCAGTGCGATTTCAGTGATGCGACTCATTCTTCTGGACTTGGTCGATAGGCTGCGCTTGAGGCCATCAATGTTTTGCTCGAACAACTATCGTTTTGTTATCGAGTTATCGAACATTTTTTTTTTTTTTTTGTTTTTAAATTTGTATTTGGTATTTGTTTTTTTTTATTTAAAAAAAAAACATTTCAATATTTGTTTTGGAATATTTTCGGTATTTTTGTATATTTAAGATATGTAAGAAAAAGAAAAAAAGGTTCGTATATAATAAAGTTGAAGAGAGAAAAAAAATAGATAGAGAAGAAGAGGAATAATGTGCTTAACTTAAATGCAATAACATAGGAATTATATAGTTAATTAAATAAGATAAAAATAAAGCTTAAAAAAAATTTGTATGGAATTAATAATAGCTGATTTCTGGAGCTGGGAACAGGAAATGGTACAGTAAACACTCGATATACGAGAAATCAGAAAAATGAATTATAAGACTTTAGCTTGGCGAGTGTTGACTGTAGACGTGGAATACGTGTTCTGCCGCTAAGCGGATTAACTGATTAACTTATTTCAATGGAAATTTATTTATTATTATAGAGTATACAAAAGAAAGCAGTTACTAGGCTGGCTGTGTGTGAGAGAGAGGTGTGTGTGTGTGTGTGTGTGTGTGAGTCACAGTGGCGAGTGATTGGTGGGAGGGGCTCGGGAGGTGTGCTCTGTTTAGAGACACTTCTGAGAGTGGGAGTAGGAGTGGGAGTGGGAGCGTGTGTGTGAGAGAGAGAGAGAGAGGAATACTTAGGGCGTGCGGAATATGTGGAGCTTAGGTGCTAGTTATAATATAATATAATATATATTTATATATAGAGAGACATATTAAGTACAGTTATTGAATAGTTGTTTTTTATCTGTTTCTCTCGGAACTGCAACTGGAGTTATAAACGGCTATGGCTAAACGTATCGACTAGTATATGTAGTTGTAATATTGGTAATAATGCCTAGCAGTATCGGGTGTACGGAGTCCACATGGACCGACACTTACCATTTGATTGAAGAATGGATGTCTTAATACTTCCTTAACGGTGATACGTTGCGCTGGATCAACGACTAGACATTTGCGTATCAGATCTTTGGGATCCTCTGCCGAATACAAATAGATCACTTTAACTTATGCCTATGCTGGCTTAGATGGCGAGCGACTCACCTGAAATATCGGCCCATTCGGGCGACGTGAAACTGTATTTGCCCTCCATTATGTTGCGCAACATAACCATCTGCTTGCGATGCCAGAACGGGGGACAGCCGACGAGCAGCGTGAACATGATAACGCCACAGGCCCAGCTGAAAAGAGTGTCAAATATATGTATTTATATCTAGGCACAGTCCTATCTCTATGGTCTCTTGTCGTGCTTACATGTCCACTTCCTGCGAGTAGCCTGGCGAGCCCTCGAACATATTGCACTTGAGCGTCTCCGGCGCCAAGTAGCCCGGCGTGCCACAAAGATCTGTCGAGGAAGCACTTAGAGAGATTATATGTAGTACAATATGGCTTAGAGCGAGACAAGCATAGAAAAGAGAGAGCGAGAGAGACAGCTTAAGGCAGTCATTAATATATATTACTCTCATAAGAATTTATAGGAGCTATGAATGTGGCTAGATTCACTAGAGTAGATTCAGAGAGATAGAGAGAGAGAGAGGGGAGAGGACTGAATATATATTATACCCATAAGAGTTCATAGGAGTTATGGGAGTCGCTAGATTCATAAGAGTTCACCAAGAAGGTTCAGTTCAGCTGAGAGGATTCTGAAAAGGACCTAGACCCTAGGTTCATCTTATAAGAGTTGTAATACTTTATACGTTATTTATATTGGTTTAGGCTAACAGTATATGGAGTTAATTATAGGGGTGTCTAAGCTAGCTAGCCTAGGGTAACTCGGCCTGTAAAGGCCGACTCAATCAATACCTTACATTAATACCATATTTATGGTCTTCTAGTCTTATGCTGCTATTTGTTCTACATACTTTTTACATCTGAACTTAACATTCAGTTTATATATCTATATATCCACATACACAGCCAAGTCTATTAAGGCACATTCAACTGATGAACTCGATTTAAAGTCTTGAGCTCTTTTCTGCTTTATATTCATCTAAAATAACTTTCGATCCTTTGGCTTAATTTAAAAACTAATGGGTCTAGAGGCATACTATTTGATATATAAAGCTCTAGAACTTTTTACTAGCTTTAAATACTCTTTAGCTGCCCTAGAGCCTGGAGCCTGCCCTACTACAGCTTGGCTAGCGACTCGATAACTTTCTGTAATCGATTTCTGAAGCTTTAAAAATCTTTTTATCATATTTTCTACTCTATTTTATATCCATAACTCCAAGACTAATGGGTCTAGAGGCATACTACTTGGATATATCAAGCTCAGCCTAGCTGCAGCTTGGCTAACGACTCCATAACTTGGGGGTATTTATTCCTCGCTCGCTCAAGTACTCTTTGAGTCGCACCTGTAAGTTTCTCGCCCTCGCTCAGCTGGCGGGCGAATCCAAAGTCTGTGATCTTCACATTGTGATTCTCGTCGAGCAGTATATTCTCGGGCTTCAGATCGCGATGAACGATGTTCTTGGCGTGTATGTACTCGACGCCCTCGAATATCTGCCGCATGATGGTGCGCGTCTTCTTCTCGGAGAGCGTCACCACCGATGTCAGGTAGTCGAATAGCTCGCCCTTGGGGCACAGCTCAAAGACGAGGAATACAAATGCATCCGATTCAAATACATCCTGCAAATCAACTGCAATAGAGAGGTGAGAGGTGAAGAGTTAGAGCTGCATCTATGTATATGGATATCCATATATGGATGCATTTACTTATGTAGGGATGGCCCATCACTTGGCGTAAGATTGAGATTTCCTGTCTGGTTGCTTCGAGCATATGATATGGATTCGTTTCGCCCGCCTCCGTCGTGGCGCCCAGATCGATAATCTTCGCTGCGAACTCCTTGCCCGTCTCCTTCTCGATGCAGCGACGCACCGTCGAGCTGATGCCCCTGTAAACAAAATAATATTCTACGGGATTAGAGCCATGAATTCTACATTAATACTCTGCTGCTAAAGGGGAAAATGAGTATATTGGTTCTGTGCCGTGTGTGCCTATCCGCATGAACGAAGCTAGAGAGATGGGAACTTTGGAAGATACTCGATGCTCATGGCTGATCAAGTGATCTGCCCACTATGGGCGTGGCAACCAAGTATATATTAAGCAATTTATTAATCCTCTAGAGACTGGAAATTTGGAGTATATATATTCTCGTGGGTTATCAAGGATGATTATCGTACCTGATACTTGCTCATATATCCGGATACGCCCACTATGGGCGTATATGGGCAAATAAGGGCGTACTGAAGATCGTATATAGGAAAACAATAAGCCTTAAGGCTCATGGGTACCCAAGGTTGATCAAGTGTCAAGATTAACTTATCATTTATTGTGATACGCCCATTATGGGCGTGGAAACTGGGGATACACTAAAGCTCGTATATCAAGAGAACTATTCATTAAATCTCTAGACTTTAAATTTGACTTTGACAAACTAAGATCAAATAGATTAGACGCATATATCTACGCCCATTGGGGGCGTGGCAAATCGAGTCAGAGCTTGTAATACATGTCGTAATGTCAACATCCTGCACTGATGAAACAGATATTTACATGGATCCTACTAGGGGCTGGACTAACGGCAACTATACTCTAGGTGCAGGTAGCGGCAGAGAGCGGAAATTTGGAATTTACACTCGTCTTGATAACATGGAACTAAATAGATATTTATGATATAGGTATTCGCCCATGTACAGGTCTTTATCTGTTGAAATAAATCTTGGAACTTAAGAGTTTGATTTCTGATACCCTCTTCTGTCGCCGCATCACACCAAATCATCAGCATCAACTAAAGGTTGTGACATAGCGAAGATACCCTGTAATGAGCCGCCATGGAGTGCAGGGTACTACGCAGTCAACCCACTGTTTGCAAATGCAATGCACTAACTTGTTCATATATGCCTTTCAGTCGTAATCCAAATCTGTTTGACTATCTTCAGTTTTATAGGATTTGACTTGACGCGAATCACGCCGTGTCTCGATTGGAATGCACACGGCATAAAGATTTGGACTATCTGAATCAGATAAGATCTGTGGAAATGCGCATTACAGCATTACGAAATGTTTATCCAGCCGATGACTCTTGTAATTTGTAAAAAGATAGAACGCAAATGGGGGATGCATTGAAGTTCAGCTCAAGGTGACTTATCCATGAGAAAGATTAGTTATCCTAACTGATAGTTATACTTGTTCCGTCTCTCTTTCTTTCTCCCTCTCTCTCTCTCTCTCTCTGTCTCTTTCGACTTGACCTCATTTCAACTTTCCTAATTCTCGTGGTCAGGTTTCGTCCGTTTCCCATGCTTTTGGGAGTTCACACTTCGCGGCATGTGCCCAATGGAACAGACCACACACAGCTTTGAGTCATAGCTCAAGAATTAGGCAACTCGTCAAAAAACAACAGAAAAAGAAAGAGAACAAGAAAGACTGAATAAAAAATATAATGAAATAAACAAAGTTTAGAATTCTGCAAAGTCGACAGAACAAGCAAAAATAGCAAGAAGTAAATAAAAAGATTTAGCCATAGAATCAGGTCGAAACAGCGAATGCTCTATGCGCATGGATCCTTAGAAATGAACTGGAACTAGCTCAGAAAAGGGGACAGAAGCAAAGCTTTGTGAATTATCATTAAAGAAACTCTCAGATTAGCCTACTAGACTGGAACTAGTTAAAAAAATATAAGACTTTTTGGAGCTGGGCTACTGTTCACTAGTTAATCAATCAATCATTGTTCATGACGGAACTGGAACACAAGTGAGCACATAAAATCTGAACAAGTCCTGAGCTAAATGAACTAGTTATTCAATCAAGTCAAATCAAACGTTTCAGAAACTATTAAATTAGTTTGCATGGTTCGAATAACAGACTCTTATAAAGACTCTTATACGATTTAGTATTATTTGAATATCAAATTTAATAATATTTATCTAAAATATGCAAATATTTTTCCCAAAAATGTCGAGTAAACAACATAAACTTAACATTAACGAGGTCTCACTGTGCTCTTTGGTTTCTTCTAGGAATTTTTGTGCAGTTCGCAAAGCTCAATTTGGCGCTCAATGCGGATTATAAGTTAACGTATAAGACTTTTTGTGTGTGTTTCGTTAGGTTTGGACGCTGCTGACTGCTTACCTGCCCAGTATTTCTTTGGGCTCATACTTGGCATAGAAGCCCTTGGCCGCATCCTTGTCGGGCAGCAGATCATCCTCCTCGTCTTTGGCCATTAGATCGAGTGAAATTTTGGCGACGTACTCCGACGGCGCGGTGGCAACACTTCACTTCGTTTTTTTATTGTTGTTGTTGTTGTTGGCGGTGGTGGCGGTGGTGTTGCTGCTGTTGATTGTAATCCAAATCCGCGGCTGTATAGGTTGTCAGCGACAGATTTCAATTCCACAATAATCCCCCCACGCCGTTCAATCGCACGTTCTTTTGACTCTCCTCTCGCTCTCTATCGTGCGTGTGTGTGTGCGCGTTCTCTTTCTCTCTCGCTTGCTCTTTGGTGTACAGCTATTTTTAAAAAGGAAACGAAACGAAACAAATCGGGGCGAGGCGAGGCGAGGCAAGTCGATGCGATCAGTGCACGAATTGAATCTGTTCCGTTATGTGCCGACAATTTGCGACTGAATGATCGCTGCTGCTGTTGCGTCGCTGAGTTTTTTCTTTTAATTACCAACAAATCGTTGGCGCTGGCGTCGGCGTCGCTGCGAGTGTGACTGTTGTGCCGGCTAGCTGTTGCTGACTTTGTATAAGAAGAAGCAGTAGCAGCAATTTTTTGTGTTCGCTGTATAAGTCAAATGTGGGCTGCTGCTTCTGCTGCTGTTGGTGCTGCTGTTGTTGCCCTCTCATTCCCACTCGTTGGCTCGATCGCACTCAGCTGTTGTTACGGCTGCCACTGCGCGGCTGCTGATTTAATTAATAACGAATGCCAGCTACAACAAATCGATTCAAACAGAACAAGAAAAAAAAAAAACCATAAAAAAAACAAAATCAAATCAAATGAAATAGAATTAACATTTTTTCCTTAGTTTTGCGCTTATAAATGATTACACAACTCGTGGCCCAATAAACGGCGACAAATGCGTTCACTTGCTTAATTACATGCACTCTCACTCGCACTCACACTCACACTCCCTCACAAACTTATACACAAAACACCCCCTGCTGGCTGCCGCTCAATCTCTTTCACTCACACTCTTTGCCGTTTGTTTTGATCGGATTAATGCACATTTACGTCCATCAGAAGAAACCAAGCTTAAGCGCTGCCCCAGCTGCTGCTGCTGCAGACGACGTCGCTGTCGCTGTCGCTGTCGTCGTCACAGTCGCAGCTTTGCTTGCGTGTTTTTGTTGCCGCAGGTGAATTTCAGTATTGCTGTTGTTGTTCTTGCTCATTATTTAAATTCATTTTCATTTACTATAAATGTATTCTATTAGCTTCTTCTTTTTTTTTTGTGTAATTTTTTTTGGGGGGCTCGTTGGCCAACACTAGGGGGTCAGCTGCAGGTTTGCTCTCCTTTTCTAGCGCACAAGGCACAACACTGATGGGGCAGCAAGCAAGCAGGCAGGCAGGCAGCCAGACAGACGCACTGTCTCCGCGTCTAGCGGGTACATTTCAATGTCAACTAAGGTTAAAACTAATACGGTTGGCCAGGGGAGTTTGCATTGCACATACACCGGGCGCACGAACAGCTGCTTGCGTGTCGAAACTTAACGGGCATAACCATCTGAGTTGTATTTTGTAATATTAAATAGGCAAAACAAAACCCTGTATTTTGGACACAATCACAATACTACCGAAACATCTACAAGTACCAAAAGTTAATCAGCTATCGATATCGAGTGCACATGCACCGATGCCGATAACCATGCGCAAAGCAACCGGTAATGCTATCGCATGCATGCGATGGCCAGCCCAATCGATGTCTGTGCTGTTCGACCAGTGCTGCCACTTAGGCAAAGAGAAACGGTTAAGGCGGCAAATTTAAATTTCTTGCATTTATCTTTTTCGTTTATTTGACATACATGTATATTTACGTGTTTATGTGTTGGCTTTCTTTTCTGTATTTTTTTTTTTTTTTTTTTGAATTGAGTACAATTATATAAAAAATATTAAATAGTCACTAAGGAGGTTTTGCAATAAATCTGAGGCAAATGCTTACAATTTTTTTTGTTTGTTTATGAAGCCATTTTTTATTTATTTTTTGGGGCAAAAATTGATGAAAAACAATTTTGTTTTTTAATTTTTTTTTTTTGCTTTTTCTTAATGCTTATGGTTTATTAATACTCCACAATGGGGCTTGATGTGGTTGTTAATTACCTGTGGCTCAACCTCGGTGTTTACAATATTTTTTGTTTTCTAAATCTTTTTTTTTTTTTTTTTTTTGCTGTTTTTAGTTTCTTTTTTAAAGTACACAATCAAAAGTAAACATATCGTTATATTATATATATATATGTAAAGAGACGTACTAAAAAAAATATAATAATCGAATACAAAATACAAATAGACTTGCCAAAAAAAAATATATAACGGTTGCTCAGTGCCAAAGATACATTACAATAATATATATAGTATTATAGCATTATTTATATATATATATATATATATATATAATATGCTTGTATATTTCTGACAATCAATATATATATATATATCAAAAAAAAAAAAAAAAAAAAATAGAATATTGTTGCTCTTTTGCAAACGTATTATAGGCCTACGACTTATAAATAATATCTATGTATATGTATATATATATATACGTATTTTCTTGTTTCTCATATTTCTTCAGGATCCGGAACGAAACGGTGTGTGGAACACGCCTCAGTCCGCTTCTGGGTTTCAGTACAATAGATCAGTTTTCTGAGCGCCTTCGCTGTAGACGACGCCGCCCGCTGTTAGAAAGTCATCGACATCCTCTGCTCCAGCCGCATCCTTGGCGGCCTTGACTCCACCCTCGCCGCTCTCAGCATCCTTGAGCAGCCCCTCGCTGATGCCCAAGATGCTGCCGTTGCCATTGAAGCTACCGCTGCCGACGCCGCCGCCGCCGTTTGTGGCCACAGCGCTTGGGGAGCGCGTCACGCCCAGCTGAAACAAACTGTCCATGGGCGAGGCCTTGACGGGGGTGTAAAAGCCCAAAGCCGTAGAGCCTGAAAATGAGTTGAGTCGATTAATCCAAATGCAAGTGGCATAATCATAGAAAGTGCCAAAGCCGATTTAGTAGGAGAATGTGTGAGTCAGTGTTGCATAATGTGCAAATTGAAGTGAAACAAATTTCAAACTGAATGACTAGGAGTGTGGGCGGGTGTGCATGAGTGGAGTGTGAGTGTGTTTTCAATTGAGGTTAGTTACCTTAGGAGATTAATATGAATTGGCGATTAGTTTAGTTTTTTTTGTTTTTGTTTTGGTTTTGTTAGACTTCAGTTCTGCGTTACCCAACACCGTTAGAGGGTGGTTGCGGTTGCTGATGTTGTGATTGTTATTGTTGCCAGTGTTGTCAACCGAACCACAGGCGACAGGCGACAGGCTCCAGAGAGTGCAGAGTGAGAGGGAGTGAGCTTGCGGCCTCTTTCTTTAGTTTTCTTTATAATTTCGATTTCCAGATGCACAAGTATGTGTGCATGTGATATTATGATTAATTTTTGTTTTTTTTTGTTTTGTTATTATTATTATTATAGATATTATTATGAAGTATTCTGTTATTAGCTTTAAATAATATCTGCAAAAGAAATTAGTAAAACACAAGAGAGAGAGAAACGGAGAGAGAGAGAGAGATAGAGCGCGAGTGAGCGGGAAGGAGAGAGAAAAACAAGAAAATTCGTTTAAATAAATTATATATTAGTTATATATATATAGATATAGATATAATGTTATAGGGCTATACGAAAGGTGCCAAGCAATATTACATAGACGTAAGCAAAATTAGAAATTCGTGTGCTGCAGCCAACTTAATGCTATGTTGTTTTAGTGTTGTTAGTTAGTGAAACAGTGTTGGGAAATAAATACATTTAGTTAAGTCGAAGTTAGCAGGAAAATACACATCAGGCCTAAGAGGGTAGAGGAGTGCTTGGAGAAGGTAACGTAGAGCTACGCCTAGTGTGTGTGGAGGAGAGGGGATCGCTGGAGAGTCGGGACTAGGACGAGTAACGCTTAGCTAAACACGAGTAGCGAATTATGGCAACCAACAGCGAGTGAGTAGCCCCAGGAACTACGCTTGCCTGTCACCAAATCAAGGCATTGGATGAGGGCCACACAGCATACAAGGGTCGGAGCCACAACCAGAACGAGCAGCGCGACAATTTGTGACTTTTATGTTACATTTGAACCAAGGGAAGTAGCGAATGAGCTCGTATCTCTCTACCTGTTAACCAAATCTGTACAGTTGGGATTGATTTTTTTTGCCAGCTGGCAGCCTAGACCTAGGATGAAGGCTGCTGGAAGTGAGTACATAATCCTAAACCGAATTGGAATTGGGTCTGGGCCACAACCATAGCGATTAGCAGCGAGTACAAATAAATAGCTTGAGTTTGCCTACGTTTGCCGCAAGAGACGGGTTGGAGCGGAGAGCAAAGACAATTTAGACATAGTAGAGCGTGTTGCCTGGAATGCGAGCCTGCAGCAGGGCGTTGGAGGCGTTGGGTAGCGCTAGCGACGACGAAATTGACGACGCCGGATGCGCTGACGTCGACAGGTTGTGAATGGCTAAGGGCAGACTGGCGCGACGGCGACTCAAGCAACTTCCATAGCTGCAGGCAGTTGTTGTGGTTGTTGACGTCGTCGTAGCCATAGTCGTTGTTGTTGTTGTTGTTGGAGAGTGTTTGGTATATTTACTCTGCAGCTGCTGTTGCTGTGGCAGTTGCAGCGGCGGCGGCTTGGCGACATGCGAGAAGGAGGCAGCTTTGTGCTTGGCCAGATGTGTTGCAGAAGGCACTGCTTCATTCTGCAGAAAGCAGGCATATTGCGGCTTCAATAGAACCGAAGGTCTACGACGTTGCTGTGGTTGTTGTTGCTGCTGTGGCTGCTGTTGCTGCTGTTGCTTCTGTGGTATGTCCATTGGCTGCGGCTGCGGCTGTGGCTGTGGTTGAGGCTGTTGCAAGATAATACCCCTCCCTAAACTTGGGTAATCTGCAAATATGCGTGATCCTTAAATAGAAAGCCTAACAGCTGATGCTGTGTATGTGGTGCACGGGTCAAGGGGCTGTTGGCGGGCTGGGGCGGTAACTAGAGATAGCTATAGATAGTTGGGTGTGTTGGGGTGGTTGTCTGGCTGCTTGAGTAGCTCAACGTAAGTGCACAACACCCACCTGAGGAGCTGAATTAGTTTTCGTAATTTTTTGAGCAGCTGCCGGCCAGGTGGCAACGCCAATTGCCAGCAGCAGCATGCAGCTCTGGCGTGACCTAGACAGCAGTCCCTAGACATGCTGGTTGAATTGCAGTTAGCGGCAATCGCTATGTTAACTGTAACAGTGGCCTTTTCTGTAAAGTGCAGAGATATGTTGTGGTTTCTGTTGTTGTTTTTGTTGTTGTTGTTGTTGTTGCTGCTGCTGTTATTGTAGTCAGCAAGCATGCATATGCAATCGGATCGTATGCGTGCGTGTGCGTGTTGTGTGTGTGTGTGTTGAGTGTGAGTAGGTGTGGTGAGTATGCTATAACAGGATGCTGAGTGCATGTGTGTGAGAGAGTGTGTTAATGCGTGGAATATTGATGGCTGTCAATTTTAGCCCCCGAACAGATGGCACCAATTAAAAGTGTTAAATCTCAAGAGCACAGCACTACGACAAAGACAGACGTATATATATATATATATATATATATATATACATATACATATGTATATATTTGTGTGTGTTTATATATATATAGACACAGAGCAAAGTCAAAGTTAGAGTGTGAGAGACAGAGAGAGAGAGAGTGACAAAGAAAAAGAGTCAGCGAGAGACAGAGAGAGGCAATTGCGGCTCTTGGTAGGCATGCACACACACACATACATACACATGTATATTTATGTATGTGTGCATATGTATAGTATGCATATGATATGTTTGCCACACTCACCTAATGGTAAATTCCCCAGCATTGCGCTGGTCGCCGACGTTTTATGCGACGTCGAGGATGTTGTCGATGCCGTCGGAAGCTCAATTATCTCATCAACTGTTACATGATGATGTTGTTGCTGCTGCTGTTGTTGTTGTTGTTGTTGCTGCTGCTGCTGCTGCTGCTGCTGATGCTGCATGCGTAGATGCTCCTCGTAGAACAGCTGATGGTGCTTGGTCACATTACCGAAGGGATCAGCATATGGCGGATCGTCAACGGTTTGCGATGCCTCGGAGGGATATTCAAACGTTGAAGTTAACGTATCGTTAAATTGTACGCGGAACTGTAAAAGCAAAGCAAATCAACGGTAAATCATAAAAGATAATTGGAAACTATTGTGTTGTCTGTAATATGTATGATCTGTTATCTCTTCACATTGATGAAACGCACCCAAACTGAAACATAACTAAACTCCCATAGATCACCCCACCACGACCCTACTGAAAGAGAGCACCAACAAAGCCACTATAATGCATTTTGATTAATAGCGACGGCACAAATAAAAATAAATAAGTCTATGATAACGCAACAAGGAAATGAAAAAAAAAAATCAACAACAATAAAACTAGTTAGAATAGTTAAAACTACATGTAGTCGCCAGCTGCAATACCCTAACAAAAGCTTGGCTACGACTTTATGTAAGACCTTTTATGATTTCAGTTTCTTATCTGCGATAACAATACATTGTTGCTATCGAAAAAAAAAAAACATGCAAGTATTTCATTGCTGATGAAATATTTCTTTTTACTCCTTTTATTCGCTCTATCGCAAATATCCTCTCAGCTGCACTTAACACACTAGATTAACAGCATGTTAACAGCGCTAATAGCATGTTAACAATGTATAATCTACAGCTAACATTTCTGCTTCTTCTGTTTCTTCTCTACTGCTGCTGGAGATGAGCGTGCCGAAGAGCACAGCATGAAAACGATAAACAAACAGCAACAAAAGCAAATGAAAGTGGCTCAACTAAGTTTTCGTACGCTTCTTTTTGCCCTTAATACAAGAAGCGAGCAAAACAACATTTCCGACAATAGGAAAACAAACAAAAAACGAAATTTTTACAAACAATATAATAAATAAAATTTATAAATAAAACACTGACCCGTGCGCTTTGAGAAATAATTACTGTTAATTGTTTTGCATCACTTTTTTTTTGACAGCGATTAAAAGCTAAACGAAAGTGAAATTAGGGCTAATAAGCTGCAGAAACTTAAATACAAGAGAAAATAGAAGTAGAAGATTACCAAAATTGATAAATCTAGTACAGTGAAAGCTCGCTTAAATGCACAGCCAACAGTTAGGAGTTGTTCTATTTTCGAACTTATCAAATATAATTTTTTTATCGATTTCTTTATACATTTTTTTTTCAATTTATAATAAAGTTTTATCTGATTTGTCATGGTTCCCATTAATTCCTATTATATTCTATTCTATACATAAAAAAAAAAAAAAATACATTTATGTACATGGTATATATTGATTTAATATGCGATAAGACTCTGTTTTTATTACAATACGACAGAATCTTCAGTCGTTATAAAAAAAAAAAAAAAAAACTAAAATAGATTCACCGACTTCGTTACAATTAATTGGTAGCCCACACGGTACACAACAAAACTAATCTTATCTTATCCTTGCCAAACAAAAACACAAAAAAAAGAACCTACACAATCAGAAAATACTCAAGTATTTTTGGTGAGTATGAAATTAGTCATGCCTTACGTACTAACGGTAGTAGTAAGTATGCTTACATGCATACATTTATTAGTCACGAAGAACCAAATGATTGGGTGAATGGGAAATGGAATGAAGTGAAATGCAGTTCCGCACACTCACACACACACATGCATGTATGCATGGGGAAGGTGAGTGCACGTGTGAAGGGAAACATATACTCACCGATGAATCTTTGGGTTTCTGTCGTATGCTGGACTTGCCATCGATCACAATATTCGCATTCTCGAACTCCACATCGCAGGGCGATGGCGGGCACATCGAATAATCATCGTAGTCCGTGTCTGTCGATGTTTCCACCGAAAGGTCGCCCAATAACACGAAGCCCGGTTCATTTGGCTGGAAAGTGAAAATGAATAAAAGATTCGAATCAAATAATGTTTCTTAAAAGCTCAATTTAAGGACGGGCAGAGAAAGACAGAGAGAGAATGGGGGAGCTGAGTTGTTTCCAGGCCGATATCGGTTGCTCTGAATTACAGCTGTCCCATTTCTCGCCATGTCAGACAGACTCAGAAACTAATGGACGGACAATACATACTACACCAAACAAGAGATAATAAAGTTGAGGTACAGATAACAAAAAAAAAAAAAACACGACCACATGAATATGAGTATGTATATTGTATATGCATGAATATATAGAGACCAACAAGAACTACAACAACAGCAATAACATAACAAGAACAACATGAGACATAAAGCAAAGCGACCAGAATTGAACGTCAAAAAAGAATTGACAAAATTGAGTTCAGAGCGGCACGAAAACGGGTTTACTATTGTCAGCAGCAAGAGCGAAAGAGCGAGCGCTTGTTTTGCACACGAAAGGGAGAGAGGAAGCGCAATATATATAGGCAGTCAGTGAGAGCACAGGCGGCTTTGTGTTGAGCAAAGCACTTTTATTCAACACAGCTGCTTTCAAAAACAGCTGTGCAAGCCCAATGCGCCCCGCATTTCTCCTCCCTCCCCCGCTGTTTGACTCAACCACTTGCAAGCACCAACTCACCACACACCCAAAGAGCTTCAACATGCGCTCCGCTCGTTCAATGCTCTCCTTCATAAGTCATAATATATCTTTGTCTGCTTTAGTCCATGTACATACATACATATTCACATATATTTGTGTGTGCATGTATAAATGAATGTAGCAGCAGGAAGCAAAGAACAAATGAAGAAATATCGTAGTATGTGTATGTGTAAATATGTATATTTATGGTACATATGCATGCATATACATACATACATATGTATGTTTGTATGTGTCAGAACGGGTTTTTGAAATGCAATCGCAGAAGAAGAAGAATTTGCCAATCGCAGCAGCACATCCAACACTTTTTTATGTTAAATAAAGCGTCTGGAATACACACACACACTCACTTGACAATATACATGTATGTACATATGTACATATGTACATATGTATACATGTACATTCAATATACTATACACATGCTAGGAAATTGATCATCGCAACTTTGCATAATTCGCAATTTATCGAACACTGTGCTAAGCACTTCTGAGCAATTTCCATGACGCGCCCCACTCAGAGTCAAGCTTGAAAAAATTCAGACGACGGCGGCATTGCGCTTTCTCACATGGGGTGCGCATCACTCTTGAACATTTAGAAGGTCACTCGGAAAGCCGCATTTCTGCGTCACGCGTACTACACTCACATGGG
This sequence comes from Drosophila mettleri, assembly GCA_035047625.1. NCBI lineage: Eukaryota > Metazoa > Arthropoda > Insecta > Diptera > Drosophilidae > Drosophila > Drosophila mettleri. Next base: position 3,613,297 of record JAWNPI010000068.1, on the reverse strand, counting down.
GCACACACGTACATACATATGTATGCAGTATGTACATATGTACATATGTCGGTATGTATATGAGGAATTAAATTTCAGATGCTTCCTATACGAGTTTTAGCATTGGCAACTTGTGAAGCTTTTGTCTGATGGGAATGATTTTAAAAACAAATTAAAGTCGTTAAACGACGTAGGAGCATAACAAAAATTGAAAAAATATAAAAACAAATTAGCACGCTTCCATCTCCAATTAGAATTAAAACTGTTTTGTTTTGTAGACAACAACAGGATTCGCTTGATGTAATATTTTACAGTTTAGCTTTCAATGGAAGCGCAAAGCAGTGTTTTGACATTCTTTACGTTTTGTTGCTATTGTTGAACTTTCCAAAATGCGCATGATATTCTGTGCTCTCTCGCGCGCGCTATCTTTCTCTCTCGCACTCTCTCTCTCTGCCTGCTGGTGGGCGCTTTGTTTCGCATTTGTTTATATGGCAAGCGAAAAGCACAAGCCGCAAACAAAGTGTGCATGTATTGTGGGCCTTGTTAAGCCATGTCTGTGTGTGTGTGTGTGTGTGTGTGTGTGCAAGGGGGCTTGCAAAGATTAAGAAGAAATATAATAATTCATACAGAAAATAAGCATGAATAATGCGCAACGGCGCCGCATTCCAGGCATAGCTGGGCAGCACCAGTGACTGTGTGTGTGTGTGTGTATGAGTGTGTGCATTAGTGTGTGAGTGAGTGTGGGGGGAAAGGAACGCGTTCGTTTCGATTGCTGATAAGCAATGAAAGCAATAACAAACAGCTGTCTAGTCCAGCGCATCGGGGTGTGGTGGGAGTGAGTGGGTTTTAGTGTGTGTGTGTGTGCGTGTGTGTGTGTGTGTGTTTGTGTGTGGTGTTACTCACCTTTGGCAATTCTCGTTTACGTCTGTAGATCACAACATCGCTTTCAATATAATCTGGCACCTCCTTGCTGCTCTTGGAGAAGTTGAACACCATGGAGGTGTTGTTGTCCGCATGGGAGCTGCTGCCTATGCCGCCGGCGCTGCCATTAGCGCCACCTGTCGGCTGACGGCGCTTGCGCAACGGCCAAATGGGCGAAATGCCGCTGACCGCTGCGTCCGTTTCGCTGCCATCCTTGGTGTTTATCACGGTATCCAGACTAGTGGCTGACACAGCAGCCGCAGCAATGGCGGCCGCGGCAGCCGCAGCAGCATCGGCGGCCAATGCTGTTGATTTTTTCATCTCATTAATGCGATTCTTCTCAATCTCGCGACTTGTCAGCGGCGTACCACAGCCGGAACTGCAGCTCGAATTGTTAAGCAGCGGCCTGATGACACCAATTTGCTTTGGTGTTGTCGTTGTTGTTGTTGTTGCTGTTGTTGCTGTTGCTGCTGCAGCTGCTGCTGAGGATTCACTGTTATCGCCACGGCGTTGCGGAAGTTTTCGACTACTGGAACTCGTGCTGGAAGCGTGCGCGTTCTCTTGCAAGGCGGCAGCAAATGAACGTTGGGTTCTGCCACCAACGCCTCCTGCTTCATCCAGCGGCTGCGCTGCCATCAGCGCCGCTGCTGTTAGCTTATCGCCATAGCAAACATCGTCGCCGTCAATTTCAGGCACAGCTGTTGCTGTTGCTGTTGCTGCTGCCGTTGTCGCCGCGTCGCCGTCGTCGCCGTCATTTTCGTTGCCTTCGTCGTTCTCTTCGTCTCTGCTGACATCGTCATCGTCAGCGTCAGCGTCGGCTTCGTCAGTTGTGGCCTGCGTGCGCTGCTGCTGATCACTGCTGACTAAACACTGATTGCCTCCACTGCCGCCACCCATCCCTACGGCAGTCTCGGGCTGCGCTGAGCTTTCCAAGTGAATGCGTTCCATCATTTTGCTTATGTTCGTCACAGGCGAATCGTAGACGCCGCAGCTGCCGTCCAGCTGCCTAGGTATGATGTCTGGCACAACGGCACTCGCCGCCACTCGCTGCTTGGGCGTCGAGGCAGCAAATCCAGCACCAGCTCCCACGGATGGTGTGCCGCCGGCCTCCCGCTTAGTGACGCCGAGAGTGCTGCTGCTGCTGCTGCTGCCGGCTGGCGGCTTCTGCTCCTTGATGATCGACTTGTAGCTGGCCACTTTGCTGGCAACGCCGCCGACGCCGTTGCTGCGCTGAGCGGCGCGCGGACGCCGATTGGCGCTCGCCTCGAACATCTTGAGGGTCTGCTTGACCAGGTCCGGCGGAGGACGTTCGGTGTCATCGATGATGGAGGTGAGACGCTTTGGCGGTGTTGCGTCCGTGCCGCTGTGCAGTCGCTCGCGTGCATTGTGTATCTTATCTTCGATGCTGACGCAGGTGGGCGTGCCGGGGGCAGTGATTGTGGCTGCGCCAGTAGCCGCTGTGACTGTGCCGCTATTAATCGCCGCCGCTGCCTGATAGCTGGCGCGCTGCGTATTCCACGGTGACTTCTCGCAGAGCAGCGCCTCCACGGAGCGAGCGCGTTTCATAACCTCGTTGCCGCGCTTAAAGTGACGCGAGCGCAGCCCATTACCGTTATTAAGCAGCGGCGGCGACAGCGTCGACTCCGCTGACTGTTGTTCCTGCGTCGCCAGCTGCTGCTGCTGCTGCTGTTGCTGCTGCTGGCGCAGTTGCTGCTGTTGATGCAAAACGTTGACGCTTTTGATGTAGCCACTGCTGCTCGCTGGCTTGGCGCTCAGTATCGGCGGCGCAGCAGCGCTGCGTGTTACATTGACATTCACTGCTGCAGTGACGGCGACGGCATCGCTGTTGCTCACTTGTTGGTGTTGGTGTTGGTGGTGGTGCTGCTGCTGCTGGTGCTCCTCCTCGACGTCGTCGTCGTTGCGATCGAGCAGCGTATTGAGGCTGGTGGAGCGCTGCAGCCGCTGCTTTTGGCTCTGCTGGCGGGACTCGCAGCGCAGGGCCAGATTTAGATAGCGGCAGCGCAGCTTGGACACAATGCCGGGACCATAGCTGAAGTCTTCATTGTGATCGACGGTATCCAGGAGCTGTGGCAGCGCCGTGACACCAGCATCCAAGTCGGCATCGGCGTTTTTTAAATGCAGCTGCTGCTGCTGCTGCTGTTGCTGCTGATGATGGTGATGATGATGATGATGATGATGATGATGCCGCTGTTGGCCATTTTGTGTGGTTGTCTTTTTCATTTCTTGCATGGCGACCATTGTCGTTTTTACCGCTACTTTTGTGGGCGACGCGGCCGTTTGGCGTTCCAATTGCTGCTGCTGTTGTTGTTGTTGCTGCTGCTGCTGCTGCTGTTGCTGCTGTTGATTTTTAATGAACTTGTTGCTCTGCAATTTATCGGATATTTTCGTTTTACAATTTTTATCAATTATAATTGGCGTACTATTGCTAAAATGATGTGGCGCTGCTTCAGCAACGCTCTGGCCTGGTTTGCATTTCGTTTGCAACTGATTTGCTGACGACGACGAAGTCGCCGCTGTTGCTGTCGTTTGTTTCACATTTGCGCTGCCGCTGCCGATGCCGCTGCCGCTGTCGATGGCACCGCTGCCGTTATTACTGCTGCCTATTGCTGTTAATGCTCCAGTTGTCGCTGTGCCAGTTTCAACTTCACCACCAGAGCGACCGCTCGCATACGCACACACCATGCCAGCCATGCTATTCACCTCAACGTCACGCTCACCGCACGCTCGCTCGCGCTCTCGGGCCCGCTCTCTGGCATCCAAATTTAGAATCTCTTCGTTCTCCTTGCCAGTTGATTGACTTCTTGTGTTGAATAAACTTGATCGCTGCTTTGGTATTGGTGTCGCTGCTGATGCTGCCGTTTCGGCTGAAAAGGCCGTGGCTAACTCTTTGCCTTGTGTACTTTGGGCTGCTTCTTCGGCTGCTGCTGATGCTGAAAGCGTCTGATGACCTCCACTTCCAATAAAACATTTCTCAGACTTTTCCTCTGTTGTTGGCGAAGTCTTAAATGCTGCTGCTGCTTGTAGCTGTTGTTGTTGTTGTTGTTGGTATGTTTGGCTTACATTTCGTTTCACATGCTGCTGTTGACTAGTTGTTGTTGCTGTTGCTGCTGTTGCGGCTGCGCTGCCTTCAGTTGCACCTGAATCTGGAATTGATTTGGCCATAAAGCGAAAAAAAAAAAACAAATTTATGACAAATTCAAAATACTAAAAACTAAAAAGAGAAAAAGGAAACGACAGAAAATATTTTAGATAGCATTTTAGTCATTTCTGACTAACGGCCGATCGAGCTTGTGTTGACTTTTAGTTCAATTATCAATAGATAACATTCGATAAGAGCAGGTACAAACAAATACGAGTTTGGGTAGTCACGGCGAGTGGGCACGACTAGCCAGTACCCTATGTTTAAATGGACTAATTACTACCCTGCATCCAGCTGCAGACAATATGCAAGATTCAGTTACGTGTATCCGACTAGTTGGTTACCCTACATCGATCTATAAGCTAAAATTTGGACTGAACTAGTTGATACCCTTTAATAATATAGCCGACTAGTCATTACCCTGTAAGTATATCTATATGTCTTGAATAAATCGGCAGATTATATATGTATATGCTCGACTATATGTTACTGTTTAGTCTGCTTGGGGTATGCCAGACACTAGTATACCCTATATCTTGCTAATTAACAAACAATGTGCCCGGCTAGTCATTACCCTGTAAAATGCTATCAATATAATGTATACAAATATAATATAGAGCGACTTATGCATATGTTTTCGACTAGCTGCTATCATATTTCTCACACGTTTTCCAGCGAATCGAGGATATCGCAGTATGCCCAGCTGTTGTCGCTGCAAATGTTATCGATAAGCGATTACTCACACTAGCTGAAACAGTTGGCAATGTGCGCCAAGCCAAGCGAACAGCTTTCCACGATTGTAATTTTATTTAGTAATCAGCTCAACTTATTAACCTGGCTAATTATACATCCCAGCTGTACAGCCACTTGCAAACCAAAACATCTCACATATGCACGCATAGAGAAATATTGATATAGATATATATATATATATATATATATGGCATTGCAACTGGCTATTGCCACACTCAGCACATTTGCGATTTCATGGATCGATATCGATACCTCGAATTCGTTCTTCTTTTTCCACATTTTTTTTTTTCTGAGCGAAACGTTTTGAATTACAGAAATTCAAAATCAATTTCAACTTATATTATATATATATATATATAGTGGATCTCTATATAAAAACTAAGTTATATATATCCAATTTCTTCTTCTTCTTCCGTCTCTTACGTTTTTGATAATTATTTCGCAGGGTATGCGTATGTTTATAGAGCATACGCTTGGCGCTCAGGTTAAGCACCTGACATGCTTGAACTCACCTGCGGGTTCAGTGAAAGCCGCACAACTGCCATCAGCTGTTGGGGCCGCTGAGGTGGGGGAGCTGGCGACGACGACAACGGCGGCGGCAGCGGCGTTCGTTCGTGCCACATTCGTTTTGCGGCGCTGTATCAAATCCTTTTTCCATTGCGGCATATCCGGCAGGAAGCCCGAAGGAGTCGTCGCCGGCGACATGGCCTCAGCTCCAGCTACAGTCGGAGATGCAGCGACGTCGGCAGCTAAATGCAATGTGGGTCGCTTCGGTGGCTCCAGCGAAGACATTTTTGGCTAAATTTAACGCTGCAATTGGCATTCTGTGTGTTAGTGCATCGCATCAGCATCACCAATGGACTCTCGAATCAGATTCAATTAGTCAAATCAAAGAGGTGAAAAATAAGTGTCAAATATCCCGCTGCCCGCTGACCGCTCACAGAGACGTCTCGACCCAAGCGCTCAACTCAACAAACTGAAGCGCGGCTCCGACAATGCCAAATGCAATGCATTCCACATTCCGCTACCAAAGTGCGGGCCTAAGCGAAGCATTAACTCAATTGACCCGGCTGATACCCTGAACTAAACTGCGGCCAACACGACTCGGCTAGACCTTTGACGACAGCTACAAAGTCTAGAGTAAATCCAATTTTATAGAGACAAAAATTATGCAAAAAATTAATATATATATATGTATATATATATATATATTGTATATAAAATTTTTTTATATATGAAATAATACAAATATATTTGTTTCGTTATAAAAATAAATGTATATAGAAACAAATTATATGCAATTATATAGATTATATATTTTCTTTTAAATCCTTTTTTGTACAAAATTATTAATATTTTTTTATAACTTATTTTATTTTAATTCTTTTTTTTAATATTATTTAATGTTACGTATATATTTTTTTTTATATATTTTACGTAATTTTTTTTTTCAAATTTTTTTATTGATGTGTTTAGACTTTTTCGTAGCGCATGCAGAAGTCGAATTGACCCTGGACGCTTCACTCTTTGCATTTTGCGTTAATTGGATTAACTGTATTTGTTTTCTTTTTCAATAAAAGCACAAAATAAAACAAAAAACCAAAGAAACCTCAATATTTGTTCATAAAAAAGAATAATTAAAAAAAAAAGGGCAGAGAAGCAAAACATAAATGAAGAGTATGCTAAAAAATATGAAGATACAAAAATGCAAGTGAATTACTTTTCATTTCGTTTCGCTTAATTTGTTGGCTTTGATTTTCACATATTCGCGCTCCTTTTTGGGTAAGCGGGTGAGAGCGAGCGAGAGAGAGAGAGCAGCAAGTGTCAAATTGAGCTCAGCTTAAATCATAGTTTTTCATATTTGCCTCTTACTTTCGCAAGTGTGTGTATGTGTGAGCATGTGTATCTGTGTATGACGGCTCTGTCTGTGTGTGGGCAAGGGTGCAGAGCGCAGGAGCGGAGCAGGGGCTGCAAATCGCAGACGAAGCATAAAATAAACAAGCGGCAGCGGCGACGCTGCGGGCTGTGCATATTATCGATTTTTACAAGCTGCAAGAACTTTTGAGCTACACTCAACACACACACACACAGATATGCACAGCGAGTTAGATGCCTGCATACACACATTAATAGATATGTTTGTATGTGTGAAACAACTTTTGCAGTCTGGCGACGGGTGGAAAAGAAAGCGTCTAACAGAAAAAAGCCGCACAAGCCAAAAAAAAAACAAAGGTAGGCTGTAAATTAATGAACAGCCCCCATTTTCGGGGTGGCCAATGGGCTGCAGCTCAATTTAGCTTGCGCTGCCAGCCAAGAGCCGGGCTCTGTTTATTTACACACGCATCTAAACACACACACACGCACGTACGCACACAGATGCGAGTATAAACATAAACAATTTGCTCTGTAGTTGCTTACTTTTGCGTCCAATTCTGTGTGGTGGGGCCTTAGCTTGTATTTGTGCACATATGTCTGATAGCTGTCTGCATGGATGTAATTGATAAGCAGGCCCTTAAATAAATATTATATACGCGCACTTTCTTTCCACTGCACTCGGTATATATGCAATTAAGTTGCCGTTCACTGCGCTGAAATGCTCCCAACAACCGAACAGTGTTGACTTACACACAAAACTATCGACTTATCAGGCGATTGTCGGCTTTGCACTCTACTCGATAATCATATTAGAATTGTTTAATAAAATTGAGTGTTGTTAACTCGTTTAAGTAAAAATGTATATACGCATAATTTATATTTTGACTGTATTATAACTTTCCTACTTACAAAAAAACAAAATTAACATATTCTTATCGTGAAGTTTGTTAAAATCGATAAAAAGGAGTTGCCAGCGTTTGAACTCATGTACTCAATAATATAAGTTTTTTTCATCGTACTTGGCAATACGTAAATAATATATAAAAATCGCTTTGAGATTTGTTTTTGATTTACAATTTCAGCGTTCATCTGAACATATAGTCCTTGATTGTTTTTAAATAATTGCGTTCGCGCCATTTCCTCTAAGAGCGAAGTGCTAACTCAAATGGTAATTTTAAGTCTGAGCAACTCTGCTTCGTAGCGTGAGAGTCAGAGATTCGGTATTTGTTTAATTTATAGTAAGCTAAGATCGAGCGCTATAATAACAATGTATATTTAAGTCATCACTTTATAAACAAATGAGCTGTACACCAGAACGCAATACGCAGCTGTCTTCAAATAAGCGAAAGCGCGGCTTATTACAGCGCATGTTAATTGACATAGTGTTAACTCGAATTGGCGCTGTTAACCCAAATGGAAACGTAGTTTGCAACGAGTTGGCAGCACCATATATTCTGTCCTCTGATTCGTGTTTATGTTTTCATTTATTGTGAGAAATGAGTATTAACTGGATTAAAATAACCGAACGGTATGCTATTAAAGATATGTTCATGTGAATTATCACTGGATCCAATACATTTTCAATTCAGCGCACGTGAAGGCATCAAAATCATCAATGCTCTGCCCTACGATACGTTTACCACAGTTCTGCTCTACGTCCACCGACAGATGAGTCCAACGAGCTCTGCTGCATCGACTTCGGCTGTTGCTGGCGCTGGCGTTACGAGTGCCGCTAATAGCTCAGGCAATGCCACAGGCAGCATGACAGTCGGCACGAGTGTCACAACCACCGAACGCACGGGTAGCAGCATCGAGACAAGCCACACGAGCAGCGAGCCGGAATATACGCTGGAGGAGCTGGAGCGCTTGGTGGGTGTGGCCCGTGCAGACTTCTTGCTGTTGATCAAAACATTCTCGTACATATTGCGACGCATTTCGACGTTCATCATCAAGCCCAGTCATTTACAGCGCGAGCTGCGCGACAAGCTCCAACTGCAGGACGAGGCCAAGATCGATGCAATACTGCGTCTGTGGGTTAGGCAGACGACGCCGATGCTCAACAATTTGGCAAGCGAGCGATACGAGTCGAACGTGATCGAGGACATGGCCTGGAAGCTGAATGTGGAGATTGCCTCGCATTGCCAGCAGCGCGAGAAAACAGCGCTGGCCGTGCTCCAGCTAAAGACGGTCGCCGGCGAGGATATCAATTTTGAGATGACGCAGCCGGAACTGTTGCAGCTGTTCAATCAATTCGAGCACATTCAATCGGAACTGGACGCAACCTTAGTTAATATGAAGGGCAACGAGGGGGAGCACTGAATGAGCAGCATTTAACTAAATGTTAGCGCAGGCTGTTTGTAAGACTTATGTATATATTAAATTGTTAATTTTGTCTTTTTTTAAAATGTAATTTAAATTTATTTTTGAAACAATAAAATTGCATTCAAATATAAAACAGAAAATAGTGTTCAGCCGTCGATAAGAATATCGATAGCAACTGCGCGCTTTGAAGTCGGTTACAAATCAAAAAGGCACAAAAGTGTTTGATAACGTTCAAGTTCCGATAGCCCATCGATAACAGTTGCGCGCCCATAAAGCCGTTTTTTTTTCTTTTTAAATTAAATTACAAAAGTTTTTGTTTTTCTTGCTTTTTAATATGCATTTCATTTTTCTTTTGCTTGTTTCATAATTCTACTGATAAACATTACAAATTATTACACTGATATAGATGTACCTTTTTTTATATATATATTGTATATGCATATGTATTTTCGTTTGTATATATATATATATATATATATATATATATATATATATATATATATATATCAAGTCGAAATTCTTGCAGACTTGTAAGTTATTCATTCATGCATATGTATTTAGTTTATACTCGTTAGTAAGTAGGTTTGTATGTATGTGTATTGGGTGTGTGTGGGAGGGTGTGGGAGGATGTATGTGTATTAGTGTGAATTGCACATTTCTGGCCTGTGGAACAAAGGGGGATCGTTTTCATATATATATATATATATGTCTTTGCTTTTTTTCCTAGACTAAAAGCAAAACGTTTCTATTGCACATTTTCAACTAATTTCAACTAAGCTGGAACCAATTTTGTGTTGGCAACTGAAATTTGACTACATTCATTATATATGTTCTCTTGCTATTGCTAAATTGTTATTGTTACTGTTAGCTTTTAGTTACACTCCTTACTTTTAGCTACTCTCTCGTGTGTGTGTGTGAGTGTGTGTAAAGTGTGTTTTGGCACCGGCTAAATGCTTATGTTAATTCGCTTACTGTTAAGCTGCAGAGTCTATTTTAACATTCTGTTGTATTACGTACAAAAACCATAAACAAAATTCGTTTGTTTTTGTTGTGTAAATGATTATCGCCTGGCAGTAATGCGTTGGTCATATTTATTTGTGCTTCTGTTGTTGTTGTTGTTTTTGTTGCTCGGTGTACGGTTTCTATTATGTGTCATTAAATGTGTTTCACTTAAGCTAACAGCGCCTTGTGCATTAACAGTACTGCGCGCTGTTAGCTTGTGTCGCATGTTTGATGCAATATCGGTTGGGCTAACAGCGCCTTGTGCATTAACAGTACTGCGCGCTGTTAGCTTGAATATCGTAAGTTAAACGAAAAATTTACTTCAAATCAAAAACAAACACAAAAAATAAATGTTTAAACTTTTTTTTTTTTAAATAAAATTCTATATAATTAAACAATATTAAAGTAGCACATACACATACATTAAAAATTACACACATATACAAAGGTATTGTTCATATATATATATATATAAATATATATATATACATGGATATATATATCCTATATAGTTTAAAGATTTAAAAACAAAAAAAAAATAATAGAAATATATTAAAAATTAAATTGATACAAATTGTTTGTTTAAAACTATGTAACTGAATTATTGCAATTTTTACATGATACATTTTACGTATATGTACACAAGTATGTGTTATATATATACCTATATATCGTATATCGTATATCGTATATGTATATGTCGTAAGCAGTGCTTAACTTTCATTTAGTTACTTTAATATAGAGATTTATATAGTAGAGTATATGTATATAAAAAAAACCATTTAGCGCTCGTTCTGTTCTTCATCTTCTTCTTCTTCAACTAACATTTAGTGTACAAAAATTGGAAGTTACATATAGATATATATTCATATATATATGTATATGTATACAAAAAATTGTAGCTAGCGATAAAAATATGTTTTTTTCTTTTTCTTTTTGTTTCTGTTTTTTTTTTGACAATTAGTTTTATAATAATAATCATAATAATAATAATATCGGTAGTTTCCATTAGCAGCGCTTACAGAGTACAAGACGAGACAGGATTGGATTGATCTATATATGGGTATATATTAATATCTTCGACTTTAAAGTCGTTTTTTCTTTTTTTTTTTTTTTAATTTCACAATTTTTTTTTTTTTTTATGCTCGTTTATTTAGAAAAAGTGCTCCAATCCAGACAAGCTGTACTAGAAACGGATATACACATGCATACATATGTATGTGGTATGCAGGCATATATATATATATATATATAGATACATATATAGGCTATATCGATATCGATATCGATAGCAATAATATCAAGCGTTACTTATCGAGTTGATCTTAAGTCAAAATTTAATTATTTAGTTTGCCACATGGATTCAGCGTGTTCGTTTCGGTCGAAGGTGGGCCCAGGAGGGTTGAGAGAGGGGGGGGGGAGTTGGGGCGACAACGACAGCTGTTGCTCGTTGCAATCATTCAGCTGGCGGCTCACATGCCCGATTCCGCAATGCCCTCGTCATCTGGAAGCATCATCTAATATTAGCATGTGTTAACAACGAATCAACTCAAGGAAAGCCAACAAATAAAACGGTACAAAATATGGGGAAAACAACGGGCTTAACGTAGTTAAAATACCCTGGCAGGTAGGTATATATATAGATGTATATATATATATATATATGTGTACTTGGATAAGATATATAAAGTTATTCATAAGCAAAATTGGTGGAATTGTCAGTCAGTCGAGCTTAACTGACTGCTAAATACTTGCTCTAAAAATCTAAATCTATTCTGCAATCTATATATTGATATATTTATGTATATTATCGACTTGCCACGCCCCTATGGGCGGCACATATATACCATTTATAGTTCAGTTCTAGTTTGACACGTATGACACGAGCTCCCTCCCCTGCCCAAGGGGCGTCTACATATAGAATCTTTGAGCAATCTATTAAATAGTAGTTGATCTCAACCAATATAACTTTCTATATATAATATGTCTGCCTCTTCTTGTTTTTATAAATTAACGTCCATCCATCCCTTTGTCCAATCGGCCTTCCATTTGATCATTCCCATGTGCATCTCTTCGTCCATCCGCCCATTCTTTTTCCGTTTTCATTCTTTTCATCCCTTTATCCATACATTATTGCTTCCAATCGTCTATCCAATCTTCTCCCTAGTCATCTATACGTACGCCTGTCTGTCCGTCCATCCGCTCATTTTTACATCCTTCCATCCGTCCGTCTTTCAGTCCAAGTTTAATATTCCTACATTCATATTGCAGCTAAAGATCTAGGTAGTTATCTCTATTCGAGAGATCACATTTAGCATATTCCCATAGAGGCGTGGCAAATGGAGATGTACTTAAGCTGAACTAGAAAAGCCGCCCCGGCAGGGCACGGCACAGCTTATCGCCTGACTATAGATATGGTGCTAATGCATCTGAGCTGCTTGGCACTTGCTAATTTTGCCACGCCCCCAGTGAGGGCTTTACAAGTCGAGGGCGTCCAGGAGTGTATATGTATGCGAACAGACGGACGGACAGTAAGACGGGACGGAACCTGAGCTGAGCTGCTGCAGAACTTGGGGGAGTGTTCAATTGGGTAAGACTTCAGCTTGCCCAGGACCTGAAGCTAACACCGACTACAGCCCAGGAAGAGCTGCTCATAGAATTTCCTATATATATATATATCCCAAGAATTTCCTATATATATATCCGGAATGCAGCATAATGCTGCTCAAAGTCAATATAGCCTGCTGCAAGGGTATTACAACAACGTTAACAAAGCAAAGGAACATGCAACAACAACAACAACAACGAATACAATGTGAAACATGCAGCAGAAAGATTAAGTTTTGAGTGTCTTAAGCATGCAAGAGCGAGATAGAGACAGAGAGAGAGAGAGAGAGTGAGTGAGAGAGCGTATTACAAACCCATAAATGGATTGGCATAGATAATGCCGCCATTGCCATTGCCAACGTTTGAGCCCGGCTCCAAGGTGCATTTGACATGAGCTGCGGCGGCCGCTGCTGTGGCGCCGCCCATGCCGTGGCCGCCACCCAGGGTCGCCGCCCCACCACCACCACCAGCAACACCAACACCAACACCAACACCAACAATACCACTAACACCGGCTGCCATGGTGGCACTGCCAATGCTGCTGTGGCCCTTGGCCTTTATCAAGTGATCATTGTCGCCGATGAGCGTTGCCAGATCGTCGTCGTCGCCGTGGCGCGTGTTGCAGCTGCTGCCCAGCAGCTGATCGTAGCAGCTGACATCGGTGCTGATCACATCCACCTCGATGTCGTCGTCGTCCTTCTCGAGGCTGTTCCGATTGCTGCCGCCGAGCGAGCTGTGCAGCGCATGGGAGTCCTCGTAGCTGCCGCCGCCGCTGTCGTCGTTGGCATTGTTCGACTTGGCGTCGATGTGCGTCTCGAACTCGTCGTGCATGTAGAGCACATCCTCCACATCCTCGACAACTAGGCCATCTTCTTCTTCCTCCTCCTCCTCGCCCACCACGCCGTCGACGTCGTCGTCATCATCATCATCATCATCATCATCATCCTCATCTTCGGCTTCGTTTGGCTGCTGCTCGACCGCCTCCTGCGCCTGCTCCTCGGCCTCGTCCTCACTCTCCTCCAGCTGCCGCTCGAGCTCCTCGCCCAGCTCTAGCGAGCGTCGACTGTAGACTTCCTGCTCGGCAGCGGCAATGGCAGACACGGGCTGCTGCTCCTCGGCATAGCTGAGGCGGCCGCTGGCCGTGATCAGCTCGTGGCTGAGGCTGTTCTTGATGTCGCTGGAGCTGGCACTGAACGTGATCAATTGGGACTTGCGACGATGCTGAAGCGTGTTGTAGCCATTCGCCGGCAGCGAGCTGGTCATTATTGGCGCCGCGACTGGCTGCGACTGTGGCCCGTCCTTGGAGTCAATGTCCACGCGGCTGCCCTCCTTGCAGATCATCGAGCTGGGCTTGTTGTCAACCAGCACGATAACCACCGAATTGTTGTTATCGCTCTGATTGACAACCGCCGAATGTCATCTGTCCGGCGCGTCGACGCCGAACGAGCTCATCGAGTTGGAGCCGAGACCCATGCCCATGCCCATGCCCATGCCCAAGCCGAGGCCCAGACCCAGGCCCAGGCCCATTCCGTTGCTGGCGTTGCCGAAGCTGCTCGTCAGCGGCTGCTGCTCGTCGTGATGGATTGCCGCGTTCTCGTCATCGATCGCCTCCAGCTGGTGGTGCAGTTGCTCCTCGATGGTCGCCAAAATGGCGCCATGCTCCTCCAGCTGTCCGTCTCCGCCTACTTACGCGCGCGCGTGTATATCGATGTGTATGCGTATGTGTGTGTGCGTGTGCGTGTGTGTGTGTGTGTTAGAAGAAATTTGCATTTTTGTTAGTCATGTCGCCGAACCCAGCACCAAAATGTGTGTCAAATGAACTCTGCTCACGCGCGGGGTGTGCACGACTACCAAATACCCTGTAAGAGCGTCTAGCTAACTAGTGCCGACCACTTGGTCAGTTGGTAAGCTCATAGCTCACAAATAACTCAGCAGATTGCTGCCAATTCTGCCAATCGATATTTATCGATTCATTTCAAGTCTATAAAATCTTCATACTTTAATACTTCATAGTATTTTTTATCAAGTCTAAATTTCTTCGATGTCGTTATTAAAAATATTTTAAGAGCTCTTAGCTCGATTTCGATATTTATCGATTTGAACCCTATGAAAGGTTTTTGTTATACTTTATTAAAAATATTTGGATTAATTTGTAACGTCTATATATACAGCACTTAAAAGCTCTATGGAAATCGAGCAATGACATTGATATTTATCGATTCGGTTAACGATATTTTGATAAAATTGTTTTATATATAGCAGCTCAACTATTCGTGTCGATACATGCATTGTGTTTTGATATTTATCGACTTGGCTACATGGAAGGTAGCTTTAATTTTACATGGAATCAATTGACCTTGAAGAATATAAAAGTGTTTGATTAGATGGTTATCGATACTTATCGATAGCAATTGTCGAGCAATTTTTTCAATAACAAAAGCAGCTTGAGTCATCGAATATCGAATATCAGATATAGTAAGCTTCAATTAATAAATTGTTCAATTGGAAATGAATCAAACTTTTCACTAAAATCGATAAATATCGACTGGTTAGTTTACATAATTCTGACAGAGCCGAGTGGGTGCTCTAATGGCAAATGCTGATCCTCTGATCAGATCTATTCTGTCTAGTTTGCGCATTCTGTAATATATTTCCGCACAGGGTATCTGCAAGTCGTGCAGCTCGTAAAGTTGTTCACACTTGTGAGCAGAGTGTTCGCAGTAAACAAACTAAGCACAGATTGTGTGCAGCATTTGTGGGTTAGTGTTAAGAGAAACGAGGCGTTCGCAACGAGCGGCCCAGCACCAGGCAACAATGGGTCCTACGTGAATCGCCGCACCTACCTTCGAAGCCCTCGTTGTCGTCCATGACGCGAGCGGGTCCGACGATGTTCTCCTTGCCCTCGAGCACCGCCAGCAGGCACTGATGTATACAGATGTACTGCTGCTCCGTTTGCACCATCCACACGCGCTCTGCACACAATTGGACAACATATGGATTAGCTGAGAGGAAGGCCCAGAGGGAGTTGCTCACTGAGTGGTCTTACCCTTGCGCATGGCATAGACTATGCCAAAGATGTCCACATAATCGGACGTGTTGATCTGCTGCAGTATGCGATCCAGTGTGATGAAGGTGCCGGATCGGCCAACGCCAGCGCTGCAGTGCACCAAAATGGGACGCTGCTCGGCGCCGATGCGATCGCGGAACGCGCGCACGAAACGCACGAGCGTCTGGGGCGGATTGGGCACACCAAAATCGGGCCATGTGATGAAGTGGAAGTGTCGCAAGATGCGCTGTTCACTGCCCTGCAAGTGAGCGAAAGAGAGGGAGAGTGAGTAAAAGTAAGAGAAAGTGAGTGAGTAGGAGTCAGAGAGAGAGAGAGAGAGAGAGAGAGAGAGTGGGTAAAAGAGAGTCAGAGAGAAAGAGAGACAGAGTGAGTGAGTGAGAATCAGAATGAGGAGGAGCGAAGCAGAGTTGGGTATGCAATGGCAGGACTCGGAGGAGCGGTAGGTAAAGAAGAGAAGAGCAATTCAAAGTGAACGATGTAGAGAAAGGAAGTCAATGAAAAGCTTGTGTACGAGTGAGGGAACTGGCGGAGTGTAGAGAGAGAGAGAGAGAGATAGACTCTGAGGAATTCATTGATATTTGCAAAAAGGGAGCAACTCCGCATAGATCAGTTGCTATGCTGAATTCTACATGGGGAGAGGTCAAGGGACTAGGGGGAAGTCAGGGTAGCGCAGGACAAGCCGAAAGCCGAGGCTACTTACTCGACACAGCATGAACTCGGTCATCACCCAGTCGGCGTAGTGGCTATCGTTGAGAATCTGCACCTTGATGTCGCCGTAGAAGACGGGCACCGTATCGTTGGGCCAGTACTGGTCGCACTTCTCGCGACCCTTCTCGAAGCAGCGCGTGAGCATGACGATTGCCCGCGAGTTGCTCTCCCAGCACATGCGCCAGAAATCGTCGCGCGTGGAGTGCAGCGGCCCCTGGGTGACGATGAATTCGCGTGGCGAATTGTGGCCGGGCACATAGTTGGCATTGATATAGTCGGAGCCCTCGTCGTCGTCGACGGGCTGCAGCTTGAAGCGCGAGTGATCGTAGGGCAGAATGTTGGTGAAGCGATTCTTGGGCCGATTGCAGGGCAGATCGGCGAACGTGCACGGCTGATCGCGGCCGACATGTTTCAGCTCCTCGAACTCCTCGCTGAAACGGAAGTCCGAATCGGCGGACATGAGGCGATAGTGCTCCGCAAAGTTCTTAATCAAAATGGGACGATTCTGCTCGATGACGCTGTCCGGCAGCGACATATTGTCATTGGCACGCGAGTCCTTCGTGGTCTTGCGGCAATTGTTGCGACGCCGCTTATAGAACAACACCGTGAACAGCAGCACCACGATTATCGTCAAGGGCACTGTGATGGCCACAATCACCGTTGAGTTGCCTTGATCTGTGCGCAAAAGAGAGAAAGCAATAAAAATTGATTGAATTACGTATAATATGAATACGACTGATCGATCCTGGATGAGAGCTTACCCGGTGAGCTGAGCAGCTCTAAAAATCATGGGCAAGACATGGATTAGAATGGGATTAAATAGTGCGATTAGTTATTTATTGACAATCAATCAATCAATCAGTCAGTCAGGCAGTCAGTCAATCAATCAATTATTTAGTCAATCGATCAATCATTCAGGCAGTCAATCATTCAGTCAGTCAGTGAATCACTCAGTCAGTCAATCATTTAGTCAATCAATCATTCATACAGTCAATCAATCAATCAGTCTATCCTTCAGTCATTCAATTAATCAATCAATCAATCAATCATTTAGTGACTCAATCAATCACTCACTCAATCAATCAATAAATCTATAAATCAATCAGTCATTGAATCATTCATACAGTCAATCAATCAATCTGTCAATCCTTCAGTCATTCAATTAATCAATCCTTTAGTCAGTCAGTCAATCATATGGTCAATTATTTAGTCAGTCAATCACTCACTCAATCAATCAGTAAATCATTCAGTCAATAAATCATTCAGTCAATCAATCAATCAGTCAGTCAGTCATTCAATCATTAATACAGTCAATCAATTAATCAGTCAGTCAATCAATCATTCAGTCAGTCAATCACTCAGTCAATCAATCATTTAGTCAATCAAACAATCAGTCAATCATTCAATCATTCAATCATTCACTCAGTCAATCACTCAATCACATTTCTTTATCACACTTGAGAAACCTGCGCAATCGCTGAACTTCAATGCGAAGCGACTCACGAGTCTCGGAACTAGTTCCACGAACTGAACTACCCAATAGTAACTCTACACATAGCCAGCTGTTAGCTATGATCCTCCGACTCACCTGTTTGTATGGGGAAACTGTAGGCGGTGTCCGTGAACTTGTCGGGGCCGGTGAAGGCGCGCACCTTGACCCGGTAGGTGGTGCCGGACTTGAGGGGTCCGTTGCAGTAGCCGATCTTGTGGTTGTCACAGTTCTCGGTGCCGATGGTGAAGTCCTCGACGGAGCGATTCTCGAACGGGTAGTACGGATCGATGGCCTGGTAGGGCAGCCAGACGTTATACGACTGCACGTCCAGCCAACTGGGCATCTCCAGGCCGGACGCATTCTTGGCATCGTCCTCGGCCACGATGATCGTGTACATGCGCACCTGCCCGTTCTGGTCGGAGAAGTAGTTCTTTCTGAAGCGTATCTGTATGGTCGACGAGCTGCGATACACCTCGGTGGGCACCACCTGGGTGGCGGGACGTGGCGGCGCCAGAATGGGCATCGTTTGCTTATACTCCCGCTCCGGCCCATAGCCAATGGCTGTCTTTGCCTGTATCTTGAACACATAAGTCTCGCCGGGCTTCAGGTTGCGTATAATGCCAAAGGACTCCTCCGAATCAAAGTCCTGCATGCCCGCATCCGTCAGGTTGTTGATGTTCGTGTACACGATCGAGAACTGCCGTATGATGCCGTTCGCCTCGCTCGACGGCAGCGACCACTCGAAGTTAATCTCGCTCGGCTGCACGTCCATGGGATGGAAGCGCTCGACGCGTCCGGGCACAGCTTCGTTGGTCGTAAAGCTGGCCGAGAGCGGCGCACTGCTGCGCAGCACCGATGACTCCGTCCCGGAGCGCACGACCACGGTGAATGTGTAATTGCGATGCGGCCGCAGCTCGCTGATTGTGATCTCATTGCGCGTGGTCATATTCTGGGCGAGCAAATTGTCGGCGGTCAGGTAGGCGATGTCAAAGTCGTTGTACTCGCCCTTGGGCAGATCCCAGCGCAGCGATATTTCCGTATCCGTAATATTTGTGGCGTGCAGCTGCGTTATGGGCTCCGGATAGAGGCGATCCTGGCGCTGTATCGGCAAACTGGCAACGCCTCCGCTCACCGTCCAAACGGTGATGTTGTACAGTCGTCCCGGTATGAGGCCCGTGAAGGTGACCTTGCGATCCGTATCGTTGGCCAGCTTCTCCTTCTCCTTGATCTCGGCGTCGCCCAGCGAGAAGCGATAGATGTCAAACTTGGAGGACGACTGCGGCGTCGGCGTATAGCTCAACGTGATCGTGTCGCGCTCATCCTCCTTCTCCCCATTGGCGACCACCACATCGGACTGAATGAGCGGCATGGTGCGCGGATAGAGGCTCGTTGTGCCCGACAGTATGCCGTATGAGGTGGTCTGTATATCGAATTTGTATTGCACGCCCGGCATCAGGTCGCCAATCAGCACGCGCACTGTCGACAAGTCATCAGCTGCAGCGAGGGTGCAGAGGGAGTGGGAGAGAGGGGTGTGATTAGTGGTATGTGACTCTTTCCTGCCGCTTCGTTATCTGTGACCTGAAACAAAGTCTGGCCTAGCTCAAGTCTTTCTGTGTTGATAATGAAGCCATTATCAAGCAAGAGTCCCTCTGGCTTTGACTGTCCCTTGCCGCACGTCTCTAGGTCCCTCCCTGCTCTATCGCATGCCCCTTTGTGGACTGCACTTACCCGATTTGTTCTCGGAGACATTTTTGGTTTGGACACGAGTCGGATTGTCGCTGGGCCACCACTTGAGTATGTAGGATTCCACACGGCCCTCCGGCTTGGGCCACTCCAGCGTAATATTCCTGGAGTCGACGAGCTGTATAATATTGGAGACGGGATTTGGGGGCACCGTTGTGTTCACCTCCTGTGGATTGGGACTCTCGACACCGAAGCTGACGGTGTTCACCTGTATGGTGTACTTCTCGCCCTTGGTCATGTCCGTGATGTCGGCCTCCGTGGAGCGCACGCTGGGCAAACGCACCCACTGCTGCTCGCTGTCCGTGCGATAGCGTATGGAATACTCTGTGAACTCGCCGCTCTCTGGCGGCGACCAATGGACGAGCACCGAATTGCTGCGCACCGTTTCGATGGTCATGTTGCGCGGCGGATTGGGAACTGAGCGAGCGAGCGAGAGAGAGAGAGAGAGAGAGAGAGAGATTGTTCAGTTAATGGGTAGAGAGAGAGGGAGAGAGGGAGAGGGGGGGGGAGCTACTTACAGACTGCCTGGAAGTAGGCGTGCGGCTCGCTGCGCAGCTCGTGGCTGACGGCAAAGACCTTGAGCTCGTAGCCAGCGCCCGGCTGCAGATTCTTGATGACCAAGCGGGACTCCTTGGTGATGAGGGTGCTCACCTCGCTGGTGCCGTTGCGCGAGTAGAGCACCTCGTACTGCTCCTGCTTGGAGTTGACGTCGCTCTTCCAGCTGATGTTGAGGCCCATGCGTATGCTCTTCAGATCCTCAATGATGGGCGACGAGGGGCGGGTGACCACAAAGATGCTCGTCTCATTCGATTCGACCTTCTTGGACACCGCCTGCACGGAGAGCGAATAGTTGCGACCCGGCAACAGGCTCTCCAGCGTGAAGCGCGTACGATCCGTGCTCAGGGTGCTCGTATCCCCATTGAATGTCTCCAGCTCATGGTAGCTAAAGCAGAGATCGATTAGTTGCCGGTTCGGATGGATACGCGCTCTACTTACACAATGCGATACTCGTCCTGGGTGCTGGCCGCGTCCGCCTCCCAGGTGATGATCATCGTGTTGGTCTTGTCGTCGTTGAAGCTGCGCAGATTGCGCACGGGCAGCGGCCGGAGCGTCACGTCGCCGGTCGCTGGCCACGAGGTGACCTTGCCGGACACCGTCTTCACAATCACATTGAACGTCTTGCCCGGCTCGGCGATGTCGCGGAAGTCGAAGTAGGCGATGGGCTCGTTGCTGCGCGCGACCGTCGACTGGCGGCGCGTCGTTGCGACGGACACCTGATACTTGTCGAACTCGGAAACGCCCTTGGGCGCCTCCCACAGCACCCGGAACGAGTTGGATGTGATGAAGTCCTTGTCGAAGGTGACGTTCAGTGGACGCAGCGGCACCGTGCGATATTGTGCCGTCGTTGGCAACGATATCTCATCCTCGGACATTGTCTGCACCGAAATATTGTAGGCACGTCCGGGCACGAGTCCTTTGAAGGCCGCCTGTGCCGGACCCGGCGGCTCGCCCTCCTTCTCCACGTAGAGCACGCTGTCGTTGGCATCGGGCGGCTCTATGGACACCTTGTAGTGCGTATAAATCCCAGCCGGATACGGCGGCTGCCAGAGCACCAGCAGCGTTGTCTCATTACGGAACCACACAATAAATTTCCCCGGCGTATTCGGCTCTGCAGCAAGCACAAATAATAAACAGAACACGAGAAGCAAGCGAATTGCAATTTGTTAGCTAATGTGACCAACAGATTTCCTTCAAACTAGATACATGTACGAATGTGCGGGTATATACGGGTGTACATGACTATATATGCGGGCTTTTCTTATGCACAGTGGTTAAAAGCATGCAAAATGTACTCTATAAATTAGTTTTGGTTATTAAGCTTCATGAAAGTATTGATAAATATGGAAAGTATATATTTATAGATAAATATTATTGTATATAGGTATAGATACATATTATATGTATTATTAATTAAATTAATTTTCTATAATATTCAAAGAATTTTTCGACTATCCTCATAGATTTCAAGCATTATAAAGTATAACAAAAATGCTAATAAAATATAATTAAATTTATCATTTATAAATATTAAAAAATTTACTTTATTGTGCATAACAAAAAAATGTTAGTAAAATAAAATTTAATTTATAAATAAATAAATAATATTAAAAATTGTACTTTTAAAAAAGTGTATTTAATTATAAGTATTTTTATTTAATTTAAGTTTAATAATAATTAATTTTGTTAAATAATTTAATAATTTGTATAGCCTTTATGAAATGAAATTAAATTTATTGCTTATTTGTTTAATCAGCTGCATTAATTCTGCGCAAATCCAATTGGGAATTATAGCAGCAGTCTGTGCTGTGGCCAAGGCTGCCAGATGACGAGAGAATGCAAGGCAGACCACGGCACGCATACATATGCATACAATGTGTGTGTGTGCGTGTGTGTAAGCAAGCTAGTTTGTGTATGCAGAATTTGTCGACAAACGAATCGCATGAGCTTTGTTTGTGTGCGTGTGTATTCGAGCTTTGTTGTGGCTCTGTGGCTCTTCGAGCGAAAGGGATAGAGACAGAGGAGTGGAGGGGCACGAGTGCAAAGGGATATTTGCAATTTGAGGCTAGCCAAATGAATTTGGAACTTTGCCAACGGTACGCCCTAGGTCAGGGTTGTTTTTTGACTACAACAGAAAAAATAGATAAAAATAAACGAAATTTTGGCAGGCTTTGAGGATGCTTTTTCATTAAAAAAAAAAAAATGAAGCTAAAAGCTACTTGAAATGCATTTGGCATGCAGTTGCAGCAGACCGTTATATGAGCTTTACATTACCTCTCAAGATTTTGATATCCAGCAATTCTTTATGCCGCGTCCTTCGACCTTTTTATATTTTAGTGCATTTTTTTTTGTTTTTAGTTACATTTACGTTAAAAAGCACAAAAGTTAAGAGCAGAAGAATGAAATATGGTTTTTGTTTGTTTTAGTTACATTTTAGGCACCAACACCACAAGGTAATGGAATGAATTGAAGTTCACTGGCAAATGGCTCACTTACTTGTTGTAAAGTTGCGACTTGTGTAGGCCACAGACTCCTTGCCATCGTAGATGGTGTAGGCCTGCACCTGGTAGGTGGCACCTGGCGTCAGCTCCTTGACACTGTGCTGGAATGTATTGTCGTTGACTTGGAAGGTGCGATTGTAGCTATTGGATGCCTCCGATAGGCCCAGCACCTTGATCTTAAATGCCGTATAACTGCCTTGGGTGGGCGGTGACCAGAGTATGATAGCATTCTTGCCGCTGCGCACCTGCACGGATAAGTTAGATGGTGGATCGGGAGCTGAAATTAATTTTAAAAAAAATTCATCAAATTAATTAATTCTATAATCAAATATTCGAAAAAAATTATTGATGTTTTAGTTCAGGCTCGAACCCACGCCACAAAATCATTAGGCGAACACACTGCCATGGGACTAACGCTGCTTGCTGATAGCTTGCTAAAAGCTCAATTCGCTGACGCAGTCGCTGCCGCTGCGGCTGCTACTGCTCAGTCGCTGCTTGTTATCTATTTTTAGCCACAGCGGCGCTAATATGCGCGCGCGCTCTCCCTCGCTCTTTTAATGGCATCTTGTTTTTGTCTGCTGCTGCGCAACTGGTTTTTGTTTTTGTGCGCTTTGATTTTTCACTTTCTACTTTTGACAGCTTTTAATGGAAACAGAAGAGGGGGGCGGGGAATGAGAGTGAGAGAAAGAGAGAGCAAAGGAGCAGCCTTTTGATGGCATTCAAACTAACGGTACTTTATTTATTGAAATTAACCGAAATATTTATAAATAAATATATAATAATGGCTACACTCATAATGCAAATCAACAAAATTTTGCCCTTTTATATTTTGGTTAATCAATTATGCATTGTAAAATTTCAGTTAAAAGCTCTTCTTTGAGTGTATGTGTGTGTGTGTATTATATAGATATTATTAACATATGCAAAATTCATATATGAATTTCTAATCGCTCACTTGGCATCCATAAATGGAAAAAAAGTATTTTGCATCGGCCGGGAATCGAACCCGGGCCGCCCGCGTGGCAGGCGAGCATTCTACCACTGAACCACCGATGCTTGATGCATCGAGTATTCCAAATGGTAAATATCTAAAGGCTCCGCTCTCTTTAGTTCAGCTTTGCTTCATTCTCTCATTCGCGCTGTCGACTCTCTATTTTTAGTGTACAAATAATATGGAGACAATTTGTATTTTACATTCAGCCATTCGCTATCTCTCTCTCACTCACTCACTTACTCCCGCCTTAAGACTAATTGTAAAGCTTTCTGTGTTCTGTGTTCTTTCGAGTTGCTAAGCTGATTTCGGCTGCATTTTCATTTTCAACTCACCTGTCGTAATGGTCACCGTCCAGGTGAGCCAATCGTGATGCGTAAAGTTTGTATAATATAGCCAGAAATTGTATTTGGTTCCGGGCAGCGCTCGCGAGAATTGAATCTCGTTGCCGATGTCCCGCGAAGCGATCGTCGTATTTGGCTCCGGGTAGCCAAAGGGCGGACTATAATCCAAACGATAAGAAGCACCATCGTCCAGTCCGGGATTATTGGGTATGCTTATGGCCAGATCAGCGCCATACGAGTGCTGCAACGGAATAAAGAAATGGAATGGAAACAATTTTAGATATACGAAAATTTGGCGTTTGTGCTACGGACTACTGAGCGGAAGGGTCCTGACTAGGGCTATGGCAATAGTTGAGCTCGACTGGAGCTCAGCTCATTATATGCCTCTGTGTTGGCAGAGTTGGGTTCGTAAGCTGTGCCATTTCGTAATAATTACGATAAGTAGTTGCAATTATTTGAAGTGGGCCACGAGCGAAGCTCACTTGTGGCAGCTCCTAGGTGGCTGCCACCTCTTGGCAGCCCCCTTGCTCCACGTTGGAGGCCCAGTGCAGCACAAAAAGTGCAATGACATTCGCGAAATGCAAACAAAAGTAACAACTGACAATAAAATGGCGCATGAAGAGCATCATAATGATGATGATGATGATGATGATGATGATGACGTCGATGATGATGATGTTGTCCTTGTTGCTGCTGTTGTTGTAGCTGTCCTTTGGCTGGTGACAGACGCCAAATATTAACAGCGCAAACAATGCGCTGCGGCGCGAAAAAAGAAAAAAAAATAATGATAAACAAATAATAATGAATGCGCTTCCAGCAGCCAGACGCAGAGTGAGAGAGACAGCGAGTGAGAGAAAGAGAGAGTGAGAGTGAGAGGCAGAGCAGCCACATTGTAGGGCTTAAAAGGCACAGAGTTGCCACTAGAGACTGCCGACAGCAGCACAAGTGAATGTGTGCACAAATAAGTATGCTATAGTATGCTGGGCATGCACGACTGACAGTTACCCCGTAGAGGTGACAATGTAGCTGAAAATGAAAAACATTTATTTGCTGTAGAAGAAACATTGAAGAAAAAAAAGAGACAGAGACAGACGAACAGATGAATGAGCGGAGACGGAGAAACGAATAGACAGATGGACGGCAAACGGATGATGGACGGACGGACAGTAGGACGAATAAACGAAGAGACAGGAGGATAGACAGTAGGCGGATAGACAGATGGAAGGTAAGTAAGGAGTAATAGCAGACGGATCGATCGACGGCGAGAAACTTAGATCGGCTTAGCTGTCGCTTGTACCTTATATACCCTCTGGGTTCAAGCAGGCCTCCAGGCCTCCCGTAACATATACTTCCACAGAACCAATATACCCTATATTAATATTTTTCTTCGCACATTTGAGACATTCGTATATATGAAAGCAATAAATCGAAGCTCAGCTAAATTGCATCACTTTTGTTGCTCATCAAATCACAGCTGGGAAGAGCAACTGCAGTTGGCCGCATTAAGTTGGTTGCGACTGCTGCTGGCCTGTTAAGTTGGCTGCGCCCGATAAATGTTTGCAAAAATTGAAGGTTGGCTGCGGCGAGCCATTGCCGGCAACCACATGAAGTTGGCTGCGCTTCGAGCCGAAAATGCGATTAATTGTGAAGTGCATTTAACAGGCACTCAGCCAAAGTCAATAATTTACATGGACGTAATGCCCACTCTCAGCTTCAATTTATGTGTTTCGCTGAAAATTTAATTTTTTCAATTGAATTATTGGCGCTTACAAAAAGCCAGAGAGACAGAGGGAGCGAGAGGGGCAGAGGATGTCGGCTACGTGCTGAAATGATTGATGATTGGCAAAAGCAGCAAAAGTCCAAATGCAAATAAAATTCTCATTTTTTTCCGTCCACTTCGAGTGGCATGTGAAAAGAAACCGTTAGTTTTTCACTCTAGTCTAGTTAGCTACACAATTTACGCATATTTCCCATCCATTGTGAAATGATGTGCCACGTGCAAGCACGTACAACCGCTTAGAGCTGCCACTTTGCGTCAAGTGGCAACGCCAACGTCACAGAAGCATCATAAATTAGTTTTACTGCCTGACTACGAGTTATGTTCAGCTACTCTATTCGATTGGTTGTAAATTCAGCTTTGATGCAATCAAATTCTGTGTTGTACTGTGTTCGTAAACGTTTTACTGGCTGGCCAGGTGAGTTGGCTTTGCCAGTCGGCGTTCTGCTTCATTCTATCTCTTTTCTCCCTACCATTTTCTTTCATTCATCTGCCGCTATCTGTTTCTCTCTCTTTCTTTGTGCCTGTCTTTCGAGCTTTATCTCTATCTGTCTCCCTCACTTTCTGTCTCTCTTTCTATTTGATTTCCTCTGCTTGTATTTATTTCTTCGCTGTCTTCCTTTTTCTGCCTCTCTCTTTCTCTGTCTTTATCTTTATCTCTATTTCCTTTTTCTTCTTACTCTCTTTCTACCTCAGATTTATTTTCTCTCACATTCTTTCTCTACATATTTGTCCCTAACTGCATCAGTTGCAAAATTTAATTTGTTTACCTTTCTCTATTCTCGGTTTGCCTCGCTCTCTTTCCTTCTCTGGCTCTTTCTTCAATCCGCCTAATCAGCAACTTGATACCTCTAACAGGGTATTACAACTCCATCAATCCACATTTAACTGGCTCGCTTTACAGCTTTTTTACACTCTCGTTTTATCGCTTTTTTATATCCAACTCATTCTTGAGCTGGATTCATTTAAGTCCACATTCCCCTTTCGGCAAGCCATTGGTCAGCCAGTCAGCCAGTCAGTCAGTCAATCAGTCAATCAGTCAATCAGCGCGTTAATTGCTTACTTTACAACACTCATGCATATGAATTAGGGGCATTCCCCCATTGTGATTATTTTCTTTCTCCCTCTCTCTCTTTTCTTTGTGCGCTGTCTGTCGTCACATAATCAATTTACTTTGTTACACACTTTTTTTTTAGCTCTTTGCTGTTGATGTGTTTTGTCGGTTTTTTTCTAAAATTTTTGCAACATTTTTGAGCAATAATTCGATGTTGTTTTTGTTGTTGCTGTTGTGCTGGGCGGCAAAATTCAATTGCAATTTAAGCAAAGCTTTCGCTACATTTTATAGCGCACACACACACACACAGACAGATGTACGCCAGCGATAAGTAGGTAAAGAAAAAGTAGAAACGAAACGAACTGAAATGAAATGAAATTTAGCTCAGCTACAATAATAACAATCACAACAACAACAACAGCAGCAGCAGCAGTAAAAACTGCTGTTATTGCTGTAAAGCGCGTGTTAAGCATATGCTGGCAGCTGCTGCTGCTCTCTCGCTCACTCCAATTGATTGCATAATTGATGCGTTTCTTTCTGCTTTGCTTTACTTTACAAATTTCTTTTTGGGCATTACATGAGCAGCGCTGCCGCTGCGGAGTCATTAGATCTAATGACAATACGCAACTGAGCACACACACACACACACACACAGCATACGCATTATGCAATTCTCCAATATGCACAGAGCGAAATTCTACAAGAAATTGTTCTCAGAGAGCTTGGTTTTTGCTCATGCTGCTGCGCTCTTCACACGCATACAAATGCCGCAATCACCAGGCAACCCTGAGATCTCTGGCACTGATTTAGCTAATGCCAGAGCTCTCCGGCTTGAAGCATATTTAGCCGTGACCACAGGCAGCCGCAGATCTCTGGCGCACCATTCCAATTAGCATAGATATATGTGGTGAGTTTGTATATGCTCACAGACAGCTACGTTTCACGTTCTTATTAGCATTCGCACTACCTGCAGCCGCTCCAATTGGAGCGCTGCTCCACATGATATGAAATCCAGTTTTTTTTAGCAAATCAAGAAACAAAATTAATAACAATTAACAATAACAACAAAGCGACGGCCAACCTTGGCTGTTTTGAATTTCGCTTTGGCTTTGCCTTTGGCTTTGACTCATTCAGGGTCGCTGCGTTTATAATTGAGATAGAGAGAGAGAGAGTGAGAGAGAGAGAGTGAGAGAGTGTGTGTGAGAGGTGGAGAGTGAGCGAGAGAGTGAAAGAGTGAGCTTAGTGAAGGGATCTTAAAGTATGTAAAGTTTTGCAAGCTTTGTGGCAAAATTCAAAACAAAAATTCACTGATTGACATTGGGTGATTGATGCCAAATTAATTGATTGACTGGTTTATTGACTGACTGACTTATTGACTACCAGATTGATTGACTGATAGATTGGTTGACAGCCAGAATGATTGACTGCTTAAACATATATTCGCCAATATGAGCTTGCGGGTACAGAGTATCACGCTGTCAGTTACACCCAACTTCAACGCTCTAAGTTGTTTTAATCAAATTTGCTGTCTTCGAGCTTGACTGACTGGCAAATATTTAGCATTTCTAAAAATGTTGCATTCGAGTTCACAAATCATAAATATTCAGCAGATAGACATGACATATTTATATATATATATATATATATATATATATATATATATATGCATATGTATACAACAATAGACCTTGGCTTGGATGAGGGCCAACTCTCGACACGATAGCCAACGCAAACAGAGGGCAAGACAAACAACATATTAAACAAACAAACAATTCTCAGCAAGCCAAAGTCTACAAGAAATAAGAATGTTTAAATAATTACAAAAAAAAAAATCGTTCAAAGTAAAAAAAAAAAAAGAAAATCTCAAAGAGAATAAATAAAGTTTTTTCTTTATTTTTTGCAATACAAATATAAAAACTGCAAAAATCCCCAAAGCTTTATTAAATAAATAAATTTCGATTTTTTTAAGGCTCTTATGAAATTTTGCAAACATTTCGCAAACAATTTTCTAACGCAAACAAGATAAGATAACAACTAGCCCAAAAAAGTAGACTGCATCATTTTGTTTGCTCCATTTGTTGATAACAGGAAATGTCGAGATAAGAATTTGCTGCAATATGAAAAACCCTAACCTAAAAGCTAACAATATTTGTTTGCGGAACACACAAAGTGAATTTGTTTACCTTTCTCAAGAAAAACAAACGAGCAAACAAGTTGCTGCTGCTGCTGCTGCTGCTGCTGCTCTTGATCAATGAAATGTTTAGGTGCCGCATATCAGTTGCTTGCGATAAAATTATATAAACATTTTACATTTAACATTTGTCAACTGCGCTTTATTGCGTGTAAATTACTGAGTAATGACTTGCTCTCTCGCTCGCGCACTCATTCATTCTTAAGCCCACTCAACTCTTGGCGTGCGCCATCTCTTTTGCACTTGCACGGCTGCACCTAACATTTGTATTGGGTCGGAGCAAAAGGCAAACGCGCAATTAGCATAAAGTACCGGACAGCGAGCCAGAGCGACAGACAGAGACGGACAGACGATTGTTGTTGTTGCTAGTTTGCAAGTGTGAAATGCTGCTTGCAAATTTCAGGTTGACTGCCTTGACGATGGTAGATGACGTCAGTAAAATGCAAAACGCTGCGCATAATAACTGAAGGAGTGAGTGAGTGAGTGACTGAGTGACTAACTCACTTAGCTTGAGTGAGTGAGCGAGCGAGCGAGCGAGCTAGCGGGCTGGCGACTGAGTCAGTAAGTCTGCGACTGCAGCTTAGGCGGCGCACAGTAGTGAGCATAGAAATAGCCCAGCTACAAAATATAAAAAATAAATATGTACATCTATGGATATATGTATAAACAGATGTATATATATTTATTGTATTTGGTATTTCATTTACGTATTTCCATACAATATTTAGCCAAATTTGTACATTTTATGAATATTGTTATATAAATGTATATATTTTATTGTCTACCTGCGCAGTTTACTTGTGCATTGGTTGTCTGCCGGGCAACACCCACACACACACAAAGCAAACCATTCCACAGCACAATTCAGCTACCGCGCGCCTAATTTATGTTCATTTATTTAGTTATTGTCTCTCTTTCTATTGCTGTCGCTGTTTGTTTAGTGTTGCTTTATGGCAATTCCCTTTCCCATGTCCACCATTCGCGTTTGGCATGCGCTGCACGTATATCGCGTCCCTTTCCTCTGCTGCTTCCTCCGACGCCAACAACAAGTGAACGAAGCGTCGCACTGAGCTGCGCTTAGTTAAGTTGAGCGCAACGGTTAAGCTGCAGCGCTCTCGCTCTCGCTCTATTTCTCTGCTGCTCATTCGTTAAATCACTCTCAGTTAATGGCTTTGCGTGAGTGTGTGTGTTTGTGTGCGTGCAAAGAATTGCTGCTTGTTTGTTTGTTTAGTTATTTTGTTGTTGTCATAACAGCGCCTAGTTATCGCTTTAACAGCAGCAACAGCAACAGTCGGAGCTGCAGCCGCAGCCGCAGCCGCAGTCGCAGCAGCGACAACAACAATTACTTTAAAGACAGTTGCATAGCAATAACAACAGCAGCGTCTAGCAACAGGAAGCTTTAATTCAAATCAAATTACCTCGCACCATCGCATGTGTGTGTCTGGCTGTGTCTCAAAATGGCGCCTTTATAATTTAAAGCTCAGTCGTAAATTGGATCGATATCAATTTTTGATTTATTATTGAAATTCAACAATGGCAAATCAATTATCATAACAAATTAACTTTTGACAATGGACAATATACAAATATGTATGCTACTCGAGTTATTGATATAACAATGCGCGCACACACACACACACACACGCACACGCACGCACGGCAGACAGCGCAAGGGAAATGTCAAAGGCAATTGCGGTATTAGCAAATTCCCTTAAGCAAACTTTTGAAAGGTTTAGTGCCTTGGGCATTTTCAGCCAGCAAACAGAGAGCTAATAAATACACAGTACTAAATTTGACTATATATTAATAAAAAATTGTATCATAATTTTTTTTATAATTTTTTAATATTTAATTAAATTGTCAAGGAAATGTATTTAATACATAAGAAAAAACTTACATCAAATGCAAGGCTTACTAAATTTCTTACTGTGTACAACTTTATGTATATGCGCAGAAAAGAAGCTGATGGTGGGACGTTAGGAGACGAAGAAATAGGGAAACTTGAAGACACGTTGACATGACTATACACTTAGACAGTGGCACATGGCTGCAGGGGTCGAGGATTGGGTCGCAATTTTGCAACGCAATTTGCAAAGTGTTGACAGCACACACACACAGAGACACGCACACATACAATATATTCGCGTGTGTGTGTTGAGAAACTTACCATCAAAGTAGAGCAGAGCAGTAAGAGAATTTATTAGTTGCCTTTCATAGCAAATATTGTGACAAATAGGCATATAAAGGAAGTATTTGCTGAGTGCTTGGAGACTAGGGGAGTGAGAGAGTGAGTGAATGCAGACTCTCCTTGCTGCTCTTGGCAGCCAGTGCTGTGAACATTATTAGCTTTTGGCTAGTTCCTTGGCAAGCATGACAGAAGTGTTGTTGTTGAGTTTAGCTATAAAAGAGCCAAGAGCTTAGTTTAGCTGCATGAAATGCCAGATTGACAGCACTAACTGAAGTACAACTAGTTGTAGGTGTGTGTGTGTGTCTGTGAAGTTTTATGCTGAATGCAGTTGCCGCACGAGGCGCCATGTTGTTAATTGACATACGGCTCTCCTGCCCACCACTCTACAAATAGTCATGACAATTACAGTGATGGCGTCATCAAGTGTGCCATGTGCATTCGCCTTTGCTGACGTATGCTTTTTGTTGTTGTTGTTGTCTTATTGCAATTGCGCATGTTGCATACTTTTCCGCTGTTGCGACCATTTAACCTCACTTTATTCACACGCTTAATCAGCACTTTGCATATTTTATTATTTCATTTATCGCTTATCGATTCTCGCTTTTGCACAAAAATTCACAAATTGACAGCTCGGCAGAGGGGCGTGACTTTCGCATACTTGGGGGGGGCAGTGCGTTTGCACCTTATAGTCAAAGGAGGTGGCACTATTACGCCTCTCCTTCCCCCGTCCAAAGTGGCATTCAAATTGAAAAGGCATGAGAAATCATAGACTTGTGTATACCCTATGGATAAAGGGTATGAGCGCTTGAGAGATACTCAAAAGGAAAAAAGATCAATTGGAATACATTTTAATAACTATACAGGGTATCTTTAATTACAATTTATAGCAAGCTAAAGCTCTAAAAGCTTTATTTTCCATTATTACAGGGTATCATTCAAATGATATCCATTGATACAGGATATCAGCCAGTTAATTTACTTTTCACGACGAATAGCAGTCAATATGCACTCTCTTCAGCTTTTACTAATTACTGCAGGGTATTTTGGAGTATTGCAGCTCTCGTTAAGCATTTAACGAGGCTGTCTGTCGCTGTCTCTGCCTTTGACAGCCCGTCCTTATCAGACACACACACATACATATATCTATAGCTATATATGTTGTTATAGTAGGGCCTTCGTCTGTTGACTTTTCAGTCGCACTGTTGCCCAGTGCAAATTTGCCTGCATTATTTAACACTTTGCGCGCGCTCTCCCTTTTACAGGGGAAAACAAGCTGGCAGATGGCATAAACGCTTTTCCATTTGCACATTCGCGCATTTTCACAATTTCCCTGGTGTGGCAAGGGGCGGCAGGGGGCGTGGCGCGGAGTTAGCTTGATTGAGTGAGTTTAAGGCGAAGCTTAATTAAACAGCTTGAAATGGCTTTAAAGCATTTTCTATATATCTATATCTATATCTATATCTATATCTATATCTATATCTATATCTATATCTATATCTATATCTATATCTATATCTATATCTATATCTATATCTATATCTATATCTATATCTATATCTATATCTATATCTATATCTATATCTATATCTATATCTATATCTATATCTATATCTCTATATATCTATATATATATGCTTTGTTCCTCTTTGTCTTGACGACTTTTCTCTCCACTTTCCTTTCAGGCTCTAACCAGGAACTTGGCACAAAGGGCGGTCACCGGCAACTGCCACACTAATAACTGAACGCATTTTGCTCTCGAATGCATAAATTATAGTCAAAGACCTAGAGTAAGGTGCTCTATGAAATGTTATTGTAGTTATGCTCCAGCACGTGGCGCAAAGGCGAGTATATTAGCTTTGTTCGATCGTGCATCTTTGTGTAGGAGCCAATTGCTATTGCGGCTAGAGACGTGACATACAGAATTCATTCTATACAAATGACGACTAAGAATTAATGTATAGAATATGGGCGTACACGTTAGGGGGCGTGGCTAATGTTTAGATTCAATTTAGTTCTAGTTTGAGAGAGGCTGACAAATTAGTTAGATATACAACTTCGATTGACGCTAACGTTTTGGGAACTTCAGCGAGTATTCGGCAGTCGCTGACACCCGCATACATAAATTTTACTTGTTTTTTTTTTTTATGCAAATTTGATGCAGAAATTTGCATAAAGCTTGGCAATAAAAATCGATACTCGTTAAAAGGCAACGAGCAGAGAAATGGAGAGAAAGGTCTGGGAAGAGATGCAGAGCTTCGCTTCCGTTCCTAGAAACCCGCTCGTTATTATACAATTGTATTGCGACTCATGCGAGGCCACGAAAAATATAAATTGAAATATGAAATGCAGTAAAACTCAGCTCGTATAACTTTAGCCATCACAGAAATAGTTAGAGATATCTTAAAATTGCTTTAACATATATCTGAGATATATTGTAAGCTCTATATAAAACAAGACAAGAAGTCGCCAGTCGATACGGCTTGATTGAGAGCTACCATGAAGCGCTTAAGCTTCAATATCTTTAAGCTTTCTTCCAGTATGTTCTGAGTAGACGAAAAGCTCAGCTGATCAAGAATATATCCACTTATTGGGGTGTGGCACGTCGCCCAGAAAGGCACAGAAAGATTCGAAAGAAACCAGAATCAAGTTCGTGACATTCAGTTTAACTGCATGTTAAATATTTGTGCGTCAATAATTTGCAATAAATACAGTCTCGAAGTAAAGGAAAATTGTGTTGCGTCGTTTAGTAAATTACATTTAATTATTGACTATTATTTACGAGCTAACTGTACTTTAATGCGAATGCAATCATTTTTTTGTCTTTTGGTAGTTGTGCAAATGATTAATATGTAAATTGATTGATGGCTAAAATCGTAAAAAAAAAACTAAAACGAAATTCAATTAAGTGAAATGCGAATTTGGCCATAAAAGAGAGACAATAACAACAGCAACAACAACACGTTTTGGTCTTGGCTAATGGGCCGGTTGGCTTCTGCTTTTGGCATTTAAACGCGTTTTGGCTTTCTTCTGCTTTCAACTGCGTCTGACTGACTGGCACTCAAATATCAGCTCGCATGTTCAAATGGCCAATACCCAATGGAGTATTGCCACCTGAGAATAGGGTATATTGGTGAACAGGTGACCCTAGAGGGTAGAAAATGCAAATTACGAATGCGATTCCGGGCTCCATGTGCATAATAATTGTTGCTTCATAACTATATTTGATATATGCCGATAGTTATCGATTTTAGGAACATAAGCCCAATATAGACTAAAAGCGCTAAAGCCTATGAATTGGTTAAATATGTTTTTATAAACAAATTGAAGCACAATTTTTGCCCTTTTTTTGATAATTCTAACAATTTCGATATATATCGATTTGCATTTTATGAGTTATAATGTTCCTAAAATCGATAACTATCGGCATATATCAAATATAGTTATGAAGCAAAAATTATTATGCACATGGAGCCCGAATCGCATTCGTAATTTGCATTAGTTATCGATTTTAGGAACATAAGCCCAATATAGACTAAAAGCGCTAAAGCCTATGAATTGCTTAAATATGTTTCTATAAACAAATTGAAGCACAATTTTTGCCCTTTTTTTTGATAATTCTAACAATTTCGATATATATCGATTTGCATTTTATGAGTTATAATTTTTTCGATATATGTATGCATTTGATGAGTTATAGTTTGTGAACTGAAGCCACATTTGCTCACATTGAAGCTATGAATTAGAGGGTATTCAGTAGTCGAGCATAATCTGTTGTGCTCTTTATTGTGCACCGGGACCAAAACTAATTAAGTCCAACAGCCAAATTTGACTTTGATGAACTGCTCGCATGTATATAACGAGTAGATTAGGGATATATAGACGAAGGGGAGTCGATGGGGATTGGGGACTGTCGTTCATGCAATACGAGACGCATTTGCATAACAATTGAGGGGTGGCGGCGGGGGCGGTGGCGCCGTTGTGGGTGCAGTTTGCCATTTCGGAAGGGTTGCTTGTGGCAAGGCGATGTGTTGTTGCTGCCACAAATGGTTGCAGTTGCATTAATCTTAATTAATGCCATGTTGCAGTTGCTCTGGCTGCTAATTTCAAGAGCAGGTAAAACAGTCGGAGTGGGGCTTGGAGCA
The DNA here is from genome assembly GCA_035047625.1 of Drosophila mettleri. NCBI lineage: Eukaryota > Metazoa > Arthropoda > Insecta > Diptera > Drosophilidae > Drosophila > Drosophila mettleri. The sequence goes on along the minus strand of JAWNPI010000068.1, from coordinate 3,577,922 downwards.
ACATTTTAATTAAGCTCGTGCTTAGGCGCTGCAACTTGCAAGGATTCGATTTAGCTGCCAGACGAAGCAAAACTATTTTTAAATGCCAGAAGGCAAGGCAAGTGCGCTGCAAGCTCATCTTAGCCCAGTTAATGGAGAGAGCGAAAAAAAAAAAAAAATTAAAATGAAAATGAAAATACTAGCTCAGCCGCTGCTGCCTCGACCCAAATGTCATCGAAATGGCGCTGAGTTCAAAAACAAAGCGCATGGCCTCAATATGCAGAAGCTGCGCAAGATTAACTAAGCAAAGGCAAACACAAGCACGAAAAATAAACAAGCTAGGGTGCTGTGGACGGGCGTGCACGACCAGGCGATACCCGGCTGCTGACAAATGTGTGGGCAGATGATGAGGCGCATTAATGATCAAAAACACGAATTGCTCTAATTAAGCTATCGATAGTCAGGAAATCGAAGCTATAATGGAGTTATTGATTACTATCGACAGGATATGGAAACCGAATTCAAAGTATTCAATAATTTTAATATTTGGAAAATGTAAATCCAAACCAAGCTAGCAAGGAAAAAGAAATTCAAATCCATTGCTATGGATGGCAGGGAAGAAAACCCAAAATCAGGTTATCGATGACTATCGATACTCAGGCAATCGTAATCCAAATCAATTTAGAGATTATAGAGTTTGCTTCATATCCCAAATTCTTGTCAAGCTCCCCTCAACGGGTTGTCCTTAATCCAACTGCCAAATCTCTAGCTGCAATACCGCATATACCCTGCAGATGCAACATATTATGGCTCGAATCTCATCAAAGCCTATAAAAATGGCTTGTTATGCGCTGCTTTAAGATCAAAGCGGAGCATATGGGCTTTGCTCGAGCGACTGAAAGCTTGTTGAGCGCATAAAAGTGTTCGTGGCACAGATTTAAGTTGTTGAGGCTCTCAGCAGCACTAGACGAAGTCTTAAAATGCAAAAACCAAAAAAAGGAGTAACGGAATAAAACGGAATTGAAACGGCGCGGAAACGGAACGTGACAACAAAGTGTATGCGAAAAAGTAATTCTTCGTTTGCAACATTTTGTTGCCACGATGGAATGCGATAAAGTTTTTAATTACAAGAGAGGGCGACACATATTTTACAGCCATTAAAAACTTGCCGACATGACAAGAATCACGCCCCATCGCCCCTTCCAGCCCCCCCATAAGCGACACGTTTGCCACCCACAAGCAAACAGAAAAACAGACACCCTTTCGGGCAACAAAATTGTTTGCTCTGCGAGTTTCAATTAATTGAAATGCTTTTACATAAATTCTCACAGCAGAGGTCCCCGGACTCGGAGAGCAATTAAATAGCCTCGAATAGCCTAAAAAAGAATTGTCTTAAAGTCGGAGCTTCTTTTGTTGAGAATTTCGGTCATGTGATCTCATGGAACTCGGGCGCTCTAAGATTAATAATTGCCAAGTTTGGTATGTGAGCGCTTATATAGCTCGCCATGCGGTATATATAAAAATCAGATCAGTTTTTAGCTATCTTTATAAGATTTCCATCTTGTAGACTCAAGGAACTCTGAAGCTATAAGAGCTAAAGTGGTTAAATTTGATGTCTAAGCTCTTATCAAGATCACCATGCAGTATGTATGAAGATCAGATCAGTTTCAGCTACATATATAAGATTTCTAATCAGTAGAATTAAGGAACTCAAGAGAACTAAGAGCTAGAACGATTAAATTTAGTATGTGAGCGCTTATCTAGGTGTATGTCAAAATTAAATAATTTTTAGCTATCTGTATAAGAATTCCCTCTTGACGACTCAAAGAACTCAGCAGCCATAAGAGTTAGAACGGTTAAATTTTGTAAATAAGCTTATATCAAGCTCATTAAAGGGTACATATCAGATTAGTTTAGCTCAGATCAGCTTAGGTATTTTTTTTTTCCAGATTCTTAGCTTATAGATGCAATATGCAACTTTGCACGTTTTTCTTGTAATAGATCCAAGAAACTCAAAAGAAATTGTAGTTACAGAATAATTTTAATTATTGCAGTCAATTCAATTTGATAATTCCATTTGCCGATTGTTACGGTCAATTCTGTTAGAAATTAGTCGTATAACGACCCCACATGCAGTAGCTTTGACAGAAGCATCAAAATTATACAGAGCTGAGCTGCTGTAACAACACTTTCTGACATTGCTCAAATTTTGTTAGATAAATTGTAAAATTAAATCACACAGACGGTCAGATACACATACATACATATATATGTTTAGTGGCGGACACGAGGAGAAACTCACGAATAAAATATGGTTGGCAAGAAGCAGACAATTTTGGTGGATCTCGGAGAGGCAGTTATACAAATGAACGGAGATCGCTTCGTCGGGATGTTCACGATTCCTGGCCACGGGAGCTGCCTACCCTGTGCCAACTGCGGCCAGTGTTGCTTCAGTCAATACTTAAATGATGCCCCGAAGGAGACCTCCAATTGGTCATTTGATTGTTACCGTTCGGTCTTCCTTTTCCTCGCGGCTTTTCTACTTGTGGCCGTAATGGGTATATTTATTATACGGCGTATCAATCATGCCGCCTTATACGGAACCGGAGGCAGCGGCATCACACTATTGTATCCCGAAACTATCTGCCAATGCTAACACATTTGACCCCATCCTCAATCACCGATAAATACTGGATTGCCATCGAGTTACAAATAAAATTTAGGCATCTGCAACTATTTGTGTTTTCTTTTTCTTTTGCTGATGGACATACCAAATCTCATATTAGCTAGCGAGCTAAGCATTTGCAATTTAGAAAACGTATTCGCATTGACAAGCCAAGATCAAGAATATATGGCGCATATATCTAATCCCATTGGGTAGACTCTATCTTTCACAGTTTTGATGAACCTCGAAAGTTGGCCTTGAGCTAATGCTAGAGACTCGAAACTTGGAATATATATATAAAGGGGTAAACTCCATTGCAATGTTTCAAGACGAGAGTCGGAGAGAAAGGTTCGCCAAAATTCGACAAACTAAAATGTAGAAGATATGGCGCGTATATCTACGCCCATAGGGGGCGTGGCAAATCGTGTAAAAGTGTAGCTTTTATAGATTTAGAGCAAGAACCTAAAGATCATCATCTGAGTTCATGTTAAAATTCTGTAGTGAATGTCAAAGTTAGATTGCTCAATAGGGGCGTGACTAAGCGGATCATATAGTATATATATATATATTTATATATATAGTTAGTTCAAATTTGGAATATATTCTCGTGCTGACAGCCCGCACAAAGATATAATTCACATATCTACGATAAAAATAAAACAAACTTCATATCTAAGTCCGCAGAGGACTAGGAGCTAGGAGCTAGGAGCTGGGAAAAATAAACTTGAACTGAAAATTGCAACCTTTGAGTCGTGGTATATCAAAAATACTTTGCAGTCAACTATACAATATAATTATAAAATATATATCAGATAGATATGGTTATATATACATAAATTTGTATATAATTACTTGAAAAGGTTCACTACTCACATAGGTATTCTCTTAACATAGAACTGTGGAACAAGTTGAAGGCTTGGAATATTTGAATAGAAGTTTTCAATCCAATTCCAAATTCTTTTGGGTCTATAGCAGAGTAAAGAGGATCTATTATATATATCTCCCATAATTTTTATTATTTTATTCTGTATGATATCATAGGTGGGAAAAAGTTTGGCAATGCCAAGCTTAAGCCTTAAGCCTTTGCAATCGTTTCTAAGTATTCAACATTAGGCAATATTATTATTCTAAGCTCTATTTAGCTGATATTATTGTTTTTCCTCTGCTTCTTCTTCTTCTGTTTCTGCCCAAAAATGCGCAACAGAGGGCGCCAACAGCACACAGTAATAAATCGAAAACAAAAACACTTTCGAAAGCCCCAATAACAAATTCCTTTACAATTCACTACGCAGCAACAAAAAGAAGAAGAACAAAAAGCAAAACTGAACGCAAATTGTGCAAACCCAAACCGAAAACTAACAAAAAATTTGTTTGTGCAACAAAGTAACAACACGCCCACAGCAACGCCCACTCCCACAGTGTCCACGCCCCATTTTAGCTAAAATCAACATTTGCTCAGAAGCATATATAAAGAAAAAACGTGTATGAGCGCATAACATTGGCTATGCACGACTAGAAGATACTCTAAGAAGGCTAATAAATGGAAAAATATTATGCAACTCTTAGAGGTTGTCATATAGACTCATGGAACTCAAAGATTATAAGTGTCAAGCCTGTAAAATTTGGTATGTGCGTTATTCTTAAGCTTAAGAAGAATCTTATACAAAACGAGCTCAAGTCATGAGATTACCTGAAGGAACTCAGAGACTATAGAAGCTACGGCTGTAAAATTTGGTATACAAAATTCTACACATTAGCCCAGTCGTTCTTCTATTAAGTAAGATTCTCATCTTATTAACTCAAGTAACTCAGCAATTATAAGATTTAAAGTTGATAAATTTGTTTCTGTTTAAATGACGTTTATATGAAAATCACCGTCTCTGTTATCCCAAATTCTCCTCTAATACACCCATGTAACTCAGAAACTACAATACCTAGAGCTGTCAAATTTGGTATAAGAGCACTTCTAAATAACACTATGAAGTAAACTTAGCCAAATACCCTTTTCAGCCCACAGTCAATGGGTTCAGAGCATACAACAACTGGGGAAAAAAGAAAAATGCGAAATAAAATCAACAAATGCGCAAAACTAAACTAAACTGGGGGGAACAAAAAATCGCAAAGAGGCGCAAACAGAGGGCGTGACGTGGGCCGCCTGCTGTTGAGGCGTTGCGTTTACTGTTTTTTTTTTTTTTTATTTTTTTTTATATGTGTTTTTTTATTTTTATTTCTGCTGAATAGTTTTTCAATTTTTTCCCTCCGTTTCATGAATGGAACGCAAAATACGGCTCAGTCGGGGGCGGCTGGGCGTGCCTGTGCTCGTTATAAAGCCGACGGCCGACACTTGAAAGTGTTGCCAAAGTGTGTGTGCATGTGTGTGTGTGTGCGGTGTGTGGTCTTGTTGCTTTTTCATATTTTTCTAGTTTTCCATTCAAGAAGCGAAACAACAAACAACAAACATGAGCGACAAAAGCGACAGCCGTGCGACATTAATTGAAGTTTGTTGAACCAAAAAAAGCTATTTGCATGGCCCCCATTCTTAATGAACTAGCCACGCCCACAGACGCGCCCGCCCGTGCTGAGCAGCATCTTCGGCTGATGACTGCACGATAAGAGCATAAGAAGAGGAAGTTGCTCGAAAGGCTTCTGAATGGGTTCGTGCACAAAAGCACTTCAATCAGCCAATCTGATTGATTGACTGACTTAGTAGGTCACTGACTGAATGATTGAATACTTTGGTAATAGATTGGAAATAATGACTAACTGATTACGGCTTGCATGATTGAGTGCCCGATAGACGCATTGACTAATTGGACAAGTATTTGAATGATTATTAAGTGATTGACCGATTGGCCCTGTCTGATTGACGGCATGACTTTGGATGATTTGGAAAATTGATTGACAAAATGTCGATGGTTGAATAAATCTGTCTGATGCGGCGATTGTCTGCATTATTTTGGCTGATTGATTGACTTCAATGACAGTGACTGATTAACTGCGTGATTGAGCAGATCTACCTGCTTGATTGATTGAATGAGTATTGTTGACTAAGTGCCTGGTAAATTGATTGACTGCTTAGCTGACTGTTGGTATAATTGATGGCATTAATTTCAATTGATTTAGTGAGTATTGATTGATTGATTGACTATGACGCTATGATTGACGGCCATAATTTATTTAATATCAACGTGTCTTAGTCATTGATTGACTGACTGATAGACGAATTGTTTACCCTCATGACAAGCCAAGTAAAGTATTGTCTGATTGATTGACTGCTTAAGTGTTTGACTAATTGATTGACTGATGGCTGAGACTGGTTGAGAGGCCAATTAGTTTACTGCCCTTCATGAGATTCACTTCAAACGCATTTCAACTCGCTGTAAATTAATTGTGGACATAAAAATGCTGGAAAATATTCCATAAAAATTACAATAGCTCACAAAAGTAATTAGATTTATGATTCAATTTTTTTCATTGTCTCCGCTCGATGGGAATTTTCGCTTGTGTCGGTTGCCTTTGTTCGCATTTTCATACTGACATTCCGTCGTGATGCAATCCGATGAGAAATTGTCAAAAGAAACATTGCACAGACATTTCCTGGCTTAAGATTTTGCAAGACACGCTAATGATACCCTGTACACTGTTATCTAAATGCTGTGGCAATCATCTTATAAATGTCATGAACTTTAGGAATTTAGCAACCCGTTGAAGCTGGAAGCTGGAAATCAAAGTAGCTATGAAAATGCTGTTAAGCATAAATATACTTATTAAAATCAATAATTTCTTTTATAGATCCAAGAAACTGAGAAACTAAAGGGAAATAAATGAAAAACATGTTGTGCTGACATACTATATTCTTAATTTATCAATAATAGAATCAGTGAGTGAGTAACAAGGGAAAAATTTGTTATGTCAATTGCTCTATATAAAGCGAGATATCGCATCATCATCACAGCATTATCTGAGTAGGTAATTTCTTCAGAGTATGACTGCGTCTCATTACAGAATATCCATCAGGGCGAAACCACTCATTGCAGACACATTGTCATTGGTTGTAATAGTAATGAAATTGCCAAGAGCTCAGAGTAGTCTTACGGAATCTTAGCATCGCTCACGAGTCCTTTTTGGAGCCAGGTTCAATGCGCCCGGAAAATTTGTCTTCGTTTTAGTGTTTGTTTTTTTTTTTTTTTTGTCTTTTCCTTGCTCTTGCTACCATAAACTTGACAAAGTTGTTGCCCAGACAGAAATGCAGAGAATTTCGCTCGATCCGCTGCACATTGTCCATTTACCCTTCCGTTCAAGAGCTTTCTATTTACAAGGCTTTATCTGTTTCTGTTTTACTGTCTACGCTTCGAATTTCCAATTTCCAACAGAATTTCGGCTAAGCATTTTTGTTTTGTTTTCTATCGCTGTTGATTAAGAGATGTGTGCTTAACTGTAATTATACTCGCTCATTTAGTTAATTAGAGTATATTGGCTTTGTGCAATTTTCATTCGTTGCTCTGTCTGTTTATCTATATATCTAGCTGACTGTCCGTCTGTCTATGTGTCTGTGTCTGCCTGCCTCTCTGTCCGTCTGTCTGGCTGGCCGTCCGTCTATATGTTTCTCTGCGTGCCTGTCTGTCTGAAAGTCAGTGTATCCGTCCGTCTGAATATCTGTTTATATGTTTGTCTGCCAGTCCGTCTCTCTGTCTGTCTATCTGTTCGCCTTTTTTTTTTATACGTCTGTTTGTCCATCCTTCTGTGGGTCTGTCAGTCTATCTGTCTGCCCGTCCGTCTGTCTATCCGTCCCTTTGTCTATTCGTCCGTCCGTCCGTTCGTCTGTCTGTCTGTCCGTCTGTCTATCCGTCCCTTTGCCTATTCGTCCATCCGGCTGTCTGTCCGTCCGTCCGTCCGTCTATCTGCCCGTCTGTCTGTCTGTCCGTCTAACCGACCGTCCGTCCGTCCGTCTGTCTGTCTGTCCGTCCGTCCGTGTGTCTGTCTGTCTGTCTGTCCGTCCGTCTGTCCGTCCGTCCGTCTGTCCTTCCGTCCTTCCGTCCCTCCGTCTATCTATTTGTCTATTTATTTTCACTCTTGAAACGAAAACCAAAGACAGAGCATAGCCATGAATGAGCATGACTCAAAGCCAATATACTCGCTCTCCACATAGTCAACGTGTATAGAATTTTATGCATACATGAATAGAGTTATTTGATCTATATTGGATATACATTCTCTTTGATAGAGCGCTGCCAGAGTTGCCACTATTTGCAAAATAAAAGGAGAAGTGCAAGTAGACGTTCTGCTGTCCAGTTGGCATTCGTTTGGGTTTCATTGTCGAACGGCGCGAAATATGAATAATTATTTGCAACTCAAATTAATTTGTTCGCCTAGTTTTAAAATCTGTGGCGGCGCCAGAGTTGCCACAGGCGTACAAATATTTGCGCAAACAATTTCAACTTTCGTTCACAAAATGGCGGCTACTATGGGGTGGCGCCTGGGCTTTGTGGCCGGCTTGGCTTGGTATTCTTTATTATTTTTTTTTTGTCGGTTCGTTGTTGTTGCCGCTAGCTGTGTGCCACCTGTACGCTGTCAGCTGCCCTAGCCACACTCTGTTTCTCTCTCTCTCTCTCTCTCTCTCTCTCTCTGGCCCCTTTTTCCCCACACACATCGTTTCAAGGACACTTTTGGCTCCTCGGTAGCTACCCTCTTGCTAGTTCCCTACCTTCCTCCCTTCCTCCTTTTCTACCTCCCTTCCTTCATCTCTCTCACACATTGCACATAAATCAACGCCGTCTGCTTGGGCTTCCGCTTTGCTTCCTCTTCTCCTCACTTTCCTCTTCGTCTGCTTGCTTTGCTCTCTGTTGCTTTGTTTGACTGTCTACGCTTTTTCTTGCCGCCCCCTCGCCCTCGTCCCGCCACCTTCGGCTGTCCCTCGGGACAATAAAAATGGAAAGCAAACAACAACAAATATGAAACACTCGAGCAGCATTTTCTAGGCTCCGTTTCTAGGGTTGCAAATGTGCCACATACATAGATATATATAAGTGTGTGTATGGGTGTGTATATCCATGTACGGGAAGTACACATTTATAGACATATCCCAACTACAGAATACCCTTTTGAGAACTGCAACCTTATGGATAGAATTTCACGAAATATATGGGAATATATATATATATATATATACTATATATAGATATCTATGATAAATAATACATAAAGATAACATACATACTATGATAGGTATGTAAAAAATTAATATATCTAGGATAAATACTATGTAAGAAGTTATATATCGAAATCAAATTAGATTTTTAGATAAGATGTATATCTATATAAAATATATTTATGGTGAGATCGATACTATACAAACAAAAATGTAGATAAATAAAGACAATATATATTACGCGATAAGAACATATATACACGATATATAGATTTATATACAGAAGAGAAATCTTCAGGTTAAAATGATATCATATATATAAGTGGATAAAAAGGGTAAGAAGATTGTGAAAATTATGTGACTATAAATATAGATTCCATGTAACTATCAGGTATTACAACATTATCCATAAAATATCGAACTATATAACAAAAAGATCCTTAAACTTAAAGAGCTTTCGCTGGTTTTTCTTTTCTCTTTTATAGAACTAGCCGTCCCTTTCGCACTCTATATGTACGCTTTTCATTCTTTCGATTTGCAATTGCATATATTTAGCTAATTCTGAACACAAAGCCATCTAAAATATGCGGAATCCGTTTTTTATTACGTTGATCCCTTTCGTTTTATGGTCCCATTAAATTCACATTCACATAAGGCCCGGCAACCTTCCACGTCCATTTGCCTGTTCTTCTTTTTATACCCTGAATCCATTGAAAATGGAAATTTCAGGGTATAATGTTTTTGTGCAAATGTATGTAACAGGCAGAAGGAGGCGTGCCACACCCCATAAAGTATATATATTCTTGATCAGCTCGACGAGCTGAGTTGAACTAGCCCTGTCCGTCTGTCCGTCCGTCCGTCCGTCCGTCCGTCCGTCCGTCCGTCCATCCGTCCGTCCGTCCGTCCGTCCGTCCGTCCGTCCGTCCGTCCGTGTAAACACCTGGATTTCTGCAACCACAAAAGCTAGAGACTTCAAATAAAAAGCAAAATGCTCGATAATACCATACGCTGTACGAGTTTATTTTTTTTTTTCGATAACTCGTCCCATTTCTTTTTTATCGATAACTATCGAAAATATCGCTTTGTTTTTGAGGTCTGGCGTGCACACCGTTAAAGATAGAATCGTGCACTAAGTTGTGGTTGATAGCTATATTGAATCCGCACATTTTGTCATTTTTGGATTTTTGATGCCACGCCCCTTTCGCCCACAATTCAACAAAATCGATAACTCACGTATATCAAATACTAGAGACTTGAAATTTGGCACATAGGTACATTTAGATGTCATAATCATTCCCCGAAAATTTCATTAAGAACATAGATCGAGAAAAAAAGTTATTAAACAATAAAGTTTGCATAGCACAGCCTCTGCTGCAGCCGCAAAACTGCGCAGTGAGCATATTACGTTCATGCATATGTTTGTGTGTGTGTGTGTGTGCGTGTGTTGGTTACTATTAATGAATAAATGAAGCTCTTAATGATTGGTATTACAGCTCAATGGATTCAGGGTATCTCTTAGTCGAGCAGTCTCGACTAGAGTTTAGTTACTTGTTCTTTTTCTTTTCCTTGTCCTTATGCTTGGCTCTTCGCATATCTTCGCTCATGTTTTGTTTCTTTGTTTGTTTTGGGTAAACACATTTGGGCAAAACACAAAAAAAGGGTTGACAGAATGCACATTGGTCTTGGGGGTTGGGCTGGAGAAGAGCTGCTTGATTGATTGATTGATTGATTTAGCCATTGATGCAGATTGATTCAGAGCAGTTGAGAGAGCTAACAAGGTGCGAAATACTTGAAAACATAACGAAGCAGAGTAGAAAATATAAACATATCCTAGTTTAGAGATATTGAAAAACTATCTTCAAGTATTATTAGTTGAAATGGTAGAAAAGCTAGCTAAGAATTATTTGATGATTGATGAAATTAAGAGGAAAGTTAGAGATACATTGACATAGGTAGAAAAAGTGAAAATGAGATAGATAATTATGCTACATAGAAATAGATACATAAACCGATCTATAGTTATAGATAAATGGATGGTTGAAATATATAATTAACATATAGATATATATATATTAATAGATATATATATATATATATATGATAGACACATAAGGATGCACAGATAGATAAATCAGAACTTGCCAGATCTAGATCTAGCTCTAGATGCATCCATACAGTTAGATATCTAAATCTTGATAGATATATAAATATAAATATCTACAAATATATATATACATAGATAGATCTATACGAAAAAAAAAATATATATATATATATATTTTATACACATAAATAGTTAAGTATTATATCTATATAAATATATAAGTTATAATAATAACTAGCTAAAGAAATGTGTAGATAGAGTAATAGAAATATGTATAAAGATATATATATGCATAAAGATTTCTATATATATATATATATAGCTAGACTGAGATATAACTCCATACACCTATAGGATGTCAAAGCTTAATGTCGAATTTATAGATTTTTGCTTTTGCCTCGTTCTATGCATTTCAAGCATTCTGCTATTTCCTAATGCTTCAAATTTGATTCTTCATCCTTCAGCAATGCGCATTTATAAGCTGTAACTGCTTTGCATTGAGTGCGACATCAAAAGCATATTGCCGCAGGGCGAGTTCCCTTTTAAGTCTGTCATAAACGTATGGAAAACAGAGAGTAGGAGCGAGAGAGAAAGCTAGTGTAAAAGAGAGAGAGAGAGGAAGAGAAAAGGCGGCAGAGACGAAACACAAAAGCCAGCCCCAAAATAGAAATTTAACTTAAATATTTTTTCATAGTCGAGGAACTTCACAAAATTTTATCAGCTGGATAAGAAATGCTTGGCCAAAAATTGTTGGCCAACAAGGAGGCAACAGCATTTGTCTGGGAGGGCGTACACAGCTCCGCCCACCTATTAGAGTCAGCAAAACTGGCTGAAAGTGAAGACGGAAAGCGCAAATGTTACACATAGCAAAGGGATGGGAATTAGGAGACTATGTATGTGAATATATATATATATATATATATATATATATATATATATATATATATATGTATAACGACTAGCTTTACTTTTGGGGCAGAGGCCTGTTGCTAGCAATCAGGAAATGGCTAGAGATTCACAAAGGTAACTACAGCTCAGTTAAGAGGCTAAGAGAACTTGAAACAAAATAGTTATTACTCAATTTGTACAGGGTATTCTACTCTTCGATTCAAATGCTCTTCAAGTTTTTTTTTGTTACAGGGTATACATTATAAGGAGTGTATTAAAGGCTTGCAGCTCTCATTTATAGAGTATTTTATATTACATATCTGCAATTGTAGTAAACTTATTACAGGGTATATAATTCACTTTTTATGTAGGCGTTTTAATGTATAACCAATATTTACAGATACTCCAGATGATATAGATTCTATATCGAATTCTATTTAAAGTCTTTATTTACAGGGTATTTTGCTGATTTTGTTTTCTTCTGAAAATTGAAGAGTATTGCATAAAGTAATTGAGCTCCATTCAGGATATTTTGATTACAGGGTATTCAGACTGCGCATTCCATATTAAATTTGTTCTATAAAAAAATCTATTAAAATATTCCTATAATTTCCAGGGTATTTGTGTTTAATCTATTGCTTTTAAAAGGGGTATAAAATGGCAATTGGCCCAAGTGAGCTGCGAAATTATCAAGCATGCGACATGTGATGTTGCTGCTGTTGCTGCTGTTGCCGCTGTGGCTGCTGCTGATGTGCATTGTGCACATTTTTTGCGGCTGCATTGAGCGGCAGCAACAACAATACTGGGTTCAAGTTGCTGCTGCCAAAGAAACTAAAGAAGCGCACATAAGAAGAAGAAGAAGATGAATGGCAAAAACTATCCATCTGCAGTTGGCAGCGACTGCTGGTGGTGGTGGTGGTGTTGCTGCTGCTGCTGTGCCATATCTTGAAGCGGCAGCAACAACAAACATAATGGAAAAGGTGTCTGCCACAATCTTAGCAGCAACAACAATAACAACAACAACAGCAACAACAAGAAAATCCCGGCGCAGACGACAAAGCAAACGGCAAAACGGTAAAAACGCATCAAAAGGAGCATGGAAAATCGATAGATTTTTGGCAGATACACACACGCAGAGGCGAAACGCACACACACACGCACACACAGACACACACGGACAGAGAGACCAACACACACACACAAACACATTGACAAAAGGCAAACTTCCTGAAGCCAGCCGGCGACTGTTTTTGCCAGATATTCTGTATACGCAATGTTATGCCAAGCAAAGGCAAAGAGAGCGACAGAGAAAGAGAGAGAGAGAGAACGAGCGAGACAGAATGCACACAAAAGGGAGAGTGACAGCAAGAGAGCAGGTACAGCGGGGGAGGAGCGCTATCAAAAAAGCTAGAAACTAAGCACAGCCACAAAGAGAGAGAGAGAGAGAGAGACAGGGGAGGGAGCGTGGCATAGAGCGAGAGCGAACAAAGCAGGAGGCTTAATAAAATGTTGCCGGAATTTGAATTTTGATGATGATTATTATTATTATTATTGTTGGTTGTTGGCTGTTGGCTGTTGGCTGTTGTTGTTGCTGCTGTGCATAAGTAGTTGCGGCCGGCTGGCAAATATGTGCAGAGCTCTGCGAATACATAAATATTACATGACAACAACAACAACTCGAACAGCGACAAAGCTGCCTAATATCCTGCAAAGCGGACACGTTTCGTGCTTTATACACTGTTCGCATAATGCCAATAGAGCACTGAGTATAAGCAATGTCCCAATATTTAAGCTACCCAGACGAGTGTCCGTTCAACTGTTGGCTCGTTTGGGCCAGCTGTCTTTATACATATTATCCGGCCAAGTAACTCCACATACATCTCCATACAACCGACTATTTGGCCATACATATGTCTATCCGGTCCGTCATATTAATGTCTATCCGTCCACGCATACATCTGTGTATGCGGCTATCCGGATTTAAGTATCTACATATCAGCTTATTCCCTTAATTAAATACATGCATATACACATATAAGTCTATAGTTCCGATTGAGTTAGTATATTTAATCATTCGATTATTCATATTTCCGTATTTCCGGCCGTCTGGCCTAATATTACGGCAATATACATATTTATCCGGCTTATATGTATACATGTTATCCATCTTTCCGGCTAACATATATATTATATATATATATATATCCGGCTGCATAATATGAATGCATCCGTTTATCCGACGTCGAGCATATCTAGCTAGCTAGCTTGTTGCTTTGCCCACTTTAAATCTGAGTAATTAAATCGATAAACGATAAACTTCTGCATAATCCTTATTCAATTTAATCTCTCGTCTTCAGCTGTGGAATCACAGCTAATTTTCCATGCAATTTCCACTGGCCATCCTTCCGTCCCGTTCGTCTGCCCGGCTGGCCGTGCTTCACTCATTGAGCAGTGTCCACCCCGTTGACCTCGTTGACCCCCCTAGGCTCGCCCCCCGCTGTCGCTTGGCATCCTTTTTGGTGTCCGGCGTTCCGTTTTAATTGCATCAGTGTCGCTTGATTTAACCACACTGCTTGGATTTAATATTAAAAATTGACACAGCAAAAGCTAAATAAGCGGACATTCACACACACATCTACACACGCACACACCTACACACACACACACACACCTGCACAGGATAATCAATGAAAAGCTCTTCGGGCGGTCCCTTGCAATTGGGTCACAGGCATTAATATAGGGGGGAAAAAAAGGAAAGACAAAAAGATAAGCAAGTGGCATGCTCGACTAGCAGCTACCCAGCACATGTTAGTGCTACAGATAAAGACTAACCTCTGACATATCTAGTTGCTTGTGACTAAACTAACTTCTTGCTTCAGCCAGACTTTGCTTTGCTTTGCTTTTGTATTAAGTTTTGTTTCTCTATTGAACTAACTTTCAGTAACGCTGCCTCCTTCCACTTCTGCTCACGTGTAAATTTACTTTGATTATACAGATTATCGAGAGTATTGCCTTTAGCTTAAAGCTTCAAATTCCCTCAATCGCTGCTTCTCTGCAATTGCGTCCTGCTGCTGCTGCTGCAGCACGGAGCCGACACAGGCCGACACTAGGCGTAGCTAGGTAGCACGTGCCGCTTCTCTAATTGCTTCTCACTGCGCTTGTTAGGAGGCGTAGCATAGCCACGCCCATTTGTCTGTAACGGAAATGTAGGCAACGATACGACAACGAGCAGCGAACAACAATGAGACAAACAGAAAGCAGTTAACAACGGGGATAACGAAACGAAATGGACTAGGGAGTGGAGAGTAGAGAGTGAGGAGTGCGGAGTGGGGAGATGCAAAGTGTAGAAGTCGTTGCAGGCAAATGCAATTTCCCCCCATTGCACAATGGCGACACCTGGCGGCAGTTGGCCGCAAATTACAGGAATTTGCCACAGTGAAAGCGGAAATGTGAATAAAAGACGAGGCGGCTCCTCTTTGTTTATGGCCGGGGCGTGTGAATCGGTGAACTGGAACCAGTGAACCATTGAATCGCTAATGAACCGCTAATGTCTATAAATGCGCGCGACATTTTTTTAGACAAGACAACAGCAGGCAGCGAGTTGCCAACTTTGTAGCCGAAGTGCCAATAAAAAAGTTACCAACTAACTTGGCAAATGCCGTCAAAGCCACAACCAAACAACTTGGCCAATTGCCAGAGATTTGTCGTCTCCCATTGCCTTTCCTGCTTTATTTTCTTTTCTTTCCTTCTTCTTTTTTTTCTCTTTTTCGGCAGACTTGAAGCAGTTCCTCATGATGAACTGAAAGCAGGCTTTTATCAAGTGTCACAGCTATTGAGCAATTGACATATGCATTGTCTCAGCGCCGCTCATTGTCTCGGTGCAAACTATTTCGATGTAACGGCGGATGCGAAGGCTTCAAAAGTTTTCACAGACTCTGCCAATAAAGTTGAGCAGTTCAGTCCAAAAGAAATGCGGATTATATAATAACACCTTATGCAATGTGCAATGCCAGAGAAAATTTGATGTGAAGCGATGTGCAGACTGAAGTCAACAAACTGAATGAGCTCGAGGCGGAGCTTGAGCATATTTGACTGATTGAAGATGCGACAAATTGATGAGCTATTGGGCTGATTGACGATTGATGATTGATTGATGCACTCACTGTTGTGATTGTTTGATTGTCTGATTGAAATATGCCATGATTGACGCATGCAGTTAAGGGCTACAGCTGATTGATTGACTAAGCCACTTTAAGCAATTGCCTGATTGATTAGCTCTGATGGATCAAGTGACTGATTGAACTGCGCTGATTAGTCAGCTGCATTTTCAATAATTGATTGAGTCAATCTAGCGAAGTCAATCAGAATATTGATTGATTGTTTAGGAAATTCTTCAATCAATTTGCATTTTGAATAAATTTGAGTTTACTGTTTGAGCGGATGATTGACTGAATACATGATTGACCTAAATGATTGATTAACTAATTACTGACTGATTGACAAACTCCCATTGACGAGCTGACTGTGTATTGATGGTCTGATTGATTGGCGCATTGGTAAATGAAATGACTGATTGATTGACTGCCTGATTGTCTTGCTGAGTAACTTACTTCCTGAATGCATCGCTGTTTTGACAGATCTACGACTAAATTCACTAAAACTGGGTAAAATCCTTTCATTCACTCTTTTTCTATACCAAGCAATTGCTTTCCAATGCGGAATATAAACATCGATCAGACCTGTTGATAGGCGGCGGCTGAATCATATTTCAACATGTACAATTATTGTGCTCGAATTGTCTCTGCGAAAAGCCTGAGCTGTCGATTAATCAAGCCAAATCACAGCGGAAATAAGTCTGCAATGAAGCAACAACAACAAAGTGTTGAAACAACTGAGATAAGGCGAAGCACAATGTGACAGCTGTCAAAGCACAGCAGGATTGTGGCATGGTAAACAGATTGCAGAGGGGTTGAGTGACTAAATGGGAAACGGCAAAAATAATGCCTGTCTATGGGAATGCAGCGGCAAAGAGGGAGAGAGCGCGTGAGGGCAAGAGTGGGAGCGAGTGAGGAAGGCGAGACAATGAGAGAAAAGTGTACGAATTATCAAGGAAACCACCCGAAAATCTCAGTAGCGACAAGTGTGTGTGTGAATAGAGGGGGTTCAACATAGAGAGAGAGAGAGAGAGAGGGAGAAATGGAGAGTGAGAGGCGTGTTAGGTTAGAGGGGCAACAGCTGCTGTTGCCATAACAACACTCAACATGGATGCTGCCGCTGCGGATGCGGCTGCTGCTGCTGATGATGATGATGATTCTGTGGAGCGGCAGCGCTGAAGTGCTCCAAAGGGGGAGTACCAGGGGCGCTGGCATAAAGTTGCGTTTAAACGGATTTCATCACGACGAGGCACAAAATTCAATTTAATTTATCAGTAAAGCAAAAACAACCCCCCACAGCACACAGCACACAGCACAGCCATGGAAGTAGGCTAGAACGGAGGCTCGGGGGTACGCTTAGCCAGGGGATGCTGCGCAGCTCTTTTACGTTTCGCTTTCACAAACGTCTTCGCAGAGCAAGCTGCAAAATGCAATTAATCATTTTCCATTTTCGTTGTTTGTTTTCATTTCGTCATTCGCTTTTCTTCACGTCTCTTTTCCATCAATTGGTAGCGCGCAATTAAGCGCTTTAATCCGATTAACCCTTGAGCCAATCCCCCCCAAACCCACCTCACCACATAAAAGTCATCAGGCAACTGTGATATGATCTGGCAACAGACTTAATTGGAACACATTTGCATATGAGCTTCAACAGTTGACCTCGCTCTCGACCCGTCTAGCTCTCTCCCGCTCTGGCCCACTTTCTTTGTCTATCTCTCTCTCGCTCTGTCTCTCTCTCTCTCTCTCACTGCCTCTTAAGTGCTGTCCTTTGTCCAGCGTGTGCTCAACCCTTTTTCAATTCTAATTGGTCAACATTAAACACTTTGGCCACACACATTTCAGCAACTCTTCACGCTTCTCACATAAATTTGACTTGTCAACATCGCGCCTCTCACATGCTGTCTTTCGCTTATTTTTCTCTAGCTTCTCTTCTAGCCAACTCTTTATGTCTCAGTCTTTTTTTTCTCTCTCTCTAAGTCCTTCAATCATTCATAATTTCTTTATAACTATTTAAGTCTATCTCTCCGTATTTTCCTTCTCTCTGTCTCTATCTCTGTCGCTCACTACTTATTTCATTTTCTGTCCCTCTCTACTTCTCCACTAATCCTAATTTATCTTTCTTTCTATTATTATTTCTCTCTCGATCTTTTTCTGTCTCTCTCTCTTTATTTACACTCTCCATTGCTCTCTCTCTATTTGCCTCTATCTCGTATTGGCAAAGTTTTCGCCAATTGCATTCCTTAAGCATTCATTCTCTAAATTTCTGCCATTCCAATTCGTATTTCTTTTGAGTTAATGCACCGTTAATTGGTTAGTTAAATAGAGCTCTAAACTTGATGCAATTTGTAGTTAATCAAGAGCTAAATCGTCGTTAATTCAAGTCCGATTGCCAATTGCTGGCGCAACACTTGAATTTAGCATTGTCTGGGCCGTTCATGATATACCGCTTAGCACCTGGGCAGACAGACAGACAGACAGACCGACGGGCAGCTGTAATTAAGCAGAGTGCGAGAAGGTAAATAAAAAACAGGTGAACTGCAGTGCACAAACTATGGCAATAAATCTGTTTTAGCCTACGTGCTCAGAGGAGGGAGGCAGGAGAAGAGGGAGAAGGAGAAGAGTAAGAGAGGCGCAGCGGCTGTCGCATTGATAATCGCTTCACACACACGCACACACACCTTGGTGTGTGGGGGGACCAGTTGAAGGACAGACTGCAGCTGAGGGCAGTCGCATTTAAAAAGCGGAAATCAGGCAGACGACATGAATACACAGAGAATGAAAGCGAAACAGATAAAGAGATACTGAGACAACGAGAGGGAGAGAAGAGGAGTGAGAAAGAGAGAGAGAGAGAGAGATAGATGCAGGCGCAAAGCTATGGTTAACAAGTGCCAAGTCGCCTGGTCACACAGCGAAAGAGACAGCTAGATAGAAGGAGTTGGAGTTATATATATATATGCAGTCGATGCCCACGCCCGATTTAATGGGAGCATGGGCGTGGCATTGGCGCATAGAATTTGCAAGTGGAAACACTTTGTGAAGCCAGCGCCTTAGATAAATGCATGGAAAAAGCGATTGAGAAGGAGTCGAAGGCGGGCAAAAAAAAGCAGTAAGAATAAAGTAGACGAAAAAAAAACATAAAAAGAGAAATAGCAGAAGTGAATGCAGTTAAATAGAAACTAGATTAAATTGCAAATATCTATAAATTTATCGATAAATATTAGTTTTTAGAATTTTAGCTCAAATTGTTATTTTTTTTTAGAATCGCAGTCAGACTTAAGGCCTTTTCTAAAGCAGATATATATATGAAATTACATTGCATAGTCAACAATCGATAGTTATATCGATAACTGCACTTACTAGTTTATATAGGTTTTTTTTTGTAATATTTGAACTCGCTGTAGATAGATTAGAAATTTATTGCTAACAAGCATTTTATAAATAGCTATCAATAAGATTATCGATAAATAAATAAATATACATATATATATATATATATATATATATATATATATATTGCTCGTCTTTGCACACCAATATTTTTTTTAAATAAGTGTTCTATTTTTTTGTTGGACATGAATTAGTTACTCAAAATATGTTCCATATCAAAGTTGAAATCTTTGTATATTTGTAGACTGTAATTTATCGATAGCTACTCGTCGATAATAACTGTTTTAACGACAAATCAACATTTCAAGTTATCCAGAGCACAAGCAAGCTTAAAACTGACATTGCTTTAAGCTTCGCAAAATCCGTTCCGAGTGGAGACAATGCGAGGTGTCAAAACACATTTAGCTTTGGCAAGAGCATACGCATTCTATGATGCCCTATGCACATGCCTGGCTATGAATACGGATGCATTCAGGACTAAATGCAAATGCTACACACAACACTTGCCATGGCAACAAGAGAAAACCACTTGGAGCTCCCTTTGTCTCTTCCAGTGACAATAAACTTGAATTATGGCCACAAGACATATGCATAAATGCACAAAAGTATCTCAAACACTCGCACGAGTATCTGCACCTCTTTGCGTGTATCTAGATGTGGCTGTATCTGCATTTGCATCTGCATTTATTGCTGTTCTTTATTTTGTACCAAGAACCCCTTGAAAATGTCTAAACAAGGTATTTTGCTTTTATGCAAATTTATGTAACGGGAGCAGGAGCAGAAGGCGTGGCCGAGCCCGTCTCATGTCCTCCATTTTACGTGCATACAGGGTATATGCTAGTCGGTCACTCGTTTTACTTATATACTCGTTTTATTTTCTAACTACTTCAATGCAGAGGCCGTGATCTCTGCATTAAGCTTACCGCATTGTTTCTACACTTTACTTTTGAGTGGACTTATGAGAGCTTACGAGGTTGTGCGCACTTTACATCATGTTACATACCTGCAAAATAGAGAGTAAGAGAGAGAGAGAATGAGAATGAGGAATAGATTAAACTGGAGATTTGTTAAAGTAGATTACTTTATATGATATTACTTATGACATAAGTAACTTGAATAAGTTCTATATTCTATTCAGTTACTAAGGAGAAGGAAGGCAGAGAGAGGGAGACAGCGAGAGATAGACTAAGAGAGAAAAAGAGGCACACGGGCGAAAGATACAGACTAAGAAGGAGAGAAAGCGAGAGATAGATGGATACCGACAGGGAGATAAATAAAGAAATGCAGAGAAAGTGACACATATAGTTAGGTAGAGAGCGACTGTAAGAGAATAAATATAGAGAAAGATATAGGGGAAAAGATATAGAGATATGGGAAGAGAGATATGTATGCTTATATGTAGAGAGAGAAATGTAAATTTATAAAGAGAGAGAGGGAGAAATATATAGAGAGACACATTTATATAGAGCGAATTACGAATATAGATTTAGAGAAATTGAGAATCAGAGAAAGAAAATGCTCAATCAATGAACTAAAATTGCATGAAGCATATGAAATATTTTATTACAGGATGAAAGAAATGTGCCCAAAGACAAAGTCAAAGTGTGAAACTGGGATAAATATAGACGAGACGAGAGATATATGTATGAAACAAGAGATAGGCGCACATAGAGAGACAACCAATTAATCAATTAGATGTAAAAATGGCACAAGAAATGCTTACGATAAAATCCGAGTGCTAAAGACACGAGTCAGGCCCCGAAACTAATAGAGCAAGAGATAAAAGATTAATTGGATGAAGAAAGAGAGAGAGAGAGAGAGAGAGAGAGAGAGAGAGCGTGTGTGTGTGTACATTTAAGATAAAACTGTAGCTGGAAAAACAGCTTAATTTTATGTCAATGAGCGAGTGCAGCACAATTGTTATTGCTGTCATTATAAATAATGTGCGACAACCCTGGCCGGGAGGGTGAGGAGGGTGATCAATGTAATTGTGCCAAGCACTATTATAGATGTTGCTCTTGCTGTTGTTGTTGTAACTGCATTTAACCCCCGCCACGAGATGAAATTAGAGCGCAAACATTTCAATTTTTCGTAGAAAGAAGTCACGCGCCAGCCGCTGTTGGTGCTGGTGGTGGTGGTGGTGGTTGGCGGGTGCGCGGCCGCTCGGGTGCGTTAACCTTGCCAAAAACGCATGCAACACCTGAAACCATCTTGCTCATTGGGACAGCGTCACATCTGTTGGCAAGCAGCAAATGATGTTGTTGCTGGGCTTAGAACCTGCTGTTCGCATTGCTGAGCTGGTTGTGCGCCTTGTAATCCCTTTTAAATCGCACAACTTTGTCAAAATTAAAGCTTTGACTTTGCATAAATTTATATAGACAGATAACGATATCGACTTAATGAACTTTCTATCAACTAATGCACAAAAGATTGACCAACAAAGCTTTGGCGCGAAACCAACCCCATCGACCATGGGCAAAAGGAGTTTGACTGACTCGCGTTATTGGCATTCTCTGCCCAATCGAAGGCCAATCGATAAACAATATAAAATATCCCGAACTCTGAATGCTGGGCCACAGCTTATGAGTCTCTGGCCACCCCGTTGGCAGGCGGGCAGCCAACCCCTGGGAAATAACCAGAGGCAGAAAAAAAAAACTCCGTAATGAAAAGTGTTAAAAGTGCAACCCACAAAAATTGCGAGCGAGAATGCGATGAGTGCAGGCGGCACTGGCGGCCCATGCGGCCGGCTTTGATTTGTTGCGCTAGTTTTAGAAGAGCATCATATACCCTATAAAAAGTTATGAGCGGTAATGCAGAAGCGGGCGAGTAAGTTTGTGAGCTCACAATTCATTGAAATATATATATTTAAGGATTAACATGCTTATACGAAAAGTTATGCTAAATTTATCGATTTATCGACTAGGATACTTCAATTTTGATATGATATTATCTAAATTGTGTATTATTTAAAAAAGGTTTTTCTCAGACGACTCTTTGTGAAAAACGCATTGGTTTGCTGCATTAAATAGACTTTTATTCATAATAGAAATAAATATAATATAAATAAATATAATATAAATATATAATAAAAATATATAAATTATTCAGTTTCTTCATATGTCATACGAAATCTACCTGCATATTTTATTAAGCATTTTCTTAAGCATAAATTTTGCTTTTGGAAAATATTTCCTCTCTAAAAAGAGCTTATTATTGTTATAGGCAACTGTTAAATAGCAAACAGACCAAATCGATAAATATCCATAAGCAAATCTACCTTTACAACAAAAATATAGACAACGTGTATACATAGAACTCAGTTTAAAATTTCTCTGTGCTATGCAGAATTTGAGCTTAGCCAATTACAGGGTATAAACTAGTCTCTAACATACACTCGTTTCATCCCTTTCAGCCTCGCCTGTTTTTTAACATTTAAGACATAAAAATGACGCAATAAAATGCTGCTGCGACACGTGGCTGTAGCTGTTAACAGGCCTCGTTTTGATGCTCGCAAAAGAAATCGCAACATGAATCACAATCAAATAAGAAAGGAGTAGGACCTTTAGTCGATCATGTTCAATTGCAAGAGACTCAAACGGAGAAGAAGCAGAAACGAGAAGCGAACCAAAACTGAAAGTCGAACATGATGACATCGAGTCGGCTCATCACTCTGATCAACAATATAAAGTCTCTATGGGCTCTGACCCGCCTTCGACACACACAACTCCAATATACCCTGTTAAGCCAGATTGAGGAATAACAAAGATGAAAGAAATGCCAGCGAAGCAGTTAACTCAATTGGCGCTTGAACGAGTTGCGAATTACAAGCGGAATTTCATTAAAGCGCAAATGCCTCCAGCTCAACTGTAACTCTAACTGTAACAGACTATCTGTCTCACTCTGTCTCTCGCTCTCTCTTTGGGTAAAATTCAATTTGCTTGCGGCAGTAACTTTGCCGTGCACTTCGGCACGTAGTCGTCGGGTCTACGGTAAACCGTAAAGTGCTAGCGTCTGAAATGTTTATGCAAACAGTTTACGGCAAACGCATCGACGAGCCAATGGCGCGCCTCCTCTTAGTGGTGGACCATTTCTATGCTAAACGTTTTGTTTACCGTCTAGTTATAGGCTTGGCCAGTCCAAAAGGGGCTAGTGGGGCATGCCACTCCAGCACTGCACATGTAACTTGTAACGAGCTACTTGGTGTGGATGCAACAGCCTCAACGTCTGCCACTGCCACTGCCTCTGCCTCTGCCTCTGCCTCTAGGCAACTCTGAAGGGTGCGGAACGTAGCTCAACTATGCACCAGGGAGTCATAAATTACAAAGACAGACAGACAGACGCCAGTCGAGGACAGAGCGGGGCCATATAATTGCCCTACGGCAACAATATACAGGCGTATATATATATATATATATACAGCTCTGTATAGGAACAGACGTGCACTTGACAGCAGGAAAAAACTGTAGAAATTTTAATAAATTGCGAATCCTTGAAATGCACAAGGCGTTGCGCACATTAACTCAGATGGGCCATGAGGCTAGGCCGTAGGGCTTCCAAAAGCGGGTTGTCTACCGCAGTAACTCTGCAGTAATTTCAAATAGTTTAAGTCTACTTATGCAAAACATGAATGGAAAGTAGAATGTATTTATAGAAGAGAACTATATGAATAAGAATCGTCTACAGAGCCTCAATATCTTTTAAGAGAACTTCATTATAGAGAAGGCGTAGCTTTTCTGCTGGCTTATATATGAACACTTACTTCGTCAGGATTATCTTAGATTGTTTCTCATTCAAGGAAATATCTTCCTTTTCTAGCTTACTCCATTTAGTACTAGTGTATTACGATAGCAACTCATGGAAAGAATCTATTAAATCAATGAATATTACTTATCATGAAATCAATCTCAATAAAAGTTAACCTAAAGTTAACCTAAAGCTTCTTCCATTTGTACATGAGCTGAAAAAGAAGAAGCATAAGTCATTTCTGCTCTATTATTATATATAATAGGTCTTTTCTGCTCTATTATTCTCTTTCTGCCTTTTTTATTAGCAGTTTATTCTCACACTCTGTATCTCATCTCTGACAATCTATTTTTCTCTCAGACTCTCTGCTTTGCTCTGAATCAGTCTCACTTCATTTGTCTCTATCTTTTACTCACTCATCTCTCTTAAAGTATATATATCTCTCTCTCTCTCTCTCTCTCTCTCTCTCTCTCTCTCTCTCTCTATCTCTATCTTTCTCTTCTATATCTGTTATATTTGGAACTCTCTCTCTACGCCCCCTGTGGGCCTATTCCTTACAATCCATATATCAAATTATTCATGCTTGAGCCAATTATTTTAGCAATTTTTTTCACAATATTCTCTTGCTATGGATCTTTAATTCCGTGGCACTTTCTGTCATTCATCTTCCTTTAGATCTTTGTTAATTAGTTTATCAGTCAAGTATTCCATCATTGTCTCTATAGTTTTATTATTTCGATTGGTTATCCATTTTCATGCTGGAGAGGAAGTTGATTGAGTTACCGTTCGCTTTGAGGTTTCCGCTATCAACGCGCATCAAGGTCAATGCTGCTGAACGGAGGGGATCTGTGGAAGGGTGGGTGGCTAGCTAGATGCGCTCAAGCAGCAGGGTGGGTGGGACACGAGGGGCCAGAGGCTAGAGGCGAGGTTAAGAAACTGAAAGTCACCCCGATAACTCGGAATCGGTCATTATGTGTACATGGCACGCATTTCCTGAGCTCGTTTCGACTATACATATGTCTCTACACACACACAGAGATATATTTATATATATATACTCGACCCAATGCCATATTATTCCGCACCCCATTCCAAAAGCCACTCCGCTTTCCATGCCCAAATGACAACAGAAACTAATAATTAAAACTACAAATGAATTCACACCCTGCCCAGCCAAATGTTCCGATCGTGAGTCCATTCAATGCCTCAATGAGTGTGGGAGTGCGTGTCTGAGTGCGTGTATGTGTGCGTGTGTGAATGAGTTTCGAGGCCCATAAACATTTGGCATTTGTCTAGTAAAATAATTTAAAAGCATAAATGCTCCATTCAGAGCTACGAAATGGAATTGAATGCACTTGAAACCCATTCAAATGATTCATAGACCAGCCAAAAGAGGGTAAGCGGGGCGCAGCCGACTGTATACTACTACTACACGTTCAAAGCAAAATAAACTCGAAAATCTGTATTCCTATAAGTGACTAGCTGCAAAGCTAATATACTCGCTGTTCACTGCGTGAGCGAGTATTGAAAGAAAGCACTCTAAGCACTTTGTATTCTAAAACTCACTTCAAATGATTGAATGAAAAATGCCAGCAAATTATTTGAATGTTTTTTTTTTTTTTTTTTGTTTAATTCATACTCTCCAGTGAGTACACAAGTTATTCATTCAGCCATTCAAACATTCACTCACCTCCTCAACTGTCAACGTAGCTGATTGACAGTTGGGAGCAAAGAGAAGCAGAAAATTAGAAACTGACAGTTGGGCAAAAGTTTCTACACATGTAATTCTCTCGCACAGACAGCGGACAGCAGCAAGTGTCAATCAGTCTGGCCACACTGGCAATTATATACAATAAGCAAATGGCAGCACAAACATGAGCATAGCTTCACCTCAGTCAGCCTCTAAGGGGAAACAGCTGACAGTTGTCAATCAAATATATAAATATTATATATATGATAAATATTACATGATCATCGTCTAGAGATTGATGGTGATTGATAGCAACAATTACCAAAGGACTGTTTAGACTCGTAATTAGATTTAATTGACAGAGTATTTTACATATTTGTAATTGGTATCGGACATACGCGCTCATCACCTATGATTGACGATGATTGATCCTAATAATTGAGAATTTGAACATTTTATATGTTATTTTTATCCAGCTGTAATAAAAGAGTTTCATTAATTAATTAGGCACACGTGTCAATTGATGACTGATTAATTGATTGATGGTTGATTGATTGTTGGATTGTAAAAGCAATTTGATTGATCTTCTATTAACTGATTGATATTGCTTGATATTGAGAGCCGAGTACAGATTTTGGTTTCCAAACTGGGGGAAGTTTTAGGCTGCTGATTGTTGATTGACTGAGTAAATATTGATTGAAACATTAAATTAACAACATTTTCTCAAGCAAACTGACCAGTTAGCAGAACTGAAAATCCCCTAGCTTCGAATGACATTTGAGTATATACTTATATTGGTCACACTGAGCACGAAAGGAAGTTGCATTCATCAAAGGAAAAGATAATACTGATATTGTGGTATATTGGCAATGCTGATGCGTAATAGAAACTTAAAGCTCTTTGCAAAGTTCATTGTAAAGTTCACTGTAAAGCACTAATTGTGATATACTGTGAGCAATGCAAACTGAGATGCAAAATGGTCAGCCAGACAGCAGGCCAATGAGTCGAAGATATGTATGTGGGTTTGGGATGGGATGTGGGTGTGGGTGTGGGTGTGGGTGTAAGATGAGGAAAGGCACAGAAGGCGGACAGAGTTCGCCGCATAGGCAAATCAGTAATAATAAAGTCAAGGGGCAATATCCTGTAATCATAACATTCTCAGCGTGCACAGAGGCTGCCGTTCGCACCCGTAGTACTCCATCACATGGGCAACTGAGCACCAACAGCAGCAACAAACAACAATTGCAATGCGCACTCAATAAATTTCAATTAAGCAAACAGCGAGCTGTGCATTTTCCCACTGCATGTTTTTTATATTGTTTATAGTTTTTCTTTTCTCTCGCCTTCCTTTTCTTCTCGATATACCCAGTAAATATATGGATAGCAGGCAGTTGGTCGGAAAGTTGGGCGTTAATTAAAATAGTTGAAGAAGACTAAAGTCATGATAACTTTTCCATATTTCTCGCTTTGCTTCCTCGCATTATTTTCTAGACATAATAGTTTCGTTCGTTTTGCAGAGTATAGCTCAGTCGAGCTTTTTATATGGACACATATATATTCTTGTATTATGCATAGTCTATTGTGCTGGGCTAACGTTGCATTGCGGCTGTGAAAATCGATTTTTAACTCAAGACTATTAATATGAATAATAATCATCATTGAAATATTTATGACTATTGTAATTATGGCTGGAATTACTAAAAGTATTAACATTTTCTGATTATTTTTATTGCTAATTACTTATATTATTGTTGCAAACTTCATTATCATAGACATAACAAATTTTAAGCAATATTTCTATCATCATCATTATTATTACTATTACTACTAGCATTATCATTTTCATTGTTATTCTGATTGTCATCATCATCGTTGTCATTGTCATTGTTATTAGCATTACCATCATCATTGTCATTGTCACTGTTATTGTCCTAGTCATTGTCATCGTCCTCATCATTGTTACCGTAATTTTAAATTTCATCATCTTTGTCACTGTCATTGTTGCCATCATCATCATTGTATTTGTCATTGTCATTGTCATTGTCATCATCATCACTGTCACTGTGACTGTCACTGTCATCATCATCACTGTCACTGTGACTGTCATTGTCATTGACATCGACATCATTATTTTCACTGTCATTTTAAATCTCATTATCATTATCTTTGTCATTATTATTGTCAATTTCATTATCATTGTCATTGTCTTCTTCGAGAAATTTTCTCAATGACATTGCTTGGACTTGAGCCATTAAGCCAAATCTATTTGCTTTTCTTCTTTATCATACCTTAAAATCTGTCTAAAAATCGAATGAACTTTTTATAAAACTTTTGTATACATTTACAAAGACTCGCATGTAATGGGCAGTGCATATATAAAATTAGCTTCTATTACGAAGTCAATCAGACGAATCCGAACCCGAACTATTTCTGGTGTTACATTTGAAGCAAATACTAAAGAAGTTCCTCGAATTCGAGCAATCGCTTCCAAGGCAAAGCATCTCTAACTCGAAACTTTTGCCGTTTCGTAGGCATGATTTCGTTGCAACTTTAAAAATTTCCTCTCAAATCGTCTGCTTCTTCACATTGTTCCACTTTCATGGGATTTGCTTTGCGACGAACTTATTACGAATTCACGCAAATTTTGGTTCATGATTTTATGATTTTTTTTTTTCTTTTTGTGCGCGCTTTCATTTTGGACATTACACAAAGTTTTTTCTGAGTAAAGCAACTGTAATTAGGGAGCAAAACGGAAGCGTACACTTAACGAAAAAGACTAGTACCAAATGTAAATTAATAATATACACGATTTTTGGAGATAATATATTATAAAAATTTTAGTTTTTTTAGGAATTTGAATTTTTTAATTGGAATTTCTTTGAGTGAAATGAAGTTGAAGATTTGGAAGAAAAGCTCTCAGCATAGATCGAGGAAAACTAGAGGACTGTTCAGATTGCATATAATATATGAATAGATTCTAGGATTAAAAATATTTAATTCAAATTTGAAAATATTATATTTAAATATTTAATAATTTAGAAAGTATTCATACTCTTTTTTGTATACATTATATTAACAATAAGTTTAAACAGTAAAAATTTCAGCTAATTTCTAATTGACATATTGATTACCTCAAAGCTATAAGTTTATCAATGAAATTTTGTTCAAAGTGTATTTTATTTATATAAACTTGTATCATAACAACTTTTTGCTTATATCATGTATGTACATGTGTGTGTGTATGAATGTGTGTTAGTGTATGTCTGGGGGTATCTAATGACTTTAATAACGTTCAAGTGGGTGCAAAAACTAGCGTCTCGAGGGGTGACGCGAATCCCAAAGCCTGGCAGACGAACCGTTAGGGAAAGACCATATAGGAATATGGGAAGGTGGATTAGGCGACGAGAGGGGAAGTGGCGCAATGAAGTTGAGGGCGGTTTACCCTTGGCAAAAAAAAAAGAATATAAAAGAATAAAATAAAACCAACCAAAAAGTCTGAACAGTTCATCATACAAATGCATGATTCATGCTACACTTACAACACACAACTAAATATTAAGCGACTTTTTACACACACACACACACATGTGTAGAGAAATAAAACTACATCAAAAATCACCCTCACTTTGGGTGAATGTGCGTGTGTGTATGTGTGTGAAAGACAGCGTTTGCTGAGTAATTTGGGCATTAAGAATTTTACGATGGCTTCGAATACTACAATGGCTGCTGAAATGCTTGAAATACCCTGTAAAGGAAGTGCTAATTGGGTATATTTTGAGTCACGCCATATCATATTTGGTTGAAATATGTGCAAAACCAAAAGTCTATTTATCCCTTCTACGTTCCTCTATAGCTGATCGATAAGTTCTATAAAAATCGATAAGCTGCTTTCTAATTCAATCCAGCCCAATGTTGCTGCACCCAAAAACATCCATTTCTTGTTTTATTAATCAAACAACTTAAGCAAAGTGTAACGATTAGCAATGCTATCTATAATATTTATCAATTATTCTCATAGTTTCTCTTGAGCTGAATCAATATGATAAAAAGAATCATTACTATATTGTCTTAGGCCAATAAAAATTAGAGGGAGAGCATAGAGATAACTATCGCTAGATACTATATGTTATCGATACTCAACGATCGATAATTAAACACATCAATAGAAAATATAGAAGAAGCGAAGTCAAGTGGTTGATAATTTAGAATACAAGTGAAGATAAAGCCTTTCACAATGCTTTGCTACTTGGCTAAATATCGATAAATATCATTCGCTTACGATAAGAGTCGGAGTAAAACAATGTTGCGCTATTTACCTACAAGGGAATATCTCTCAGCTAAGCTGTTTTAGCGATTTCTTTTCTACTTTTACGTGTTTCTGTCGTGCAATTGATTTGGGCTCAAATTATTTCCGCAATGTTTTCGCCGAGCCTGTCAATACTTGAAAGCGAGTCCGTATATATGTGCCATATAAATATATATATATATATATATATATCTATGCGTGAGCCCAAATCAAGTGGCGTTTGCCATTTCCGATGTCTGCTTTAAAGTCGTTTTGCAGCCTGTTACTCTTGCATTTTCCTACTCTTCCATCTCTCTCACTCACTCTAGTTTTCTTTGCATCTTTTCGCATTTTGATGGCACATTTCCGGCAGAATCTCTTGTTGATTTTGTCGCTCTATTTTTGGCTCATGTTGCACGCATCGACTGCATTCGTAGCTCCCCAATTGGCTGGAGATGTGAACTTGTTCCTGTTGCCCATCGCCATCAACAGATGCCAAATCCCAGATTGCCAGCTGCCAGCTGCCAGCTGCCAGATGCTAGATACCAGATTCCAGTTGCCGGTTGTCGGTAGCTCATGCATCGAAATTTCCACTAAAATTTATTAGCTTTCTTCTCAGCTCTCTAGTTCTCACTGGCTCTGTAGATGAGAACTCAACTGGTTCCCTTACGCAGAAAACTTATTCCACGTTCTAATTAGTAGATTTTATTCATTTTTTCGCAATGAAAAATATTTTTATACCCTGAATCCATTGAAAATGGAAATTTCAGGGTATAATGTTTTTGTGCAAATGTATGTAACAGGCAGAAGGAGGCGTGCCACACCCCATAAAGTATATATATTCTTGATCAGCTCGACGAGCTGAGTTGAACTAGCCCTGTCCGTCTGTCCGTCCGTCCGTCCGTCCGTCCGTCCGTCCGTCCGTCCGTGTAAACACCTGGATTTCTGCAACCACAAAAGCTAGAGACTTCAAATAAAAAGCAAAATGCTCGATAATACCATACGCTGTACGAGTTTATTTTTTTTTTTCGATAACTCGTCCCATTTCTTTTTTATCGATAACTATCGAAAATATCGCTTTGTTTTTGAGGTCTGGCGTGCACACCGTTAAAGATAGAATCGTGCACTAAGTTGTGTTTGATTGCTATATTGAATCCGCACATTTTGTCATTTTTGGATTTTTGATGCCACGCCCCTTTCGCCCACAATTCAACAAAAACGATAACTCACGTATATCAAATACTAGAGACTTGAAATTTGGCAAATAGGTACATTTGGATGTCATAATTATTCCCCGAAAATTTCATTAAGAACATAGGTCGGGAAAAAAAGTTATTAAACAATAAAGTTTCCATAGCACAGCCTCTGCTGCAGTCGCAAAACTGCGCAGTGAGCATATTACGTGCATGCATATGTTTGTGTGTGTGTGTGTGCATGTGTTCTTTACTATTAATGAATAAATGAAGCTCTTAATGATTGGTATTACAGCGCAATGGATTCAGGGTATCTCTTAGTCGAGCAGTCTCGACTAGAGTTTCGTTACTTGTTATTTATATTCTCTTGTTCTGTTTTTTAAGTTTAGTTCAGTCCATCTCTCCCTATATAAATTTCAATGATAATCTCACTCTCTATATGAAGAGATCGGGATGCTCTATCTATCTCTATCTCTATCACAATCTCTATCTCTCTATTTTTTCCACTCTTGCTTTACCATTTTTTCTCTCCCTGCCTTTCTCTCTCTCTCTCTCTCTCTCTCGTTCTTCATTTGTCCCTCTCTCATGATCTTTTTTTCCCTCTCTATACATTCTGTTTCTGTCCCCTAGTTTTTTTTACTCCTCTCTCTATGCATTGTCCTTTTCCTAATCTCTCTCTTTCCCTCTCTCCCTCTCTCTCTCTCTCTCTTCCTCTCTCTCTCTCTGTCTCTATCGAACTAGATTTTACTCATGCGTTACGCATTCGGCCGGGTGTCAATAGCCATTGCGAGGCCGTCAGTCAGCCATTAAGAGTCTCAGATAGTCAGGCAATGTCTGTCTGTCTGGTCAGGGCTGCATTAATTGAAAAGCTCTCTTCCAGCTACAGCCACATCGCCTCATACGTGTGTGCGTGTGTGTGTGTGTGAGTGCGCGCACAACAAATTGTAATCAGCCGCATTTTGCAGCTCTTCTTCTGTTTTCAAGTGGTCTGCTCTGCTCTTTGGATCTGCGTCTGTTTCTGTGTCTGCTTCTGTTGTTGTTGTTGTTGACTGCTTCTTTAGGCCAGCTTGACACGTGCCATTGGATTCAATATGGGTGTGTTTGAACGAGCCCGAGTGCGAGTGAGGCAAAGAGAGAGAGAGGGAGGGCAGTGACACTGTTTGCGACACCCATCGGCGTCCCTTGTTTTTTGTCTTTTGCGGCCGTGCATTTAATTGCCGTGCAGCAGCTCATGCCACGCCCCCAAATTAGCCAGACGCTCTCCGCCCAACAAGCAGTCCAAAAGCCAAAACCAATTGGAAATCCATTGCCAAAGCCAAAAATCCAATGCGCATCGCATTTGTATCTCATTTCGTTTTTTCTTTGGTAGCGTTTGTTTAATTGTTTTTGTTTTTATTTAATTTTGCAGTTTGTTTTTTCTTTCCTGTCTTCTTCTCCTCTTCTGTTTATGCCGCAGCTTCAAATTAGGCCACTTTTTGCGCTTAATTTAACACGCATCCGTTTCAGCTCACGTATCCACAGCTATTACTATAAATGTAAATGTATCTGTATCTGTATTTGTATCTGTATCTGTATCTGTATCTGTATCTGTATCTGTATCTGTATCTGTATCTGTATCTGTATCTGTATCTGTATCTGTATCTGTATCTGTATCTGTATCTGTATCTGTATCTGTATCTGTATCTGTATCTGTATCTGTATCTGTATCTGTATCTGTATCTGTATCTGTATCTGTATCTGTATCTGTATCTGTATCTGTATCTGTATCTGTATCTGTATCTGTATCTGTATCTGTATCTGTATCTGTATCTGTATCTGTATCTGTATCTGTATCTGTATCTGTATCTGTATCTGTATCTGTATCTGTATCTGTATCTGTATCTGTATCTGTATCTGTATCTGTATCTGTATCTGTATCTGTATCTGTATCTGTATCTGTATCTGTATCTGTATCTGTATCTGTATCTGTATCTGTATCTGTATCTGTATCTGTATCTGTATCTGTATCTGTATCTGTATCTGTATCTGTATCTGTATCTGTATCTGTATCTGTATCTGTATCTGTATCTGTATCTGTATCTGTATCTGTATCTGTATCTGTATCTGTATCTGTATCTGTATCTGTATCTGTATCTGTATCTGTATCTGTATCTGTATCTGTATCTGTATCTGTATCTGTATCTGTATCTGTATCTGTATCTGTATCTGTATCTGTATCTGTATCTGTATCTGTATCTGTATCTGTATCTGTATCTGTATCTGTATCTGTATCTGTATCTGTATCTGTATCTGTATCTGTATCTGTATCTGTATCTGTATCTGTATCTGTATCTGTATCTGTATCTGTATCTGTATCTGTATCTGTATCTGTATCTGTATCTGTATCTGTATCTGTATCTGTATCTGTATCTGTATCTGTATCTGTATCTGTATCTGTATCTGTATCTGTATCTGTATCTGTATCTGTATCTGTATCTGTATCTGTATCTGTATCTGTATCTGTATCTGTATCTGTATCTGTATCTGTATCTGTATCTGTATCTGTATCTGTATCTGTATCTGTATCTGTATCTGTATCTGTATCTGTATCTGTATCTGTATCTGTATCTGTATCTGTATCTGTATCTGTATCTGTATCTGTATCTGTATCTGTATCTGTATCTGTATCTGTATCTGTATCTGTATCTGTATCTGTATCTGTATCTGTATCTGTATCTGTATCTGTATCTGTATCTGTATCTGTATCTGTATCTGTATCTGTATCTGTATCTGTATCTGTATCTGTATCTGTATCTGTATCTGTATCTGTATCTGTATCTGTATCTGTATCTGTATCTGTATCTGTATCTGTATCTGTATCTGTATCTGTATCTGTATCTGTATCTGTATCTGTATCTGTATCTGTATCTGTATCTGTATCTGTATCTGTATCTGTATCTGTATCTGTATCTGTATCTGTATCTGTATCTGTATCTGTATCTGTATCTGTATCTGTATCTGTATCTGTATCTGTATCTGTATCTGTATCTGTATCTGTATCTGTATCTGTATCTGTATCTGTATCTGTATCTGTATCTGTATCTGTATCTGTATCTTTATCTGTATCTGTATCTGTATCTGTATCTGTATCTGTGTCTGTATCTGTATCTATATCTGAGATGTATCTTTAGCTATATCTTGTATTTTGTTGTTGTATTTTTATAAGTATCTGAGCTGTATCTCCAGCTGTCTTTATATTTGTGCCTTCTGCAGTTAACAATTTTACGGCCAGTTGCGAAGTCGCAATGATTTCTTTTGCAATGATTTTGCAATCACTGAGAGATTTGAGATTAAAAATAATATATATATATATATATATATATATAGAAAAAATTAATATAAAATGGTTTCTGATCCATACAAAATACTAATGGCTTGGATGCGCTTATATCTATTTAATGCTCATATTTGAGCTTCGGCTTATTATTTAGATTTACATTGTTTCGACTTATTGTTTAACCAACTCAAAAATCATGTTTAAGACCTCTCCAATAATACCTTAAACAACGCCTACACCAGCAAAAGACAACAAAAAGCAACAAATTTTTTGGGGCAGTTCGCTGAACCAGACGCGAGTGCAACGCTTTGCAGATATATATAATATATATATATATATATGCATATTTATATATATTTTTATAGGTATATTTAAGTTGGGGTCTGTTCGCCGTGCGGCAGACGTGACTTTTGGGCCATGACGTTCCAGCACAATGCAAAGCAATTTCAACTCGTGGTATGTGACTAAATGATAAATACTTGCGTTCATTTATCGAATAGACAAGCAACAACAGCAATAACAATAATAACAATTTACTGAGATGGATCAGCGGAAGTAACTAAAACAAACCAAACAAAACAAAATAAAGTTCTAGAAAGTTCTAGTCACAATAGCTCGACTGGGAGATACCCTGAAGTGCTTCAATTTAAACAATCCCATTATTTTTTAATTGAGCGGAAAGATGGCAACGAATGACAGGGTGCATGGGAAAATGTATGCAATTTCATAATAATATAATATAATAAAATACAAATATAAAATTATTATATTTTTATTCTTCAGCTTTTTGATCTTTGGCTTTATAAAACCAAACAAAATATCAATAAAAAAAATTACGAGCATTTACGCCTTACTGAGACACAAACTCGGCTAAATAAATTGGCACAGCTCCTCATTATGATGCTAGGAGCAGTTTATAACATAAAAAAAAAACACAAACTCTACTCAAATGATACACAAATAACCAATACGAACTAGTTCCGATTGCATAATCAGCAATAAGCGATTATCTAAGCACTAAATGCAAACTACGAAAACATGCTTGCCCAATGCTTATTTTTTCTTTATTAGAGCTACGTGACGTTCATTTGTTAGCTTCAGCAAAAAAAAGTCATTAATTTCTATAGCTATTTATTTTATGACTTCGACTCACAAGTTCTTAATGACGGCACATGCCACTGCGCAGCTAATACATTTTGCCAAATGCTCATTATCATTCGCTTAGAATTTCCTCAAATAAATCACAATTATAATAAATAAAACGCTAAGGAGCTAGAACAAAAATGCATAATAAATAACTAAAGCTACGACTAACTAGACACCAAAAATATACAGCACTTTATGCAAAAATGTTGTTAATAAGACTTCAATTGTTATGCAATCGATATCACGATCTAGCTGTAAATCGAATGTATCATTTATTCACATGTATTTGTTTTCGCATCTGTCTATGTATCAGCCGCGTAGTGGTTCGCATCTCGTGGAATGCATATTCATTGGTTGGTTGCGACTACTTGCATCTCGTTCGCACCAACTAAGTGACACGATGCTCAAGGTCTTTAGCGAAAAAGAGTACAACAGAGAAGAAAACAATACCAAAATTATCTTTCCGCCGTCTCCTACACGTTCACTCCATCACTGAAAGCAACACCCGCTATACGCTGCGCTCGGCTAGAAGACAAGTTTTGCAAGTAGCATAAAAAAAAAAACAAACAAACAGAAAACGAACACATAACGCAATGTGAAGTAAGACAAAAAAATAAAACCTAAAATTGAATTGAATTAACATGGGAAATGCGCGCTCCACTAGCAACAATAATAAAGACAGCATCAACAACAACAACAAGAGACCAGCATGAGAACGCAGCAAGTGCAGCTGTGATTTTTCGCGTCTCTTTTGTGCGTGTTGTTCTTCGTGCTGGCAGACCCAGACCCATGTTGCTAGTGTATAATGTTGCTCAACAGTAAGTTAACCCTGCAGTGCAAAGTTTATTAATTTCTTGGTCGACAAATCAATTTATATCTATTTAGGAAATATGCATTTTAAAAATGTTGGTAAATATTAGAGAAATAAACAAGGCTATATACTTTATATTTTATTATATATTTCCCTACATATATATTATATATTTATATATAATATCAATATATTTATATCAATATAAACCTATAGGAAATACATTTATGTATTAATAGACACAGAAATATACGAATAATTAATATTTTTAGAAGAATATAAATAGATTATCAAAAATGTTAATCAATACACAAAAATGTTCATACTTTATACAGTTCATTACATATTGTCTTTAAAGGGTTAAACGCTTATGCACTTATATACACATATAAACGGCATTTAAGCAAAAAATGAAGCCCACGCTTATAAGGACTGCTTATATACATTGCATCTAAGCAAAAAAGGAAGCTCATGCTTATAAGGACTGTATACATTGCATCTAAACATAACGGAACTGTGCTGCTTACCTGCACGCAAAATGCAGCCAAAAATGCGACGCTCCAAAGACAACAATGTTGCCGAGCTGCTGTTGTTGTTGATCTTGTCTTATTTGTTGCTGTTGTTGTTGCATTGGGCTGTTTATGTTGCTTTTGCCTTTTGAGTCGAATTCTCGTTGTTGCTTTGCTTAGCGTGTCCAACATTTTGGGGCCGTCTTGTTGCTGCTGTTGCTTGCTGCTTGCTGTTCCTATCTGAACCCGCTTGTTTCAGTTATTTTTATAAATATTATTTTTTCTCCGCTTTACGTTTTGGCTCTATTAATGCACTTTGGCTAATTTCTTTTAATTTTCGACATTTTCGTAACGGGAGTAGTTTTTTTTTTAAGCAAATGCATTGTTTGTGTTTGTTTTGTTTTCCTTTAGTTTTCTTATTTTTGGTTTTTGTTTGTTTTACAATGACAACTTAATTATATTTGTATTAGCTTTCCGCGCGACATTCTGCGAGAGAGCAAATATTGGAGAATGAGAGGGACAGACAGAGAATGAGAGTTGTGCATTTGCAACGCATACAAGAGATTACATATGAGCGCGAGAGCACCAACTAGACAAGCAAGCACGTCTGTGTGTAAGCGTGCGAGTAAGCTACAGGTATATATATGTATGTGTGTGTGTGTGTGTTAGTTTGTATGAGAGCAGCTTTCAAAGCGAGCGCAGCTTTAACTGTGGCTGATCAATAGCGCTCCCTCGCTCACTCGCTTGCTGACCCTATCTGCCGCTCTGCTTATTCTTGCAAGGTGCGTTATGAGGCAGCGGCGGCGCCTGCGCCAACGGTTTCTGTTTCTGTTTGTTGGCCAAGCTTTCGATTTTTTTATAGGTATTTCTTTTTTTAATGATATTGCATTAAAATTTTGTCAGTTTCCACAGAGCAGAGATGACGTCACAATGTAAAAAGCTCAGCAGCAGCAAAAAAAAAAGACAAATATGTGTGTGTGTGTGTGCTTAAGGTAAACACCAATAAAAGAAATCAACAACTTTTACAAAAACCTGTATTTTTTTAAACGTTAAAACTGCCTAGGGCTGAGTTGTTGTAGTTGGTTGTTAATAACATTGCCGTATGCAAAAAAGGCCTTCAACTTTGTTGCCAAGCTGCAGCTGAGCGAGAGCGAGAGAGCGCAAGAGAACTAAGCACAAATAGTAAATGAGAAGAAGAGGAACGGGTCAAGCCGTCAATGATGGCAGATATTACGCGCGCTCTCGCAGAATATACAATGTACGAGAGAGAAAGAAAGAGAGAGAAAGACAAAGCATTCAAGCTAAGCTTGAGCCATTGTTCTGTTCATTAATAGAACAACAATAACAATAACAGCAATGGCTAATCAACTTTAAAGCTTGAGAAACAGCACGTAAACAAAAACAATGCAAAGCTCAGAAAACGAGTTTTTTTTTGGGTAAATTTTGTTTTCAAGCAAATTTGGGACAAGTTTCTAACCACAATTTGGTTAAATGTATAGACATTCATAGTTACATACAAATTGTATGTATGTAAATATATATTTAAAAGAAATAATCATATTTTGCTTGTGCGCCACAGTTTCCGTTCATGTTTGTCAAATTCATTCACAAGCATTGGAGAAATTACAAAAAAAAATTGCTTTTTTTTTTCAAATAAAAAAAAACCTACAAGAAGGAGCAGAAAATGAGAGACTATTGCAAAACGGCGCCAACAGAGTACGCTTTAGTGCGAGGGGAAGGCAGTGCATTGGCACGCAAAAGAAAGCGACGGCATGCAAAGAAGAAGAAGGTGGAGGAGGAGGAGGTGGAGGTGGCGGCGACAACAAACAGAAAAAAACGCCTTATGCTGCCGGTGTTGCGTAGGTGTTGTTGTTGCTTTTGCTTTTATTGTTGCGACAAAAACAACTCTCAATTTCTGCTTTTACTTTAATGCGACTGCGGCGGCGGCTGCTGCTGCTGCGCTACGCTTTGCTGCTCATTTGTTAGCCGAAAAAAATAGAAATAACAAAAGTGTGTGTGTGTTTGTTAATATATTTTGAAGACACGAACTTTTCTTATACAACATTTAAACATATATATCTATGTATGTGTGCTTTAATATATTTATAAATATGTAGCTGCGTTCAAAATTATTTTGCTAACCGTCGCCAAAAAAAAACACAAACATACAACAACAAAAAAAAACAACAAAAAACGTACACTCAGACGCAGACGCACGCACACACAAACGTAAACATACACGACGGTGACGACGACCGCGACGGACAAGCACAGCGGCAAAACAGAAAACGGACGACGATGAGACAGCGACACGCAACTGAATACGTTCACGGCCAAAACTCGACTGAACATCGGGCTTTGTAGCGGTGGCTGCGCTGCTTGCATCGCAAGACGGCTGAGCAAGTGTTTGCGTGCGTGTAATTTTGGGTTTATGTGTGTATGTGTGTGTGTGTGTGTATATACTTTTGTGTGGGAGACGGCTCCCGGTGCGCTGGGTGGATGTTTAAGCGACAGAGTTGCCATATTTGGCGCGTGATTTGAAATTGTGTAATTTTAGTGCTGTAAAACTCTTAAATTATTTCAATAATAATTTCACAAATCACTATGGAAAAGTTGGCATGCCCAATCTGCTAATAAGAATAATTGATAAAAAATTATTTCTAAGAAATATATTGTGCATGCGAAAACTTAATTTTTATAAATATAAACTTATTTATTTATTAGTTTTTACTTAATAAGATGAAATACACTATTCATTGAACGATTATCTAATAAAATATGAAATACATGTCTGAAGTATCTTTTGTTATCTAAATATCATTGATATGATTTTAGTATTCGATGTCAGACTTGAAGATCGATATGTCAACATAGCATGTAATCGAATAGTCGCAAACATGATAGCGGCATCGATATGGCAGCAACATCCCTAATTTCAGTGTTTCTTTAGTTTTTTTTACACATCACTAGCACGAACTACGGCTGCACGGTCTTTTTTATGCAAATACATTAAGCGTTTATATTTATTTACCTAATATATAAACAGTGTATTAAAGTTGAACGCGCCGCATGAACGTGTATTGCAATTAAGTGCAATCAGTTGGGGCAGTACAAGAAATTAGACCTACACAACCTAAAGGAAAAAGACCGGCAGCAGCTTCCACAAACACACACACACTCACATATATTTATACACATACAAATACACACCCAAGACACGCATATACGCATACATATGTAGGTTATTCTATGAAAGTGTCGCCAAAAACACGAATCATCTCCCATTGTGCAGACACAGTGAGCGTGAGCGCGAGCGAGATAGAACGAGAGAGGAGGAGGAGCAGCGGCAGCTGTAGCAGCAGTAGTAGCAGTTGTAATAGGTGTCATCATCGGCACATTTAGGCCATGAAGAACGTACTGATGGTGGCCGAGAAGCCTTCGCTGGCTGCATCCCTCGCCGGAATTCTCTCCAACGGACGCTGCACGGCAAAGCGAGGTTAGAGACGAAAAACAATAACAAAATAACTGTTAACTGAAGTTGCTGAAGTTATATACATATATATACTATATTAATATATATACATATTATCCTTAAACAGGGAACAACGGTTGCTCCACGCACGAATGGACCGGACAATTTCGGAACGAGGGCAGCGTACACTTTCGCATGACCTCGGTGTGTGGCCATGTGATGTCGCTGGACTTCATTAGCAAATATACGTCATGGGACAAAGTGGATCCTGTGGAGCTGTTCGATTGTCCAACAGAGAAAAAGGAATGCAATCCCAAGCAGCAAATGCGTTCGTTTCTATCACATGAGGCACGCGGCTGCGATTATCTTGTGCTCTGGCTCGATTGTGACAAGGAGGGCGAAAACATATGCTTCGAGGTGATGGACGCAGTGCAGCATGTCATACACAATGTTTACAGTCGCAATGTTACGTATCGAGCGCATTTCTCAGCCATTACGGACAAGGATATCAAGGGTGCGATGGACTCGCTGGGCCATCCCAATGAGAACGAGGCGAAATCTGTGGACGCACGTCAGGAATTGGATTTGCGTATCGGCTGCGCCTTTACGCGATTTCAAACGAAATTCTTTCAGGGTCGCTACGGCGATCTGGACTCATCGCTCATCTCGTACGGCCCCTGTCAGACGCCGACACTGGGCTTCTGTGTGAAGCGGCACGACGACATTCAGCTGTTCAAGCCCGAAACGTTTTGGTATTTGCAACTGATGGCCGGCCAGCCAGAGTTCACGTTCGAGTGGGCGCGGGGGCGTCTGTTCAAAAAGGACATTGCCATCATGCTGCTGAATCGCGTCAAGGAGCACAAGGAGGCGACGTAACTATAATCCTGATTACCATCTATTCGCACTATCTCACTGCCACTGCCTCTCCCTCTCTCTCTCTCTCTCTCTCTCGTTGCAGCGTGGAGAGCGTTAGCAGCAAGGAGTCATTCAAGAGCAAGCCACAAGCCTTGAACACCGTGGAGCTGATGAGAATCTGCAGCTCCGGCTTGGGCATCGGCCCATTTCAGGCCATGCAAATTGCGGAACGTCTGTATACACAGGGCTACATCAGCTATCCGCGCACAGAGACCAATCAGTATCCGGAGAATTTTGATTTGCACGCCGTGCTGCGGACGCTGCAGCCATCGGGCGATTTTGGCGACGAAGCGCGCGCCATTTCGAGCGATTTCCAAACGCCGCGCAAGGGCAAAGACGCCGGCGATCATCCACCGATAACGCCGATGAAATTGGGTCAACGCAACGATTTCGATCGGGACACCTGGCGGGTTTACGAGTTCATTTGCCGTCACTTTCTGGGCACCATATCCCGTGATCTGAAATATCGGACGACGACGGTCAAGCTGAAAGTCGGCACCGAGTCGTTCACGTGCACGGCGAACGTGCTGCTGGATGCGGGCTTCACCAAGGTGATGACATGGCAAGCCTTTGGCAAGGATGAGGTGATACCGCCGTTCGTCCAGGGCACACAGGTGGCCATCAATGATGTGCGGCTCGCCGAGAGCCAAACGGGGCCGCCCGATTATCTAACGGAGGCGGAATTGATAACGTTAATGGAGCAGCATGGCATCGGCACCGATGCCTCCATACCCGTGCACATCAACAACATCTGTCAGCGGAACTATGTGAAGATCGAGAGCGGACGGAAACTGATACCCACCACATTGGGCATTGTGCTGGTGCATGGCTATCAGAAGATCGATCCGGAACTGGTGCTGCCAACGATGCGATCCGAGGTGGAGCGCATGCTGACGCTCATTGCCAAGGGATCGGCCGACTTCAATGATGTCCTGCGGCATGCCATCAAAATCTTTAAGCTCAAGTTCGTGTACTTCGTGCAGAACATCGCCAGCATGGACATGCTCTTCGAGTCGTCCTTCTCGCCGCTCGCCGAGTCGGGGAAAGCGCATTCAAGATGCGGCAAATGTCGCAGATACATGAAGTATATACAGGTACAGAGAATGAAGAAGAAAAAGAAAATGTGGATAATTTGCTGATGAAGAGGGAGAGACAGACAGAGAAAGTGTTGACTGAGAGCACATATGGGTCTATGGCAGAAAGAGATTACAGAGGATGGAGCAGATGAGTAATAGTTATAGAACAGATATCAATGTGAGCTGTGCAGTTAAATATATAGAAAGAGACAGAGAGATAGAGAGGGCATGCATATATGGCTGTAGATAGAGATGGCATATCAGACTGATTTATGGATATGTATGTAACAATAGATAAAATAAATTAATTTAAATTTATATATATGTAGAGAGAGAGAGAGAGAGAGAACTGTGAAGCTAATTCAATAACAGATAACATTCAAATTGTTAGACTTAACTCTATAGATACCCAATTTAGACATAGTTTATCTAGCAGAATTGTATGAGAAGTAACTCTTCTCTATTGCCATCTCTTTCTTAGACTAGTATTGAATGATGAGTAACTCTCCTCTATTGCCATCTCTTTCTTAGGCTAGTATTGAAAGATGAGTAACTCTCCTCTATTGCCATCTCTTTCTTAGACTAGTATTGAATGATGAGTAACTCTCCTCTATTGCCATCTCTTTCTTAGACTAGTATTGAATGATGAGTAACTCTTCTATATTGCCATCTCTTTCTTAGACTAGTATTGAATGATGAGTAACTCTCCTCTATTGCCATCTCTTTCTCATCAAGATTATATTCTAGTAATCTTAAGTAACTCTCTTCTCAGACTAGAATTTAATCCTAAGTAGAGTTACTTTAATGCTAAGTAACTCTCTTCTTCTCAGACTAAAATGAAATGCTAATGCTAAATCTCTATCTCTCTCTTTCTCTCTCTCTGCTATTGCCATCTCTTTCACAGACGAAGCCCGCTCGCTTGTACTGCTCGCACTGCGACGAGAACTATACGCTGCCCAATGGCAATGTGAAGGTGTACCGCGAGTTCAAGTGTCCGCTGGATGATTTTGGTCTGCTGGCATTCTCGACCGGCGTGAAGGGGCGCTCGTTTCCGTTTTGCCCGTATTGCTACAATCATCCGCCGTTCAGG
This sequence comes from Drosophila mettleri, assembly GCA_035047625.1. NCBI lineage: Eukaryota > Metazoa > Arthropoda > Insecta > Diptera > Drosophilidae > Drosophila > Drosophila mettleri. The sequence continues at coordinate 3,534,351 of JAWNPI010000068.1, read as the reverse complement.
GATATGCCGAAATTTGGCGGCTGCAACACCTGTACGCATCCCACCTGCCCGCATTCGCTCAACACGCTGGGCATATCCGGCTGTGTGGAGTGCGAGACGGGCGTATTGGTGCTCGATAGCACGCTGTCGCCCACCTGGAAGCTGGGCTGCAATCGCTGTGATGTGATCATCAATTGCTTCAAAGGTGCCACCAAAATAACTGTAGAAGGTGAGGAGCATGTGCCAAATTGATCAAATACAATTGCATTCATAACTTTCCGTCTTAACAGAGAGCAAGTGCAGCGATTGCGGCGCACAGCTGGTCAATGTGGTGTACAAATCGGATAAATCGAAATTCAAGGATGGCAGCGAGGAGAAAAGCGGCTGCATTTTTTGTTCTAGTGAATTTGCCCACCTGGTTGAGAAGCATCGAGCGGTCGCCTCGCGACAGGTACGCAGTGGCGGCGCATCGCGCGGCGGCGGCGGTGCTGCCGGCCCAGGTGCTAGCAATGCACGCGGCGGACGACATGGTGGACGGCCGCCCAAGGATAAAATGGCACAATTGGCTGCATATTTCGTTTGATCAAGCACTGCCCAACCTTGTCCTCTAACTCAAATTGCATTTAACTTATCTAGTAATCGAGACTTGGCCGTAAATAAACAAAATTTGTATAAATATAACAACTTGCGATTTTCTCTTTCGAACCATCGCAAAACTGAAGTGCTAAGCGCCCTTTTGTAATCAATAGTGTTGGAAAATGTCGAAATTGACTGAGCTTAGATCTCAGAATATATGTATGCATATATCGTGCATATAAATTGTTACAATTATCTGCATCTAAATATAAAAAAAAAATATGGACACAAATATTTGCATACATATAATGGAAATATTTGGTTTAAATTCAACTTATGTTTCCAAGTATTTATTATATTTGCCAGTTGACAAATATCGATATTTTTTGGTTAACGCCCCCCAAACGTTTAGAGTGGTCGTCTAATAAATATATATATTTTATTTTTTTTTTCTGAACGTTCTTAAGCGTTCCACCATGCAATTTAATTGCAGTTAGACATATCAATAATCAAGACTTAATAAACGGCGAATGTAAATTTAGTATTACTTAAAAAAATATCGATCGTGTAATTTGTCCTAAACGATTAATTTGCAAAATTTTTAATTTTTACTAGCATATAAGACCCAAAAATAAATTTATAAAAATATATGTATATAGCAGCCTTGTTTACACATGACACATTTAATTTTAGTTTCATTGTAGTATAAAAATATCGATAGGTCACCTACTCAAGCGATTATTTAGTACTCAGAAGTGTAGCACAACATCAGAAAAAAATATATATATATTTAGTGCCGTGCAAGCATAACGCAATAATCATTATATCTGGATAGATAAATTTAGTGGCAATATTTTCAAGGTGCAACGTAAAAATATTCAGCATATTCCCAGGCATTGTCAAATATTACCATGTGTGTCCGTATATAAGCGATAAATAGTGCCAGTGCATATGCAAATTCATTGTGCGATAACTCACGAAACGCACGGTCGTTGCCGATAACAGCTGTTTGTGTCCGTCTGTTATTGTGGCACAGTACCATCACTAACGTCTGAAGAAATTTATAAAGATTTCGACAGATAGGAAAAAGCAACAGCAGACGAATTGAACTGCTCGCAGGCAAAGGCATACTGCTACCTGAACAGTACAGCCAGTGTAAAAATAAATATTAGTCGCACGCTACTTATAAATCATTTCGTTACAAATTTTCATAAATCAAATATTGCCAGCCGTCGTCGTCCCCCTAACCCCTACAACAAACTTAGCCAACAACGTTTACAATGGATAAAATGATCAAGCTTTCAAACCATCGTTCCGGGGTAGTCGTGGGCGAAAAATATAGAATCATTCGCAAAATAGGTAAGTGCAGCTAACCAAGCGTTTTCCATTTAGCAGCGATTGCCCCATTTTCTCGAGGGTCAGGGCCAAACGCAGCTCACCTGGAGCTGCGATTTGTAATTTTCGTGTGCTTGAGCTTTGGCTTTTGTGAATTGTGCGTTGTAAATTGACAAATTTAACTTTAGGCAGTGGCTCTTTTGGCGATATCTATCTGGGCATGAGCGTGCAATGCGGCGAGGAGGTGGCCATCAAGATTGAGGCAATCAATGCCCGCCATCCGCAACTGCTCTATGAGTACAAGCTCTATCGCGTTCTCAGCGGAGGCGTTGGTATACCACGTATCCGCTACTATGGCAATGAGAAGAATTTGAATATATTGGTCATGGATCTGTTGGGACCATCGCTAGAGGATCTATTCAACTTTTGCACACGTCACTTTACCATTAAGACGGTGTTGATGCTGGTCGACCAGATGATCGGCCGCTTGGAGTATGTGCACAATAAGTGTTTCATTCATCGCGATATCAAGCCGGACAACTTTCTTATGGGCATTGGACGTCACTGCAACAAGGTGTTCCTGATTGACTTTGGCCTGGCCAAAAAGTATCGTGATCCTCAGAAGCGCGTACATATACCCTATCGCGAGGAGAAGAACCTAACGGGCACAGCCCGCTATGCCTCGATCAATGCTCACGTTGGCATCGAGCAGTCCCGTCGCGACGACATGGAATCCCTTGGCTATGTGATGATGTACTTCAATCGCGGCGTGCTGCCCTGGCAGGGCATGAAGGCGACTAACAAGAAGCAAAAATATGATAAAATCTCTGAGAAGAAAATGTCAACGCCCATTGAGGTGCTCTGCAAGGGCTATCCGGCCGAGTTCTCAATGTATTTGAATTATTGTCGCAGCTTGCGCTTCGAGGAGTCGCCCGACTACATGTATTTGCGTCAGCTTTTCCGGTAAGTGATATTCAAACTCATTCCTCACTTACGTTCTCTGCCACGCCTCCCCCTCTATCGACCCTTCTCTGTTAATTGCTAAGCTTTAATTGATTTGATTTCGCAGCATTTTGTTCCGTACGCTGAACCATCAATATGACTATATCTATGACTGGACAATGCTAAAGCAGAAGACCCATCAGAATCAGCAGCAAAGCGCAGATAACATGCTGACGCCGGAGCAGCGTGCTGAACGTGACAAGGAGAAGCAGAGCGGCAGCAAGCCAAACACATTGGCCGACACATTGCTGGCTTAAAGCACCTATATTAATAACAGCAACAAAAAAAGAAAATGAAAATGAAAAAAAAAAACAACAAAAAAAAAAACTATAATCGAATACACAAAAAAAAAAAAACAGCAACAGAGAAACAAGCAACAACAAAAAGAGAAAAAAAAATGGCACTGGCTGCATTGCAGGACGAGCTAACCAGGATTAGTTGATGAGAGATATGCATATATAAAAACAACAATTTATAGATATATATGTATATATATAAATATATATATATATATATATAAATATATATATATATATATATAAATATATATCTATAATATATATATATGTATGTATCTATATATGTATGTATAAGGAGACATATATATATACATACATATATATATATAGTATATATAGTTTATTTTTATAAATAGTGCAAGGGCAGCAGCTATTATATGTATATAGAATTTAATGTTACACACACACACAGCTAGAAACCCTTCCCCTCTGTTTCCGTAACAGGACTTGGCTCCTACAGCACACACAGCTATATATATATATATATATATATATATGTACAAACTATTCTATATAGTTATCAACGCTATAGTTAGATCTGTTATCAGAGACAGCATCCAGAGCAGGCATATATACATATATATATATATACATATATATATATATATATATACATATATATATTATATATATATTTATATATATATATATATATATATATATAGTATATATCCTATCATTAACACACATCCACTCGCCTACTCACACACACACATACATTTAGTTGTATTAGCTAACACAAACAAATTTGAAGCGCTGAAAATGTGTTTAGTTTTTACTCCTTTCACTCACTTAAGTTATACAGAAATAACAGCTAAAGAATTAGACAGTGTTTTAGATCAGTTATAGTGACTCCTCTTTCTACAACATTAAAAACACACACACACACACACGCACACACTTACACCCTTCCATTATTTGACACTGCATCGGGTTTTTCATTTCGATTTTGTAATTTGTTCCTTCTGTTTTGAAGTCTTGACGGACGAGCACAAAAAAAATTCTTCGTTTTATCAGCAAAGCAAAAAAATGAGAAACCATAAAATCAACAATACAGTTATATATCTATATATATATATATACATATATACTAGTTTTGCCCAATGTTAAATCAATTGTAAACCGCAAATAAGAATAAAAAAGTGTAATTTGCTACAGAAAAAACTGCGCAAATTCAAACTTCATAAAAATTTTACAATTTCCATTTTTTACCCATTTTAGGCGCTGTTATTCTTCCATTTTTTTTTTTATTTTTTGTCATTAATTATTCTATACTTTATTTTGTGAACTGAAAGCAAAAGCAAGATCAATAATAATATTAATAATAATAATAATAATAATAATAAAAAAATATATATAAAAATGTAACAATTAAAACAAAAAATATATATATTAAAAAATAATGAATAAATATGATTTAAAATGTATTCATTAAGATTACGAGTATGTAATATAACAAACAATTGTAATATTGTAATCTATTATGAGAAAAGTTTACAAATAAAAACAGGCAAAAAAATACAAAAAAAAAAAAAAAAAAACTAAAAACAAAAAATCCCCAATCAAAATGCACGAAATATTTCAATTTTTTTTTTCAAAAACAGATTGATTGAATGACAAAAGGAGCTATTGATTGATGCACTAGTTGACTGCTTGATTGGCGTACTAGTTCAGACTGCAGCATACATATTGATTGATTGGCTGCCAGACTGATTGATGGATTTATTACTACTAAGTTTGTATTTGGATGAAAATATATATATATCTATATCTATATCTATATCTATATCTATATCTATATCTATATCTATATCTATATCTATATCTATATCTATATCTATATCTATATCTATATCTATATCTATATCTATATCTATATCTATATCTATATATATATCTATATCTATATCTATATCTATATCTATATCTATATCCCTATCTTTATCTATATATCTGTATCCCTATCTTTATCTATATATCTATATCTGGATCAGATCTCGTTTCATGGAAATTTTCCTCACACTTATATTTATTTATGTCTAATTGGCTGACGACAGTTCGACTTGAGATGGACACCGCCGTCTAGGCTAGGGGGCCCAAGCGAAAACAAACCTTAGATTGTGGTCTGGTAAACAGCAAAGTGTTTACTGCGAATCGAACTTGCACTCAGATGTTTATTTTTTTGACATTCGAAACGCTTTCAGATTCGTCCATTTCCCAGTATTTGTTGACAAAAAAAAAAGAAAAAAACTAGATAGAGGAGTTCATATGGCTAATAAACAAATGGCTAATTCAAAAAGGTCTTTAATTTCGCTTAAGTGAATGATTTGCAAGTCTAAAACTAAAACTCATTCTCATTCGATATCTGCTGTAAGAGTACTTTGCCAGGCCCATTTTGGCTGCTTCTTGGACGGATATTACGGCATAGGCGCGAATCAGCTTAGAAGTGTACGAACTGCATATTCATGCATAAATTAATCACGTTTAAGAAAACTCTAGTCGTGGGTGCTCGACTTGGAGGTAGTCTGTACCCGGATCGATAATATTTTTCAACTTGCATAACTTTTGTGATACTTACGTGATCTAACGGGATACTTATGCCTATAGTAAAAATTCAAGGTTTGTCCCATATTGCTTATATGTGCAACGGAACTTTAAGCTTAAGATTTTAGGGGATTTTGGAATAAGATAAAAAAAACCCTAAATTGTATAAAATTTGACTTTAACTTCAGAGATGTACGAGATATTATTGAATAATGTTGAAACGAAAATATATTTCGAAAACTTTATGAGTCCATAAGAAATCAGATATGCGAGGGCTTAGGTATAGACCCACAAAAAAGCTTAGCCTGTAGCGCTTAAGGTTCATAAGGCACAGATGAACAGATCGAAATCGACTCAGCTTGGGGAATCTGCTTCGTCTTCTTCTGCTTGATACATAGATTTTTACAAAGTTCTTCTGATTTGATTTCAAATGCATCACAAAATACGCGATACTTTTTAAACACATCTCGTATATATCTTTGCATCATTGATCATCTCACTTTCCCAAGTTCGCTGAGGCTGTAGGCTGTAATGAAAAGAAATTCTGTAGGCTTTTTTTTGTCTCTATCTATCTCTCTGTCTCTCTCTTCATACCATTCTATATCCATCTATATACGACACTTGTTTTGTGTCGGCAGATCTATCATTTTATCCATCCATATCTAATCTACATCGTGATCGATCTAAAGATATTTCTATATATATTTATATCTTTCTATTTGCATATATTCATTTTTCAATCTAACCAGCCTTTCCTCCTAAATGCTGCTTTATATTATTATTATAGAATTTTTTTCTGTTTTTCTATCATCTACTCATTTATGCAATATCCATGTATACACTCTCTATCAATTAGTCAATTATTTATATATCAGACTTTCATTGTGTTTATTTTTCATAGATCTATCTCTGCATGCATCCATTTATTATTATTTTCGTCTATCTATATTTTTGTGTCGCTCTATAAATCAATCCTAAATTAATTTATCTATCAGACTTGCGTTCTTGCTATCTATAGATCTATACCTAATTATCCTGTTGCCTAATCCTCTCCTTAATTTCTTGACTTCTATCGATCCATTCATCCTTCTTGCCCATATGCATCCACATGCCTAACTTTCTTTATTTCTATCCACTTCTACTTTCTAATCTTATCTAGCTATCACAAGGGTAAGTCTCATATAATTTTCAATAAATTTACTAAAAATTAAATTTTAATTTTAATTTCAACATATTTATTGATGTAATTCAAAAAATTAAATATAAGTTATCGTTTATAATTATTACGGCTTACAATGCAAACATTTATTTGCAATGTTGCGTTTGTTTTTGTTGTTTTTTTTTTTGTATTTTTTTGTAATTTATCTTTTAAATTTTTTTTTATTTCGTTTTTTTCATTTTTTTTTTGTTTTTATAGATTTCTCCCCTCTCACTTGGCCTTGCTCGCATGCTTTGTTATTAAGATTTTTTATTGCATTTTATTTTATTTTTTATTTTTTTTTATTATTTTGCTTTATTATTAATTTCATATGGTTTTTATTATTAGTGAAATCAATTTTAATTTACATATATATATATATATATATATATATATAAACATTTAAATATGCATATTTTTACACGCGAGAAACATTTGAATGTGGTTGTGTGTGTGTATTATGTGTGTGTGTTGCATTATATACATATATAATATATATTTTTGCACTGTTATATCATATACATATATATATCTATATATATATATATATATATATATATATATATATATATATATATATATGTATTATTTTTCTCTTGCTTTTATTAGGCTAAGTGTTTTGCTCTTCTGTGTGTGTGTGTGTGTGTATATATATATGAAAATTGGCGTGTTTGTGTGTGTGAATTCCATTTAGATATATTTTTCATTTTTATGTTCGTCATCTTCTTAAATGTTTAGTATTGAATTTAAATTAATATTTAGAAACATCCTAACTTCCGTTTCCGTTTCCACTCCTCCTTCTCTCTCTCTCTCTCTCTCTCTCTTACTGTGTCCTTCCTTCATGCTGCACAGTTTGTTTTCCGCTTTTCATTTCATTTCATTATGCATTCTGTTTTTAACGCTTGCCATCCCAAATGTGAATTCTTTTATTTGTATTATTATTGTTATTATTATTTATCTGCCTTTCAGCTGAATTACTCGGTGATGGGAGGTTTGCAGTTCGGTTTCTCTTTCTCCTTATCGCGATCGTTGCGTGGCTCCAACTGTTCCAGCAGCAAGGTGGAATTCGGCTGGCCCTGATGAGTCTTCTGCTTCAGCATTGTCCAGTCATAGATATAGTCATACTGATGGTTCAGTGTTCGGAACAAAATGCTAATCCATCCCAGGCAAAAAAGAGAGAAGAAAATATAAACGTTAGAATTTCATGATAGTTAAATTTATAGATAAGGATAGAATTATTTATAAGTATATATGTATATCTACCTCTCTCTATATGTAGTATATAAATTCTATCTATAGATAATATATATATTGTATATGCATCTATTCATTCCATCTACATTTACATAACTTTATTTATGTCCTTCTATAAATCTAACCTTTTCGCATTCATATAACTGCATTTTGCTATAGATCTATCTATTATATATATTGTTTTTTCTTATCTCTCTATTCAATCGTCTTTCTATTCCTTCATTATCTGTGCCTTATCTATCTCTCTATTCACGTATCTCTCTAAGACGTGCTTATCTTACAATTTCACTTATTTCTGCATCTCTTCTCATCTCTCCCAACTATTTTCGTATCTATTCTATGATACATCACATAATTTGACGGAGCTTGAATCATATTTTTAATATGAATTTCCATTGAAGCAGTTAGCACATTATATTAAAGATAGACAAATTTTCATTATTCATTGCTTGACTCTGCTGTTCGAGCACTTCCCGAAGCAAACCAAATGCCATGGACTCATGGATACATAAATAGAGAGTGGGTAGAGTAAGAGACCCATAAATTTAGCAACTTACCGGAACAATTGACGTAGGTACATGTAGTCGGGCTGTTCATCGAAACGCAAGCTACGACAATAGTTCAAGTACATGGAGAACTCGGCCGGTGAGCCCTTGCAGAGCACCTCGATGGGTGTTGACATCTTCTTCTCAGAGATTTTATCATATTTCTGCTGCTTATTGTTGGCCTTCATGCCCTGCCAGGGCAGCACGCCGCGATTGAAGTACATCATCACATAGCCAAGGGATTCCATGTCGTCGCGACGAGACTGCTCGATGCCCAAATGGGCATTGATCGAGGCATAGCGGGCTGTGCCCGTTAGGTTCTTCTCCTCGCGATACGTTATATGCTGGCGACTCTGGGCGTCGCGATATTTTTTGGCCAGGCCAAAGTCAATGAGGAACAGCTTGTTGCAGTACCGTCCAATGCCCATAAGAAAGTTATCCGGCTTGATGTCGCGATGAATGAAACACTTGAGATGTATATACTCTAGGCGGCCAATCATCTGATCGACCAGCATCAGTACGGTCTTAATGGTGAAGTGGCGCGAACAAAAGTTAAATAGATCCTCCAGCGACGGCCCCAACAGATCCATGACCAAAGTATAAAAGTTCTTCTCCTTGCCATGGTGACGTATACGTGGAAATCCGACGCCGCCGCTAAGCACACGATACAGTTTCGCCTCGTACAGCAGCTGGGGATGGCGGGCATGAGCGCTCTCCATCTTGATGGCCACCTCCTCGCCGCTCTGAATGCTCATGCCCAGATAGATGTCGCCAAAGGAGCCGCTGCCTGTAAATTAACAATTTAATTAGTTTGATTAAATTAAAATATATCAAATATAAATGTAAGCCGAAGCATATAGAAGATGTGGAAGTTCTTAAAAGTTCATGTGATATGATATGATAGAAAGAAGCTGGCTCCAGGAATGATGCATAAAAGCTGCTACATTAATGTAAATTATATTATATGGCAATAGGTAGCATAAGGCTGGGCCTGACATAAGTAAACTTCTATTTATGTGAAAGTTCTGAGCAGATGGCAGATAGTGTTTATAATCGATATGATATTAGCAGTAATTGACAATCTATATACAGCTGTATCTGCTGCACTGAACATGAATCTAGATAAACAATCAGCATTTAGCCTATGATAGTTCCTTATATACATATGCATTCATATGGGATTTCAATCTGTATCTGTTTACAGCTGAGTGAAGCAGCTTTAAACAGATTGTTTATCAATTGCTAGCTGAGGATATCCATTAACAAAGCGGCAGCTTGGCAGCCTGCAATCGTTAGTTGTTATTAAAATGATATATGAGCATTTACGAAGCTGTTTACGGCTATTGCAGCCTTAAATGTGTTTGATTCTGGGAGAGCCTTGAATGAATTTGGCATTATATTACAGACAAATAGATATCGATATATGTATATATATATGTAGCGCCTTACCAATCTTGCGTATCACCCGATATTTGCCGCCGATTATTATCTGGGAACGATGTTCCTTCATCATCCGCAAATTGTCCATGTTGTTGGGATAATGGCAGCGCCGCGCGTTCGCTTCTCTTTAACAATTTGAATTTCTGCCTCTCGTATTTGTTGTTCTTTATATATAAATATTTATATATATATTTATATATACATAAGCAAATACGTATACATATATGTTTGTATATACGTATATATATATATACTTTTTTTTATTGAAAAATCAACTTATAGACGAATTCTGTTGATGACAGGAAAATGCAAGGTAAATTAAAACTTTATTCATCGATTGCTTTTCTATTATTATTTGTATTTATTTATTTGGTATATTTTATTTTGTTTATTGGCGCCAACGGAGCAAAAGGCATAAGCACAAGCACAAGCACAAGCACTTTCTTTTCGGTTATTTGTTGTTGCTGTGTCCGTCCGTCCGCTCGTTCGTTCGTTCGTTTGTTATTGCACACACACACACACACACACACACACACACACACACATATACGCTACACATTTGCTGTATTGTTTTGTTATGATTTTCGCTGCACTCTCTTTGGCATTTATGCTTTGCTGAGCCATTCGCTTCCAAAAAATAAAAAAACGGACATAAAATATAAGAAAAAAATTTGCCTGCAAATATTGCGCATTTCCATAACGAAATTAACATCTTGAATCGATAGTCGATAATAATACATTAAATGCGTGCGCGCGTGCATGTGTGTAACTGTCGGACAACAACAACAACAAGCAGAAGAAGAAGCACAGCAACAACAGCAGCAGCAGCCATAGGTGCTGCTGGTAGTGTGGAGCAGTGTCAGGTGGCCTAATAGTAGCAGACGTAAACAGATTGCTGTTGTTCGATTATTTATTTTCATAATTGTCGATTTCAATATAAACAGATCCGCTGATAAACGATAAACAACTGCGACAACGAGTCATACAACTACAATGGCAGGTATAGAATAACAACAACGACAACGGCAACGGGACAACTACATGCTCTGCATCTTTTACCCCGTTGGAATGCACATTACACACAAACACACACAGAACAGACACACGTATATATATATATATATTACATATGTATGTATATATATATATATATATATATATATATATATATATATATATATATGCAAACGCAGCAACACCAACACTTCAGCATTGATACATACACACACACGAGCGCACTCACATAGTTGCAAGCAGTTGCTACTACTGCACCTTACATGTTTCTTTTTTATCGCTTTTTTTTACACAAAAGAAAAAATTAAGTCAAATGTTAGCCCGCATTTGAACGCATGCGGCGCTTTGTTTTACTGTTTCGTCGATCGTTTGCAGTAGAATTGTTAAGTTTTCTTTGCAATTTTTTTTTTTTTTTGCTAATTTTTTTTTTATTTTGGCGTTAAAGCTTACCACGAAACGTTTGCGAACATCAGTGAAACGGTTTAAAACTGCTGTGCTGGGTGTTTCTCAAGGTTGGCTTTTTACTATTGTACGAGGGGGGCCAAAACGAATGACAAAAAAAAAAAAAGTGATATAGATGTATGTATGTTTGTGTACGAGTGTGTCTGTGTGTTTATATGTGTGTGTGTATATGTGTGAGTATGTGAAATTTCTTAGGAAATTTGCTTCTGTGACAGCGAGGCGGTCCGTTAATCCATTCACAACTGTCGCGTGAATGTATTTTAGCACTTTACATACGCGCACAACGGAAAAAAAAGAGGAAATATATGTTTTTATTAACTAAAATAAAATGGTTAGACTCCAGCAAAAATGCTTTTGCTAGTGCTGACAGCCAGCGATACACACGCACGACTATCGACTATCACAGCACGATAGTACGATGGGCAACGGTTACAGTTGGACAGCGCAGCAATCTAGTGCTGCATAACGCCGCACACTTATCGAGCAAAGTAATCTTGCTGTTGTCAAGCGCTGCCACACTGTTAACAACTTTAATTAAAATGTATTTTATAATTATATTTATTTTATTATTATGACTACAAGCTTATGTAGCAATTTGGGGGTTCAATTAGATATTGCTCAACTAGATACTCGTGTTTAGTGACAGCTTGTCCAGTGTTTGGCAGCTTTAGATGTGCTTAATAATCAGGTGGCAGCGCCAAAAAATGATCGGCGCGCTGTTTGCTTTTTGAAAATACAAAATAACATTGTTTTGTTTTCTTTCTTTTTGCCCACGCCCATGTGTGTGTTTACCATGTCTACAAAAAAAAACAAATAATATGCTTTTGCCCAGCGAAGTTGCTAGAAGACCCCATTTATGTATTGTTCTAGCGGAAGCAAGTCAAATTTATATTTTTTGGTCTATATATTTTTATTAAAAACATTTTTTTGTATGGTTTTTTTGTTTTTTGGTTTTGTTTTTGGTTTTTTTTTTGTTTGTTTTTGTTTGTAAATAACGTGACGACTTGAAAACAGAAATTAAATAAGTGTACTTTACTCGTAATGTAGTAGAAAGTGTTATAAAAGCAATATTACAATAACTGTGGTAGAATTGGCTCCTAAAATAGATATTTTACAACTGATACCACTTTTTGTCTTTATATTTAAGCATTAATTGATGCGCTGTACCGCTGAAATCTTGAGCTGTATTGGCCATACGCTCCGCGCGCTCCTCCAACAAATTCAATTTCTCGCCACGCTCCATCGCCAGCTGATGGGCCCGACTGATTTCCGAGGCAGCCGTCGACGCCCGTTGGCCCAGCTGCTCCAAATTGGGGCCAGGTATATGACGGGCGACCGAACGATTTGCTTTCCCGCTCTGTTCACCAACTATCGAGTCAAGTAAACGCATATTATATACTATATGGGTAAAGACATTCAACAATTACTTACATAACTCTTCGCGATCCAAAAGCTTGGCTCCACCGCCAAATAGACCTTTAAAGAAACCCTCCTTCGGCTGTTCGGGCATATCGTGTACCGTATATAACTCACCCATCATCTCCAAAATAAATTGACTATATAAAAATTAAATATTGTCATACATACATAGATATATTAATATTCTGATTAGCGCTCACCAAAATTCCGATGATATCGTGAATTTCTGAATTTCGGTGGGCGATGCCATGTACAATCCATGACCTTTATGACTAAAGCAAAAGATTTTTGATATTCTGCAAGGGACGAGAAGTTTACAATTAAAATATGCTCTGCATATCGAGATCGATTTCTCGTCTTACTGAGTTGTATCTTCATGAACAATGATCTGTTGACCCCATATCGAAAGCATTGGATCCACAATTCCCTGTTTACATTTGGTTTGAAAACTAAAGGAAAAACGAAACGATTTTCTAGGATAACGTATTGTGATAAGATTTTAAAAATAATTTGAACGCACCTTAAGTCCATAAGCGGTAAGAAATCAGTATCCAATAACAGTTTTAGACTAGGAAGACTATGTACCATTAGATGGCCATTCGAAAGATAGGTTGCTAAGCAAGAGCCATCTATAGAGGGGTGGATATACGATTAAAAACTTAATTCGTCAGGGAACTTCATAAAAACCCTTGCAGAGGTTATGGATATAGGCTTATGCAGTTATCGATATATCACTAATTTATAATATGGTATAGCTATTGAGTGTAGCCTCTGTCAGAGTATTTATAACTTATCGATAACAATAACTATTAGTATGCCAGTTAGTTTGACTTTATAGTGACAATTTTTTATGTATATATAGTTAAGGAGATTTTGTGATTCTTATCTATAAGAAACTATCGATAACAATTATAATCGAATTTTACAATCGATTATAATTTAAGTGATAATATGTTGTGTAATCCACTATTAATTGTAGTCTACACTTTGAGATTATGCATTTGAGAAGAACTATCGATATATATGTTCGATAACAAATGTAAGTCGATTTTAGACACCATTATAATCTATAATCAATATATCGATAACTGTGCCTCTGCAAGGATGCATCTGTCAAGAATTGTGAACCTTTCATCGTGATAGTTTCTGCCTTGACTGCGAAATCCATTTCCGATAATTGTATGCGATTGATGCAGCACTGATTGGCCACATCAAATACCTTTGTTTGCTTTTCGCTAGCGATAACTATATATTGTCGATCGGTGAGTGTTTCCAACCCGGTGCTAACGCTGCCGCTGATGCCGCTGCTGCTGGCGCTGCTGCTGCTGATGCCGCCGCCGCCGCCGCCCGTTGCACTTCCGCTGCCACTGCTGCCTGTTGCACCTGCGCCACCCGCCGCCGATGCACCTGCGCCTGCAGCACCAGCTCCAGCTGCAGCTCCACCGCCAGCTGTGCTGCCCGCTGCAGTTGCGCTACCAGCTCCGCCAGCAACCGAAGTGTTTGATATTGTATTGGCAGTTGTTGGTGTAAATGTGGGGCTGGTGCGGCTGCTGCTCTTAGTGGGCGTGCCTAAATGGAGTATTTAGAGAAAAACATATCGATAAATATCGAATGCCACAATCGCATATGCATTTTCGTTAACAGTTACGATCTTTCTTATCCCGATTCTCGTCGCGCCAAGGCTCAAATGTATAGGGTATGATCGAGCCATACGAGTCTAAAAAAGACATGGAAGTTATGGAACCTTTGAGTCGTACCACGGGTCCACCTAAGCGAAATCAGGATTATAAATAAATAAATGTACATTGAGCATGATAGAGAGAGAAAGAGAGAGAGAGAGAGAGACAGAGAAAGAGAGAGAGAGCTTACCGTTTATTGTAACCAACACGGGCTGAGATTTGCGCACATCGCGCTCTGGCATTGTTATGAACAATGTCAATATTGAACCGAAACTAGTTCCAATCCATAAAGTAGGAACAAGTGTCAAAATATCTGTAAGCAAATCAAAAACAAATTCAAGATTTATCGCTGCGAAGAAGTGATATTTACCCTTTCATAATTAATAATGCTCTATTTATATAAAGATATCGAACTGTTGATTTCAAAGTGATATCTTTTGCTTATACTGGACCAATAATAAGCGATACTTATCGACTATCTCTTTTTGCATATTGCCTACTTATAATGAGCCCTCTAAAGTATGCTATGCGAATATGGCTTAAGCTATATGCAAATGGTAAACTTTGAATAGATGAACTTACCATTGCGTTTTGCATAACTCTCGATAAAAGCTAAACAGGTAACAGATTCAGAGGAAGACATATCAATGCTTGACATTGATGACGATCTGGATCTCGAGAAGGTGCCATCTAATTTATCTGCAAGTTAGTTTTTGTATGAGGAAACAAATCGATTAATTCAGTAAATTTATGCACATGTGCATCGATACATACATATATATATGTATATGTATATGTATATGTATATGTATACATACACATACATATATATACATGCATATCGATTATTATATAACGGTACAGCAAAGAGAGTGGCAAACGATTACAAAATACAAATTTTTTTATATAGAGAATTTTTTTCGGAATTTAGAAAGAATGAGGTAGAAATACAGAAAGAGAGAAAGATATAGAAATAGAAAGAGAAAAAGAGGGAGAAAGAGTGACAGTGAGAGTGAGAGAGAAGAGGAAAGAGAGAGACAGAGAGATAGATAGAGAAGAGAGAGAGAGAGAGTAAAAGCGGCGGGCGGTAGTAGGCATAACTTTTGCATAATAATTATTTTATTTAATGAATTTATTTTTTATTTCTTTTTTTATGAAAGTAATTCTATTATATTAACTTTTTTTATTTAAAACATTTTTTATATTTTTATTTTATATATTTTTGCTGCACTATTTTCACTAGGCTGCTAATTATTATTGTTGTTGTTGTTCTATCTATGTATGTATGTATGTATGTGTGCGTGTGTGTGTGTTTTGGGCCAATCACAGAGAGTCCTCAAATACAGTCGTATGTGTGCATATGTGTGTCTGTGTGTGCCAATACATTCGTATGTGTGTGTGTGTGTGTGAACTATGCAAAAATACTTTTGCCAATGCAGATTTTGCTGAGCTTTTGTTGCAGTTAGTTGTTGCTATTGCAGTTTTATCGTTTTTTTTTTTTTGCTTTTGCTTTTGTATTTGCTTTTCTTATTAGTTGCTAATTGGAAGCGTGCAGAAGTACCGAGAGCGAACGAGCGAGCGAGACAGAGTGTTTTTGTGAACAAATACATAAACATATTAAGAGTAAGACAGAGCGAGAGTATAAATAGATATAGAGAACTAGAGAGAGAGAGAGATAGATAGATAGATAGAGAGAGAGATAAGAGAGAGAGAGAGAGAGAGAGAGAGCGAGCGAGCGAGCGAGCGAACGAACGAACGAACGAGCGGTAGAGTGTGGAGCGAGCGAGCGAGTCAGACAAAGTTGTATACGAATATATAAATATATATATATTTATATTTATTTTTTTGTTTTCTTTTTGTATCTTTAATAATATTATATCATTTTTATTTTTGTTGTTTTTGTAGTTGTTGTTGTTGTGGTGAGCGAAAGTGGCGAAAAATGTGGGCGAAACAAAGGCAACATTCCTAGCAAACCCCACCCCTTTCAACGAAATGATAAAAATATCCAGTGCAGTCGCTGCCATCGCTACAGTCGCTGCCATCGCTAACGCGGCAAGCAAAATAAAAACATGAGAATCAAAACAAAAACGAAATTACAAGATGGCCGCTGCAAGCGGTGGCGCCTAGCAAATGGACACAGAAGACAGGAGTGTGCATGTAAGTGAGACAGAGACAGACAGAGAGAGAGAGAGATTGAAGAGAAGAGAAGAGAGAGGCAAACCACAGGCAACGTGCTGCTGAGTGTGCGTATATGTGTGTGTGTTTGAGTGTGTGTGTGTCAGTGTGCGTGTGAGTGCATGTGCGTGTGCTCATGTGTAAAGGGAGTGTTATAATGTTAAATGTGTCATACAAACAACAGTTTTGCATAAGTGTAGCACACAAATACATATACATATATCTATATCTATATATATGTCTTTATATATACATATATAAATTTATATATATATACACTCGACAGCATAATTCTACGTACAGCAGAAAAAAATTTTTTTTTTTGTGTTCAGTTGGCTCTAGAATCTACCATAATGCACTTATCGGAATAATTCCTTTTTTATAGTATTTTTCGCTTATTTAACTACCTATTTGCATTTTTATTTTTCGCAAAATAATAATATTTATATTAAAAAACAATGTTAACAAAAAACCTTACAGGAAAGTGACGCAGCAAAAGTCTACGTACACAACAATTATACTGCGTACAACGCCGAGTTTTGGCAAGAACCGTTAGATTTTTTTACGGTTTTTCCTTTTTTTTATGCGTCTAGACTGTGCTAAGGAATTTTCCATCGCCACGAAAACAATTATGTACATGGTTTATCAAGGAGAGTAAGGGGAAGGGAATCTGTATATGAAGTTCGAAAACTTATACTAAAACACCGGTTAGAGGGCTAATCCTGTCGAGAAATTTGACAATTCTTAGTGAGAATACATTCCTCATGCCAAGAGGCTTACGACAAATTATGTGTCGTCTGGCTTTATATTGTTAAAGCCCCGATCTGGCCGACTTTAAGTGTTGACAGCTGGAGAAAAAAAACGTATTGTCCAACTGGTGACTTCAAATCCGAGAATAACCTAGCAACAAGAACGGGTTGGAGTTGAAGAAAGATTAGCCGAATCTGTTTCCCATGATACCATTCGGTGTTCATGGTCATATTGGTCGTTCCGGCCGGATATCATGCTAGTGTTGCTGATTGGAAACCGCACAAATCAGATATCAATATAAAACAGCGTATGGACTCCCAAATGGCCATTCTTATGAACCGCCAGGCTTCTGGAACAGGGTCAATTTATCAGAGGAGAGCATGTTCTACATATTAGATATAAATTGAAAGAAGTTATTATGGAGAAAAAACGGAGTATCCTTCGAAAGAGAAAATGTTCTTTCGGCCGTTAAACATGAAGGAAGTGGTATCGTGGCATGGAGGTGTGTGGTGGCCAATGGAGTTGGTAGTCTGGTGTTTATAGAATCGACAATGGACCACAAGGACTATATCAAGATCCTAAATGAAAATTTACACCAAAGTGCCCAGAAATTGAGGATTGAGGATGACTATTGCTTTTAACAAGATAATGATCCGAAGCAAACAGTCCACAATGTAGGGCTGTGGTTTCTATATAACGCCAAAAATCAACTTAGATCGCCTCTCCAATCGCCAGACCTGAATCCTATTAATCATCTGTGGGATTTACACGAGCGTAGGATTAGGCAGCGTACCATAATCTCCAAAAATATGCTAAAGGAGGTTCTCATGGACGAATGGAGCAAAATAACGGCAGAGGAGACTCGGAAACTGGTGGATTCAATGCCTCGACGCCTGGAAGAGGTGTTAAAACGAAATGGATATCCAACAAAATATTAAAATCTAATGGATCCCCCAAAAAGAGCCGATGAATTGTTGTGTACGTAGACTTTTGCTGCGTCACTTTCCTGTAAGGTTTTTTGTTAACATTGTTTTTTAATATAAATATTATTATTTTGGGAAAAATAAAAATGCAAATAGGTAGTTAAATAAGCGAAAAATACTATAAAAAAGGAATTATTCCGATAAGTGCATTATGGTAGATTCTAGAGCCAACTGAACACAAAAAAAAAATTTTTTTTCTGCTGTACGTAGAATTATGCTGTCGAGTGTATGTATACATATGTAAGGAGACAGAAAGGGAGAGAGAGAGAGAGACAGTGATAGACAGAGAGCAATGCTTGTTGTTTTGGTGCAAATTTGTTGTTGTTTATTGTTGTAGCTGTTGTTATTGTTGTAGTTGTAGTAGTAGTAGTAGTAGTAGTTGTTGTTGTTGTTGTTGTTGTTTGGTGCTCTGTTGTGCTCCCACCTTGTGATTTGGACTTTTTTAGGGACTCGTACGATGTCACCGACTGCTGTTGCTGTATAACAGATGTTTGATGCTGATGCGGATGCTGATACTGATATTGTAGTTGTTGTTGTTGTTGTTGCGCACCTGCTCCACCAGCATAGGCACCTGCCGTGTCGCCATTATCGGCATCAAAAGAAGCCAGCAATTGTTGTAGATATTGTTGCTGCTGCTGCTGTTGTTGTTGTTGCTGTTGATGTTGCTGCTGCTGATCAACGCCGCTGACGCTGCTGCTGCCACCGCCGCCGCCGCCGCCGCTGCCGCTGCCGCCGCCACCCGCACCTGATAGGCCACCACCACTACCAATACCACCAACACCAACACCGCCACTAGCAACACCCGCACCTGCATCGTCCGCACCATAAACGCCAGACGCCGACGCCGACGTCGCTGCTGCGGCTGCAGCCGCTGCGTTTGCTGACGACGACGTCGACGCGGACAGAGGATCACCCATCGTCTGCTGCTGCTGCTGCTGTTGTTGTTGTAGCTGCTGCTGCTGCTGCTGCTGTTGTTGTTGCTGCTGCTGTTGCTGCTGCTGCTGCTGCTGTTGTAGCTGCTGCGCTGCATTGGCGCTTGCATTAGCGTTCGCATTGGCTCCGCCGTTGATCTGGTCAATTGTAAATAAACAATAATAAGGGAGGGGAGAGAGAGATACACACAGAGAGAAGGAGAGAAAGAGAGAGATAAATGCACTAAATGATTGAATGGAGCAACATATCAATTGTACAATTTGTTGTTCGTCTTCTTCTTCATCTTCTTCTTCTTCTTCATGTTGTTATTGTGCGAGCACGTGTGCGTATATATATAAATATGTGTGTGTGTGTATGTGTATTGTGAATATATGTGTGTGTGACGCATAGCATATTTTATTTTGCTTGTGTTGGGTGTGTGAGGAGGGGAGAGGCGCATGGAACAACGATAAACTTAACGAATGCAAAAACGAGTGTGTGTATGTGTGTGGGTGTGTGTGGGTGTGTGAGTGTGAGTGAGTCTGTGAGAGAGTGTAGCTAACAATTAACAGTAAATATGCCCGTTGCCTGCTTCGCATTGTGCCAGACAAACGACAGCAAGAAAAAGAACAAAACAAACAAACGAAATGAGTGTGAGAGAGAAGGCAATAAATTGCTGGAGTGAGCAGTGTTGGGTAATGATTAGCAGAGTGTGAGTGTGTGTTGGTTAAGCTGTGTGATCAGTGCAAATGAATGGACAATGAAACAACAAATCACGACACAGAGAGTGGGTGAAACAGAGAGAGAGAGAGAGAGAAAGAAGGAGAGAGGATATATATATGTATGCATATAGCGAAAGAGAGACCGCAACAGCGACTGTATGGGACTAAACAATAAACATATATATTTACATATATAAATATTCACTTTATATATATAAATATACATATATATATATATATAGATTGTTAGAGTATATATGTATATGAGACAGATCTGAACGAGAACGTTAATTACATAGATAAATAGTTAAATACATAAACAATATGTAAAGAGGCAAGAATGCATGTCTGTAAGCAGCTGTAGATGTGTGTCTATGTTATCGATCGATATTTATCGAACATGTATACGAGTATCATATGATGAGTTACATATAAAGCTTATTAATTTTAAAAAATCTTATTATTCTTGTGTGTTGATTTTTACAGTGTTCGTGTAGGCAAACAAAGCAACGGTATAAAGCGTTGCAAGCGAATATTTAATATTTGTTTTTTTTTTTTTTTTTCTTATTCGATAAACGTAACGAAAAGCATAAGAAGCCAAAGAACTAACACAAAAATTAAAAACTAAACTGAAATTGGTCGTAAAGCTAGTCAATAATTCAATGATGAAAAAATTCAATTGTTATCGATCAGCTTTCGCAGTTCCAACAAAGATAAAGACAAAGAGAGCAAGGAACAGAGAGAGAGAGAGAAAGACAAAGAGAAAGAGAATCGCTTCAGACAGACTTCGAGTGAATCCAACCAAAAAAAAAACAATCAAACAAACAAAACACATACATACATATTTACACACATATATGTAGTAGTTATCGATAAGCGATTGTTGCTGTACATATGGTCATCGATAGACATATATTCATTGGTTGCTGTACTCATTGGCAGTTTGGTGGATCAGGCTGGCCGGCGGTAACGCGTTTGTAACGACATATACATACAAATATCTATTGGGGCGATGGTAGTTAGTGGTATTTTGTGGTATTTTTCGATGATAATGGTGATCTTGATGATAGGGTGATGGGGCGGTATGTGTGGCTTTAATGGAACTTACACATAAAAACGTGTAACGCACAACACTCAATAACAACCCATTTAGTATTTCGATTTTTATGTGTGTGGTATTTTTTTTTTTTGGTATTTTTTAATTTGCACAGTGCATACACAGAGGATAATTTTTTTATTGAATATGGTGATTTACATTTAGTGGTTTCTTGTGTGGTTGGTTTTTTTTTTGTTGGTATTTTTGTCTTTTTTGTTTTTACAACAGTTATGCATACTATATATATATATTTTTATGATAGATATGTATATCAACACATACATACATATACACTGATGTATACATATATACAAATTATATATATATATATATATAGATATATATATATATATACAGTCTGTCAAGAAACAGTTTACACAAAGTGAAAAATTCATATTTTTCGACTTTAGACACAAATATTTTGGCTATTTATTCAAATTAACTAAATTTTTTTGATGGCAATCTATTTATTGATCAATTTTGCATTATTTTATGAAAAAAAAATTAACAAAATTGTAAAGGGGTTGGAAAATAAACAACAAAAACTAAGATTACACAAGATTCACGCTGTCAAGAAACTCTTTACACAAAATGCTTCTTTTGTTGTTAGCTTGAAATTTAAAGCGTATTTTGCAAATTTTCGGTAATTTTAATATCTGGTATAACATTTTATAGCATTAGACACATATTGCAATCGCTGTTTCAATGATTGAACAATTTTGTTGGGTATTATTTAGAGGTGTCTTGCCATGTTTCTAAAATAGTCACTTTCCGTTGTGAGCAATTCCTTAGATACGGTTTTCCCTGAGATTTTCTTCAAGAGCTCCCAATTTTTTTGATGGGGCTCTGATGGGGACTCTTAGGAGATGTATCACAATAACTTTTCCATAATTATATTTCATCCAAATCCATCATTAATCTCATTATAATTGGGCTCAATGGCTTAATGGAATATAAAATTTGGCTTATTGATGTTATAAAAGCCTTATTTCCCCTACCTAGGCTCAAAATTGTGTTCTTAATTTTGAGGTATTTAGCCGCACTAATAGTGTCCTCTGCAAACTTGTGGTCTTAGACACCTCAGCTGGAGGTGCATCACCAAACTATAACCGAACACTTTTCAAATTTTTCAGTAGAAATGTTCTTTTATTTTATTCTAGCGTAATTAAGGGCTTTGACCATATTCTAGATGGACCATTGTTACACTGCAGCATTATTATTGTTTTGTAGCAAATTTTGACGATTTCCTAGAACTCTGCCGGCTGACACAGCGAAACTGAAGCTATTCTTGCATTATCCGATAAAAACGCAGTTTTTTTTGGATGACTCTAAAAGTGTACCCATACCGTAGTATGGTATCCCATAGTATTTTGTATGATACATCTACGTCATATTATTCCTTAAGCACCTTTGCAAGTGTACGCATTGATATTTTCCGATTTTGATCAATATTCCGCTTAAATAATAGGTCTTTACAAAAATACAATTTTTATTTTTGCCCATTGATACTCTTAATTTCGCGTTTACATTCATATTCCGCCCGATTTATAGCGCTATAACTACTTCTCTTTGACACAGACATCTATTCAACTAGTTTCCCAATAGATTTTCCCAACTTGTGATCATAATAGATCCATTGGATCACATCAAAGCTAAATCTCTGAACAGGCACTATTACAAATTAAAGTAAATCACTTTTTAGATGCGTCATCAGCAATATTTTTCAAACACATTAAAGACGATGCAAGAATAAGCATGTTCAACGCGACGCACACTGCAAACGCAACGGTAAAGCGCCGTTATTTCTTAGAGCTCGACCAACCCTAATTGAACAACGAAGTGTGTAAAGAGTTTCTTGACAGCGTGAATCTTGTGTAATCTTATTTTTTGTTGTTTATTTTCCCACCCCTTTTCAATTTTGCTAATTTTTTTTTATAAATTAATTTAAAATTTGTTATTAAATAGATTGCCATCAAAAAAATTAAGTTAATTTGAATAAATAGCCATAATATTTGTGTCTAAAGTCGAAAAATATGAATTTTTCGCTTTGTGTAAACTGTTTCTTGACAGACTGTATATATAAAGAGTTTAGGAAAAGAGAGAAAGATTTTATTTTTGGTTTATTATACAATTTTATAACATTTTCATATGTTATTTTTCTATTGGTTAATTTGAATTTAGTTTTGCTTTTTAGTTTCTTATTCATTTGCCGCCATTTTGTAAGCCGTTGCAGGGTACGAGGTATGTGAGCGGGCGGAGGGAACGGCAGGAAGAGCGAGAGAGAAAGAGAGAGAGAGAGAGGGGGGGGAGGGGCGGACTTCACACTACTAGGCTAAGATTGCAATGCATGCATACATATATACATATATAAGTACATATGTATATAGGTATTTGCATTTGCATTTGCTCATATATGTATATGTGTAAGTGTGTATGTGTTGCTTGTCTTGTGATTGTGCTAATTCTGCCTCTGCTTTATCAACATCATCATCTCTTCTTCTTCTACCTCAGCTGCAAACTACATATGTAAAATTCGTTTAATTTATGTGTGTGTGTGTGTGTGTGTGTGTGCGTGAGCTGTGCATTTGTGTGTGTGTGTGTGTGTGTGTGTATGTCTATGTTGTTGTTAGAATGAATTACCAAAGAACTTCCATACAATCACATAAAGGCAGTTATATTGCAGCTCTTCTGCATCCGTTGCCTAGTTTCAGGAGAAAGAAGCATATAGTAGATAAGAATTTCAATTTTCATTTTTCATTTTTATTGCATTTGAAATTGTATTTGCAATTGTTGTTGTTGCTGTTGTTGTCGTTGTTGATTGGTGCTATTATTATTATTTTCAATATTATCATAATTATCATTATTGTTATATTTATAATTGTTGTAGTTGTTGTTGTAGCTATTGAAAACAAAGAAACTCTACGAAATTTTGTCGCTATACAAAATGCAATTTGAAAAATCAAAACAAATTTGAAGCAGCCCCGTTTCATTTCATTTACAGTTATTATCATTATATATTACGCTCTCTAATTTGACTGAGGAAATATGGGGTGTGAGGGAGACGGGTAGACAGGGCTCAGCTTGCATAACTACAACAAAAATCTACGGCTTGCATACGTTAACATACAAAAGCCAGCAAAGAGTGAGTGAGAGAGAGAGAGAGAGAGAGAGGAGAGAGGAGAGAGAGAGAGAGAACAGCTAAAGAGAGGGAAGTGGTTGGGTTATTGTTGTTGTTTATCGGTCTAGGCACGCCCTAATACACACGCACAAAACAATGCATCGCAATGCACGGCAGCATGGTAAATCAGCAGCACCCAGTGTCTATGTGTTCGTATGTCTGCATGTGAGTGTTTCTGTGTTTGTGTGTCAGTGTGTCAGTGTGCTGTGTGAGAGAGATTTTTGTCAAATTTACTTTCGATTTCGATATCGCTTTCGAGCTTCGCCTGTGACTCTCTCGCGTTCGCTCTCACTAAGCTGCAACTGCTACAACTACAAATTGGCGCATTGACCACGCTCACACGCTCACGCTCTCTGTTATTGATGGGCGGTGGTGTGGGAGAGAAGGGGACAGAGTGGAGTGGAATATATATATATGGTTGGGCCGCTTGCGCCTTTTTTACGCTCTCGCTTTCATTGCACGCACTGTACAGTGTAGGGCGAAGGGGGATGGGAAGAGTTTTTGCTATTTTTAGAAGCATTTACACACGCATACTTACGTATCTTTTTGGTTAGACTGCCGCTCATCATTGGCGACACGTCGTTCTTATTGGCCCGCCCAACGCCAGCTCCGATGCCAATGGCGCCCGCGCGCTGCTCTCTCGGCTGATATTTAATGTTCGGCACGGAGAGCAGACGCTGATCGCGCGACTTCTCTTTGAACTTTTGACGCGACGGCTTTAATGGCGGCTGCTGTTGTTGTTGTTGTTGTTGTTGTTGTCCTTGTTGCGCCAGTTGCTGTGCCTCGCTCAATGGCAAATTGTTTGGCCTCTCGCCGCTCTCCGGCGGCTGCTCAAAATCGACACGTTTCTGCGGTGGCGTCGCAGTCGCAGTCGCAGCCGCCGTTGGCGTTACAGCCGTCACATCGCCTGTATCACAATTGAGCATTGCGCTGGCCGTTGCCAGGCCGACATCATCCTCACGGCACTCGAGCGCCTCGACGGGCAATTCCTCGCCACCTTCGGGCGAACTCTCTTTGGTCGCATAGAATATGGAGGAGCTGTTCCGCATGGATTCCAGCTCCGTATTGACATTGAGGCTGCCGCCACCGATTTTCATATTGACTTTTGATAATTGACGCTTCAAATTGAACGTTTTCCATGACATCGATTTGCGGCGATCCTGCAGCTCTTTGGGTGCCACGGCCCCCTCATCTCGCTGCGGACTTTTGGCCGCTGCCAGCGCCGCAGCTGTCGCTGCACTGGCGCTGTTAATTAATGAATCTTTTGTGCTATTGAGAACATCGGCCACGCACTGCGGCGACGTGGGCCGCGAGCCGGTCTCGCCCGTTGCTGCCGACGCTGGCGTTGCTGCGGACGTCGAGGCCGTTGTTGCTGACAGCGCTGCTTCATTCGCCTCGGGTATGAACTCAATCGACGGACTGTCCGGGCTGGTCGTATCGTTCAGCTATATATATATACATATACACACACATACATACGTACATATATATATATATAATTATATTATATAAGTATATATGCATATATATATATATGAGGAAGGGATGGAAGGCGGGCGCAATGCCACAAGTTTTAATAAAGTTTCGACTAGGCTAGGACTCGCGTTCGTAACAGGGACATTTCGTGTATCAGAGAAACCAGAAGCAAAGCCAAAGAAAAGACCAAGAAAAACTCAGCATGAAACAGATGAAGAAGACTAACGAAAACAGCTCTAACAGTGGGCTTACAACAAGAAGAAGAAGAAGAAGCAGCAGAAATCTAATTCATTTTGAGTAACTGTCTGTTATATATCTAACTAACTGTTATATATAGTAGCTAGTAAAACATACTAAGATCTTAAACTGTTATACAGAATTATTTCCCATCTGTTATATTGAACCAATATATATATTACAGCTTATCATATCTTTCTGGTATATGCATGTTTTAACAGTAAAAGCTAACTGTTATATGTATATCATATTGAACTGCAATATTTATATGAAATTATAACTGTCATTTATATAACATAATTTGTCAATCTGCATGTATGTAATATTTATCTGCTATATTTAAAACATTTATATATACATAACTGTTATATGTATGCCACATCATATTACGTATGTAAAATATTATTTATATACAGATGTACGTATATGTAGCTAACTGTTATAAATTCTCTACACTTTTATACGAAACATATAATTAAAGTCGTTCCTTGGTCTAAACATTATTGGGACTGCTTTAACAACTGCTTATTCTTCTTCCTTCTCTGTATAGTATTCTCTTTTACTCTTCTTTTCTGCTCATTCCTATAATTTTTCTTCTTCTTTTTTATGCTTTACTCAAATGACGCTGAGAATCTTTGCATTGTATGGAGATAGCATCTATTTTTCATATGGGGCTTACTTATATAATCTGATTAAAGAGTGGGGGGAACGTATTTATGTAGACATATATATGTATATTTTTATACATACATACAAATATCTGTATACTATATACATATATATATGTCATACAAAGTGAGCAATTTCGTAGCTGTAAACTGTTATACGAAATGTATAACAGCTCAATCATACTAAAAAATGTACCCAATTCCATATATACATACACATATATACACAAATATCAATTAGTTATCAATCATTTGGCAATTATTATATATAACAGTTAACTTAGATTGTTATATGGTTTCACATGGTAGATTATCAAAATTTAGTTTAGGTTTTTAGTTTAGTTAGGGATTTTAGTTTAGTTTTAGGTTAGGCTAGGCTTGGGTTAGTTTATAATGGTTAGGCGGAAATGTTACATCATGATGTATAGCAGATAGGAATATAGATACATATACATACAAATATATGTATATATAAATATATATATATATATGTTTACGTATATATCATGTATATATAGTGTGATGTCAGGTCTCACATTTAATGCAAACATAAAGAACCAAAAATCAAAAAAAAAAAAAAAACTAACGCACATACATATACATACACTAAAAGAACGCACATCAATCAATCAATCAATCAAAGAAATCGTGTCGGTTTTATACAATTAGAATTACAACTAAGTGGAGCAGATTAGAGTTAGAGTAAAAAATTGTCTTGTTAGAGGCACACAGAGTGTGTGAGAGAGAGAGAGAGAGAGAGAGAGGGGGGGATAGTGTGAGAGACAAAGAGAGCGACAGAGAGGTAAAGGCACACACAGAGATAGAGAGAGAGAGAGAGAGAGGCACACACACGCACAACATACAAAGAATCAAAAACCAATCAATCAATGATGGAACGTGGCAAGATGCGAGCAAGGTGAACAGTGACAGCGTCTGTATGTCTGTCTGTGTGTATTGGTGTGTGTGTGTGTGTGAGGTAAGAATCAAAAAATTAAACCAATCAATCAATCAATCGGTGTCAATCGATGCAGCGTGCAAAGTACAAATTTATAAAAATGCCAAACACACGCACACAGAATTCCTAAGTTTACTTTGGCTTTAACAATAAAATCAATCAATCAATCCATCAATCATTTATGATTTACCATGCTGACAATTTGTGCGTTGCGTTAAATATTTGTAATGCAGGGCAAAATTAATACATTTTTATATTTTATATATAGTATGGAGAGAGAGAGAGAGAGAGAGAGAGAGAGAGACAGAGAGAGTACTATATATAGACGGAGAGTGTGAAGGAGAGAGAGAGAGAGAGACAAAGAGAGCGCATACTAATGCCTGAAATATCAAAAGTTTCGAATATTTGCGTAACTAAAAGCTAGACTAGACATACGCAAAATGAAATACTAAAAGAATATACTAGAAAAATACTAAATTGTTTAGCTTAAAAAACTTAAGGAATTCACACAAAAAAAAAAGAAAGACTGAGCATAGTAACAGAGAGAGAGAGAGAGAGAGAGAGAGAGACACTGATACAGAGATAGAGCGAGTAGGATATATAAATCTATATATATATATATGTTTATAGAGTTAAATATATAGAGATATATATAGAAGTCAGTCGGCGACGCCGATTTATAAAATGAACGGAGAAAGCCAAAAAATATAGAATTTTAATTGCAAACAAAAAAGTTGTACATATATATATGTGTATATAGATATATATATATAACTAGACGGTATATATATAAAAATATAAATATACTAAACAAAATACTACTATTATTTTATATGTATTTGTAGAGGCTACTGAAATAATTTAGTTATATATATATATATAAGTATATACATATATAAATATATAGATATACTTAGATATAGAAATATGTATTAGCTAAAATGTAAATAGTTTAATATAGCTTGCATGTGTGTGTAGTATTTTTTTTCTTTTTTTGGTATTTTGTACTAAAAATGAGGGGAGCAAACTCAAAGGAAGTATGTGTATGTGTGTGGTGTGTGTATTGAGTTAATTTTTGTTAATATTTTGAAAAAATGCTAGACAAATGCAAATATTTATTCTTTTGGTATTTTTTAAGTTTAGCTATTTTTGTTTTGGTAGTTTTTTTTTTTTTTAATATAGATTTTAGTTAACGATAAAAGAAAAATCTGTAAAATGCGCTTGCTACAATATTAATCAGTCAATCAATCAATCAATCAATATTTAAATTGTTATTGACAAATGCGGCAATCAATCAGTCAATTTAATTTGTCTAACACTTGATTCGCGTGTGTCAATGTGTGTGTGTGTGTGTATATCATTGTATTAGTGTCATTTGATTGAAGGCGGCAACATTAGCATTAATCATTATTAACATCAATCAATCATGATCAATCATCAACACCATCATCATCATCATCATCATCATTAGTATCAATATCATGATCAATCAATGATGAACAATAATCATTGATTAGCATATTAACTATTATCATCATCGGCATCGTCATCAATCGTTATCAATCATTTTGTTTACGTGATCAATCAATCAATCACTTACCTGATCAGAACTGGGCGAACGGCTTTGCTCCTCTTTGCTCTCAATGCGTTTTGGACTTTTTGGTGTTCGCGAATAAGGATCGTGTGCGCCATACAGATCGGGACATGCAACACTCAATAGGCAAATTTTTTGGATTATATCAATTATGACAAGTCCATATTCGGTACCATAAGCCATTCTAAAAACAGAAAAAAGAAAAGAACACGCCATCATGTCAACAACAAAAACAGCGGCATCCAGCAAAACCAACAAAAAAACCCAAGATCCATAACCAAAGAAAAATTTGAAATGAAAAACCAACGAGTGAACACAAAAGTCGACAGTAAAAATAAACTAATTTATTTCTATAGTTATATAACTATATAAATACCTATATTATAGCTCAATTCCGTACACACACACACACACACACACACACACATACACGCACACATAGTAAACTGTCTAGTGCTGGGCTGCCTAAGACTTACTGTAGCGAGTAGCGAGTAACAAGTAACGAGTGCCTAGTCGCTCTAGTTGGTAATTGTTGCATTGCAAAAGCAATAAACTCACTTAAGTGACTAGCAGGTGACGAGTAACTAGTAACGAGTAGCGTGCAGCTAGTAGCGAGTAACGAGCAGCTGGCAAAATCTGATTGGCAGATGCCAGGGGAGCGAGTGAGGAGCAGAGGAGCAGGCTTAACCTACTTGGACACATTATAGTTAGATGACGAGTAGCAAGTAACGAGTAGTTGCAGTTGCCTACAACTCTAATGCCAAACGAGTAACACATAACTGTTAAGACTACTCGTCATGCTAAAGAGAAACTAACAGGCCTAGCCCAGTAAGGGCAAGTGGCGATTAGCGAGTAACGAGTAGGTACCAGATAAAACTCTTTGTCATATTAAAGAGCGCATAGCAAGATGTGCGATTTAGATTAAGTATTTCTAAGTGACGACTGGCTTATGCCCAGTCTGCCCTAGTGCTGGTAGCTTTCAAAACTACTCGCCATCCATACTTGAGTGACGACTAACGCGCAAGGAGCACGTACCTGGTAGCTCTTAAGACTGCTCGAAATTCAAAGGAGAGAGAATAACAAAAGTAAAATCTCTATTGCTAAGCAACCAGTAACTTATGCCAGTAACGAGTAGCTGCTCTCACTTTCCTCTCCTGAATATAAAAAAAAACTTACTTCAACGAGCAACTCAGCTTGCACTAGTTCTACTCGGACTAGGCTAATGCTCATGCCACATAAACTACAGGCAAACTCAGCTCAATGAGTAACGAGTGGGGTATTGGGATATGACGAGCAGCTGCTGGCACTCGCTCTAGGCTACACAACGCAAAATGGCAAATGAACAGAGTTAAGCGGGTGCGCGCGTCAGGCTCTCGTCGCGTCCATGTACGAGTGGGAAGTTTTTTTTTTAAAGGGCTTTACTTTATTTTTTTTTTTTTTTTTTTGTCTATGGGCTCTAAGTACTTTGCAAAGTTTTTTTTTCAGAGAACTTCATGCACAATATACGAATACAAACTACGAATACTGCACTAAAATAGATTTTTTTTATATATATAATTTTTTTTTGTGGTCCGCGTGTGTATGTATGTGTGTGAGAGAGAGAGAGAGAGACATATAGTGTGTCTGTGTGTTTGTATGGCAGGACACTGAATGACTAGGCGGGGGTATAACGAGAATGCTACTTACAGCCCGTAGCTGGAGTTGATGCACAACGATGTCACCTGCACGGTGCGACGATTCGGACCCGTTGTCAGGCAAACCAATTGTGATTGAAAGCCCGGCGGCTTGCGCTGAGCACCAAAGCGCACCTTAAGCGTGCACTCCGTCTGAAAAAAAAGAGAGAGAGATAGCAAGATTAAGACATTTGCGTCAACTAAATTTATACTAAATACGCATATGGACGAGATGCGCTCAAAAACTATTGCAAAATTCGTATGTATCTAGATCTAAGCCTTTTCAATTTGAATATTGCCACACTTCCAGCATCATCACCCGTCCACCCGTCCGCTTGTCCGTCAGTATAATATAATTTTATCTTAACTATCGATGGCACATTCCATTTGTTTATGACCGATAACAATTGATAACTTAGATTTAACGGAAATTCGCAAATCAGACCTCGTCTACAGTACATATAGATATTTATAATAGCTTATAATATTTATAATAGCTTATAATAGTATATAATAGCTTATAATTATAATAGTAGCTATGCAACTCAAGCTTCACCATTTCTCTAGACATCGATAAATATCGATAATTTGTAATATATATGCTTCAAGCAAAGCTGTAGCTACCAAATTCTCATATATATATATATACATTATATGCATTATCTATGCCTTATTAGTACGCACCTTATCCGAATCACTCGATTCGGTCTTCTGCACCTGATGGCCAGTGAGGAAGTCGCATTCGGGACTGGTGCCATAGATGTCATCAAAATTCTCATAGAGTATTGGTATCTCCAGCACCAGCACCTCCGATGTGGATTCGACCTTGCGAAACTTGAACAACATTACTTGGCCCATCGCGCCGGCGACGCACAGTCGACGCGATTCCGAGCATAAAAATATCAAATGCACAGCCAACGGATTATCGCTATCCGCATGGCTAACATGACGCGGCTTCTCGAACATTTTCGCCGTCTTCAATTTGTACAAAATCTGCGAACAAACACACACACACACACACACACACAAATTGGAATTACATATTACAGGGTATCTATGTGTGTCTTACCTGGAGTGTGCCAGCGCCGGAATCCCAGAACTTGAGGGACCCATCCTGATGGCCTGTGATGACAATTTCCGAATAACTGCACGAAGCTGGCGACCATTCGCCA
This sequence comes from Drosophila mettleri, assembly GCA_035047625.1. Taxonomy (NCBI): domain Eukaryota; kingdom Metazoa; phylum Arthropoda; class Insecta; order Diptera; family Drosophilidae; genus Drosophila; species Drosophila mettleri. The sequence continues at coordinate 3,502,014 of JAWNPI010000068.1, read as the reverse complement.
CCCGAAATGGGCCATTCGCGCTCCGAGAAGCCTGTCTTTTTACTTGTCGTTGTGCGACCAACCTGAGTGAGAGAGAGAAAGAGTGAGAAAGAGAGAGAGAGAGAGAGAGAGAGAGATCATTTAGTACTTTGTATAATCTGAGTTAATGAATAATAATATTTAAATATATATCTTAATATCAAGGCTATTGATTGGTGCACTACAATTCCACATGTTTATATCCTCATGTCAAATTTCATGTCAACGAATGAGCGAAAATTAGACTCAAACTTGGGCACATTCATGTTGAACGGCTGGCCAAAGCTTTTACCATGGCATCTGATGTAAAGTGTCATTTATTTATCCTCAGGCTAAACTTCATGTTTACTGAATGAACTAAATTTAAGTAATATATTTTTAGCACATTTAGCTAATGTAAAGCTAACAGCTAATGTAAAGCCAAAGTAATTTCATCCTCATTTCAAACTTCATGTTAATTAAGAGAGCTAAATCTAAGCAATATATCCTTATTATTAATTAATTATTCTTAATCTTTTAATAGCATGAAGTTTGACATGAGAATTATATATGCTTTTGAAATTTTTTTAGACTAACCAAATGGCATGAGTGTCATGTCAAACTTCATGTTATTAAAAGAGCTTTGAAGTTGAATGTAAGCTTGAAAGGTTTTTGTTTTCATGAATTTGCCATCGCTCAAATTTAGTTAGCATTTGTAGCCTCATGTCAAACAGCATGTCAAATAAGCAGTCAACATTAATGAGCTAAGTGAACTAAGAAACAATCAAAGCCTTCACAGATTGCATACTTACAGAATAGAAAGCAGGAACCAAATCCGATGGGCAATCGGTTAAATATGTGCAACATGTAACAGGTGATTCGTGTAAGTCCATTGGATAAGGCGATTCAAAACATGGAAAACCGGGCGTTAATAAGTCTATTAATACTAAGTCATATTGAAGCAATACAGCTATCGCATATGGCTCCTGGGTTTCTGTAGAGAGTGGGAAAGAGACAGAGAGAGAGAGAGAGAGAGGGAGATATAATTAGATTTCATGGCTAATGGCACACTGTTAACGAACCGCAGGGCCAAGGATTCTCGCAGAGCGTAATGAAATCGCAAACGGCATGCTCCATTTCCAATACGGTTGTGGTCTTGCCCACCATAACTGTGATGCAATTCGACTTTGAGCCCTTCTCCGATGGCATGCCGCCAGAGAAAATTGTAAAAGTTTCGCTGCAAAAACAAAAGAGAAAACAGAAAGTCATCAGTTAAAGTGCGTGTGAGAGAGAGCGAGAGAGAGGGAGATTAGTGGATTTGCGTCTTACCCAGTTGTGCTTGACTTGAGGTCAACTTTATAAATCGGTTTACATTTTTCCGCATTGCCATCCTTGTTGATTTTCGCTGTATCATCATGCAGTCAAATCAATTAATCAAGTAGTTAGACAAGTGTTTGCTTTTACTTTAACTTACCATGCGGACAAACTTGAGACTGGGGCTTCGGCTGCGGCTTGGTCGGCCACGAGCAAATGGATCCGTCTGTATGTGAGGATACAAAGTATTTGCCCTCGTAATGCCAGGCCAAAGACTTAACCGCCTCAGCCGCCTGCCATCGGAACTCGGCGCATTTCGCCTTCAGATCCCACAACACAAGCAGCCCACACTCAAATGCAATAAGCAACTGTCAATCATATGGAATTAGGGATTTGGGATTAGTTGGCCAACTCGAATCGCATCAAAAATATTTGCATTTACCTTGTTTGCATCCAATGGATTATCACATAACGCAATCACAGCACCTGGATGACTAGTTCTAACCCTAGAGATATATAAAAAGATTGTTATTTATGGCATTATCTATGCTAGATATGTTAGGCAACAGCCATAGATCGGAGTCTAATGTTAAAACTAATGTTAATTTTAACAGTAACTGTAAGCTATTCATGTTGTATATATAACATTCTCTGTGCATATAGCTAACAGAGCTACATAAGTTAGGCAACAGCTATAGATCGGAGTCTAATGTTAAAACTCCTGGTAATTTTAACATTAACTGTTAGCTATTCATGTTGTATATATAACTTCTCTGCTAAACTACATAGGAGCATAGTTAACAGTTTCATGTTGTAAATAACTTTTTATGTTAAGCAACTGTAACTTAATTACTTAACAGTGCCTAATAGAAACTTTTAGTTTTATATTACTAACATATGTAATGTTAATGTAAAACTGCTAATGTTAAGCAGATCTTTTATTTTGTGCTGTTGGCTAAGGCAGTTAACACAATGGCATCTATTTGTTTTAAATTATTAACATTATATACAATTGTAACAGCTGCAAATTGCATGCTAACCTAATAGTTAACAGTGCTTGAATATGTAGTATTAGCAACGACCTTTAACATGATGGCAGAGACAAGAAACTCAACAGCTCAAAGAACAAACATGGAATTGAGCAACTCTTAATAGCACTGTCAATAGTAGTCAAGGAAAGCCTAGGGCTAACAGATGATGATACTTACACTTCAATTGCTTTATTCCAGTTAATAATATATCCACTAAGTGCAAATGTATCTATGTGAACGACGTGTATGTTACCCTTCTCGGTGCCCACGTACAGCCATTTGCTGCCCACGGGCAAATGTATGCAAGTGACACTGCAAGATTCAGATCAAATATATATATATATATATATAGAGAGAGACACATTGATTAGGGGGTTTAAGTATTTACCGCTCGCGCTGAAACTTGAGACTCTGCACAATGCGCGGCGTCTTTTGGCGTATGTTCCACAAGTGTATTGTATCGTCGGCTGTGACCGTCACCAAAGCGCCCTCATTCACCAGAAACTGGGCGAAGAGGACAGCGCATTCCGATTCGCCTTCATGTTTGGCATGCGCATCGACGCAAGGTCGGCCCAAGCTGCAATTAAAAAAAAAAAAATAGAGAATCACACAAAAGTTAGCCAATCAAATGGGTTTTAATTGAGTTTGCAAAGTCTGAGAATAGAGTCGAAAACGCTTTAACTAGGTGCAATTCAGTGCTGCCAGATTGCTAGAATTCACTGGTGCCGCAGCCAACTTTATGAGGTCAGCCCACAAAAAATGGTAAGCTGTAGATATTTTAAATACAATTTTTATTAGAATTCTAGATAGATGGATTCTAGATTCTAAATGGCAGCACAGTGCTGCCAGACTGCTATAATTAAATTGAGCTAACTGCCATTTAAATAAGGTCAGCCCACAAAAATGTTTAGCTAAAGATTTTAAAACCAAAAATTTTAGAAAATAGCTAAAAAGATTTTGAATTCGAATTGGTTCAGCTACAACTTCAACTCTCAGACAACATAAGGCTAAGCAGCTAACAGCAAGAGGCCATTGCAACTAATTTTGAAAGAATTTCGATCTGCCTTATAGGTATTATACCTCTCATGGTGCATATATGACTTGTTTCTATTTCAAGTGTTGCCAGTGTTGCCAGTGTTGCTTAAATTTTGTATAGAAATGCTATTAGTGCATTAATTACTGTTTGGCAAACATTTTACTGGCTATAATATATATTAGTGCACATATTAATGTTGCCAGATCGTTAAAATTATATTAATGAACACATTAAGCGAGAAATATTGCCAGTTAACTGTATTGGACTATCAGTCGACATGTTGGCTAAAGCTTCAGTCATGAAAAATCAATATGTAGTTGATCTATTCAGGAACTTACATGCGTATATAGCCGGATTTATCACCAATCGCTAATAGTTTTTGTACTGGATCGAAGGCAAAGGATGTGGGTGAATATGGAAAGCCATGGCGAAAGGTCTGCAAAAACGAATAGAAAAGTAAGAAAATGTAGAAAATGTAGAGATATATATTCAGAAATATAAAAGACATGGGATATTTGAGTTATGTTGCTTGCTGAACGGTTCTGTTATAGCCGCGTGTGTCTTATGATAGATTTTATAAAATACAACTACCAAATAAAACATCCGCTGGCTACAACAGACGTCACTTCTTTTCACAGTCAATCACTGGGTTCATTTATATATATATATATGTATATATATATATATACATATATTATATATACATATATATTTATATATACATACGTATATATTTATTTTGCTAAATCATATCAAATTCTCTATCGTGTATCTACGGCCTTCCATTTTACAGAGTCAATCTTCCAGTTTCAATTCCTTCATTTTCCTTCTTATGTCATTCTCTGTCTTTCAAATTATATCTACCATCTATCATCTTGCATCATATATCTTCCATCTTTCGTATTCCATTTAACAACTTCTATCATGCATCTTTCATCTCCCATCTTGTTTTCTCTATGTTCCATAATTTATGTTCTATATTCAAGTTTCCTCCATCTTCTGTTATTTATATATTTCATTTTCTATCTTCCATATCCCATCTTCTGTATTCTATCGGTCATCTATCATATTCTTCCATTTTTCATCTTCTATCTAATATCTAATCTCTAATAATCTAATAATATCTTACATATTCTATAATCCACTTTCCATCTTCCATATCCCATCTTCAACCTTCCGTTCTTTCTGTCTTCTATCCCAAATCTCCCATTTTAAAATTTCTATCATCTATTTTCTATATGTTACCTTTCTCTTTCAAAGTCAATCTCAATCGCTGGCACAGCCAATCATATAACAGACGAATATGAATACGAAAGAGAAAAGTGTATTCTCAGTCGTTTACCTATGTTAAACATGATATATATATCTATAAAAAATATAATAAAATCTAAAGGAATTTCTCTTTCACTAACATATACATTATATAAATGTAATATATATATATATATATATATATAACATATATCAGATATATCTAATATATATCCACATACTTTCACATCAATTTTGGTTCAATTTATTTTAATTTCTTTCTCACTTCTCACTTACTTTTTTCAGTGTAAAATGATCGGCCTTCAATTGTTCGAGTATCTCCTGCTCCTGTCGTATGGCTTGCGGCTGTACGGTTTGTCGAAATCCATCCAGAACTCCTTTGAATGTGAACTTTTTCATTTTTCTAACATGAGTCGTCCTGCTGCTAAAGCCGATCTGAAGGTTGCTTCAAAAGGTTATCTAAAAAAGTGCAGCTTCTTTCTGCTGCTGCTGCTTTCTTGTGTTTCTTCTTCTTCTTCTTGGAAAATTGTTTCAAATTTGTATTTGTAGAGTTTTTGTTGCCTTCTGTTTGTTTCTTTTTTGCTTTTTAGTTTATTTCTTGGGGTCTTTTTGTTGATTTTTGTAGTTTGGGAAGTGAAACTAGGTTAGCAATAGTCGAATTGAGAGCTGCAATTATCAAATAGAGGGAGATGGGTAAAGACAGACGTAGACAGAGAGAGCGAGAAAGAGAGAGAAGGAGAAATGCATTAGTTGAAAAAGTTTCGTTACATGTGGCTTAAATGGCTAATGTCTAACAGTTTGATGATGCAATAGCAAAAACTATTCACACCAATACAAACACACACACACACACACACGTACACACATACATACATACACTTGCTAACAATTGAATAGCTTTTAGAGCACATTTACTTAGCGTATAAAAACTATAGCCCACTTTTGGGCGCAAACCCATCAAAATGCAATTTTCATGCAAAGTAAACAATGTTGTTTGGCCATATCAATGCTTGTTTTATGGCAGCTTTGCAAATAACAGGAAATTTTGATTTGACTTTGATTGCCTTTTTAATTATATTTTTCTTATAATAGCGAGATTTATTTTCCATGATTGCTTTCTACGAAATGCGATTAGTATATATGAATTTATGTACATATGCTCGTTAGCATACACAAATAGTTATTCGATCAATTTATATGAATACATGCGCTAACAATAACAATAACAATAACGTTAACGATAACGACAACTTTGTCGCCTGGACTTAGGCTTGAGGGCGATGATAAATTAATTGAAGGCACAAGCCGCGCTCAAGTGCCATCTTCACTTTTAATGCAATGGCCGCTGAAAAGGTGCTCGCTATAAAACGAGTAGCGCTGCTTATGCTTCTGCTTCTGCTTCTGCTTCTGCCTCTGTTTGTGCTTCTGCTTCAGGTTGTGCCCACAAGTGCGAGCGAGCTGGCAATAGAGAAATGGCAATGAGGGATGGTAATGAGCTTTGTATGCCTCTGTGACTCGATGCGGCTGTGTGTGCGATAAATGTGACTGTGGGCAGTGTCAAGAGTCAAATGTTAAATGGATATAATTGAAAATCGCTGTTGCCACATTTTGTTGCACAACACTCACACACAGACCTATGGCAACATACATACGTATAAGTGATGCTCTGTATATGGGTTATATTTGTCTATACACATATATAAATGCCTGTGTATATCTGTATAATATATAGACCTATATATATATACATATGTATGTAACTGTGTATATTTGTGTGTATGTGCATTTATTTTTGGGATGGCACACAAATCGATTTTTCGCACACTCATCGCACGTCGACGGCGACGTCAACGTCAACATCGCTGCCATTTCTTATTTGCAATTGTTTACGCTTTGTCAAACAAATAATCACACATGCACGTATACATACACACACACGCACGCACGCACGCACATACACAAACACACATATACACATGCACTGTGTGTATTTAGCTGGGTCGCCAGGACAAACGAGCGCGCAACAGTAAAAAGTGAAAAGCAAATCGCTGGCATACTTTAAATTTAATTTGCACAAACAAAAAGGCAGAAGCACACAGAGGCACACAGACAAACGCACACATACACACACACACACGCGAGGAACCTGGACCCATGCAGCGAGCCAACAACAATGGGAAACACATACACACACGGCGCCTGACCGTCGACAACGAGCCGTTACTCTATGAGTGTGTGCTCGCTGCCTAATGATGATTAAAATGCCATCGCTTGTTGTTGGTTGTGTAAACAGCAGTGCTTGGCGCTGGGAAGCTGAGCACACAAGATACACGCTCTCTTTCTCCCTCTCTCGCTCGTTCTCTCATCTTTTCTATCATACATATACATGTGCGTTTGTATGTGTGCACGTATAGATAACCTCGATTTACAGATTTTTTCACACATACCCGCACACGCACACACACACACATGTCTTCTTCATTTTTCTCTGCTCCTTCCTTTTTATGCTTGTTGCTACTCACTTGAATTTACTCTACATTTTCATATTTATTTTTTTTTCTTTTTGTACTCTTGGCGCCTTATGCCCGCAGCCGCGACTGTTCCGCTCCTGCCGTTTTTTTTTTTTTTTTGTGTTGTAAATAACAACAGCACACGCCAAAAAAAAAAAAAAAAAAATTAAAAACCAACAAAAAAAGGAGAAAAAAAAAACTTAACGGTAAATTGTTCAGTTATTGAAACTTTTGCTTTCAGCAATTACAGCTGCATTTGAAAGTCTTTGATGCGTTTTTAGTATATTGCATATTTTAAATCATTTTCCGCACTAATAACAAAAATATGTGTATCAATTGATTTTTCACTAGAAAAAGACACACACACACACTCACACTCATACACACACACACACGCACGCACGCACACACAGATACGAGACAACGACAATACGGCACACAAAAAAAAAATCACACACAGTGAAGAAAACGTAGACGGAGTCAAAGTCGAAGTCGGACACACACGGGGATATGTAAGACGAGAAAAATGCTGCTGGTTAGCTGGTTAAATGGCAACTGGAGCTGCGGCTGCTGCTGCTGCTACTGCTGTTGCTGCTGCTGCTGCTGCTGCTGGTGCTGCTGCTGCTAAAGCTGAAGCTGAGGCCCGTTGCTGAGTGTCGTCGCTGTCGTCGTGTTTGTTAAGGCATTTTTTGCACCTTGTTTGGCGCACGCGAGGACACAGTGAGAGCGTGTGCTCGCTCGCCAACCCTGAAAGCACATGCTCTCAAACGCTAGCGCTCTCTCACACTCTCTGTCATCAGCAGCACAGCAGCACCGCCTGGCACGCGTGCTCGACCACTTTAACACACACACACACACGCATACGCAGACATACTTTAACTCTCCCACCCATTCTACTCTCCCACTCCACCACTCTCCCGCTCTTTTAATTTACTTTAGCGCGCTGCTGTTTGCTTTGCTTGAGAATGCACAAACAAAAGAAACGAAAATTTACTGTTGCATAGCGCGTGGCGTTCAGAGTTTTTACAGTTTGTTTGCTGTTGCTGCATTTATTGTTTATTGCAAATATATCAACTGGCAGAGGATTTGCCTCGTTTTTGTGTACGTGTGTGTGTGTCTGTGTGTGTGTAAAAGTGTGTCCATGTGTTGGAGTGCTCGTAGTAGCTGGGCATTGCGCATGCTTACGCTAAGAGGCCCCGTCGTGTCCTGCCTGGAGGACGATGTGTCGCACACAATGCGAATCGTGGTGAAACCGTTTTTGCGCGCGCGGTCACATGACACGAGGCCAACACATACACACACACAACATACACACGCAAATCTGTTGAGGTAGCAAGCAAAAAGCAAACAACCCTACCCCCCTCCACCTGCCCGCCCCAAACATTAAGCCTGGGAAATAGGCTTTGATTTTGTTTAAATTATATATGAGCGTGCTTTGCCTTGGCTACCGTATTCCACACAGACACAAACAGAAACACAGGCACACACACACACACACACACGCACACGCACACCTGCATATGTATGCACATTAACAATATAAATGTATTTATTGAAAATTCAAGAGCGTTTACGTTTTCGAAACATTTGTGTAGAAGGAAACGTTGCACGTTATTTGGCCAAAAGGAAAGTCTAAACTGAACATCCGCGTTGCGCTCAACACTTTTGCTGCTGCTGCTGGCGCTGCTGCCTCGGCTGCTGCTGCCACTGCCGCTGTCTTAGTACCGCGCAGTTTAAACGTGTATGTACATATTTTGTTGGAGAGGAGCGCGTGACACGAGCACGTGTCTATGCTAAAACTTTAAAGTCGAAAATGAAATCAAATTAAATTTTAAACTAAATTAATTTAAATATGTTTGATTTTATTGTTTTCTACAAAAGATATATAATTTACTACAAAGGGCAATTTACAGTAAAAAAAACAGGCAAAGTTAACAAAATTAAAAAAATGTAAAATTAACTTGCTTGATTTATTTTGTAGTTATTAAAAGTTTTATTATTTTAATTTAAGCCAGAAACATATTTAAAATTAACTTAAATTGGATTTAAAATAATAAGTTCAATAATCGTGCTCAATAATCTTCTCGCTAAAGAATGTGGTAAACGCCCATCTCTATAGACATAGACACACACAGACACACATACAGAGAGGCACGCATACATACAAAGTTGGTCAGCTTGGCAGCAGTTATGCAAAGCAGCGTCGCTTTGCTGCGCGTCGCGTCGCGTCGCTTTAGGGTTGCCGCAGAGCAAAGCTTTGATTTGCGTTCGCCCCAACTCTAGGCCTAGTGCGCGATTTGGGCCAAGCGGCAATCCTGAAGCCATGGCCTGGAATCGATACTTGTTGTCCTCAGACACACACACACGCAGACAAATTTATTTATATACACACAAACTCACACACGAGAACAAAGGAGCACACATCAAAAATTTAATCAACTCAAATGTAAATACGCGCACACACTCGCACACACACATACACGCATCGGCACGGAGTTAATAGCACAAAAATTTGCATTGAAATTGTTATGAGTTATGCCGTTAAACGTGCTCTCCACGCCACTACGCTCTCCCGTTTAGCAGCTAGCCAGGGCGGCCATATTAATAACAACTCTCCCACTCGCACATCACACACACATACATATACACATACACACAATCACGTATGTACGCCTCTGCATGTACACACTCGACCCATTAACACACAGAAAAGTATGCAATAAAAAAAATGGCCAAGCTCTTGCGTCATATGCCCAGGAATCATCTTGAAATCGTGTTTGCAAATACGCACACAAACACACAAACATACACACACACACACATTCACACAGGCAAACACAATTTATCATCCCAATAAGAAACTTGTTGGGCTGGCACGCGCGAGTCAGCCACCAGCAGCAGCAGAATTCGCAGCCGCAGCCGCAGCCGCTGTCGCCGTCACCGTCACCGCCGCCGTCTGTTGATAGCAATATGAGGGCGCCATAAACAACAAATGCGCTGGTGGCAGACCCCAACCACCAACCACTACAACCTCCATTGTTTGAACGGGTGTGTGAGTGAGAGATTACAAAAGACTTTCATCATTTTAGATTAAGTGATTCATTGGTCAGCTAAATAGGTTTTATGATGCTGCTCCTAATGACGCCGACGCTGACGTTGACGACGCAGCTGCTACACACAACACACACACACACACACTCTAACGGCAAGCATGTTGTCATTTTTATCAGCATATGCATGTACCTATACACACAAGTACACACACACACGTATACATGTGCATGAGTGTTGTACAATTTGCACAGCAGAAAAAAAAAAATAACAGTCACAAAGAAGAGTAAAACGCTGACGCTGCAAACATAACATCATCAGCCAACAACAATAACGTATAAATTCAAGTCAAATTCCATTTGACAAAATCCAATCAGACAACCCCCACATTAAATGCGCCCACCTGTTTCATTGCGTTTGGCACTGCGTTGTATATATATATATATGTATATATGCATATATATCTGTGTTGACACCTGCACGCGTGGCCAATTTGTTAATGCATTAAGTCGCAATTGTTGTTACGCGTATTGCAATTTTCGCACCTGGACTTCAACGCGCACAACTTTTTCACTTTTTTCCAAACTTTTTTTTTGCTACATGTATTTTGCTTGCTGAAATCGTCTCGTGTGAAGCTACTTCATCAAACTGAGCAGCAAGTAAACAAACGTAATTTGCGCAACGTGAATTGTAATAGTTGACAGCGTCGTAAGTTGTTAACCAGAGCTGTTAACGCAAATTGGAGTCAATTTAATGCTGTTATTGCATATCGTAGCGCAAAATGCGTAACGTATGCAACAACGCAAAATGAAGCTCACAGAGCGCAAAAATGCGCAACGTCAAAGTTAAAAACGTAAATGGAATGCTTTATTCACAAATTTTGTTTGATTTAAATTTATGGAAGTAATTAATTTTTCAACTAATTTTGAATTTACTTGCTTTTATAGTGTAAGCTTGAATAAAAAATTTAATAATTAACCTATTAGACTAATATAAAATATTTTTTTTTAGATTACAATAACAATTGATGGGAATCCCCGCAAAATTATATTTACAATATAATGAAATATAAATGTATATATCAATGCTAAGTAATATTGCTTTATATTTAACTAAAATTAAATATATAAATGTATAAAGCTGAGTCATTGATTTAAGCATATTGAAATATGCAATAAATTTACATATATATAAATAAATGTATATATATTTATTCATAAATAAATATATGTACATATACAATTATAAGAAAAAGATATATAATAATTGAATATAATTCGAGTACAATGCAGTTTTATAAAACTTGAATAATACATGGACTGTAAGCTTAATTGAATAGACATAATTTACAAATTATATATATAAATATATGTATATATATATTTATATATATACGTATATAGGATTATAAAAATGTTACAATATTGTATATATATAGGATTGCCCGATCGATCAATTCGAGATGAGTATATTTGGCTCAATTGAGTGCAGGACATTGAAGCCCTTGTGCAGAATGCAGGTGCGTAAGACGCCGCAGGTGACCAGAAATTGCGAGAACTGGAAATTATAGAAATGAGAATTGGATATATAAAAGACAAACATATAGTTGAACTGACCTCCACGGCATGCTGGTGTATATTGCTGACACAGACGACGATGCGGTGTCGCAGCTGCGCCTCCAGTTGGGGCACTTGCAGCGCCTCCAGGCGCTGCTCACCCAGCTGCACGGTGGCAAAGGGTATATTGATTGAATGGGGCACATGCACGTGCCCGAACTCAACAACGCTGCGCAGATCGATCAGGGCCAATTGGTCAGGTGCGTGCAGCAGCAGCTGGTGCACATCCTTGGCGCTGATGCGTGGACACAGCTCGGACTGCAAATGCTGCAGCTCCACCTCCGACGCGCCAATGTCCTGAATATGCGGAAGAGGCGAAAAAGGAAAGTGAAAGTGAAAGTGAAAGTGAAGCAAGCGAAAAACGAATCTCAACCAACCAGAGCGTGTGGCGTCTGCAGGCGCAGCGCATGCTGTCGATGCGTTATGCTCTTCGGCGTGCATTCGTACATCTTTTGGGATTCGATCACGCAGCTCTCCATCACGATGTCGGGCAGGTCGGAGAAGAGCAGAATGCACTCGTTGAAGCCAGAGCTGAGCAAGGTGCTCTTCAGCTGCTTCAGTATCGCAACGCCAATGAACAGCGGATAGGAGCTGTCGCCCAGCATCAGCTTGTCCCACAAATGTAGAATCTTGTGCAGCGGAAAAACATCTGCAAAACAGTTAACAAAGGGTCAATCAATCAATCAATTAGTCAATCAATCAGTCAGTCGATCAATCAAGCGTAGACTTACGCGAGAACATGGTGAGAAACCAGGGTATGGCGAACAGTTCGGGTATAAAGTTAATGCTGGCCAAGTGCTGCGCCAGCAGCGGCTCATGGAACGCGCTCAGCTGTGAGAATTTGCACAGATACTCCTTAATAATAGCCGAGTTATCCTTCAGAAAGAACCACTGCAGATACTTGGGTATGAAGCGGAACAGACTCAGAAATGCCAATTCTAAAAAAGAAATAAGGATAGAAATAATTAAATATATATAAGAAGAGCATATGGCTGCTATATATGCGCTCTAGATATACCCTGTATGGCCTTCTACCTCAGCATTAAGAGCCATTCACATACTTACAGGGTATACATAACATACAGACTTTCCCAAAAAAAAAACCTATCTAGAAATATACAGCATAAACGTCTAAAATTTTAAAACAAATATGATATAGTATAATTACAGGGTATTCACAGCATGTAGAGCGTGTTTGCCTAGATATACATTCAAAATATAATAGTCTATATATGAATATAACCTAATAAAGGTAAATACAATTTTTTACAGGGTATATGCTACTACAAACCAAAGGCACTGATTAAAGCTATCTAAAAATACACAATATTCTCTTTAGATATACCCTAGATGACAATATAAAAATCTAAAATTTTAAAAATAATGACAATTATATTATTACAGGGTATTTTTGGTACTCAGAGCATGTTTGCCTGGATATACATTGAAAAGATAATAATTGATATATCAAGAAATGACCTATATAAAATAAATAATAAATTTTACAGGGTATATGCAGCATGAAGTGCTAATACAAAAGGCAATTTCTAAATGTCTAAAATTTACAAAATAATATGCTTGCCAATCACATAATTACAGGGTTATTTAGCATGAAGAGCATGCTTGTCTAGATGTATAATCATCTATATCAAAATATGCCCTATTTGAAATGAATACAACATTTTAACAGGGTATGTGCAACAACAAGAATGTTGGCCAACAAAAAAACTTAAGCTGCAATAAATCAGATCAGATAGCTAGCCTATAGCTTATATACCCTATTTACCAGATTCCTAGGGTATTACGCTTGTCTACACTCTACAGTCTACATAGCATATTAACAGATGCCAAACTACACTCTTATACCCTTTATATACATATATATATGCATTTCTCTCCCTCCTCTCTCTCTCTCTCTCTCTCTCTCCCTCCTCTCTCTCTCTCTCTCTCTCTCTCTCTCCCTCCTCTGCCTTGCTCTCTGTCTCTCACTCACCTTCATTGTTAAAATTGAGATAGAGAAAGGGCGCAGTCAGCGAGTCGAGTCCCTGCCAGTAGACGTACTGCGGATGCGCCGTCACCCAGGCCTTGAGCAGGCGCTTCAGCTTGCGATGGCCGTCCGGCGAGGAGAGGAGCTCATCGTATTGATGACACCGCGGTATGTCCACCTCGATCTGTCGATCGGTGCTGGTCGCTGTGAATTTGTCAATTTTGGCATAGCTCGCATTGGGCAGGACGCCCAGCAGCGCCGCCCAGATGGGGCCGCGCAGCAGCGGTGGTATGTCAATGGCTGCCTCGCGCTGCAGCTGATCTGCCGTGTGCGGATAGCCGTGGAGCAGACGCGTGAAGAGACGCACGCGTCGAAATTGATACTCAATATCCCGTTCCCTGATCAGCAACGGCAGCTGCTGCTGCTGTAGTTGCTGCTGTTGTTGCTGTTGCTGTTGCTGTTGGCGCTGCATGTGCAGCAGCGGAAAGTAGACGGTGGCTGGTAGGCGGCTGAGTCGTTGGAGCAGCGGCTGCAGCTTGAGCAACACCACGCGCTCGTCCATCAAATACGATTGACTGCGCGGCGGGCAGACGCTGGCACCGCTCAGGCGCACTATTTGGGGCAGGGCCAAAATTGGCGCCTCGCTGCGTATGAGGCCCTCCTTCTTTAGCTCCGCCTGCACATCGCCGCCGGCCAGCTGCCAGAGATGATAGATCTGCGTGAGCGGACAGCGCAACAGCAGCGGCACCGGCTCAGCCTGGGCATTCGATCGCGGCACCTGCACCTGGCTGAGTTTAACAAAGCATGGATGCTGCAGCAAGTCGGCGGGCAGCGGACGCTTGGCGGGCAGCACGCTCAGGCAACGCTCGAGCAGCTCTCGCACGTCCAGCGGCAGCTGTTGATACAGCTCCAGGCGTTGATGCTCGCGTGCGATTTTCTCCACGACGCTGACGTTCGCGTTGCGCGCAAAGGCCAACAGCTTCCAGGCGATGTTACTTAGCTTCAGTCTGGGCCACAGCTCCGTTTGCAGCAGCTGCTCCAGCAACAGCATCGCCCAGGCCCACACATCACTCTTGATGCTGCCATTGACACCGAGCAGTCGCTCCGGCGCCATATAGCGTACATTGCCAATGGGAAAGGGCACATAGGCGCCGCCTTTGGTCATATGGTGCAGGCCATAGTTGAAGAGCTTGACGTGCACGGCATCGTCGCTGCCCTCCACGAGTATGTGACGCGGCTCCAGATTGTGTACGACCAGCTTGTTGGCGTGCAGCGCATCAATGCCGCTGGCCACCTGATGGAATATGCGCAGCATCTGTGTGTGCTTGACTGGCGCTTGTGCATGCCGCCTCACATAATCCTCCAGCGTGCAGCCAACATATTCCGAGACGACAATGGTGCGCTCTAAAAGAAACAAAGAATTGAGTAAGTTTATGTATTCTTGAGTTGGAGAAGTGGGGCTGGTTTTGTGAGTCCTGCTGTTACCGTGCTTGCCGCGCACCACATCCAAATACTGGCACAAGTGCTCGTGCTGCAGCTCCTTTAGCCGCTGGGAACGCCCCAAAATTGCAATCGAATTGGGCGTTAACGGCAGGCCATTGCTGCCGCATACATCGCCTGGATGCAGTCGGGCAAAGAAGGTGATGGCGCATAGGCGACGCGTCTCCGATTTCGCTAACGATATGCCGCCAGTGGCCATTTGTTGAGGCAGGCAAAGAAAACAGCAAACACGGCCAAGGAGGCGCAACAACTATTCATTGGCCACTCGGCAGCAGCGCAAATCAGCTGTTTGCGTTATCGATAACAGCATGTTGACAGCACTGCTTGACCATTGCGCAACACTGCAACAAGTTTGTTTTGCTAATGCACTAAGTGTGTGAACACTAAGACTTTGCCAACTAATATGTAACACAACTGAATATTATAATAATTAAAGTATGTTAAATTTGTATTTATTATCATTTAATAATTAAAAATAAATTGGATATAATACATTTTTACAATTCATTGTTCTTCTCTTGCAAATTAATTGATTGTTTTGTTATTATGATGTGTGTGCCAATGCGGTTAGGGTATTTGGCACTCGCCATTCTTGAAATGTTCGCTTTATTTGTGTTTGCGTTTTGTTTTTATTGCGCACTCGAAATAGTTTCGATTTCGTCTTGTAACAGAAATAAAAAGAGGCGTTGATATGGCAATTTTGTAGCCGCTGGAGCGCAGTTAGTCGTCGACGGCGCACTGCACTGCAAACAATTGCCAAATTGGATAAATTGAATTTAAATTACGATCGCAACGTAGCCAGTTGTCACAATGTCGTTTCTGGTGGAGTACACCGAGCCCCATTGGCGGGACTTGGACATGCGAGCCCTGCACGTTGATGAGGCTTATGCGTATTTGCATACGCAATACGCCGAGAAGAGTTATCTATATACCCTGTCCGACGAATGCTATACGGTATGTTGTTATGTTTGTTTTGTGTGTGTGTGTACATAAACACACGCATATACATACATATGTATATTCATTTCCCGCTATATTTAATGCCCTTTGTTGTTGCTATTGCAGTGTCCGTTTGCCAAAGTGAAAGCTCTGCCTACAGCTGGGTCGGTGGAACCGTTAAAGCTCAGCACCGCTTACCCGTTGAGTTTTAAAATTTATGCACACGATCAGGGTCACTATGCCTACGAGAATGTGTATGTGTTGCAATTGGTGTGCGTCTGTGTATGTGTGTTTGTGTCTTTACAACGTTCTAGAGATGGTCGCATTTAACTCTCATCGCTGATCATGCACGAAGTTCTTAAAGAGATTTTCCGCCTGTTCATCTTATTATTTTTAAAATTTCTTATACATATTATCATTTACATCTTATACAAATTATCATTTGATAATGCTTCAAGTTTAAGCAGCATTTGCATATTTCGTGATTCAGCTTCGTGTCTGGCTCAGCACGCGCCCATCACTGCGACGCTCATATGTTTTCTGCTTATGCATAATCTTTATGGCTCCAGTTGCAATAATATCATCATGACATCTGTTTACACGCCATTCTTATGTTTGTGTTTGTGTTTGTGCGTCTGTTTTTAAAGCTTATTCGCTTGATTTCTTTTTCATTCGTCATCCCCCCTCTCTCGCCCCCTCCCCTCTCACTCTCTCTCTACCCAGCTCGGCTCTGTGCGCGCTGCGTCGCAGCGATCTACAAGAATTTGGTGTTTATAACCTTACGCTTTTGGCCAATGGCAGCTGCAGCTTTGGCGTTGACAAGCCCGGCGTTCCCATTAATTACGGTAAGTCTGCATTTCTCAGCTCTCAATTCGCAACTCTCAACTCCACTCTGCTACTCTCTATAGCTTTCCTCTCTGTCTTTGTGCTGGTCGCCGCGCTGCTGTTCCTCTTGAATCTCATCAGCTGCGCCTGGAAACGTTATCGCTACGACGAGGCGGCTGCGGTGGCGGACAGCATTGGCGATGCAGCGGCAAAGGCGACGCAGCGCAAGCGACTGCGCAGTCTGGACACATTTCGCGGGTAAGCACTCGGCATACCCTGTAAAGCAGAATTGACCGAATTTCCTGCTCCTTGCAGACTTTCCATTGTGCTCATGATATTCGTGAATAGCGGCGGCGGCGGCTACAGCTGGATCGAGCATGCCGCCTGGAATGGACTACATCTGGCCGATATCGTCTTTCCCAGCTTCCTGTGGATCATGGGCGTTTGCATACCCCTTTCGATCAAGGCCCAGCTGGGGCGTGGCATTAGCAAGCCGAGAATCTGTTTGCGCATCGTTTGGCGCGCCTGCAAACTGTTCGCCATCGGCCTCTGTCTCAATTCAGCGAACGGGCCACAGCTGGAGCAACTGCGTCTGATGGGCGTACTGCAGCGTTTTGGCATCGCCTATCTGGTGGCCGGTGTGCTGCACACGCTCTGCAGCCGGCGCGATCAGCTGAGTCCGCAGCGCGCCTGGCAGCGTGCCATCTACGACATCTGCCTGTTCAGCGGCGAGCTGGCCGTGCTGCTCGCTTTGGTGGCCAGCTACCTGGGCCTGACATTCGGCTTGCGCGTGCCCGGCTGCCCGCGCGGCTATCTCGGCCCCGGCGGCAAGCACAACAACGCCGCCGATCCTAATTGCATCGGCGGCGCCGCCGGCTATGTGGATCGCCTGATCCTGGGCAATGCGCACATCTATCAGCATCCCACGGCCAAATATGTCTACGATGCTTCGGCCTTCGATCCGGAGGGTGTTTTTGGTAAGATCTATATTCATTCTATGAGCTCCAAACACCAACTTCCCTCAGTCTCTCTGCTTTCTATATATCCGCTATCTCTGTCAGTCATCGTATCTCTGTCCCTGCCTTTTTCCGAGTCAGTCTTCAACCAAATATCGCTCTCTATACTTTCTGCCACTATCGAGACTTCCTTTTCGTTTCTTTCTCTATCTCTCTCTACCTACCTGTACTCCTTCTCTCATCTCTCTCTCTACATTTCTAATTTTCGTACCTCCCGCCTCTGTCCATATCTCCCTCTCTCTTTCTCTCTCCCACAAACTTATACTCTGTCTCTTTTACTCCATTTCTATCCCTCCTTACATCTCTAATATTACATTCCTCCCACATATCTCATCCTCTCTCTCTCTCTCTCTCTCCATCACCATACCACCCTCTCTCTCTTTCCTTTCTCTCTCCCACAAACTTATATTCCGTCTCTTTTTCCCACCTCTACCATTCTTTACATCTCTAATATTATACTCCTCCTCCCTCCTCTCTCTCTCTCTCTCTCCATCACTATACCACTCTCTCACTCTCTTGCAGGCTGCCTGCTAAGCATAGTTCAGGCCATGCTGGGCGCCTTTGCTGGCGTCACGCTCCTGGTGCATGTCACGTGGCAGGCACGCCTGAAGCGCTGGCTGCTGGGCGCCACGCTCCTGGGTCTGCTGGGCGGCGCTCTTAGCGGCTTCTCCACGGAGCTGGGCATCATTCCGGTGAACAAGAATCTTTGGTCGCTCTCATTTGTGTGCGTCACGGCGGCCCTGGCTCTGGTGCTGCTCTCGGTGCTCTACTATGCGGTGGATGTGCGTCAGCTGTGGTCTGGCTATCCGTTCACCGAGTGCGGCATGAATGCCATCATCATGTATGTGGGTCACACGGTGATGCACAAAATGCTGCCCTGGCACTGGCGCATCGGCGCCATGAATACGCACTTTCTGCTGCTGCTGGAGGCCGTATGGAATACGCTCATCTGGATGGGCATTGCACTCTATCTGGATGCACGGCAGTTCTATTATAGTCTCTAAACGATTCGAATTTGTCGATTAAATGTGTTTTCTACTCAAAATGAGCCAGTTCAATTGAGCTATTCTACTATGGTCTCTAAACGATTCGAATTTGTCAATTAAATGTGTTTTCTACTCAAAATGAACCAGTTCAATTGAGCTATGTGGCGGCGACAGCTTGAGCCAAGATCAATTTAAGAAATGAACTAGTTTTTGTTCGTGCCATTATTAGGGTGACCAGCTGCTTTTGGTATTTGTGCTTTTAAAAATTTTATTTGCGTTTGAAAATTCTTTTTATTTGGAGCGAAACCAGCGCTGCAGCCGCATGGAGCGGCGGGAGAGCAGCTCGAGACAAAAGATGAACGTGCTGAGCAGCAAGCCAACCAGTATCAGAATGAATATCACATAGAGCTCCTGCAGTCCAAAGACTCGCGAGTTGAATTGCGTTGCACGCAAATGACTCTCGTCCAGCTCCCAGCGCGCCCATATGGCCACCAGGCCCACGGAGCGCATCCACATGATTTCGTCGTTGAAGGCGTCGATCAGAAACGAATGCTTTTTGAGGTACATCGTCAGCTGCAGATCGATCACATCCTGTGCAATGATCTCAAAATGCTTTGCCTCCTGCTGCTCGGATTGCGACTCCGCGTCGTACGCACTCAGGCGATTGTACATGAGGAAAATGTCCTGCACCGTGGCGGCCACCTGCCTCTTATCTTGCGGACGCTCCGCTAGATAGTGCAGCGGCTGCATCAGGTCGCTCTCGCCATCGATGATGTGGTAGCGCATCTGTTGCACAGCGGATATTTCGGCGAGGGCATCGTGTATGCTGGCCGAGAGCACCACCGTGTAGTTGTGAGCCACCAGCTCCTCGATGGACTGCGGCAACCGGTTCAGCTGGTGTGTGCGTATCAAATGGTAGAGCATGCCCTGGTAGACGGTGCGTATGAGTAACGTGTAGAACATCAATATGATGCAGTAGACATTTTTGGCCAAGGAGCTGGACACCTGCAGCATGGGCATGCCCACAAAGATCAGCTCCAGATTGAGCAAATTGACGCTCTGCTCCCTCAACGGCAGCAGCCAGTCAACAAAGAGTAGCACCACGACGGACGTGCCAAACACAAGGACAACGGCCAACCAAATGGACGTGGGATATGGATAGAATAGTATGTCCAGGGAGCTCAGCTCGTAGCTGACGCTTAGGACACCAAAGCGAACACTGGTCTGGTGATAGTTGTGGGTCGATGTCGCTAACAAGCTGTTGGCCACCGTCTGGCGTATGCCACCGACGCACAAATCCGCCTGGTCACGTTGCAGCTGGGAAAAGGAGAGGGGGGGGGGAAAATAATCAATTGAGATGGCGGAGCTGAGAGCATTTACCATTTGCAGCATTTTGTTGGAGAACAATTCCCGTCCGTGCGGCAGCTGCTGCACTTCAATGCTCAGGTTGAGTCGCG
The DNA here is from genome assembly GCA_035047625.1 of Drosophila mettleri. Taxonomy (NCBI): domain Eukaryota; kingdom Metazoa; phylum Arthropoda; class Insecta; order Diptera; family Drosophilidae; genus Drosophila; species Drosophila mettleri. The sequence continues at coordinate 3,481,477 of JAWNPI010000068.1, read as the reverse complement.
CAATGAACGTTTGCAAGAGGCGACCCTCGAGGCCGCCAGTGATGCGTGTGCCCTCTAGCTAAATGAACGGCGGCATGTGCAGCACGGCGGCGCGCAGGGGGCAGCCATAGAAGTTGCGCAGCTTGGCTGGGAAGAGCTGGGGATTGAGCATGTGGCTGCCATTGTAGCGATTGATCAGCTGCGGCGTTATATCCGCACAGCTCTCGGGCCCAAATGGCAGATAGGTATAGAGCAGTATATCCCCATTGGCGCGCTGCACCTGGATGTTGCAGTTGATGAGCTGGTGCCGCCAGCAGTGGGCAAAGATGCGACGCATCTCACTCAGCAGCAGACGATCGCGTGCTTGCAGAAATATATAATAGTACTCGTTGTAGTTGTACTCGGTGGAATAAGCCTCCACCTCGATTTCCGCAAAGGCGGCGTAGGAGTCCGTGAATATCAGATTGTAGTGCCTGCGGCCCGGTACAAATTGTCGCAGTGTGCCCTGCTCCACAGTGACTATCTGGAGCGGAGCTAGGCCCCAGTCGCGAAAGAGTATGCTCATCATCTCGTTGTAGAAGTTGCACGTGTGATTATTGCGACAGCACAGGGTCAGCACCAGCGACGGCGTCACGCTCATAATGTGGCTGTGCACCACGTACAGCAGGGATCGCGCCACATACTCATTGATTTGATTCATCTGCTCCCCGGACAAATCCTGATACGACTGCAACAGCTGTGATATGTTCATTTCGTTACCGACAACAAGGCTCAAATGATTCTACGAATGGCGTTCAACCCGACCCGAGTCGGTGCGCCAAGCCATGGCCAAAGTTTTGTTTGTCTTTCACCAATAATTGAGCTGTAAGTGGCTAATGATTAATGATGCTTGGCTAGAAACGTATTTGAGTACATTTCTGATACTTGTATTGTTTTTATTGTGATTTTCCTTCATTTCTTTCGCTGTTTGTTTTCTTGTGAGTAAAGGAGCTGATTTTACAGTTATATTCGAAATTCTCATTTGTTGTTGCTTAAGCGGAGCCAACTTAACGCTCAAAGGATTTTAGTGCTGCCAGATCATTCGATAACAACAACTGCGCGCCAAATGAGAAATTTGAATGTGAGTTGATTTTAATTGTGGCAATAAAAATATTAATTAATTATTAAATAATTGATTACGAAAAACTACAAATTCATGTAAATTTTTTAATTAATTAATTTTTCAATTAGCGACTGTTGTTGCCTGCGTCTGGCATGACCTATGTTAACAGCAGCATATTCAATGTGACCAGCCCACACACACACACACACACACGCACGCTTACTTTTTCCCACAGTTTTTCAAAGCTAATTATAATAACTGATACAAAAGATAAAACAAATTTATCTTTGCGACGCGTAAAGCTTTGTGGGCCATTACGTAATTGGAGCAAGTATGAGCTACTCGTGAGACAACTGAAAGAGAGAGAGAGAGAGAGAGAAACTTTCTAGAGTGTGTGTGAGAGAGAGCTTTCAATCGTTATATACTCTATAAATAGTTATTTACTTTCTTAGTGTTCAAACTCTGCCTAACACCGAGCATACCCCATTTTGCATAAGCCAGTTTATTACAAGAAAAAAAGTGAATGTAAGGCCTCCCTCCACAACAACAAGTAAATAATAGATATAAAAAATCAAATGTTATTTCCCTCTCCTCTCCCTCCTCTCCTTTCTATTCGCTTTTCTGATCACGCCAAACATGTTGAAATGGACAAATGAGGCTGAGGCTAAAACATAACTTGTATATACCCTGCAAATTCAAATTATTATACCTGCACGACTTTGTCATACCCCGTATTTAGTCAATTTTAGCTTATTAAATTTATCGAACTATATCTAACCTAGCAAGAGATTTATCTATTACAGGGTACTACATTAATTCTACGTATTTTAGAGCGTGGCAATTTTACTCATGATGTACTTTACTCATGTACTCACACAATATGTACAGGGTATGCTACTGTTAGGACTCATAAAAAATGAAAGCAATTAAAAATGCCTGTATAGCTATAACCAATCAACCGCAGCTAATGAACTAAGTGTGTGCACTGGGTGGGCAAGTGCAACTGATACCCTGTAAACGGGATATGCCTTAAGATAGGCAAGCTGCAATTACTTGATTGCTTCTAAGGACTAACTTCAATATTTTTGAAAAATTATCTCATTGAATCAGATTTTGTATATCGAAATCCATCGATATTTATCGAAATGTACATAACTCAGGATATAATTATTGGCATATTAATTATTCGTTACATACACTTCCTCAAAACCAATATACCCGTGATTAGGCTAACTTAACATTTACAGGGTATTCTTATTTAACACCTCATTGTAAATGTGCGTGTCAGGTGCATGCCACGGGTCACAGCCACCAACAACAACAAAAGACTGTAGCACAATAGAGATTTGTTATCAGCTCATATACCCTATGAATTATATCTTTTATCATCTGGTGCCCATTGTATTTGATTAAGCATCCATTTTATGGGCCTAAGCGCTGTCACATTGATTCAATACTTAACTAAATTAGCTCATTTATTATTTAGAGAAAGAGAAAGAGGCAGACAGAGAGACAGAAAGACAGAGAGAGGGAGAGGGAGGGGAGGGAGATAGATGGGGGTAGGCGTGGCAAGTGCTGTGCTGTGCCTCAATGAACTTGTTGACATACAAAAAAAATGTATTTTTTTAGTTTGTTTCTCTTACATTTTTGACTTTTTCTTTTGAAGAAAGATTAAAAGACTTTCAGCTCCGATAATGAAATGAAGTAAGCGATCGCTGACGAAATCGAAACCACACGAACAGCATATATCATGTTCGTCTGTATCCCCTGTAGCCATATGAAATACTTATGAGCTGTAACAGCTAACTGACTAACCAGAGAAACTAAAGGAGCTGCAGCTGAGAGTTTTGCCTTGTCACTTCCTATTTGATAATACTGTATATATAGAGTATATTAGTGCAAATCCAACAATCCTAACGACTAATAGCCCAACTGAACTCTAGAACTATAGCAGCCAGAACTAACAAATTTGACCTAGGGACTATTATTTTTATTGATAAAATATAAAGTATATAGAAGCTAATAATACGTTTCCAATACTACCTATTTGAGCTCAGAAACTACAGCAGTCACAATGACTAAATTGAGTGTGTGTCAACCTATCATAACTAAGGAACAATCGAAGCTACAAAGATAAAATTTTAGACATGATATTTTGCTTTGGCGCTTAAGCTTTAAGAAGTTGATTAAGGAGGCGCATTCAGAAAAATTATAGTAAATTTTGGGGTTTCAATAAGCCTAGGCAGGCCTGATGCAGCCTCTGCAGTAAGCAGAGCACATGTCCATGTACTTGCGTATTGTCTATCCATGCATGCATGGTTGGCATTACAAAGTACAGGGTATCTACGAGTCAGTCATTTTCCAGTTTTAGCTGTTTTTCACTTACAGATTAGTCACACGTCTCGACGTAAATTGTTATATAATTAAGCAAAAAAAATAAAGAAAATAAATATGCTTAACTGCGCATTGTCACGTTTTTAACGCAGCGGAAGATTCTCGCATGGTGCGTGGGCGTTTTCAAAACAGAAGCAGAAGAAGATAAGCATAATTCTGTGCAAGGTCAAAGCTGAGAGCTGAGCTGACCCTGAAACTTGAGACTACTTAAAAATGATCCAATTACGAGCCAAATGAAACCTGAAATTCTAGTGGGAAAATTTATTTCTAGTGCTAATTATATCTAATTGTTAAGGCATTTTACAGCACTGGTCACTATAAAATTCTAACTAATTATTTAATAAAAAGTCGTATTTCTAGTTCTGGAGTTTTAGATATGAAAGAGAAATTCATTTTTTTGGAAGGGACTTAGCTTAGCTAATACATTTTGCAACACTGGTCATTGACACCTGCTGCAGTTGCAATACTGCTCGTTGCCAACTTTCGCACGGTTGGCGCACAAGCCACCCAGCGATTCACCTGACCAGACACAATCAATCCAAAAGGCGGAGCACAAGTGACGCGCGTCATGAAAATTAAATGCGAAATCTCGCTGGCAAGTTCGTTGCCTAAGTCTTTCGTTTTTCCCCTCTTTTCATGTTGCTTTTGCTGTTTTGTTGTTGTTGGCCAAATGCCAGAAGCACATTCATCGTGCAACTGTCCATCCTTTCACTTTCCACAGCTGAATTGGGTCAGCACTTTGGCCAGGATCAGCGTATGCCCATGCGATCGCGCGCTCTCGCATTGCATAAGTCGCAAATAAGGAAGGGGAGGAAAATGCAACAGAAGCTTAAAGCGCAGATAAACATGATTTATAATCCCCTCCACGAAGTGACATAATTTCATAATCTCTTAAAGCGCATCACTCATCAGATCATTTGCCTGGCCAGGCCAAAGCGATTGTAAATGCCTCTCAAATGCAAACAAGCTCATGGAAAATATTCAAAAAATAAAACAAAATGTAAAAAAAAAAAAATTAAAAAAAGGTAAAAACATATTATGGGAATTATGAAATAATAATAATAAAAAAAAAAACAATCGAATATATCGAGTAATTGATACACAATACAGATATTCAGATTTGCATTTACTTTATCAAAATAAAAAGTCTAGAAATACAGTCTAAAAATAAATGTCAGAATTTTATATACATATTCACATAAGTCAGCAACAACAGTATATATGGATTGAGAGTCTGAAAACCTATTCGTATTCAATAAACATCCACTCAGGATATAGCATGCTTAAATTTTGATTGAAACCGATTAAGGCTTATAAAACGATTGAGAACTCAATATATATTGGTTAAGATCAACAAATCGATCAATATTAATTATGAAGAATCGATAAAAATTGTATTAAGAATAAAATAGAATAAAAAAATTAATAGCAATTAAAAATTGACATAAAATCGATAAGTACGTTTATGTGAATGAATGTGAATGTGATTTATAAAATAAATTTACAACTGCTTGAAATGAATATAATGCATTCATTCAATGCAACCTCTCTTGTTTCTATTGGGATATTATTCATATATATTTATTATTTATATAAATAATAATAAATAATAAGAATAAAATAATAATAATTTTAGAATTTGTAATTTTATGCTTGACTCTAAATTTGAGTGTTTTAAATATATTTTAATATATTTGCAAGTGCTTTAAATAAAATGAATTAATTTAGTTATAGAATAATCCCTATGATGATGCCCATTTGCAGATTAGATTGAAGTCGCTCCACATTTGCTTCATTTGCACTTTCAATTGAAAGTTTTTTGGGCATTCAGATATAATTCGCTCAGTTAACTCGTCTAATTGGCCATTCCGTTAACGTTTCAATAATTTCTCGCACTTGCTCCACATACGAATCCAACGGCTTCACACGCTTTCAAAATAAAAAGCGAAACGAACTGAGAAAACCCAAACCCAAAAAAAAAAAAAAAAATATATATATATATATATATATATATATATATATATATATATATATATATATATATATATATATATATATATATATATATATATATATATATATATATATATATATCCGAATTTGATGGGCTGCGCATGCTAAAGACATCGATCGAAAGTCTGAAAACAAAAGTTCAAGTGAGAGGCAGTTGGCCGCTGGGAGGGGGCGTGGCTATGTTTCAATTTGCTTTTATTGGATGAGCGCTCCATTTGGCATAGACTTAAACAAATGAGTATAAAATACAATATATGAAAAAAAAAAAAAAACATTGATATACGTATATATATATATATATATATAGGGACATATAAATAGTGCGAATAATTTAGTGATAATTGTGCGTGGGCGGCAAATATGTGGAGTCTGGCTCGAATATGGGCGTGGCCGAGTCACCGGACTGACCGGGCGCGCCATAGAGCAGCGCCGGTCCTGGGGCCGCATATTCATAGCCCGCTGACGTAGGCGGCTGCAAATACTGTGTGGTGGGCGTGGCATAGTCGGAATAGCCAAGGCTCGCCTCGTGCTTGGCGCCAAGGAAGGCGCTCGGCTTGAACGGCGCCTTGGCCAGCTCCGCGACCAGCTCATTTTGTTCCTCGTGCTGATGGATGTCCGTATTGAGGCCCAGCGGCTTGCTGGACGTATAGCTGAAGTGGCCCAAGCCCTTGTGGCCCAGCGCATACGCCGGCGTCTGCTGTTCCGTGTGACTTTTCTCGGCCGGCAGCTGTTGCTCATCGTGATGCAGCTCATGATGCTGCTGGTGCTGCTGCTGTTCCTCCGCCTGATGGCCGTGCTCGTAGCCTGGCAGCAGCGGCACGCCGTAGCTGTTCAGCGGCTGCTTGGCATAGTGCTGCACACTGGGCGCCTCATAGCTGTAGCCCAAGTGCTGTTCGTGCTCCAGAGCAGGCGCAAAGCTCAAGCCGTGGCTGCTGCTGCCCTGACCCAGCGGATGGCCATGACCAAAGCTGATGCCGTGGGAAGAGCCGCTGCTGCCGCCCAAGCCTCCGCTGCTGCTGCTGCTACCGCTGCCATAGCTGGGCGTGGCCAGCAAATAGGTGCTGGTGCTGCCATGCGGCTTGTGCGAGCTGCCGCCTAGCAGGCTCAAGTAGCTGGAGGCGCCGCCATGTCCAGAGTATTTGTAGCCATGTGGACCCTGCTGGCCAAATCCATGACCACCGCCGCCGCCGCCGTTGCTGGTATGCACAATGTACGTTTCCACCTTGGGTGGACGCTGATGGTAGCTAGGACCAGCGCCAGCTGGGCTGGAGGAGCTAATGTACACGGGACGTCCGTGACCATGGTAGGAGCCAAGTGATTGATACACGTGTGGCTGATGGCTATAATGATGATGATGATGATTATGATAGGGGTGATGGTGCTGCTGCTGATGATGATGAAGCTGGCCGTGATGGCCGCCGTCCGTGTCAAGGCTGGCAAAATCAAAGCCGCTGCTGGCGGCCAAGCCATTGCCATGCAGCTGGGCATAGGTGCTCTCGTAGCTGCCAGGGCTGGCAGCGGGTGGCAAATATTTGTGTGAGGGTCCATGATAGAGGCCACTGCCAAAGCTCAAGCCAGCATCGCGCTTCAGCTTGGCGGGCTGAGCGTGTTTTTGCTGCTGCTGCTGCTGCTGTGGCTGCTTGGCGGTGGCGGCGGCGGCGGCAGCGGCAAAGGCGCTCAAAGCGCAAATGAAAAGCGCGCGCGAAAACTGCATTAAAAATTGAAAATTTTCGTTTTTAATTTGAATTGAAATGCGGCAAATGCATTTAGAAATTTATGGCCAGTGTGCAACAACAACAACAACAACAGCAATTGCGGCATTTGGTATAAATATTTAAATACAATTCAAGGATTAAACGCGTTAGTGCATTATTTAAATATTCAAATCATTTGTCGTTTCACAACACTTACAGCGAGCTGCATTTTCGGGCTGCACGAAAAAAATACCAACGATAAAAAAAAGAAGCTCAGCAACTGCGGCTGATCTATTTATAGCTGTTATCCTTGTGTTCACTGCTCGCTTTCTCTGCTTCTTTCTCTGTCGCTCGATCTAACACGCGTTTATTCCACAAGCGCTGCGCGTCGAATGTTGACGACCTCTGCGCCGAGCAACCCTTTTATACGCGGCCTCTGCAACAAATCGCTTGTCACTGCGCACGTCTACGCCGGCGTCGCAGCGGCGTCGGCGGCGATGCGAAAAGCGGCAAACGCGACGCGGCATTTTTGTTGCTGCCCATTTTGCATATGAACTAAAGCGATTTTTGGCTTTGCTTCGCTTTGGTTTACCGCTAACCGTCTCTTCTTACTCGCACTCGCAATCGCACTCTCACTCTTGTTTGGGTCGCTGCTGCGCACGCTTTGCGGACATGACTCTGGACCGTTGCCTTGGCACCGTGGGACATCACTAATTGAGTTTGTCAATTTTACTCTTTTTGCGCTTATTCAGTTACGTTTTTTAATTTATATATATATATATATATATATATATATATATATATATATATATATATATATATATATATATATTTTATTTATTTATTTTTTTATTTATATATATATATATTTTATTATTTATTTTTCGAAAGAAAAAACCAAAGAATCAAAGAAGTAATAAACTTTGATTCTTTGGTTTTTTCTTTCGAGTAGTGACAATTAATTGATATAATATTATTTGATTATTAATTAATATTGATAATATTCAAATTCTAAGTGACATGATATCATCAACTTCATTAGATAGATTCCACATAGTTGTCTCACCTTCTATATATACATATCTTTCATATACATATATATATACATATATATCTGTATATAAACATATATAACCACAAGTTATAGCATCTCTTCTCATGGCCACGTGCCCCCTTACTCCATATTTGATTCACTTTTCTCTCAGTTGCGTACCACGGTGCATTGCGACTGTTGCATTGCCTCCCGTTCGTTCGCCTCAAGTTCAAGTGACACATTTGCCATATCGCATGTCTCACTGCACAGTGCTCCCCCCTCCCTCTCTCTCACACACATACACCCTCTCTTTAAGCTAGTGCGTGTCTTTCTTTTCATTTGGGCTTTTGGTGTATCTTTTTCGTTTTTGCTCAGCTTTCCCAGTCTTTTGGCTTATGCGTGAATTGCAATTAATTCCAGTAACATTTTGATGAATGTGAGTCCGGATGACAGGGCGTACCCCAGCCCGCTGCAGCACACCGCCCTTCTCCTGCTCCTCTACCTATTCTTGGCGCTGGCAGCGTTAACGGTAATTTAACCGCTTTGCCAGTGCTTGTTGTTGTTGTTGTTGTTATTTCCATTGCTGATGAATGTTTTCATTTGTTGTTGTTGTTGTTGCTATTTTGTCAGCTGCTGCAAATTTGTAACAGATTGTGTTTTGTCTTTCATTTAATTTTTTTTTTTTCTTTTTCTTTTCCATTTTTTCTGCAAACCACAATTTAGTTCGGGCTGACGGTACTCCTAATCTTTCCCTTTTCATTTAACTCATTGCGACAATGTCGTAACAATATTTCAGCCAAGGCCTCGTAATACACATGTCACATGCGTTAACCGTTAATCGGTAATCGTTAACCGTTAATCGTTAGCCCTTAACCCTTGCCTAGTGCTACTCCCTGGGTGTGCCTCTTATATATGGACCACAGTCTAATCACACACAACAATTAATCAATCGTTCAGTCAATCAATTAACGATCTTCCATTTGCTGTTAATAGAGCTAATGCACTTTAATGGACTCTTTAAAGTCTCTTTCGCAATTGGAAGTTAATCGACAAGTCTTCACTGAGCTTATTAATGGCGCCAAATGAGCTCATTGTCGAGTGGAGTAGCTTAGGATCGGTTGGAGTAAGATTGCGCGTGGCTCTATGGCAGTGCCCCAATCAGAGAATTCTCTTAAACTGGATAATATATTATGGTGAAGCTAATCACAGTTATGGCTGGCAGATGTGGTGGGTCTGACTATACGACTATTTGGCATGAGATACATAGAGTCGGTTTATGTTAAGGCATAGCCCTTAGACTTCAGACTATCTGATACTGTACTAAATATGTAACTCGGTATCTGCATGTCCCTCAGTGTCTCCTCAGCTACTTTTTTGACAACTCGGCTAATTATGTAATAGGTGTTTGGTAAGACCTGATTATCACCTGGCTTTTAAGCTTTACTTTATATAGTTTACTATAGATCTCTTTACTTAAGCTTGATCATGGCTAATCTATGTTAAAGCTTTCCATGAATTTGAGCTAAATAAGATCTGTCTCACAGCCAAATGAATCTCTGCTGTAAAATTGAATTTTTAGGAAAACCTCCAAAGTTCCGTAGGTCTAGGTAAAACGCTTTAGATGCCAGATAGTTGTCTCACCTTCTAGACTTGATACACATACCTAAAGTATATTACACATATATACACATATCTGCATTTAAATATGTATAACAACAAGTTATAGCACCCGCTATTTGGGACATGTTTTCGCTGAGTTAACGCATCGTTGTCTATCGACGCAATTACGTCAATTACTTTTGCTCCGCTTCTGCTGGGCCTTGCGGCTTTTAGTTGGAGCAATTGTCGGGCCACTTGGGGCGTCTTTTCCACTGTCAAATCATATCTTGAATCTTCAAATTGGCGACCTCGTGCCACGCCGCAAAGCTAAAATCGATTGCGCAATGCTCAGCGAATCGTTGCCAAGGTCAGGCGAGACTTCATTTATCCCAAGGGAAAGCAAAGAGCGATCGATCGAATAGATAACAGTTTCTTTGTTTATATGGAAAGTAAGAAAAAAAAAACACTTAACTTCTAACTAGATTATATTGATTGGATGGGGACATATAGAGATAATGTGGGGGCTTCTGCTCCGCTTGATCCTCGCCGATAAGTGGGGAGGTGACGACAGCTGCTGCTGCTTGGGGATAGCCGGGAGCATAGAAAGATGGCTCCGCTTGTCGATGCTGATGGTGCTGCTGCACTTGCTGTTGCTCCTCCAGCTGCTCCACATCGTTGCTGTAGCCCGCAAAGGGCGAGGGCCTAAAGGGCACCGTGAACTGTTGCCTCGCCGGCTTACGCTGGAATCCCAGCACAATGGGTCTTCTGGCTGTTCTCTCTCTGGTCTGAGCTTGTGCCTGGTCAACGTTAAGCGGAAAGGTCTGCGGACCCGTATAGCCCAGGCTCAGCTGTTGGATATCCAGCGGCTGTTCGATGGCCGGCACCAAAGGTCGCCAAGGCGTCGCATATAGCCAGCTTTGATAGTAAAACGGCGGCGATTGAGCCTTGACCAGCCACAGGAATAGAGCCAAACCAGATGCCCAGCCGAGGGCACGCATTGCGTCCAAGTTGTGTCTGCGCGTGTCTGCAGCCAGGCATTGGATCTCGCCCACTTAAATAGCCTGTGAGGCGGCTGTAATGCGAGACAGGTGGTTCCGGCGTAAGCGATATGGGAAGTGCAAAATGGAAATGGAAATAGATATGGATACGGATATGCATATGGATATGGATATGGATATGGATATGGACATGGATATGCATTTGGATATGTATATGGACTTTGCTTGCGCGAGCTGAGGGCAAAGCTTGGCTCAACGACTGCTCGTTCAACGCACTTCCTCATTGCATCATCGGCAACAGGTAAAAGTAACGAGAGACAGGTTCAAGAACAGATTCGGATGATAGGCAAATTGATATATAGAAAACTAAACAAATTTTATTTAAGAAAGTTAAACTTGAAAAGAGTTTTAAACTATATTTTTATAAATGTGAAGAAAATTTGGAATTTATTGAAAAGGTCGGTCAAATGGAGCTTGTTAACTGGATTCGAGCATGTGGCACTCTCTCTCTCGCTCTTACAAGGAAATAATATTCTAACAGATGTCACCTTTAGTTTTTGTCTCTGTAATATTTCTCGCTCTACTTAGCTCCATCTCTCACAGACTCAAATTAAATTTTAGCTTCTTAACTGGGTTCAAGCATCTGATGCTCTTTTTTTTTCTCAGGAAAAAAATGTTTTACATTAGATGTTTGTCTTTTTACTTTCCTTCTTTGATTCTTTATCTCTCGTCTCCCTCTCTCCTAACCTGCATCTCTCGCAGACTTATATAGAATAAAGAAAAAATATTCCTTTAGGTCTATCTCTTAAGTTCTCCCTACAATCCTACACCCCCTACTATTTCCTTGTCTCTTTCTCACTACCCCCTTATCTATCTTTTTCCTCTCTCTCTCTCTCTCTCTCTCACTCATTCTTACTTAATGTGTTCTTCATATAAATTTTCTCTTCTTCTATCTTTCCCTCTCTCTCATTCTCTCTTTATATGTTCCCCTCTTACTCGCTCCCCCGCCTCTAGTTTTTGCCATAAACAAATTGAAACTAACTCCAAAACCATTTTTGACGCTTGCGCAAATCGTGTCGCAAGACCCAAACAATTTTTCAAGCCTCTGATAATGACAATGATAATAATAATGATTATTATAATAATAATGATCGACTTAACAATGCTATTTTTGCTCAACAATCCATGGAATTGGAATGGAGAATCAGGTAAACGGGCAAATTGGCTGTGGGTGGCTGCGCCCTGCCAAAAATAAAGATACCCTGTAATAGTTAAACGGAGGGGTATATGGAGCTAAAGCTACTATGTAGTATATAGACTTTTTAGCTAGACCCCTAGCTAGACTTTCAATGGAGCAAATTCAACCATCGATAAGTATCGTTTATATGTACAAAGAGTATCTGCTAGTCGTGCACACGCTTCAGCAATCTGCTTCAGTTTTGTGCAAATCGTTTCAAATTAAGCACTTGACTGTTGGTGCTTGGGTCTTGCATAATATCTATATAGATATTGAGCCAAGCTCTGATTGACTTTCTCCCATTGAACCACATTTTCATTAGGTTGAACATAAACGATCTATAAAACATTTGATTGGATCTGTCTGGCTTCCTGGCATTTTGATGCTGCGGCTGCTGCTGAGGCGGCGGCTGCTGCTGCTGCTGCTGCTGCTGCAGTTGCAGCTGCTCGAATGAAAGTTGCTGCATTCACAGTGGCCCAGAAGCGGAGCAGGAGTAGTAAATGCTGGGGCGCCTAAAATCTCAACTTGGACAACTGTTCTACATAGAGAGATTAGATAGAGCTTGGTAAAGTGAGATCTTAAAATAAAACATATATAATAATTAGGAATGAGTTCAGTCTAGACTGGCAGAGTTCAGCACCTAAGTACATGGCACTGAGATCGCAGAGACTGACTTTAAGGGTAACTGGTCTCGTCTCAATAATTCCTTGACAGGCCTCCAACATGTCGCTTGACAGTGCTCAGCTCGAGCTCATAGAAGTTCTTCTTCTGAAATTCTTATAGCTCAATCGCTTGCTCGAATATCTAATAATGCTTACTAATTAGTCGCCCCGCTGCTATATTGGGCCCAACGATCTGCGCTCTGTTTGATGCGCTACTGCGACGGTGACTGCGGCGGCGACTGCGACTTCGACTTCGCCTGTGGGTGTTAAGTCTTTGGTTTTGTTTGTCTTACCTTCACTTTTGCTCTCTCTACCTAACGCCCTGCGTCCCCTTACTCTCGCTCTCACTCTCTCCCATTCTCTCACTCACTCTCTCTCTCTCTCTCTCTCTCTCTGTCCATGTCTTTACAAAATCACATGCAACAATTGAACATCATTTGCATAACGGAAGCGCAAAAAAATAAACAAAAATTTTACAAAAATTAATTTAAAATTTTAATTTAAAAAGCTTATTTAAGTAAAAAACAAAAAAACAAAAAAAAAATGAAAACCAGAATAAAATTAAATTTAATAGACTTTAATTCGGCTTAGGCAAAATTTCAAGTTCACAAACTACACAACGCTCGCAATTAGTGGCAAGAACTTGGACTTTGATGCGGAACTTCGGCTGCTTGGACTGAAAATGTTTCTTGGGCCAACAAAAGCTCTGAGAAAATGCTGGCGCAAGCAGCGCGCATAATCAAATTAGCTGCGATTATTTATGGCGCTACTTAACACTGTTTTCGAGGTCAACAATTATCCACAGGCTGAGCTCATGCCTCGCGACTTACCCGAAATAAAAACAAAAGAGTTTTCCACATTACTCACGCAGTCGAGCACAACTCGAGCTGTTCACTGGCAAATGACCAAAACTCATTGGGAATTCGAAGGGAAATTTGAAAATAAATTTTTAGAGCAGAAGCCGCGAATTACTTTTAGAGATCAGATCTGTGCAATTCTGCAGGGTAACTTCTATTCAAGATAATTGTAAATGAAGAAAACTTTGATTTGTTGGTCGGATATATATATATATATATATATATATATATATATATATATATATATATATATATATATATATATATATATATATATATATATATTTAAGTTGTCTTCACGATGTAAATATATAGAAAAATTATCTTAATTTAATAATGGAAAAATGGTTGAAGCTCGTTTTAAATATATAAATATATAAATATATAAATATATATATATATATATATATATATGTAATATATGCCTTTCATCATAACGAACTCCCAGTTTGCTGACTCACACAATGTGCTCTGCCAAAAATGCTCTGAGGTTCTACAGCAGCTTCTGTCAGTGTCTCTAAATCACAGCAAAGCTATGCATAGACAACGCTCTCTTTTTCACTCAGCCAGACTGCTTTCAACAACAGCTATAGCTGTCTCACTCGCACGAAGAATTAAAGGATCAGAAACGTTAAGCTGCCAGTCCCACTCAGCAGCAATAGTCGAAGGCCAGCACAACAGAGCTGCTAGCAGACTCTGTTATCAGTCTGTTAATTGCATACGTCATAATAACATAATGTTGCGATTTATCTATATAAATTTATATTAAGGGGATTTATTGCCTTATATTCCATACAATATTGTTATGATTTATAAACATACCATAAAATATGTATATTATTTTTAAATATATATATATTTTTTAAATTACAAAAAAAAAATTGCGAGCAAAAAAATGTTTTAAGAGTCGCGTGATGAAATACGAAAAATGATTTTGCTTCGAGGCAAAATTCAAATGTTTTCATTGCGATGGGAAGGGGGAAAGGATGTGGGGAAGAGGGGTTTTGGGTGGAATGTGGGAGGAATATTTTATGAAGTAATACCTAGTAGTAGGGCGCTAGAAATTCGCGACTTGGCTGCGTCAAAAAGGCGTTTTGCGTGTGGGCGTGGTCATGAAAAGAGCTCAACTGTTGGGAGTACTCGAAATGTTGATACTGGGGCTGATGCTGTTGGTGGTGGTGGTGGAGGTGCTGCTGCTGCTGCTGTGTTAGCAACTGTTGCTGCTGTTGTTGGTGGTGCTGTTCTTGCTTTTGCTGCTCTTGTGCATAGTGGTTGGCTGGAAGCATCTGCTGCGGCTTCGTCTCCGGCTCGTACCATTCGGTGTGCATGCTGTAGCTGGGCGGCAGCTCGTACGAATGCGACTGCATTTGCAGGTAGCTCGACGAGGGCTGTGCGAATGGTTGCCGCTGATAGCGCTCGGGCAGCGCCTGGCCAATCAGCTGAGCACCTCGCTGACCAGACTCCAGCTGGCAATCATGCTGCGCGCCAGCAGATAGACCAACAGCTTGCCCAAACTGACCAGCTGCTGCAGCAGCAGCAGCGCCTGAATTATCGGCGGCAGATTGAAAATTATTCATATTCAGCTGCTGATCGGTTGGTGCACGCTCATCGTAGTCCATGCGATAGGGTCCACTGTAGTCGGCGCTGCCAAAGCTGTGCTCAAAGGGCGGCAGCTGTGTGGGCTGCGGCACAGGATTGGGCAGCCAGTGGCCGGTGGTGATAATGGCCTCAGTGGTGAGCTCGCTGGCAGCTGGTAAATATTTGTGGGCGGGTCCATTGTAGCGATAGCCACCAGTGCCAGGGCCAGTGTTGGCCACAGGTTGCAACTGTGTGGTCAGCGGCTGTATGCCATGGACAACAGCCAGGCCGCTTGGGCAGGCAAACAGCGCTGTCAGCGCAATGCCCACGATACCCTGTAATTAGACAATTATACGTAATATCCAGTCGAGAAGCGCGCCGTGCGTCTAACAACTCACAGTGCTCAGTTTCATGTCGTCAATATCCTTCTTGCCGTGCGCTACTTGCTGAATGCTGGGTAAACAATGGCTAGACAAACGGTTGCGACAATAGTTTTTATAGCGCTGCGAATTTATCAATGTCCAAATTTCGGCAGCGATTAAGACTGTGCGTGTGTGTGAGCAATTGAATCACGCTTTTTGCTACGAAGTGTGTCACAAAAAAAAAAAAAAAAATGAAAATGGCAAAAAATATATTATATATAGTTTTGCGTATCTGCTTAATCACAAAGTTTGCTGCTGATTTTCGTTCAACGACGCGACAATTTGACGTCTCGTTGGCCGTGACCGTGGCAGACGTGTGCAGCGGCTTTCTTTTTGCCATTCAAGACATTTGCAGCTGGCCCAATTGCAGCCGGAAGTGCAATAGTCAACAACAGCCAGCAAGAGCATTTCATTCCGTTAGAATTCGAACATCGATAACGATTACTTTGCCCGCCCGGCAACAAGATTAAGCGCGTGGGCAGCACTTTTACTTTTCCCATTGGTATTTATTTTTTTGTTTGCTGTTACACAATCGTAATCGATGATTTTTGAATGATAGGCGCGTGGGCGACCACCAATTATTTGTACTAGCATAGCCGCCATGGAAACAAGCAAAAACCACTCTTTCAAGTGGACCAGCAAATATTTCAATGCCAAACTAATTGGAACTGACAGCAGCAGCAGCGGCAGCGCCTACTTTAAATGGGCATATAGAAAGTTTCTATGCTTACCGATTGAACTGTCAATAGACAAATCAATAAAATCAATAATTGAGTATGTTGTGGCTTCATTAAATTAACAATAATATATTAATTGCAACATTATATCTATGCTAAGGAAGCTCGATAAGTCAAATCCAATTCGCATTTTGTTTAATTTCCCAATTATTACAATATTTCCTTGTATTTTTTAGTATTTTACATAAATAATACCAAAATATCGATTGACACATCGGTGAAAAACTGTACTGTCATGTTTTGGTATCTTAAGCAAAATATATACTATTAAATTATAAAGAACAATATTTTGTTAAGTTATTATTGCAATTTTTATGCTTCAGGTCACATTACTTTTTTTTTATTTTAAAAAACAATGAAAATGGGTATATTAAAAAATACCACATGCGATATACAGAATATCTCCGTCTAAATTCAACATCGATACTTTGAAAAGTATCGTGTGAAGTTATTGCTATGGCTGATATATCGAAGTGAATTAATTTTACATGCTCGCTACATTGCTGTGAAGTCGCCGCTTTAAGAACGTTGACGGGAAAAAAAGTGCAAAGTAAAAAAGAATTCAATTTTTAATTAGTGCAATTGTATAGCCCAAGTAAGTATAAATATTTTTTTATTAAAAGTGATGTTCAAAACAATAGGGAAAACGAGCTATTTTATTTTATTTTTATTTTTTTTTTATAATGCTGGCCACGGCTTTGAATATATACATACATACATACATGTGAATTTTTTTCTCGGCAAAGACTAGCTGTGTGCGTTTATGTGTATGTCGTTAATTTATGTGTTGGTATTGAATTTGATTTTTTCATTTTGGCTTTTAGAGCCGCTTCCACGCAATAGTTTTACATTTGCGCCCTATTTGAATGTGGTTGTGTCATAAATTTGTTAATTTAATGTTTTAACACGCCACAAGTGCACAGAGACACACACACACCCATACATTCGCGCACATACAGAAGTGCGCACACACACACACGAGCACATGCTCGAAGTGTAAGTGAGTGAGAGGGCGCGCGAGAGAGGGGACACGCATACATGCGCAAAAGTGCAATCGGCGTTGTTTCTAAGCCCGAAAAGGCAGCAGCAGCAGCAGCAGCAGCCGAATTTGATTACCTCTTCAGTTTTTGCTGCTGCTGCTGCGGTTGCTGCTGCTGCTGCATTTCTCGTCGTCCGGTGCCTGGTAACCAGTACCTGCTGGGCCTTAGTTACGGCCCCGGATACGTTTCGTGAGTCCCGGATGCCGAGCAATCGAGCTCCGAGTCGTCCCCGTGAGAGCAGCCGAAGCCCTGCAAAATGGCTTCAATGTACATAAAATACATGCACTCGTCTCAGTCCTGTCACAGTGACGTCCGAACAATAAAGCACAACGGATTGCTGCATCGCATCGAGCGGAAACATTCATTTTTGCAGCTCAGCTGCAGCTTCTTGCATCGACATTCTCAGCAAACTGTTTTTTGTTCATATAAAACATTGTGAAGTTTTACATTTTCAGTCTCATTTACACATTTTATATTTATTTCTTGTGAACATTTTGTGGATCGGAATTTAAGTGAAATTTGTTATAAATTACAGGCCAACCAGGAAGTTAGACAAAAGTTGCAGCAAAACAGTTTCTATATATACATATCTAATATATAAGGTGTGAACATACAGCAGCAAGTTGACTTCAAATCATGCCCAAGCCGGACAATAAAAAGCAACGGGCCAAATTTAAAGAAGAAGACAACGATGGATCGGATATTGAAGAAAAGGTGAGTTTGCAGAAAATCCAAAAAAAAAAATGTTGATATGATTTTAATATATATTTAATATATATATATGTATACGGAATATTTTGCTGTATCTATTTCGATAGGAATCAGACGATGCTATAGAGCAGCAGGCTGATAGCCAGGATGGTGGCGAGGACATGGAGGCTGACAGCGACGATGATGATGACGACGACGACGACGATGACGGCGGCGGTGGCAATAATGACGGAGACGGCGACAAAAACGAAAACAGAAACGACGACTGTGACAAAAAAAAGGACCTAGACACGACAGCCAATGATAAAAAGAAAAAGAAACTGACGGCCACGGATACTAAAAGCAAACAGCAGCAGAAAATGCAAAAGAAACAGCATCCGGAAAAGTCTGATGGGCTGGGCAACAATGCTGAAAGCAAAGACCAACAGCCACAGCAGCAACAGCAGCGCCAACAACAGCAACAGCAGAACAAACATAGCAACACCAGTGGAGCTGCGGCCGCTGGTGCTGCATCAGCCGCTGCCGCCGCCACTGCTGAAGATCGCACAAGCGCTACGAATCTGATCATCAACTATCTACCACAGGATATGACAGATCGTGAGTTGTATAATTTGTTCAGCAGTTGCGGCTCCATCAATACATGCAAAATTATGCGTGACTACAAGGTGAGCCAGGGGGTTGCATATTGAGTGGGGTCATGGATGACGTTGGTGTTGCTCCGGGGTGGGAGTTGGGGGTAGTGCGAAGTAACTGCAAATCAAATTATGTGTGTACCTAGTGCCTGGGCTTTTGCCCGGGCCCGGGCCCGGGCTCGGGCTCGGGCCCGGAGCTAGGCCCGGGCCTGTGTCTATGCCTGTCCTTGTTGCACAGTGTTATACACACACACACACACACACACACATACATACATATATACACACTCCAACATGCACTTGTATGCATTTATCTGTACTAAAATGCACTGTTGCCATCTCTTTTTCGCAGACGGGATACAGTTTCGGCTACGGCTTCGTTGACTACAACTCGGTGGTCGACTCCGAGGAGGCAATACAAAAACTTAATGGATTTTATGTGCGTAACAAGCGCTTGAAGGTGCGTTCAATCCCAGCATAAATGAATTCAATTAAAATTTTATTTCATTTAAATTTAATTAAAATTTGCATTTAATTTCAATTTGATTCGCTTTAAATATTTATAATGAAATTTTTATTTCTGCTTTGCTTTAGGTTTCTTATGCACGACCCGGCGGGCAATCGATCAAGGACACTAACCTGTACGTGATCAATCTATCCCGCAACATTAACGATGATCAGCTGGATAGGATATTCTCTCCCTATGGGCTGATCGTTCAACGTAATATCTTGCGGGACAAACTGACGGGTCGACCACGAGGCGTTGCATTTGTACGGTAAGCGAACAACTCATGGCGGGCATACGAGCTACATATAGGGATATATATGTATATATATATATATATATATATATATATATATATATATATATATATAGTATAATATAAGTTACATATTGTTAAGCACAATTTTGTTTAGTTTGTTAGCTCTAAATTTATATGATACAAGAAAAGAATAGGTATATTCAATTCTGTGTCAATCTCCAGTCGTGCTATGGCAGCTCTTGGCTAAGATCAACATTCATTTTAGACTAGCTAAAAGTACTAAGGTAACGAGTTTTCTTCCCATAAAAAAGTGCTCAATTGATTGAAAATTCTTTGGCAAATCAAATTTTTGTTTAGCTGACGTGGATTGAATTTCGTTAGGCCTCCAGTTGATCAGCAATCCAAGGTTCCTTTCCCTTTCCAAACGATTATTATTATAATAAATGAAATGACATCAAAGGACGTCGGCATCTGAACAGCGGAATCTGTCTGTCTGCAGCTTTATCGAATTTCACTTATCCAATCATATGCCCTATGTGCTTGGCGCCAGCCTCTCCTGTATTTGTTTATTTTAAACAATTTTTGTTGTACTTTGGATCGTCTGAAATTTCTTGCGTTACAAACTAAGCGGCAAATGCCGATGTGTAAGACGAGTTTGTTATCATAACTACGAGCGCTTACACGAGTTGACTTTGGTATTGTATACCAATCGATCAATCAGTCAGTCAATCAATAGTTTGTCAAATTACTTCTCTCATTTGAAAATGCAATTTCTGGGCATATTGGCTTTGTGAGTATGTGTAACAGGTAGAAGAAGGCCTGCCACATGCTCAGCTCATTTCTTTATAATATGCATTAAATCTGAAATTTCTGGGCATATTTGCTCTGTGAAAATGTATGTGAAATGTATGGCAGAAGGCGGCATGCTACACCCCATAAAGTCTACACATTCTTGGTCAGGACTAAGAGCTGTGTTGAACTAGCACTGCCCGCACGATCTCTTGAAGTTAAAGACAAAATGATACTAATGTATATCATAAGCACGATTTTTTTAAATTTTTTCGATAACTTATCCCATTTTCTTATCGATAACAATCGAATATGTGATACAGCTTTTGAGGTAAACATCATATATGATAGAAACATGCACTTAGTTGTGGGGGATTGCTTTAATGACTAGGCAAATTTTTTGATTTTGGATGCCACGCCCCCTCTCGCCCAGAATTTAGAAAAAATCATAACGCACGTGTTTCATTAACTGAAGACGTAAGATTTGGCACATTTCTGTTTTAGAAATCTACTTTGAAAATTGCATTCAAGAATTAATCTTAGAGAGTAGAGCTCAGCGGCGCTGCTGCTGCGCAGTTAGCAGAGCGCGTGTTTGCTGTAAATAAATGGTGATTGCTATATTAGCTCAAAGGATGCAGGGTATCTCGTAGTCGAGCCATCTGGCGTCGAGTTCTCTTAACTGTTTTCTGTACTCTTATGCTCATGCTGTTCTCATGCTTATCTCTCCGAATGCAGTTATAATAAGCGCGAGGAGGCGCAGGAAGCAATCAGGGCATTAAACAACACCGTGCCCGAGGGTGGCTCCCAGCCGATTTGGGTGCGCCTGGCTGAGGAGCACGGCAAGGCGAAGGCGGCCCAGTTCATGTCGCAAATGGGGCCGCAGCAGCCGCTGCCGCATCACATGAATGCCCACATGCAGCAGGCGCCACATCATCAGCAGCAGCTGCACCATCAGCAGCAGCAGCAGCAGCACCATCAACAGCAGCAGCACCATCAACAGCAGCAGCAGCATCATCATCAGCACCAGCAGCAGCAGCATCATCATCAGCAGCAGCAGCATCACAGTTTGCCACCACCGCAGCACCATCACATGCAACAGTTGCATCATCATCCGCACGGAGGTGGCGGCGGACTCGGTGTCGGTGTCGGCGTCGGTGTCGGTGTCGGTCTCCCACAGCCGATGCATGGCGGTGGCGGGGTTGTCGGCGGCGGCGGCGGCGGCGTCGGCGGCTATCACCACAATATGGCACACAGAGGTAGATCAAATAGAACAACACGATCTCAAAAACCGCATCCATATAACCATGCACAGAAATTTATTTAAAACAAAATTAATTTCTTTACACAATATTAGCTGCATCTCACAGGTGAAGTGTTCATGCTGCCATTGCCAATCACTATAATGCCAATGCCCCGACCACAAGCAGAGCGGCTGCAGCTGCAGCAGCAGCGGCGGCAGCAGCAGCAGCACAAGCAGCAGCAGCAGCATCATCATCATCGATGGCTACTGCTGCGCCCGCAGCGGCAGCAGCAGCAGCAGCACCGCCAGCTGTGCGTCGGCAAAAGCGTTGCAGTTGTAACTGCACCGGCTCCCACTACGTCGGCAGCAGCAGCAGCAGCAGCAACAGCAACAGCATCAGCCACAGCCACAACAGTGGTGGTGGTGGCGGCGGCGGCGGCAATGGCCAACAACAACCCTACAACAGCACTGGCAGCATCAACAACAACAACAACAGTAACTTCAAATACAGTAATTCAACCACCACAACAACAACAACAACAACAGCAACAACAACCTCATCAACGTCAGCAGCATCAGCATCTGCGACAACAACAACAACAACAGCAACAACAACAACAAACATGAATACCACAAGAGCAACAATTTTGCACAGCAATAACAATGCTTCGGCAAGAGCAGCAGCTGCAACAGCAGCAACAACAGCTGCAGCTGCAAGAATTGAAATAGCTGAAGCAGCAGCAGCAACAACTGCAGTTGCATCGGTAACAACAACAACAACAACATTAACATTGCCTGCAGCAGCAGCAGCGGCAGCAACAGCAGCAACAACTTCTGTTGCAGCAGCAGCGCCAGCAACAAATTTAGCAAGCTCTCATAGAAATGCCACCGCCAACACGTATTCAAGGTTGCAACAGCAACAGCAGCAACATCAGCGATTCCGACCACAACAATGGCCGCAACAGCGGCGACAGCAACTGCCACAACAGCAGCAACAGTCCCATCGAAAACAGCAACAACAACAACAGCAATTGCCACAGCAGCAGCGTCGGCAGCAATATGCGCCACAACAGCAACAGCAACAGTCGCTGCCACAGCGACAGCGGCAACAACAGTTGTCAGAGCGCAGCGCATCACAAGAGCTGTTCGAGCGGGTGCAACAAATGTTTGTGCCACAGGAGCGATTGCCACAGCAGCAGCAGCAACAACAGCAGCAGCAGCAGCCATTGTTTGTCCCACAGCAACAATTGCCGCAGCAGGTCGCCCAGGAAGTTCTGCCACAGGCACAGCAGCTGCAACAAGACTTGGACCAATTGCCACAGCAGCTGGAGCAAATGCTGCAGCTGCAACAACCGATACAAACTACACAGCAGCAGCAGCCACAACCACAGCCACAGCCACAACAACAGTTTCTCCAACAGCAACAACCACAATCATTCCCACAGCAGGAGCCACAAGCGCAAGCGCAAGCGCAACCAATCCAGCTGCTGCCTGTGCCCGTCTCCGCCATACGGCCCGTTTATGCGCTGGATAGCAATGGGTACTTGGTGCCCACACCCTACGCCTTGATACCCGCGCACTATGTGTCGCCTGCTGGTCTGGCAACGATGCCGCCGACGACGACAACAACCACAACGACAACGACGACGACGACAACTAGTGCAATTTATGGCGTCAGCTGCGGCTATTATCAGTATGCGAATGCGAGCATTGTGAATAGCATTGTGAACTATAGTCCCAATGCCAGCCAGATGTGTGCCATGGGCATGGTCTATGTGGAGTACAAGTGCGCGACGCCAGCCGAAGTGGCAGCGGCGGCGGCAGCAGCAGCCGCTACAGCAACCGCCTTGGCGCAGTCGCAGGCGGCAGCCTATGCCATGGCGCAGGCGCGACAGCAGCGGCAGCAGCAGCAGCAACAGCAGCAGCAGCAGTCGCAGCCGCACATTGAAACAGATGAAGAGGATGAGCAAACAGAACCAGAAGATGAACCAGAACCGGAACCAGAAGTTGAAGAGGAAGAACTAGAGGAAGTGCAATCAGAGGCAGAAAAAGCTGTCGCAGAAGCCAAAGATCGTGCAGGCGGTAGCAAAAACTGAAAATGAGCACAGAGATAGACTGAATTGAAAGAAGTAAAATATCAAGTGAAAAAAAAAAACTAAAACCTAAAGAAAACTTTATTGAAAAACATTTTCCATATGCTAAATGTAATAATTGTTGTTATCGTTGTTGCAGTAGTTGTTGTTGTTGTGTTAAAACCAAAATGAATCTATATGCTGAATGTAAGGAAAAACAAACTATAGATATACGATATATGCTACAGATTATATGTATATTATACAATACAATACATATATGTATATATATATATATTTATATATATATATATATGTGTGTGTGTGTGTGTGAAAAACGAAAAGGAAATTAAGAAATGGAAATTGAACTAAAACAAAACATTTGATAAGATGTGGCTGTAATGAGATATGCTTATAGAATCATGGGCATACAAAGCAAATTTATATATATATATATAGATATAGATATATATATATATATGTATGTATGTATATTTATATATGTATTTAACTCTCTATGTGTGTGTATATCACGAAATTGAAGTGACTAGCAATTGGCAGCAAGAATGACTAAAAGCGAGGCAAACACACAAGATAAACTCATAGCAAAGCAAATACTTTTACACACGAGCTTATACAAAAATACGTATTGAAAATTGAAAAACACTCTCATACCCACACACACACACACACACTCTCACTCACTCACTCACTCATACACACACACACACATGCTGACACACAACACATATTTTGATACTTTGTCTAGCGAAAATGGTTTAAAAATTTATAATTTTGTTAAAATTTGGCTAACCAAAACGAGTTTTGTTTTAAAGCAAATGTGCGCACAGGCTGTAAAATTGTGAAAGCCGCACACACACACACAGAGACACACATTGAAACAGACACATACATACACAAACCAATTGCTATGAATTTGTATGAATAAATCATTATAAATAAAAGAAAATGCAACAAAAAATAGACTAAATAATTTCATATATATATATATATATGTATATATATATATATGCCTATATATTGATTGTATAAATATATAGAGATATTGATGTATTGATGTACGAAAAAGCAACAAACAAAAACGTGATGTGTGTAAATAATATATATTATATATATATATGTATATATATATATATATGTAACTATAAAGGCGTTTAAACAAATGCTGATTGATATACTTGAACTTACGAATTTGTTAAGGTGGTGAGCAGACAGCAAATCTATATACACTTCATATAAAATAATAAACAAAAGAAAAAACAAAGTCATAACAAGCGAGCGTAAAGCGCGTAAAACAACAAAAATCAATTTGATTAAACGGACTTCATCAATTTTTTTTTTTTTTTTGATTAACTTTTAAAAACTAGTCTAATAGCATTATAATAGTTAAGATACTTTTTTTTGCAAACAAAAAGCCAATCTAAACTTAAAGAAACTGAATAAAAAAAAACACACACACAATAAACAAAAACTGTACTAAAAGAAATAATAACAATAAGCAAAGGATTAGAAATTAGGCTAAACTAAATTGTACATAAAAAACTTTTTATACTAAAGACAGAGAAAGGTAAAGAGAGATAGATAGAGAGAGAGAGAGCTAGGAAGCAGAGCAGTTACACTAAAAGAAAATGGCGTCCGCATAGCGCATAGAAGTGAGCGAGACAGCAAGCAAGGATAGAAAGAGTTAGCCAGATATACACATCCATAAACCTATATATATATATACATATATATATATATATATATATATATATATATATATATATACAGGTACAGTCAAGTCAAAACTGGGGCTTACAAAAGCATATAACTAAGCTATAAGTACTTTATGCTTATACCTCTAAGTGTAATTGATGTATGTAATATGAACTTGGATAATAAGCAAAGCAAACATTTTTTCTCTATATATATATATATATATATACAGTAAATAGGTAAAATTTTTAATTAGCAGCAGCTGCATAGAACAAGATGAACTTTCTACAGGATATATATATATATAAATATATATATATTTATATATATACATAAGCATAAATGAATGTCGCCAGAAATCCATATACATATATCTATATATATATATATATATATATGTAATTGTATACAATACACTTTATTTACAAGCGAAAATTGATGTCTCTATACAAAAGAAGGAAAACTGAATTCGGTTTTTCTTTTCTAATTAAATGGCATATTGATGTATGTATTATTTTGCATGTGTCAAATTGAAACCTACTACAAGTATATGTAATAAATGTGTTTCAAGCAACCAACCAATAAACAATATATGCGTTTTTTTTTTTTTTCAATATGTCCTATGCACTTTTGCTTTCTCCCATTCAAATTTAGCGCCCATTGAGCTTTGTTACGTAACAATAACATAGACGTAAACTGTTAATAGCACGCCAGTGTTGCCATCTTTCGCGTCCGTTGTGTGTGCATGTGGGCACACTGGCTGACATTGGAAAATACCGTGTGGAAAATACCAGCACACATTCCAATAAAGGCAATTAACGAAGGAAAAATATAAAGAAAAACTAACACAACGAAAGATTAAAACAATAGCAGGACCAAGAAATTCAAAACTAGAAACGTGACAAAATACTTATATATTTATATATTTTTATATATACACACGCACACATGCACGAGTGCTAAACGAATACAGACGCAGCGAGCGCGTTGAATCGGAGACAGCGCAACGCAGTCTGTCGGTCAGACGAGGGCCAACTACATAGTTTTGCCAATGCCTCTGAAAACGGAATACGCAATTAAAAATTGTTCGGCCTTGCCCAGTGTGTGAAAAGCGACGGGACAGGGGGAAATACGTTTGCAATACACAATAAGAGGATAATTGCAATCCATTTGCATTGGAAATTATAACGATAACGATTACGACGACAACGACGACAGACATCATACACATCGATATACATCGCTGCTGCTGGTGCTGCATCCAAAGATGCCACAGTTAAGGGCCGCTGCCGCTGAGGCGGCTGCTGCTGGCAGCGCCGGTGCCCAGCCGCTGGTCAAAATTGGCCACTATCTGCTGGGAGCGACGCTCGGCACGGGCACCTTTGGCAAGGTGAAAATTGGCGAGCATCAGATCACGCGGCTCAAGGTCGCCGTCAAGATTCTCAATCGCCAAAAGATCAAGAGTCTCGATGTTGTATCGAAGATCAAACGTGAAATCCAAAACTTGAAACTCTTCCGACATCCGCACATCATCAAGCTATACCAGGTGAGCATACATATGAGTTGAGTTCCCCGCCATAAATGGGCTGGGCTGAGCTGAGCTGAGCTGAGCTGAGTGACTCAATAGCCGGAAGTTGGACCAACTAATCTCAAGTCATCATCGCACAGGGTATATGCGAGCACATCAGCTCGTCTACCGATGCAGCTTGTTTATTAGAATCCGCAATCAATTTGAAATATAGGGCGCATAAACAATAAACATAAACATGACGTGCTGTTGACATTCTAAACTTGATTAACCGACTGTCGCTCTGTCTCCTTCGCTTATGTAGGTCATCTCGACGCCATCGGATATATTCATGATTATGGAGTATGTGAGCGGCGGGGAGCTGTTCGATTATATCGTTAAGCATGGCAAGCTGCAGGAGCATCAGGCGCGTCGCTTCTTCCAGCAGATCATATCGGGCGTGGACTACTGCCACCGGCATATGATAGTGCATCGTGATCTGAAGCCCGAGAATCTGCTGCTCGATCACAATATGCACGTGAAGATCGCCGACTTTGGACTGTCGAACATGATGCTCGATGGCGAGTTCTTGCGCACGTCGTGCGGCTCACCCAACTATGCGGCGCCCGAGGTGATTTCGGGTAAACTGTATGCTGGGCCCGAGGTGGACATCTGGTCGTGCGGCGTCATCTTGTACGCGCTGCTCTGCGGCACCTTGCCCTTCGATGATGACCATGTGCCGTCGCTGTTTCGCAAAATCAAATCGGGCATCTTTCCCATACCGGAGTACCTGAACAAGCAGGTGGTGAACTTGGTTTGCCAGATGCTGCAGGTGGATCCGCTGAAGCGGGCCACCATCGAGGAGATCAAGAAGCACGAGTGGTTCCAAAAGGATTTGCCCGCCTATCTCTTCCCATCCTCCATTGAGCAGGACTCGAATGTCATTGACACGTACGCGGTGGCCGAGGTCTGCACCAAATTCGGCGTCAAGGAGTCCGAGGTGCACAATTCGCTGCTCAGCGGCGATCCGCACGATCAGCTGGCCATCGCCTATCATCTGATCATTGACAACAAGCGCTTCGCCGACGACGCCGCCACACAGATAAGCGAGATAAACAATTTCTTTGTGGCCGGCTCGCCGCCACCGCCCATGGCTCATTCGCCGCACGAGCCGCGCTCCAGCGGCCAAGAGTCGGGCGCACAGGCGGCGGGCGCCACTGTAACCATCGGCGGTGGCGGCACGGCGGCCAGCTCGGGCACAGCGACGCCCAGCGGCCTGGCGAGCAGTGCAACGCCCACCATACGACCGCATCCAGAGCGCATAGCGCCGATGCGCGAACGCCAGCTGGCCATGTCCGTGCAGAATACGGGCGGTGCCGCCTTCCCGGAGAAGACAGCACGTGGCGGCACGCCCATCAAGCGCGCCAAATGGCATCTGGGCATACGGTCGCAGAGCAAGCCGAATGATATAATGCTGGAGGTCTATCGCGCCATGAAGGCCCTCAACTATGAGTGGAAGATCATCAATCCGTATCATGTGCGCGTCCGGCGACAGAACGTGAAGACGGGTAAATTCTCAAAGATGTCGCTGCAGCTCTACCAGGTGGATCCCAAGAGCTATCTGCTCGACTTCAAGTCGCTGACCAACGACGAGGTCGAACAGGGCGACGATGTAATCATGGAGAGCCTGACGCCGCCGCCATTGAGTGTGAGCGGCGCGATGCCGCTGCAGCCCACTGGACATCATACGATGGAGTTCTTCGAGATGTGCGCCGCGCTCATCATACAGCTGGCGCGCTAACGGCCACGCCTACCCGCCCCAAAAATAGAAGCACACCCTTTCACGATATATGGCCAAGGCGCGAGCGAGAAGAGAGATTTGCACGCTTCGCCATGTTAATATTATTATGATTCTAATTATTTTTATTATATATATAAATATATATCCCCCCCCCCGCTCCTGTCCACGCCCCTGCTGCACAGCGTCGCCAACCTAGCAAATTGTTAAGCAAAGCTAAGCAAAGCAAAACCAAATTATTCGTGTTGATAATGCCTAAGTTTGTTCGTTTTATTTTTTTATTATTATTTTTCTTCATTCGTGTTTTTTCTTTTCGTCAATCTTACACTCGACCTTTATATATGTCAATGTATGTGTGTATATTGTCTTAACTATTTTATTGCCAATTCAGAGAGAGAGTCCAATTGAGCCCCACTGTTTACCCTGCTCCAAATATTTCTGCTAGCCTCTTGTTGAAACGATTTTTAATTATTATTATAATTATTATATAAATATATATACGGTATAAGGCATAGCTAAAGTTACAAAAATGCTTACAGCAGACAGCAACAACAACAAATTCGTTATTCTCACTGTAATAAGACAAACAACATAAATCAAAGATGAAAAGCAAAACTAAATATATACAATATTTCCATACATCACAACATTTTCACATATATATATATATTTATCTATATCACCTTATACATAACTCATTGACAGCTTGAACTGCCTGGAATTCGGATTTTAATTTTCAGCTCAGTTCCTTTAATAAGAAATAGGCACTTTTTATGGCATATAAGATATTTAGTATATATATATATAAACAGTTTATCTAGTATCTTATATATAAATATATACATATAATATATATCTATATACATATTCAAAGTGAAAAAAAAATATTTAGTGCTCGAATCCTGTTCTGCTTATACATACAGATACATAGTATAGTATCTATAAGATATATATGTATATGGCTATATAGTAACTACTAATATATATATATATATATATATATTTATCTATTATTTATATATACATATATGCTACCATCAAGATATAGGCACTTTAATATCTTATCTATGATATATATAGTCTATATCTATATACTATCAAATATATATACATATATATACTCTAAGATATAGGCACTTTTATGCTATATTCGATATGCCAAAATATTTGTCTCGCACTCAAAGCAAATTAATGAGACTTGCAGTCTTGAAGCTTATGGAATCAGTTAAAACGCAGCTTAGGTAATGTTAACTATAACTGTAATATAATTAGTATATATTATATTATATTATTATATAATATAATATGTTATAATGTATGATAGCCATAATTTGAGCAGCTTTAAGCCATGTTATGGCCAGTTCATGATAATTATATAAATATAAATATATATAAATATAAATATATATATATATATATATATATTAACATTATTAAACCATTTAATATATAGTTATCAAAAACTTATTTCCTGTTTGTTGGCTTTTGCCTTACAAAGACTTTGGCTGCTTTTGACTGTACACGATTTATTGAGCATTGCTTAATGGCTACGTTCTTGTTATACATTTATCAATCAATCAATCAATCGCATCATCATCATCATTATCATAATTACTATAGTGTGGTTGTGTGTGCCCTGCCGTAAACCCCCGCCGTGCCGTGCACCAATTAAATTCATAAGGCCGCAAATACAATAATATCTTAAACAAAAAGTAGCTGCTGCTGCCGCTGCTGCTGCAATTGGAGCTCTACTGATTCTTCTGCTGCTGCTTGCGCTTCAGTTTGTCGATTAGCGTCTCTATGCTGTTGGCGTCCACCAGGCCGATGAACTTGTCCACGACGACGCCGTTGCGAAAGGCTAGCACGGCGGGCACGGCCTTCACCTCGAACGTTTCGACCAGATCCAAATTGGCCTCCACATCGATGATGGCCAAGTCGATTTCATTCGAGTTCTCCAGCAGCTCCAACATTTTGGGTGTTAGAATTTTGCATGGATCGCACCATTCCGCATGGAAGTTCACAATCACCGGATTATCGCTGTTGATGACCTGAGAATAGATGAAAAGCAAACCAACTTTAGATAAAGACAACAATAATAACAACAACAACAACAACATTTCATATTTATGAATTTTGGGTAGTCAAGTCGACTGGTAGAACCCATATTTGCATACACGCGCATACGCACAAGTCGGCTCGATCGTGGTGCGAGAGTCGACTAGCAAATGCCCTGTATGGCACAAATTGTTGGCCATTTATAATTTAATTAAAATTATTTATTTATTTCAGATGTTTTCAATTTAAATGAAAGTACCAAAGATACTATTTGGTAAAATGTACCACTTTTGGGATATTTATAGGCGATGTGGCAACTCCTAAGTTAATTTGTGCCTAACATTTTTGGTACTTTTGTATATACAAGTCAGCAGTGTTTGCCAGGGATTTGTTTACAGGGTATCAAGTCAAAATAGCCAAAATGCGTCATGGGTTACGGCCGGAACCGCTCACGTACGCCAATTGGTCAACAACCAGTCCGAATAGCGCATTGCATAATGCTACAACAACACTTGCATCTGTATGCTTATGTGCAAGACTGCCACTTTGTGTGTGTGTGTGTGTGTGTGTGCAAGTGTATACAAATGTAAATAATGGTAGTTGGTGTGGTGTGGGGGGCTCACCTTCTGATCGAATTCGTAATGATCCTTGATCACCAGCTTCTTGTAGTGCATCTGGGATTGTGAGAGGTACTTTTGTGTGGCTTTGGCCGCCTGTGGCGCTATCCGTTGGCAGCTGCTCTGGGCACTGCTGTTGATAAGACAACAGGCCGCCAGGCGTGGCGCAATTCCCTCAGCTGCGATTTTCAGCATTTTTGTTGTTGTTGTGCTTTGTAAGTTGCAAAGTAGCGTGCTAATGGCGTGCTTTCTCGCCTACGGACTACAGTAATAGTCCTAGTCCGAGAATGTGAAGATGCAGCGATAAGATAAATAAATGTAGAATGGTTCACTTCTGTTTTTCTTTATGTCTACAGGCGGAGGAGCGGGTGGCTATACGTTTGTCTGGCAAGGCTGTTTGCGTAGCTTGTGCTGCCAGATAGCTAGACTATGTACATGCCAGGCCTGCACTTTGGTGGCATTTTTAAATGTAAAAATTTATTAATACAAATGTATTATTTATGTTATATTTTTATGGATTGGTAATTAATTGTTTTATTGTTAACACTTAAAGTCGTCCATCAATTTTTGCTTAGAAAGCAGATTTAATGTTAAATGAAATGTGGCCACCCCAAATTTGCGCATTTGACAGCACTTAACCGCCACTTTTAAATTTCAACAACGGCAACAAACGACATTTGCCGATGCGCATAATAAATGATGTTTGCTTAGGCAGCATATATCAAAGACAATATAAACATAAATATGCGTGCTTATTAATTTTAATTACCAAAGACATAGAAGCTATGACCAGGACGAATATATTCGAAAAAGGTACAATGAGGTACTATGACTTTCGTGACCATATTAAGTACCTAATGTACCATAGTTTGGTACATTTAGTTGGGCACAATGGGAACTAATAACGGTAAATGTTTGAGTTTAATTAGGTTCGCATGGACGTTTACCTTTTGATATTATCTGACAGGTGATGGACGTTTGATCTGACATTGAGGCAGTGCGCTTGGAGCAGTCACCGAGGCAAGTTGAGCTGAGAATGAACGTGAGCAAGATCTACGCCAGCTACCTGGAAAGCAGGCTAATTGGTGTCCAGGCGGAGGAGGTCAATCAATATGTGGTCCGTGCACTGCGACACGTCATCCAGGATGTGTTCGCACAGCTAACTGCGACGCTGGTAATAACACTTTCCACCACCAGCTTGATGATGGACAAATGGTTCGGGAATGTGGTCGGCGATCTGGGCAGTACGTGGGAGTCCCTCGCCGTGCAGATGATGCATGTGAACGAATTGTCTCATGTGCCGGGACGCAAGTACTGGAATCTATTGCTGGTTGACTCCTATCAAGCATTGCTGTGAGTCACCAAGCGGCCAATTCCTATCGGATCAATATTTACATAAATTCCAAATCCTTGGCAGCTCCACGCAAATCACTGAGGATAACGCGGGCTACGATGATCACGAATATTACTTCATCTTTTTGCAGACGCGCGATGCACAGATTCCGGATGAATTGCAGCAAATCCTGGACCATTGCCTGAACAACTTCTGGCTGCACTGCAACGTGATGGTTCAGACGGCCCAGATGGAGGTGCTCATCTATAGCTATTATCCATATACGTCGCAGCACTGCCAGTACGCACGGCCGCAGCTGGTGAATCGTTTCGATGGACAGCGCATGCTGCATGCGCCCATGTTTCCGGACAAATTGCAGCAGCTGCATCAATGCCCGCTCACTGTGGTCGTCTGGAACTCGCCGCCCTTTGTCGAGCTGCAATGGGATGTCCAGGCGGGGCGGCTAGACGCCATTGGCTTCGAGATTACGCTGATTAAGCAGCTGGCGCAGCGTCTCAATTGCAGCTTGATCTTCCACAACGTAACGCTCGAGTCGGTGGCCAGCTATCAAAAGCGCTGGGGCAATGGACGCCAGCCGATGGGTCCACTGGAGCTGGTATGCACGAGCAGCCCAAGTCCATTAATATATATCCGTCTCACTCTTACTCTCTCTGTCTGTCTCTTTCAGCTGATGAAGCGACATGCGAATCTGAGCGTGGGCTACTTTCGCAAGACAACCGGACGCAATCGCATCCTCAGCTCGCCAATGGCTCACTATTATGCTCCGCTGGTGGCCACCGTGGCCATGAAACACTTTCGCTTTGGCCAGCTGACTTTGTTATATTTCCCATTTCAGGCCTGCGTTTGGCTGCTGCTGCTGGTGGCCCTTATCCTGCATGGCCTCGTCTATATGTGGCGCTGGCGTCCCATTGGGCTGCAGGTGCTGGAGATGCTATTGGGCGTTACCTTGGTGCGTCCGCCACGCTCCTGGCCGCAGCGTGTCATCTATGCCCATTGGCTCTATGGCAGCATCCCGTTGCGTGTGGTCTATCAGTCGCTGCTGTTCCATTTCATTCGCCTGCAGCTGTTCGAGACGCTGCCGAACTCGTTCGAACAGCTCTTGGAGAGCAATTTTCGTGGCATTTGCACATCCAATATCTTGAGTATACTGCGCGAGATGCCGCAAATGGTGCATAGTTATGAGAGCTACATTGGCATCCCATCGCCGTACGATGATGCAGTGCTGGATGAGCTGCATAGGAAGGGCGACGGTCGGTATTTCGCCATCACCGGCCTGGATCCGGCCCACGCCCATTTGAGCGCAACGAATCGCGAGAGCAGCTATCACATTCTCTCCCAGTATATAAGCCTGCAGCAGGTGGTCATCTACCTGCCCAAGCACTCGTATTTCAACGAGCTATTCAACGACATGTTGCGCCACCTCGATGCCAGTGGATGCATTGACTTTTGGCGTCGTTCCGCCTTTGCCGATTACAGTCGCCGCATCGCGCAGCAACGCAGTCAGTCCCAGCAGGCGGACGATCAGCAAGTGGTGCGACAGAACGAGCAGCTGCGCCAGCTCGTCGGCATCTACAGTCTTATGGGCACGCTCTATGCTCTCTCCATTCTGATTTTTTGCGTTGAACTCCTGTGCCATCGGCTGACCAAGCGAAAGGCGATGCAACGTTTATTATAATAAAAAAATAAATAAAGCCAGAAAATTGTATACAATAAAAATATCAATGAATTACACAAGGTTTTTTTTTTTCATTTGAAAACATTTCTAATTTGTAATCAAATTTAAAAGTTTTTCTTTTAACGCTGGAAGCTTCTAGCCTGCATTATCTGGCAACGCTAAAACTGAACTAAACATTAAGTTGGCCGCGCAATCAGGTTAAGGAATTGCTTGAATAATAGAAAGAGCTGAATATTAAAATTAAGTTACCTAAAAGGAGCATACTTTGAGCTTGTGTTAATTAATTTTAATAACCTATGCCACATTCAGTATTAAATATTTGCAGTTTTCAACGAATTAATAAATAAATTAATAACAAAGTATCAAGCAAGTTGTCTTTCTATACAGCTTTTGGCAATATTTCATGAAATATTAAATAAATAAAAAGTAAACTATTCTTTTTTGTGAGTCAAAAATTCCACATTGTATATATTATTTAAATTTTAATTTAATATAATTATTTTTCCTTTCGAAGGATGTGGCAGCACTAAAGCTCAGAGACTAAAGTTGGCTGCGCTTGAACAACAAATGCAATTTTCGAATGTAACTGTTAAATCAACTCAATTGCATGCAATGAAAAAAATGAAGACAAATCAGAAAAGAGAATGGAAGCAAACTCACAGCTGAGAAAATAAGTATCAACAATTTTCCCAACTACACTTCCAATGCATCATTAATCACAAACTACTTACAGCTCAATTAATAGTAAAAGACAAACAAAACTTTGGCCACGCTTTGCGGCCTCAGCTGAAGTTCAACGCCATTTGTAGAATCATTTGAGCTTTGTTGTCGGAAACGGAATGAACATATCACAGCTGTTGCAATCGTATCAGGATTTATCCGGGGAGCAGATGAATCAAATAAATGAGTATGTGGCGCGATCCCTGCTGTATGTGGTGCATATCCACATTATGAGCGTGACGCCATCGCTGGTGCTGACCCTGTGCTGTCGCAATAATCACACGTGCAACTTCTACAACGAGATGATGAGCATACTCTTTCGCGACTGGGGCATAGCTCCGCTCCAGATAGTCACTGTGGAGCAGGGCACACTGCGACAATTTGTACCGGGCCGCAGGCACTACAATCTGATATTCACGGACTCCTACGCCGCCTTTGCGGAGATCGAGGTGGAGGTTCATTCCAAGCAGTACAACTATAATGAGTATTATTACATTTTTCTGCAAGCGCGCGATCACCTACTGCTGAGTGAGATGCGTCGCATCTTTGAGCATTGCTGGCGACACCAGCTCATCAATTGCAACATCCAGGTGCAGCGTTCCAATGGAGACATACAGCTGTACACGTATCTGCCATTTGGACCGCAGAGCTGCGCTGATACGACGCCGCAGCTGATCAATCGCTACAATGGCAGCCACATGCTCGATCCGAAACTCTTTCCACGCAAGCTGGGCAATTTTTTTGGCTGTCCTCTGCGCGCTGCTCTGCTGCATTTACCGCCGTACATCTAGCTAGAAGGTAGTGGATCGGATATGCGCATTATTGGCGGCATTGAGGGTCGCCTCTTGCAAACGTTCATTGAAAGACTCAATTTGAGCATAAAAGTGCAACAGATGCCGGATGGAACGGAATTCCAGACCAACAGACTGCTCCAAATGGTGAGCTCTTATATTCCTAGGCTTCTTCATCACTATAATTATTCTTTTGTTTTTTTACAGCTTTATAGCGACCTGGCGGATATATGCGTGGGTGGCATTCGCCAGACGGTGGGACGCAGCATGTTGGGCACATCCACGCACAACTATCACCAGACAACCGTCCGTTTTGGTGTCTTGGGTGACACCTACGAGCTGAACTCCTTGGACATTCTACTCTTTCCATTCCGCACATCCATTTGGCTGGCTGTGGGCGGTGTGCTCGCCCTGTCTTTTCTGATACACTTGACCATGGATCGGCTATTGGTGCTCAGGCGGCAGGGCTCTCTCTTGCTCAATATCTTGCTCATTTTCGTGGGCATGCCTATACCACGGATGCCGCGTTCGATGGCGCAGCGCGTGCACTGCATCATGTTAATTCTCTACTCGTTGCTCATACGCACCATGTACCAGGGCATGCTGTACCATTTGATACGCACGCGCATGCTCAATCGGCTGCCGCAGTCCATCGAGGAGCTGGTGGAGCAAAATTACGAAGTGGTGCTGA